>UELW01000256.1:12340019-12951772 GCA_900490495.1 Danionella dracula | reverse complement strand
TCTAGAGGGAGCGCCACACAGTCTTTTTTTTCTAACCCACTTCCCAAAGGAAGAGTCCTCCACTCTGCAGGGAGGGTCCCCTTCTACTTTGCAGGGAGATCATTCTTTGATTAGTAAGCCAAACAATTTAGATACATGGGGAAGATGGCAGTGTCCCCTGGTTTCTACTTTTGCTCTTGTTCAACCCCCTTTGCTCGGTTCCAATAGAATCTATCCAACGGAGGTTTTTTGTGAGTCTCAATTTTAGCCGTGCTAGTTGCTAGGTTAACTAAAAACCCATTCATCGAGCTCCACCTCCCAAAGCAATTTTAGCAGCCTAGTTGCCAGGTTAACCAAACCCCTACCCATTCCCATAGAGGCTTTTGCGATTAGTTGTGAGGTTATGCTTTAGGAACCAAGGAACCATCATCAGGCTCCCCATCTTACATTGACCTAACCACATCATACGCATCTGTGAATCAAAAATCTTATGCCTAACAAAAAAATGTAGTAAACTGCATTTCTGGACATGTATTCTCATTATAGGAAGCCCACAGAAACAAAGAGAGACTTCAAATCAAGCTTGCTGCTCCATAGAGTGCTGAACCCAGAGGGAGATTAAATCATGCCCTGCTCTCTCCCACGTATGAAATGCTCAGACACCGACGCCGTTCAGCAAATCTTACAGACGACAAATCAACAGCAATGAAGCATTTCACAAAGAGGCTCTTTCAGAACCTCTTCATTTTCCCGCGGTTTTCAACAGCAGCTCTAAAGCTGTCATGACTTTGGCGCCACTGTCTGGTTACTGGAGCCAGAAATCCATTCCCACCAACAAGAGACCAAAATGAAACGTCTAAACAATTATACAAGAATGGATTCATAATTATTTCGACAAGCAATGTACAATGTGTGTGTTTTATATATATTTCCCACGCATACTTTAAGGGATTTTCAGGAACCCAACATAATTTGTACACCATTTTGATAATAGACTTCCATACGAGCCTCTAACTTTTGGGCAACCATGGACGAAAACGTGAAATTTTACAGGAAACATTCTCATTCAAGAGCCAAACATATCAACAATAGTGCAGCGTCTCTTAAATGTGTTAGCCAAATATTGCATTAGGTTCAATTATTGTCTTCCAGTTTCTCCAAATTCTTTATTTGAATAAATTTAAACAGGCTTTTGTTCAAGATCCAAACAACTGTTCGAGTTCATTGTCGAGGTCGAGCGTCAAAAGTTCAAACGAACAACTTTTAGTAAATGTCGCCATCTAGTGGACAAAGAGGTGTTGCGAAGAAACGGATTCCCTTTCAAGTTTGAAACTAGCCTCCAAATAGGTCTCTCTACATTCGATTCTGACTATAATCCATTCAACCTCATCAGCCTTCTTAAGTAAAAAAAAAGTTGTCTTTAAAAAATCCATGTCTGTTTATTTATGCTTTTTTAAATGAACACAAAACAAGTTGGTTTGTCATTTTGTCCACTCAAAAAATTATTTGTCAGACTTACTTAAAAAACTTGTCAAAAGAGCTCCACATAGGTTTTTTTAAGTAATATTTACTATTAATTATTTTGTTGAAAGCACAACATATAGTAAAAAGTTATTACATGCTATCTTAGATTTGTAATTTGTATGTTTGTGCGTTGTAATTATTACAAACATACAATATTTTACATGGCAATGTAAGTTGCATCAAACAAGACAGACTAACATATGCAACACTGGTAACCCTAAATACCCATCATGCACTAAAAACGAGAGCGGTCAGTTGAAAGGTTATCTTATCTTTTTATTCATTTAAGATATTAAAATAAAGAAGCACCACAAACATAGCACCTGAAACTAAAGTGGATTTATTTGTATTCAGAAAAAGTCAATCAAAAATGTTTTATATAATGTTGCTTTAAGCTTTATCAATATAACACCTTAATGTTACAATTACTTGCAAATGTCATGACTGCCTGGTAAATTATTCTATGCTTGTAATCCTTCAAAAGCTTACCTTGTTGTATTTACTTAAATATATAATGTAATTTTAGCTTATTATACTTTGTACTTTCAACAAAAAAAAACATATTTTACTGAAAAACTTGTGTGGAATTCCCTTGATGAAGGTTTTTAAGCAAATTAAAATATATATTTTTTAGCACTGGAATTTGCTTTTAGCTATAGCGAGTGAGCTGAACAAACACTCATTCATTTAACTTAATAGAACAACCTATTTGTACAAACAACATAGATAACTTATCTAAATGTGATTACTTTAATTTTTATGTATTGAGAAGTAGAATGTTGTTAATAAAACTAACAACAGTGCAAGTTCAATTTTTGAGTGTAAAAAAGCTAGAGGGCTTTTAAGTTTGCCATATAATAAAGCTGGCTAAACAGGTAACTAAAAAACTGTTATTTATTCAGAACATTTTTCACAATTTCTTAAGAGGTCATGCAAGTTTTACCTCTAATATTCACTTAATCTAACAAACACAGAAACAAACTCCCAAGGAAGTTCCAACATTTTTTTACTCTTAAAATGAACCAAATTAAGGTATTAGCCTTTATGATTAATTATTTCTCATGGGTTTAATTTAGGAGAGCAAACAAATTAATTTAGCATTTGAAAGGGTGTTCTTATACCACATGGCAAATATTACCCAACTCTCATCTGTCAGCTTTTGCTTGGCCCAAATACAGCACTTAACTGCAGTATATGGACCAAGTCTTGATTGCAGACTAAAGTCACAGATGGATCCAGTCTGGCCCAAGTCTTAACCAAAATAATCATCTTTATTTGGCTTTAGATAACCCAATAAAGATCTACACTTTTTGCAAAATCACCAAATTCCTGTAGATTTTTGAAACAGGGTTAATATTAGTAAAAGTGCACCTTGGTACTTTACATATGCTTACCAAGTTTCATTCACCCACGACAAACTGGTTGAGCAACAGCTTCTAAAACGTGTTAGGTGGCGCTATAGAGCCATTTTAAAAGTAATTTTTCAGACCCAAATTTCACCGGGCCTGAGGAGGCGTGGTACATGTATGAACCAAGTCTTGATACCAGACAAAACCACAGATGGGCCCTGTCTGGCCCAAGTCTCAGCCAAACTAATCACTTTATTTGGCTCTAGATAACCCAATAAAGATACCAAATTAAAAAATAATAATTTCAATGCCAGACATTAACCCTTGTATGGTGTTCGGATCTGTGGGACCCATTTTCAGTTTTCATCAGAAGAAAAATTAAACAAGTGTTTATTATTTGAAGCTGAGATTCACTGGGCTTGGCTCATTTCCTGTGAAAAATCTGATTTTTTATGATCCCACACGTACGCCCCCTACACATTTATATTACACACATGGTGTTTGGGTCTACTGGACCCGGGGAATGTTAAAGTGGGAAAATGGTAGATTCTTTACCTTTATTCTCTCTTCCCAAACAAACATAAATCACACATAAACATAACATTTTACATTTTAGAATAAAATTGTGTGATTGTGTGAATTAAAAGCCCACCAACCCTGCCAAAGTAACACTAATGAGAACACCACACATGGTTCAAATTCTAAAAGTGAATAAATCAGGTTAAAGAACAATAAATAAAGTTTATGTCCTGTTTTTATCACTTGTTTCTTGGCTAAAGGAAATATTGTTTGAGTTTTTAACATAAAATGTCTTGATTGGGTGAATTAAAATCAGCAAAAGGCAATGGGTCCACGAGACCCGCAAACACCGCCTGAGTAACAATAATATGAACACCACACAAGGGTTACTCAAACACCGCCTGAGTAACAATAATATGAACACCACTCAAGGGTTACTCAAACACCGCCTGAGTAACAATAATATGAACACCACACAAGGGTTACTCAAACACCGCCTGAGTAACAATAATATGAACACCACACAAGGGTTACTCAAACACCGCCTGAGTATCAATAATATGAACACCACACAAGGGTTATTCAAACACCGCCTGAGTAACAATAATATGAACACCACACAAGGGTTACTCAAACACCGCTTGAGTAACAAAAATATGAACACCACACAAGGGTTACTCAAACACCGCCTGAGTAACAATAATATGAACACCACACAAGGGTTACTCAAACACCGCCTGAGTAACAATAATATGAACACCACACAAGGGTTACTCAAACACCGCCTGAGTAACAATAATATGAACACCACACAAGGGTTACTCAAACACCGCCTGAGTAACAATAATATGAACACCACACAAGGGTTACTCAAACACCGCCTGAGTAACAATAATATGAACACCACACAAGGGTTACTCAAACACCGCTTGAGTAACAAAAATATGAACACCACACAAGGGTTACTCAAACACCGCCTGAGTAACAATAATATGAACACCACACAAGGGTTACTCAACACCGCCTGAGTAACAATAATATGAACACCACACAAGGGTTACTCAAACACCGCCTGAGTAACAATAATATGAACACCACACAAGGGTTACTCAAACACCGCCTGAGTAACAATAATATGAACACCACACAAGGGTTACTCAAACACCACCTGAGTAACAATAATATGAACACCACACAAGGGTTACTCAAACACCGCCTGAGTTACAATAATATGAACACCACACAAGGGTTACTCAAACACCGCCTGAGTAACAATAATATGAACACCACACAAGGGTTACTCAAACACCGCCTGAGTAACAATAATATGAACACCACACAAGGGTTACTCAAACACCGCCTGAGTAACAATAATATGAACACC
The DNA here is from genome assembly GCA_900490495.1 of Danionella dracula. NCBI lineage: Eukaryota > Metazoa > Chordata > Actinopteri > Cypriniformes > Danionidae > Danionella > Danionella dracula. The sequence goes on along the minus strand of UELW01000256.1, from coordinate 12,947,017 downwards.
ACACAAGGGTTACTCAAACACCGCCTGAGTTACAATAATATGAACACCACACAAGGGTTACTCAAACACCGCCTGAGTAACAATAATATGAACACCACACAAGGGTTACTCAAACACCGCCTGAGTTACAATAATATGAACACCACACAAGGGTTACTCAAACACCGCCTGAGTTACAATAATATGAACACCACACAAGGGTTACTCAAACACCGCCTGAGTAACAATAATATGAACACTACACAAGGGTTAAACACTGTTGAGGCCATATCTGAGCCAACTTAAGAGCACAGTCGACACTGCTTTGGCCAATGCTAGACCAGATTAAATCCACATCAGCCTCATTAATTTTAAAACAATGGGACTTAAACACAGATGAAAATGCACTCACAATGACAGCGGTTTGAACAAATAATGTTTATTATTAACTAATACAGCAAATGACTGAACAAGTTACGAGTTAAATGCTGGTCTGTTTCAAAATATACTAATGTAACAGAAAAAAAAACATTAAAATGAATTAATACTAATGGATATAAAACGAAAAAGATTAACATATAAATGTTAATGATATATACATGATATTTGACTGAAAATTAAACCAAAAATAGGACATTTAGTAGTTACGGTATACAACTCTTGTTATAACTCTACAAGTACCTCAATGATCATAGATTGGCCTTAATCGAGAAATCTTCACCAAGCTATTATACAATATTTGTCACTAGATTTTGGCAAGCTAAAGATACCAAACTTCAAAGTTATATATACAATTTCAATACTGAACATTAACCAGAAAGTGCAGAACTGTAACTGTACTTTTCTGTTTGCTGACTGGGTAATATCTGCATCAGCCAGTTAACACAGTTTATTGTTTCAGTGATTATAGTCTATCGTTTAAACATGAGAACCAGGAAAGGGAAGCATGCTTTTTAAAATAACTATTCCAAATATATTCCCACCCAGAAAAGGAGGAAGCTATGGTTGTCGTGGTAACACAGCAAACACGTTCTGAGCCTACACTAAAAAAATCAAGAGCAGTGTCCACGTGGGTCAGAAGATGGCAGTGATTTTCTGGGTTTGCTGTGAGGCGAGAGGGGCGCGGTTTAGAGACCTCCCCCCCTCCGCACACCCGTCCTGCGGAGAGAGGAGCAGCCTGTCTGCCCTGCCCAGTGTGGACTCAACATTCTTCAGAAAGCTTCAATATTGACCTACTATCAAGTTTTTCAGCTACGTGTAAGTATATAATCGCCTCTCTTTGAGCGTCAAGTATCGCGTTTGGTCGTATTCTAAAAAAGCCTGAAGCATTGGTTTCTTCGCGCTGCGTGGTGCGTCATATTTCCGCGCAGTCATACTTGCAGCGCTGCTGTCAAATAGAGTTTATATCTGACAAAACGAAGCATTCTTGACGAGTTTGTAGCTTCGTTTGATGAAGCCTTATAAGGGATGCTGCTGCTGCTGCTAACAGAGCTGTGCTGAGGATGACGACGTGTCGACTGATGTCAGGCTGTTTTGTGGGAGTTGTGCCTTTGCTTTGCATTCATGCCAGAATTTGTACTCATATATATATATATATATATATATATATATATATATATATATATATATATATATATATATATATATATATATATATATATATATATATATATATATATATATTAACTAAGTTGTGTTTAAGTTTGTTATACAGCTTTTATGACAAGAAACACAATTTAAAACGGATTTTAGCATGATTGGAACTAAAATAAAAGCTGAGTGAAAAGCCTGATTGAAAATCCTCAAGTTACAGCTAAATAACTTTAACTATCAAAGTAACTGAATGAAACTCATGTGGTTTTCTAGACATCACTAAGTTGTTATTGGGGATACTTGTGTTGCTTTAGGTGTTTTTTTTTTGGGGTAGTAAAATATCGAGTTGAATTCATAAGTATCACCAATAATCTAATGAGTGATGTTTAGAAATCAGAAAATGTGTAACTAAACAGTAAAATCCTGAATGCAAAGTGAACACTATTCTGAATCTACTTTGTCCTTCACGGTATAGAGTTATATTTTAAATTGTTATTATTTTGTTACGTTGAGAAAGAAACACTAAGAAAACTCTTGCGAGTTTTCTATATCAATATACATTTACATTACATTTATGCACTTAGCAGAAGCTTTTGTCCAAAGTGACTTCCAGTAAGACATAGACAATATGCTATTTGTTACAAAATCTATCTCAGTTCACTAATAGTAGAAGTTGCATCAACTCATCAATCAACCATAGCAGGAAGAAAATAAAGAGAAAAAAGGGGAAAAGGAATTTTTTTTATATTTCTTGGAATAACAAATAGTTATTCCAACGTTTTCAGTAAATACGTTGACCAGAGACGGAAAAAATACACTTCAGAACAGAGCTCTCTGGATTTTGCAGTTTAGTTCCACATTTTCAGATTCTTTAAATGCATAAAAGATATGGTTTTAGAAATCACTAGATTATTGATGATACTTATGTTGTCCTATGATAGGCTGATGTGTTAGTCATACTCTCCAGTTCCACATTTTCTGACTCATCTTCTCCTTGAGTACATGTTTTACTGTTACCATAGAAATAAAAAAACTAAGAAAAACAGCTTATAATGTGTTGAAAAAGGAAGTTGTAGATTTTCAATTGTTTCCTCTTACAAACACACCTTTAAAAAGTGTATTGATGATATTATATTCTAGCATTTCCTCATAGAGCTGCTCTCTAATTCAAACATGCCTGTAATGAAGTCAAACTGTTATTACATGCAAGCATATACATATATACATATATATACATATATATACATATATATATATATATATATATATATATATATATATATATATATATATATATATATATATATATATAACATTTCAGCTTATTTGGGGTCACATTGTTCTGCAGGTGGCTAAAATCTTTAGCTTCTAGTGGGGTAAGGAACAAATTAACAAATTACAGAAGTCGCCAGTTCATCACAGGGCAACATCATAATCATATGTTAAAAAATGTATTACAGCATGGATTTATTGTTACAATAAAAAATTCAATCAATCAGATCTACTGTTTGAAAAATCAAACAATATTTGTTTAGGTTATCCACATCTAAAGCTCAATGCAGAATATTTTTCTTGGTTTTCTTAAATAGGTATATAATTACATTTTCAAACAAAAATCTACTCGAGTCTTATCTTCCCATCTTTTTTTTTTGAAGAACATATTGTCTGAACATGTTGAGATTTCTCAATGGGCCATGAAGAAGCAAACGTATATGTACTTCACATTAAACTATTTTTGAAATTATAAAGCCATGTGGTCTATGTATAATAATATATACTATAAGCATACTTAATAATATAAGCATTTTAAAAAGAAAAGTATTATTTAGTGAATTTCTAAACACCCATAAAACATCTATATTAAACATGGCATTCGTGGAATTTCTTAGTTAACATTTGGTCATTTGAGTGAAGAAGAAAACACCCTCCTGATGCTTTTTTATTAAATTGTTTTAACATGAAGAAAATGTAACAAAATACTACAGAATAATGAAAAATAAAAGTACACTTACTAAGTAATGCGATTAGCTTTTTTATAGCAAAAATTATAACAAACATACAGTTAGGATGATGGTGTATGACTCAGTTGGACGACATAAACATGGCAGATAAATAATAAATAAATAAAAAGGGAAGAATCACAAAACAGAAACGAAAAAAAAATGCAGTTAACCTTAATCATATATTATAAACATGATTTTCTTAAACATTTAGTCTTTGCAACTTTCCAATTATATTTAATCACGTCAAGAGATTTTAAGTATATATGATTTTATGTATGACCACATTGCAATATATTATTTTGCCAGATAGACTGTACCTCTCTACTGATTGACTGTATTCAGGCATTTACCAGAAACAGCTTCCTCCCATATGGACAGTCACATGACCTTATCTATTATTAGCCTGTTCTCCAGAAGACTGGCAGAAACCTCATCATCAGACATAATGAGGAAGATGATCCGGTTAGCTCACAATAACCTTGCTTATGCTAATTATTTGTTTCAATTCAAAATAAGCTCAAGCAGATCTCAGAAACTTGCATGAATTTATATATATATATATTTTTTTTTTACAAACGCTGATGCATGACAGTCAACTGTGGGGTCAGAGGTCTTTCCATAGCTTTAGGTAAACCCAACTGGAACATGAAACTGAAAATCAGCTGCAGATCACACAGCAGGCCTACACTTAGGTGAACACGGTGATAGCACAACAGCTGAAGTAGAGCAAATGGAAGCAAGATGTTTCTTCAAGCTCATTATCAACACTTTTTTCACAGCATGCAGATATCTGGCTTTAAATAGATGCCTGATTGTGAAGCATGTGGTGCTCTGATCTAATACAGGAGGTGTGAGTTGATGCATGGTGATTACTGAAAGTTAGTTTTAGTTGTCTGTGGGCCAAGTTTGAGAGAAGATAAGAACATGTGAAGTCACAATTTCTTTGTTGAAAACAGACAGTATTATGTTTGTGTGTCATTTAAGAAATGGTTCTTCAGTGCTCAGTGTTAAATAGCCCCTATTATGGATGTTTGAGATATATGGATTTTATTTCTTGTTGTACGTAACATGCTTCTAAGTTTGAAAACGTCCAGTTTATGGTTTTAATCCGAAAGTGCTCTGTGTATGTTATTGTTGAAATGAATTGGCATGCAAATCAACATCGCTAGTGTTACATATGAAAATACTCTACATTGACTGTAAAAATACAGCCACTATTTGGGTGCACACATCCTGAATATCTTACCTCTCGTTCGAGATAACACAACTGCCTGTGTGAAGTGGGCAGCCTCTTTCGTATGTAAGGCCTATGTTTACCAACCAAACCAATAGAAGAGCAGCCCTGTTTCTTGCTGCTACGGTACCTTTTTATTCTGCAAAATGTTTGATTGTTTATTCAACTTTTATGCTATGCATATCCACAGTCTCACATTCCTAACCCATTGTTAACATTAGTAGTCAAGTTTGTATTATCAATGGAATGAAAGAAGAAATCCTAAAACCATATCTTGTCAGAGTTTTGTCACAGTTTGAGTCCGTATTAAAATCTTTTCTAAATAGTTCCTAAATGGAGTCCATTCATGAATGTGCTGTGAACTGTGAGGCTACCGGCTCGTTGCTGAGTGACTCATGTCTCAAACGTTCCACCCTGTCTCCACCTCAGTGTGGGTGGCAAGCCAAGTTGACACATCTGCCTCTTGTGGTCTCTCCAAGTTGAGATCTAGGGGGTGTTTTTATCTGGTCGCTGGTAGGAATATCCTGAATGTGTCCCTGAATGGCCCCGTCACTCCAGCAGCGTTAGTCACAACACTGCCTTTTCCTGCATCCAGCTCAAATGTCCTCATCACACAGAAAAACTGCCTTACAGAATGTTTTTTTGTTGTGAAAGTGACTGGAAATTAAATGAATATATAAACAGTTGACAACAAGGAACTTGTTTATTAACAATAGCAAAGACTGCAACGCAAACCAAAGAATGGAAGGATTCCTTTTCGCTACTGCATTGCTGCACATCGCTCTTTGCTCTCTCAAAGCTCACTTTCTGTCTGACTCTACTGTACTATACATTAAAAGCAAAGCTGTCCTATCTATAATAGCAGTGTACACTTTTGTGTGAAAAAACAATGTTTCAGTTTTAAAGTTGTGGTTCTGTCTGCAGACAGGATGGTGTACCACCCGGAGTTTGAGCGAGCAGGGAAGGAGCCAGGACTCCAGGTGTGGAGAATTGAGAAGTTTGATTTGGTAGCCGTTCCTGAGAACCTCTATGGAGGCTTCTTCACTGGTGATGCGTATCTTGTCCTCAACACTATTAAACAAAGTTCTGGGAATCTACAGTATGATCTTCATTTCTGGCTTGGTAAGACTTTTGGAAGTCCTTTATTTGCACTTAGAACTAGACGTCAAATGAATCGACTAGGTACATGACAACTCTGTTGTCTATCACTTTGCAGGTGACTACTGCACCCAGGATGAGAGTGGGTCTGCTGCTATTTTCACAGTGCAGATGGATGACTACTTGGGTGGAAAGCCCATCCAGTACCGGGAAGTTCAGGGTTTCGAGTCCAAAGCTTTCCTGGGCTATTTTAAGAAAGGGTTACAGTACATGGTGAGTGACCTGTATGCAATTGGTTTGAGATGTTATGACAAAGGGGGTTATCAACATGATAAGCATACTCAAATTATAATAAACGTTTACTTGTGAAATCATAAGTTAGCTGGACAAACATAAACTGTGTATTTATAACTGTTACAAGTCCCTCTTAAACCTTTTTGACCTCAGAGCCCAATTTTGTATATTTCAAAGTGACCCATCGGCCCTTTTAATTATAAACACTTAAATTTCTATTGATTTTATTCAATCTGTATTTCATAACTAAAAGTATAATTAGAGTTTATTATAATGATAAACATATTATAGACTGTGATCATATCTAAACAATCAAAATGTTTGTATAAAACTCAACATGCCACAACAGCCGTTAGTTGTTCTTATTACTCATACTAATTCCAAAAACAAACACATACCCCTAAAAATAGAGAAATTCTGACATTTCAAATTGTTTTTCTATATATATATATATATATATATATATATATATATATATATATATATATATATATATATATATATATATATATATATATATATATATATATAAATTAATATAACAAAATGAGAAATGCAACACATGGTTACTACATTTTTAAATACAATAAGTTCTCTTTCAGTTATTTGGCTAATCAAGCGCTTTTTAGCTGTTCATAAATTGCTTCCAGATCTAAATTTTTCTAATTTCCTAATGATTTATGAGAACACGTTTGATTGGCCAACAGTATGCCTCACGTATGTTGCTCCCAATCACAGAGTACATAATTTTTTTCTCAATGCTCATGTAATCTTAAAATAAAACGGGTCATCATGACTTTTATACATGAAATGTTTTGGTGAATGCAGAGAAAGGCATAAAGAATACTAAAACAGTTTCCAACATTAAAGAGAGCAATCATTTTTTTATTTGATGAGATTAAATACTGAAGTCAGGAAATGTGAATCTGAAACTCTTGTCAGATATAAATAATTTCTTCTGATGTTATCTTGGGCTATAGAAAAAAATGTTCGGGCTCAAGCCCTGAATGCCCAGGACAGGTAATGCACAAGCAGTTCCGCAGGCAGATTTCACTCAGAATCACTCTGAGCATCTGTAAAGTAAAACACGGTGTTTTGTTGACACGGTGCACATGATCTAAGTACTACACAGAAAAATTGCAGGAACGGAGCCAGAAAGCTCTGCACCCTAAAAGGTAGTTTAGCTCCTGTTGTTGCTGATTCAATGTAATGTTAGTTTTATGTGGCTCAAGGAGTGTGTGTGATATTTTCAGTTTGCGTTCATGGGAGAAGACTGCAAAAAATATTCACGCACATAGAAGTGTTTGCACTGATAAATGAGATTGATAAATGCACAGCCCTCAGTCCACAAACGGGTAAGACACAAATTGTTCTTGAAAATTCATTGTGTATCTGTAACAGCGAGTTTGTGAGAAATGCCTGACTCGTGCGTAATCAGATTCAAGTACAAATGTACTTTACAATTCACAAAATGGGATTTACACTTGCAACATTCTTGTGCATTAAATTCACTTATTTATATTTCACTTGACTAAAAACTAATCACACGGTATATTCCAAGCTTAAAGTAGACTAAATAAGTGTGCTTGTGGGAATGCGACTCCTGCAAGCTTAGATGTTGTTGAAATTGTTGAAATGAAGCAGAAAATTCTGTTTTGCAGAAAGGTGGAGTTGCGTCTGGATTCAAGCATGTGGTCACCAATGAAGTCACGGTGCAGCGAGTGCTTCAAGTCAAAGGTCGCCGAGTGGTCAGAGCAACAGAAGTGCCGGTCAGCTGGGATAGCTTTAACCAGGGAGACTGCTTCATCCTGGACTTGGGCAATGTGTGTTTCCTACAGCAGGAGAATCGACATATATACAAATAAATATATCTAAACTGTCTGTATTTTATAGGAAATCTACCAGTGGTGTGGTTCACACAGTAACCGCTTCGAGAAGCTGAAAGCTACTCAGCTGGCCAAAGGTATTCGTGACAACGAACGCAGCGGGCGGGCTCGCGTTTATGTCTGTGACGAAGGAAGGGAGCGAGAGAAGATGTTGGAGGTACCAGTAATCCATTTTAAAATCGAAACAAGCAGAAAGTGATCTGAAGATGTGATGGATTAATATCATTGCAGGTTCTTGGAGAAAAACCAGATCTGCCTGAAGGCGTGTCTGATGATATTCAGGCTGATGCTTCCAACAGAAAGATGGCTAAACTCTACAAGGTACAAATTAGAACCACAGCGAGCAGAAAATATATGGAGGTTATCAATCTCCTGGTGTTAATTCTGCTATTTTTAACCACCACTTTTAAAGAAGACTTTTAGCTCGGCCTTGACTTTGGGAAAGCTTAAAACGAAATTATAATCAACAAAATCCAGTCAAAATGAAATGAAATGAAATTTACACATCCATGTTTCACCTGTATTTATCATTTGTATATAACTCCAGAGTATGCATTTTTTTGTGGGGCTTTCGTTTGAATGTACAAAAACACTCTCCGGGACTCCAGATGATACGTAGCGAACAGATACATTTAATGGAAATATTGAAGAACTGTAGAGCGGTTTATTCTTAAAATGAACAAAAAATTCATAGTTTCATTAATTTTACATGTTTATGAAGAGTTCTCCCCCTGTTTTTTGTAAACAGCTTCAGAGCAACAACATAAACAGAGCCACTGAGATGCAGTGTGTCCACTCACAGGCGCTGTAGATACACAAGACAATTCTTTAGCATTGTGTTCAGTGGTTTCTGTTTTTAATGTTGATTTATTGTTAGCTAGAAGACAAGGGTCCGTGTGAGGGATTATACAATCCAATCTACTTTAGTGCTAATTCACATTTTACAAAAGTTTCCAAAGTGCTGCACAAAACAAAACAAAAAAAGAAATCAAATAGAAATCAAATTCAAAGGCATAAAGCAATATTAAAAAGAAATTTAAAAAAGACTAAAACAGATACAAGTTATGCTTTGGGATTGTCTGTACTAACAGACTTCTTCGGGGACTGTTAAAAAGTGATACAATAATGCACTGCGTTTTAATGCCCTTTATGTTAAGATGTGGCTACTGCATGCAGGAAACATGAGGGATAATAATTCATATTTTAGTTTGATTTAGTATTAATTGAGTGGTTTGAATACTAAAATAAAATTAAAAACACCCAGTCAACCGGATTGCAGGAGTCAGCAAAAAAAAAACTAAAATATGTGATGATTTTAGTCATATTAAGTTATCTCATTTGATTCATTATTGTCACAAGTCCATGTTTTTTTAACATGAACTGGAGTGTCTTTAGCGTAATAACCTCCCCCAAAAAATGACAATAAGAGGAAATAACCAGTAAGATACTACATTTTAGTAAACATATTATTTATCTGTAGTTATTTTAAATTTAAAAAGTAGAGTGAATTTTATCTTTGTAAAAATGCTGTATGTGTGTTGTTTTTAAATAAGGGAAACAAGCTTTTTATTTTTAATTTTAGTTATACACAGTCAAAAATGTAGAAAATGAGAATATTGAACTGGTACAGTACTGATTGGAATATTTTGGAATTGCCTATAGATATAAAAATATGGAAATCATTCTTTTGCAGAAAAATGTCAAATAAAATATGTAATGTCGGTTTTTATAAGTGAAAGATGGTTAGGTTAGTGCCACATTGGTTATTCATTTAAAAAAATTCAAGTCTACACTACAGAGACATTTTTATTAAGTTAAAATAAAAATAAAAAACGCTAGAAACCTCCTAAAAACTAAAAGTGAGCACTTTTAATGCCAGTGATCTGAATAAAAAAAGGTATCAGCAGGATTCAATGTAGATTCTGCTAATAAAGAAAAGCTTGTTTTCATTAATAATCTACCCTTGAAATGTTATCAATAGTCATTTTTTAAAGTAGTTTAAAATTTTATACTTCCATCTTTTGTTTAAACAAGATTGTTTCTTAAAACAAGAAAAGAAAATGCTTCTTTTTTCAGAGAGAAAATTTCATAATGATGAAAATAAAATGTTTTCATACTAATAAAAGTGTAATAAAAGCATTACTGTACTTGGATCAATAAGTACTTGTAAGGGTACTCAGTAACAGCAAGTACTCAAATCTATGTATTTGTACTAGCATTGAAGAAATATGGTATCGGTGCATCCCGAATCTCAACCCTGATAAGCACAAGAGTCATTGTGACTATCCTCCTGAAGGTTTCTGATGCTGGTGGAGACATGACGATTGCTCTGGTGGCAGCTGAAAACCCCTTTACCCAGAGTGCACTGGAGTCCAGTGACTGCTTTATTTTGGATCACGGCTCTGATGGAAAGATCTTTGTTTGGAAAGGTATACTGCAACAAAGACAACCTTACTTTCTCTATTTAGATTAGAAATTAGAGATAACATATTTCTTTTTCTAGGCAAAGACGCAAATATGGAAGAGAGAAAGGTGGCCATGAAAGCAGCAGATGAGTTTATTAAGAAGATGGGATACCCCAAGCACACACAGGTTCAAATTCTCCCAGAAATGGGCGAGACTCCTCTTTTCAAACAGTTCTTCAAGAACTGGCGAGATGTGGACCAGACGAAGGGTCTGGGTGTTGCGTATGTTTCAAATAGCATTGCTAAGATTGAGAAGGTGGCGTTTGATGCTTCAGCCCTGCATGACTCGCCAGCCATGGCGGCACAGCATGGAATGATCGACGACGGCAATGGAGAAAAACAGGTTAGAAAGCTAGCGCACTGCACACACATACATACTGAGATCGATGTAATGATGTTCCTCCATATCATATCCCCCGATACCTTAGATCTGGCGCATTGAAGCTTCAGACAAGGTTCCTGTTGATCCCTCCACTTACGGACAGTTTTATGGTGGAGACAGTTACATTATCCTTTACAGTTACCATCATGGAGGACGACAGGGACACATTATCTACATCTGGTAGGATTTGTTGTTCCAGTATAAGATAATGTTAAATACAGATTTGTATCATCATATTTATGTATGTTCTTACACAGGCAGGGTTCAGAATCCTCTCAAGATGAGATTGGGGCATCCGCCATCTTGGCTGCTCAGCTGGACGATGAGTTGGGAGGAGGACCTGTGCAGGTAATGCTGATGCTCAAAACCTAATCGGGTAAAAAAAGTGCCTTTTTTCTAAGAAAGAGTAATCAAAATTTGATTAAAACAATTGTCATTTCAAACTACATTACAAAAAAAAAACCTTCTCTAGATGCATCACAAGAGATCTTCCAACTTCAAACTAATCTAACTTGTATTTTAAATGATTCTTCCAAATAACTTTTGTTATACATACAGCATGTTTATTACAAAAAAGGCGTACACAATGAATTAGATCGGTAGCAGCATAAAAAATGTTTCATTGTTGTTATCTTTAAAACTTGCCTCTTCTAAAGTTACATTGTAAGATCAAATGACAATGAAATGTTGCTATTTTCCAGGCCAATGTTTTAAGGAACTATGCTCTCATTCCAGCATAATAATCAAGGAGCCTTGCTGCTTTTTCATGGTCACAGCAGCCACTGCAACGACATACTGCACCAGAAAATATGCTTAATTCAAAAGAAGTTTCAAACTAAATTGATTAAACTTCTATATATTTTGGTAATACAATTCTTCTGAGCTCATTCAATCTTATCATCTATGCTAAACTGTGTTAAAGTGCTATCACATTATAAGAATGGCTGAGCAGAATCAGAAATGGTAAAACATGACGTAATATCTCAGTGGAGATGGAGAATCTGCCTAGTGTCAAAGAGGTGGAGTGTTCCTTAAATGATTTTATTCCACATTGTGCCACTACTAGACAATCTGTCTGTTTCAATAATTGTCTAATTTAAACCTTTGTTTGTTAGGCGGTTCAGCAAATTACCGATAAACTTCTATATTGACAATAGATTAACAAAAGTCAGAGATGTGTGCAATGTGTGAACAAATTTTGCTAACCATCTGTGAAAACTTAGGTAGCATCAATGCTAATGCTATTGTTTACCATTCAGTAAACTAAAATGCTTTTTTTACCCTTATTTTAAACAAAAATGCTAAAGCAAATGTGTACCATTCAGTAGACAAAGAAAGAAATTGTCAACATTAAACACTAATAATTTATGTCCCTTTAGTTGCTTTTAGCTCAAGCTTTTCTGATTGACTTGTTTCAACAAGTTTGCTTCTCTAAAAACTCTTCCTTTACGGACATCTGCGTATATACAGGGTTCTCAAGTCTCATGTGTTGAGCATGTGACGCATACATTTGCTTCTTTCACACACTGACCTAAGTGAGGGGCATAAATGCATCACGCGTTAAATTCAATTTAAGCCCACAAATGCTCATATGCATAATAGTTATGTACACAGTTTTCTAATGCCTTCCGAGACAGTAACGTTCTCTAGTCATGTTGAAATATTATTTTATAATCAATTCTTAATGTAAAGTGAATTGAATAAAACACGTTTGATCACCTAATCACCAAAATATCCCTCACAACTCTATTTCAGTGATCTTTGAGAAATATGAAAAAATCCTTAAAATATGAGCTAACTGGTATCACAATGACCATTCTGTTGATTTTAAGTTGGAGGAATAGAATGACATCATCTGTCTACGTTTCACATCATTTATATAATCTATGAAAAGTTTAAGCCATTTTACATTAGGTTAGAGATAAGAATAAAATGAACCTTTTCAGTTCCTCGCATCAAAAGTTGCTACTACTATTATTAAATATGTGTTTATGAAAAAATTCAAGTAAAATGTTTTTAGACAACAATTTGTGTGTGACCTTTATTTGTCTCTTCTTATTATGGAGATATTTGTACCCCCTGTTAGTGGTCTTTCACTCTGAATTGCGATCAAAACTTGAGAACCCTGTGTACATCTCAGGCTATATGTATTACAGAACGAGGAGCTCCCTTATTTTTCTACCTGTTAAACCATCCTCCTCTTCATCTTTACTTTCTGTACTTTATCTGTATCATTCCTCCTTTTGATGTAGGTTGCCGGTGCTCCCCTCACCACTCAGGTATCACCACAGAACATTAGAGCTATGCCATGTTGCTGCACAGAGCCTGAATCTTTAATCTTCTTTTACCTGCGTCATTCACACATACAGCTTACATTTTGCTGAATAGTCTCCTTGGTGAATTATTTAATTTTAGCAGAGAATTAACATAATTTCTTACAATCAGACTGGGATTACACCACCTACTCACATTTAAAGCATCTTCTGCCCTTTTGTAAGGCTCTGTACACTGACGTGCAGTCTCTAAAAATGCCTTCATGTTTGTGTGAGACATGTAACTAACTCTCTTCCACATTTTCCGATTACTTCAGAGAGTGAGCATGTGAACAGTTTTAACAGAAATGACCCACAGTGCATCACTTTCGCGTTTTTTATCTGGATTCATGCATGCTGGATTCCTTTACCTTTAAAATAAAAGCGTTTTCATGGACACTCACATAATAAGCTAATGTATCTGTGTTCCCATCAAAGTATTGTGGAAGTTTTATTTTAAATTTGTATAATTCAGTAATTCTATTGAAGTGCACAATGCTGTAAAGTTCCAACAAATTGTTTTGATGATTAACCACATCATAGTCATTATTATCAAACTTGAGTGCTAGAGAAAAAGTGGGTCATAGTCGACGACTCCTAAAAGACAAACATTAGATAACAATGTAATACGTTTACTTGTAAATCTCATCAGAGAGCATCATGGGAGGGAGTTTTGCTTGTGACTGTGCTAAAAAAAAAGGAAAGAAAATGGACTTTGGCACAGATCACTGGTAGATACTGACTTCTTCCTCTTGTTGAACGACACACTTGCTGTCAACGTGCTGCTGGGAACATAGCATAACACACAGCACCCATTCCACACTTTCAGCTCAACGCTGCCACCTTGTGGAATAGCATTCAATGCTCTAAGCAAATTCAAAACCGTTTTCCCAGTATGATTGTTGAAAAATTACAAACAGCGTATCAATAGGTTTCAGATGCATAACAGACTGTTAGGGTGTTAAATAAAAACATATCGAAAAAATAATATTGATTAAGGTGTTAAAAGTCTTATTTCTTTAAAAGTTGACTTTTGAATTTTAGACTTTTTAAGAATTTTAGGAAATTTTGAGATTTGTATACAAAATTGGGCATTATTGCTTTACCCTGAGTTCTTAATCTTTAGGGAAACAAATGCAGTTTATAGGTGAAAACAGCATTCTTCTAAACCTTTTTTTGGCACGATGCATGAAAGAAAAACAGCCTTTAACGAAATCATCGAGGTGTTGAATAACTGCTTTTCAGGTGCGTGTGGTGCAGGGTAAAGAGCCGGCTCACCTCATGAGTCTGTTTGGTGGGCAGCCAATGGTTGTTCACAGAGGCGGCACATCCAGAGATGGTGGGCAGACAGCGCCTGCAGAGACTCGGCTGTTCCAAGTGCGCTCCAACTCAGCCGGCTGCACACGAGCCGTGGAGGTCAGTTCTGATTTTTACAGTTGATTGTGATGCATGGAGCTTGCTTATAAACCTTCATGACATGGAACGCTTTGAAGAATAAGCAGGGGCCATTGCCTTGAGCCTCCAACTACTAAGGGGCCCCTACCTTATGATGCCACCTAGTCATAATCATGGTTTTAGTCAATTCTACCACATGAGTTACATATAGAGAATAAAAATTGCACCCTCACCCAAATCAAATACTTAATATGGTTTAATTAAAAAAAGGGCCCTAGTGCATTAGAATAAGACACACATAGCAAGACACCAACAGCTACCTCTTTAGCCTGCTAGTCTAAATATATGCCTGGAGTCTGGGGCTATGTATCCACATCCTGGAATTTCTCTGGGCAATTAGATTCATCAGGTACCGTAGCATAGATGCTTGTTTTCAAGCTGTGAGGCGGAATCCAGTGTCTTAAGTAAACCCGCAAAAATTACACAATGTCAATTTTTACTGTAAAAGCATTGACATAGTGTGCATGACATCATCAGACAGTTTTAGTGGAATGTAAATGAGGCTCGGAATTTGGATAAAGAAAAACCAAACCTCAGTATGACAAAAACCTCAGCATTAATTATGCAAAACTTAAAATTGTAGTACACCATAAAGAAAAAAAAATCACCTCCCTCAGAGTAGTCATGAAGAACAAAAGTCATCTGTTTATTTAGGATGTTAAAAAAATTAACATGGGCGTCAATTGGAATTTGCTCACTTCTGGGAGAAGCGTCAAGTGGCAGTCGAGGAATTACAACTTCAGTCACTTCCTATTTCACACACAGAGGTAATGTTGTGTGTGTGTGTGTGTGTGTGTGGGGGGGGGAATGTTTGGTTAGCACACTAAAGACTATTCTACAATTCTGCGTCAAGCCTACGATTTGCCTTTTGCGAAGGCAGCCTGCTGTACTCCTCTGAAATTTTCAAAGCTCACGTCAAGGCTAAGCCAAGCTTAAGCTCCATGATTGACAACCAAGAAAGGTTATCTACTTTACCTGACCAGAGTTATGTGCAAAAATTTAAGGGGAGAAATGTAAGGCTAAAAAAATGTTTCACTTCAAAAAACTAAATTGTTTCAAAATTTGAAATCACATATCTTGAGTCGAGGCAGATGTACATCCCACTCTGATGCTTCTCTATAGGTCTCATATCTGAAGACATGTTTGATTGAACTGAGGCCTATATTTAAATTTTCTTTCCTTCAGTTGGATGCTGTTTCTTCTAATCTAAACTCCAATGATGCCTTTGTGCTGGTGACCCCAGCAGCGTCCTTCGTATGGGTGGGACTGGGAGCCAGTGAGGTGGAGAAACATGGAGCCCAGCAGCTCTGTGACATCCTTGGAGTCTCAGCCTCTGCTATGCATGAAGGTGGAGAGGATGGTGAGACCTCAATCCTCACAAAATCTACTCTAAAAACCCTTTTGAGTGGACAATTTACTATTTCTCGATGAACAATTATTATAGGAAGGTTGTCTTGTTAGAGTTTCTTCATAATAAACCACAAGTTCCATGTTTAACTTTATTTAATTAAGAGAGTGTTACCCAAAAAAACATCAAAAGTAATTCACTGAACTCCACATCCACACCAGTTTCATTCTGTACCTCAGGTAGCTTCTGGGATGCTCTTGGAGGAAAGGCAGATTACCGCACCTCTGCCAGACTGACGGACAAAATGAACAGTCACCCTCCACGACTGTTTGCCTGCTCAAACAAAACAGGACGCTTCATTGTGAGTTGCAGATTCTTTAACTGAATAGAGAAAAGTTTGTCTGAAAGAAACGTTGATATATACATTAGATCTGTTGGTGTTTGTGCAGATTGAAGAAGTACCTGGAGAGATGACACAAGAAGACCTGGCAACAGATGATGTCATGATCCTAGATACTTGGGATCAGGTGACTATTTCTTATAAACTGCTTCATCTTGCATATCCAAGGGTGCATTAATGCTCAGGTTTACCAGGGCTCCAGCCCCGGGGCCTATCATCCAAGGGGGCTCATGACCTGAACAGAAAAAAAACACATACCACAAAATAAAAGTAATAGTCAAACAATGCGTCAGTCACAAACATCTCTCTTTACTCCCTCTCTACTCTTTTTCCCTTTGTGCTCTCCCTACATCTCTCTCCCTTTATTTCAGTCTGTCTCTCTTCGCTTCTCCCTTTGAATTCTCCCTCCCTCTCAGTCTCCCTTCTCTCTCCTGTTCTTTAAGTCTGTCTCTCTTATCTTTCTCCCTTTGCTCTCCCTCCCTACCTTTCACTCAGTCTCCCTCTTTTTGCTCTCTCTCTCTCTTTCACTCTGACTCTCTTCTTTCTCCCTTTGAAATCTACCTCCCTCTCTCGCTGTCTCACTTCTCTCTCCCTTTCTTTAAGTCTGTCTCTCTTATCTTTCTCCCTTTGCGCTCTCCCTCTCTTCACTCAGTCTCCCTCTTTTTGCTCTCTCTCTCTCTTTCACTCTGACTCTCTTCTTTCTCCCTTTGAATTCTCCCTCCCTCTCTCGCTGTCTCACTTCTCTCTCCCTTTCTTTAAGTCTGTCTCTCTTCTCTTTCTCCCTTGCGCTCTCCCTCCCTTTTCTCTCTCTCTCTCTCCCTCCCTCTTACACTCTGTCTCCCTCTCTCTCACTTTCTTTCACTCTATTTTTCTCCCTCCTCTCTGTCTCCCATTTTTCTCTATATATGGGGTTTAGTGGGATTAGAGTTCAGTAAGGAATCCTTCATGATGGTTCAAGCCTTCTTAAAGACTTCCTCAAATGCAGGGAGGGGTTTCTCTGATTCGTTGGGGGTTTTCTCCACCCTTTGGATTGATCTACGGTCAGAGTCAGAGCAGACTTTTATACAGCTGGTTAAACTGTTCTCTACTGCACAACATTAGAAAATGTTCATTATGTCCATAGAGGTGATTGTTTTTTTTATGCCCATTGTGTATGGATGACGCTTGTGACCTCTTCCTGAGACTACTGAGAAACAAACACTGAGCCAAAACTCCTGCTCAAACATCTAGCTCCTCCAAATAACTTATACAGTAATGAAAATATTGAGATATATATATATATATATATGAAAACAGTGAATCCCCAGAAACTTGAAGCTGGGAGCACGTTTAACCTCTGTCTCATTAATGTACACAGAGGAGTGTGTGTTCTTACAGTGTCTCCTAAAGTCTACAATGAGCTCCTTGTTTTTTTGGTGTTCAGGAGCAGATTATGGTCAGCACCCCACTCTGTGTTTTATCTTGTCACTGTATTTGGTCTCATCATTGTCATTACTGTCGTGTCACAGGCCTGCAGTCATCTGTGTATAATGAGAACTATTTGATGCTACTATGAGACCAAAAGGGAAAAGTAGTTTAGTTTAAGGGTCTGCAGCTATTGTTAAATGTTTTTGTGATCTTTGGATACCTATATGTAAATTGAAGAATATTACTACGTAACAATCGTTGTTCAGATTTAATGTAATTTCTTGTCTATGCACAACTGTTATAAACCATCAGAACACTGCTTAAATTAACTTTATAGCATGACTATAAAGTGAAGGCTGTAGTTTAAAAAAATTGACCTTCAAAATAGTGAGCCTTCTGATTTACAGAATTTATATTTATTAATCTAGAGGGGCAATACCAGACTTCCCTCTTTTTTCAATCACAGCAGTGAGTTTTCATAAAGGCAGAGATAAGATGGGTTTTTGCGCATGCCATAAAGCATAATTTTGTAGATTTTTGATTCTGATGTGAACCATAAACTTTCAAAGTGCAAATACAACCGATACAGATGTTCTGGAGGGATGGAAAGTGTTATTGAAGATATGACAGGCGCTTGTTCCTCTCATAGCACTCAAACGAATTTTTTTTTTTTTTGTAAAAGTGAAAGATATACTATAAAACTGAGCAATGAGACAGTCGTTAGGTCATATTTAGCAGTGATCTTTCTGGTCAGGTTTTTCACAAGGCCATAATGTCCTCTAATCATTCCCTAAATTCAGAGTTAAATTCTTCTAATCTACTGCAGAAGATGAAGACTTTATTTAGAGTAAAATATTTTTTTAGAAAGATTTGTTGAAGAGAAGGGCGTCACGGTGGCGCAGTGGGTAGCACGGTCGTCTCACAGCAAGAAGGTCGCTGGTTCTAGGCTCGGCTGGGGCAGGTGGCATTTCTGTGTGGAGTTTGCATGTTCTCCCCGTGATCGCGTGGGTTTTCTCCGGGTGCTCCGGTTTCCCCACAAGTCCAAAGACATGCGGAATAAGTGAATTGAATAAGAACAATTGCCCATAGTGTTAAAGTGTGAATGTGTGTGTGAATGTTTCCCAGCGATGGGTTGCGGCAGGGAAGGGCATCCGCTGCGTAAAACATATGCCAGAGAGTTGGCGGTTCATTCCGCTGTGGCGACCCCGAAAGGGAATAAAGCTGACATGAAGATGAATGAATGAATGAATGTTGAAGGGAAAAGGAACGATGATGAAAAATACATTTTAAAAAATCATAAGAAGAGTGACTTGTGTTTTTCAGGTGTTTGTCTGGATTGGTAATGAAGCTCAGGAAGAGGAAAAGACAGAAGCAATGACTTCAGGTAAGGACAGCTTACAAGGAATGACAGTTTTAAGATGATTTAAAGACCCTGGGGACATAGCGAGGGGCATAGATTTTTGACCAAGATTGGAATTCCAAAATTGGAAAATATTCTTAGAAGTATGCATGGTACATTGCTAAATATTTATTTATTGTAAATCTTGTATAAAAATTACTTTATCTAAATTAAGCTGAGCTATTTACTAACAAAAACTTACAAAAAAAACTTTAGGTATTATGATTTTTCAGCCAAAAGCATTTGCTGTTAACTTTTGTTTCCAGTAGGTGGCAGTATTCTGGAAAATTGGACTGAAGTCATGACAGATACATTTCTGTTATTAATTCATGCTTGTTTACTTTTTTCCAGCATCCCGATACATTGAGACAGACCCTGCCAACCGTGACCTGCGCACCCCTATCGTGAAGATCAAACAGGGCTTCGAGCCACCTACCTTCACAGGCTGGTTCCTGGGGTGGTCCCACGAGTACTGGACCACTGACCCTCTGGAACGTGCCATAGCCGAGCTGGAGATCTGAACTCCGCCTCCTAAAACTTGACCTAAGCCCCCTGCTGCCTTACTGCAAAATCAGTCTGAACGCCAGATGCCCTTAGATGAACATCAGACATCAGTTTGATGCTCATCAGGATTTAAATCATGCAACCTAGATGCCAAAGCCAGTTAACCTTCTGTTAAAACACTCCATGAATCATTGGTTTTAAAGTATTTTGATGCTCGTCAGTGTTAAGCAGCTTTTTAGTCACGTTGGTAGTGTATGCACACAAGCGTGCACGTGGATGTTATTAATATTGAAAAGTTTGCCTTTTTTATACTATAGCTACTAGCAGCCCTTATTTAGTTTTAAAACTGTATTTAAGTTGAAACAAGGGTTATATTTATGATTTCACCAAACCACAATCTTGAATTAGCCTGTATGTGTAGTGGTGACTTCAATGCTATTTATTCCAACTTCAATCAATCACTTGGAATAAAACACCAGTATGTTTCTCTCTTTTTTTATTTGGATTACAAAACTTCAAATATGTTACTATATAAAGAGGTAATTCTTTAAATGCTTACAAGAGGTCTTCAAGTTATTGTTTCATGGTACATCCATCACTAATAATGATATTAACAATAATTAAATCTTCTTTTGAAAGTTCTATGTTTTGTGGGTGAATTTAACATAGTGTGCCTTGCATAAAATAATCTTGCTTATTGCAGTAGAACTGAGATCCAAAATATTACCAAGTTTAGATTGTTTTAGTGACAAAATCTCTCTCCTATTAATCCTTGTTAAACATTTTTTCGGACGTACAATTACCTTTGTTGGAGTTCAAAAATATTTACTACTGAAGCTATTATTTAGCGATAGCTGTTTGTATTTTAGCCAAAGTGAGTTTCGGAAGGGATAACCTTGCAATGCTAATGACACTAAAATGGTAAAACACTTACACAATTTTCTTGCTAATTTGACTTTTTACTTAAATAATTCTCATAGCGGTTGTGCTATTATAATTCATACCTGTAATTTGTGGCACAGTTCCAAAAGAATTAATTGGAACAGGGAATCATTTGAGGTTCTGCTGAACGGCAGATTGTCACACTAATAGGCGTCCTACTGGAATCAAAAATTACCATGCAGTGGTAGAACAGATAGCCTTTTACATGGAAGGTAATATTTGTAAAGGGGAAAAAAACGCTCAAATGACCCACATCATTCTACACAGCAGGCATGTCTAAATTCAAAGCTCTACACATTTTAGCTGCAACTGTGCCATGGTTTCACACATACTCATAGGACCTAATCAGTTTTATCATGTGTGCTTTATTATGAAGGTCCAGGACTCCGTCTGCACAACTGAAAGACAGACTAACTATGGTCACACATGGTTTTCGAGAAACGTCACACTGCAGCCATCAAACTCACTGGTAATGGGTAGTGACATAGAAGCCACGCCCATTTTTGAGCATCTGACTCCTCTGGTCATTGTCAGGCACATATAAAAATCCCTGTGTTTCGTTTTTTTAAATCATTCATTAGAAACACACTGATGGGCAGGAGTCAGACAGGTCAGTTAACTTTCAGTAAACCAAGTCTGGTGCGGTCCGAGTCTGACTTCCAACTCTGGTTGCAGCAAAGTCTTCTTGAGGTATTCAGTCATGATTTAAAAAAAGCATTAGTCATTCTACAGCCAGGGGGCACTGTAAAACACTGGTAATAAGATGGCTTACCTAGTTAAAAAAAATCTGTAACCATTACAGATTACAGACAACCATGTGTTAAGAAAAAATGTTTAAGAATTTGATGATTGTGAAAAGGTATCATCCCAAGTTGGGGTTTGCCTTAGGAAAACTAATCTAAATCCTGATTAATGTGAACATTGTAATAGCAGCTGGTGGGCACCTTGCATAACAATATAGAAAGATATGTTTAATTTTGGACATTTGACTAGTCTAGCAATAATTTAGTTATATTAGACTGAATAGATTTTTTGTTGTTAAAGTTGCTGAATACAAGGTAAATGCAGGAGAAAAAAGTATTTTAAGGCTTAATCACGGTTTATTTCAGATGAAGTGTTTAATAACTGGCTTCAAAAATGTAAATGTAATCCTCTAGGAGTTTTTTTGTTAATTCAGAACAAATCATGACAAAGTTTCTTTGACTACCAGAGAAAACACTAAAATGAACAGCAGATTTTACAACTTACAATAAAGAGCATTAGCAATAAAGAATAGAGGTCTGGGAAAGAACACCTAGATCAAAGGTAAGTTCTTTATGTACTTTAAGTGAAGAATGACAGATCATAGTTACTATAATGACTACCAGACACAAGAAATACATTTAAAAGAAAATCAACTCTGCCATGTACATAAATGTTACCTAAACACACAAACATTTATTGAACATATACAAGTTTAAAAACAAAATACAGATATATATTCATGTATAGAGTTGTAATAGAGTCATGAAAATACAAAACACGTGGAAATATTTTAAGCAGCACTGAATTGAATTCCTTCTTAACAAGTCAGTAATTCCATCAAGATTCTCAACACAGCAGACAGTCAGTTCTAGCACACACATTGACCTCTGGTGTTTAAACAGTGAGAGATATTTCTTTCTCTGTTACTCACCCCATATATATGTACACAGTACAGACCAAAGGTTTGGACACACCTTCTCATTTAAAAACTTTTTTAGACTGACTGATGTAGCTGTGTTTTCTTGCCATAATACAACTTCTAACAATCTATTCAGTGGAACAATCAGCTGTGTATCCACCTGACTTCTGCTCAACACGACTGATGGTCCCGACCCCATTTATAAGGCAAGAAATCCCACTTATTAAACCTGACAGCAAGTGAAAACCTGACAGCGTTTCAAAAACGCTTTGAATGAGAAGGTGTGTTCAAACTTTTGGTCTGTACTATATTTGTATATATATATATATATATATATATATATATATATATATATATATATATATATATTTATATATATATATATGATCTTTCTTGTTGAGTATATGCTACTATTTTTGTTTGTTGAGTATATGCATCTCATTAAATTGGCACAAAAAAAAACAGCATCTAAGCCTTGCAGCAAAATACAAATGGAAATCTGCATGCAATATGTGTTAGAGCTCTTAAATAGAACGTGACATCATGTAAACCTGTAAATTTGGATGAAGTGAAATTGATATGGCTTAAGGCTTTCACTTTAGTGGCGTTAATAAAGACAAGACAAGTGTAGGCACAATAAGAATAGCTCAGTTGCATTTCCTGGCACCTGATCCTCTCCGCATATCAAATTTGATATGTCATCTATTTGGCAAACAGGAAGGTTAGGTTGCACAGTAAACAAGCACGCACGCGCACACACACGTACTCATATAAGTTGAGGTTTTCATTAACAAAACAAACTAATTTAATAAATCTAAAACTCTCATTAATCTAAAGCTTTTTATCATCAACTCTGCTGCCGTAATGGATTGAACTGAATAAAGCTTCCAATGCAATCGGTTTTAAAGCATAATAATCTGCTTTAAGTATGAACTTGCAAATCTGAGTTTGATTTCAAGAAAAAAATTTGTTTCTTAAGCTAGCTTCCATTTGAAGGCCTACATACAAATAAAATCTAAGGCTTTTTGGTGTAAAAGCAAGTTAAATAAACGATAACGCACTATATAGCTTTTTTGGTGAGATTTGAAAACAGTAATCAGTCATGTATCTTGTGACGTTTAGCTGTATTAGAGATTAAAACTACCCAAAAGCTGTTTTACGTGTCAAAAAGCATGAAAGCACTCATAAAATGTTCATCTTCAGCACTGAATCTTGAGAAAAAAAATGTACAGTAAATTACGTGTTTAACTTTAACCAATCAGTAACCTTCAAATATATATGCCAGATTGATTTTAATGTAAATGTAATAAATGTAAATCTGGACCCTGCTGTAGGTTATACTCATAGGAAAGTATGTTATATAACTTCAGTTTGCTCGCTTCTGCTTGGTTACCTTCAGAAACACCTCAAGTGCTTATTGTTTCATGAAGGGCCGCATCATGTCGATGGGCAGGGGGAAGATGATGGTGGAGTTCTTCTCGGCAGCGATGGTGTTCAGGGTCTGCAGGTAGCGCAGCTGCAGAGCAGAAGGAGACTCTGCGATCACCAGCGATGCCTCCTTCAGCGCTCGCGAAGCATTCATTTCACCCTCAGCGGCGATCACCTGACGAAAACAGAGGTGGAGGGTTTATTTTGCAAAGCTTCCAAATCACAGCAAAGTTCCATCTCAACACCCGCTCTCCTACTTCTTTAACCATAGTCGTCTTTTTTTTTTAACAAGATGACAAATACCCTACACATCAGACTCTCTAGTTTATTTTCTATGATAATTTTAAGAGTAGCAGTATAATGATGCTCCGGACAATTCTGCTTTGCTCACTCTTGGTAGTAAAAAGGTAGGATATTTAAACTCTTGTTATCAATGGTATACAACATGTGATTTTCATACTTTTAACATGTGATGTCCAAAGTTAGTTAGTTTAATGCCACACATGCCCACGACACGTCCTTACACAGACAGCTTATTCACAACCTTTGAGATAGGAATGTTCTTTTAGTTCATCAAAAGTTAATCAAAAAAAGATTAAGATAAAAATACCCAACGTGTTCCAAGCTGGATGGTCATGGTACAATAAATATGTCTGCCAGCCCTCAGCAACGAAGTGCTAGTCTAAGGGTTTTCCTGTGAATGTCAGACATCTTCCATTTCAACAAATAAAACTAAAATGAACTATACTTCCTTTACCGTGTTTTGGTGAAAGAGTGGGTACATTCAGAAGATGGGAAACTTCTGAATGAAGACAGAAGTTAAACGCAAATAGACAAATGCCAAATACACATGCTCACATCCATCAATTGATAAGCTGGAGGGAAATTCACACAGAAACAGGAAAGGAGTTGTCACTTCCTGCTTAAGAGGAGGGTATTAATGTGACCTTGCCTCGGAGGAGTCAATGTTTGGATTCAGCTTCCACAGTATTAAATAAATTGGCCTACAGTGTGGCTTTTTTTAAAGAAAAAAGTAAAATAATACAATTGCTGTATATTCTGCAGTATTCTTTATTTTTCTAGACCTTTGAGACAAAAGCTGCATTTTCATCTTTAAAGATTTTATATTTTTTCAAACAATCATGCACTACTTGAATACCAACCCTTTCTAAAGTTCTGATTAGCAGATTTATAATGAGTACAGATATTTTATTATTATAACTAAACATTTTTTTACCTAAAGATTAGTGTATTTTCCAGCTACTTTTTATACCTCCTGCCATCTGGGGGCAGTCTCTCTCTCAAGAAGAGCAAGAGCAATAGGTTGACTGGTAATCCACAGAGGAAGATGCTGCCAGAGGAAGATTAGCTTCCTCTAATGCAACAGGACACATCATACTTAACTGTCAAGAGAGAGATCAAAATAAAAATAATTTTATGTCTAGCAGCCATCATAAAGCTCCTTAAAGCTGTTTAAAGACCCCCACAGGTGTTTTCTTATGGATGCATGGTCCCTTTTGGATGAATGTTATTGAACACGTAAAATAATCTGCTGAGTTCTAATTTTCTCAGCATTATACAAGTCCACCGTTTTACGAGTCTGTAGAGCTTGGGTCAAACTTGTGTTTCTGTCCATCAACTAACTTATTTTCTGACCACATCACTACTGTGTTAAAGCCTTGCTTAAAATAACTGGTGAGAAAAATGTATTCATTTAATTAAACATTTAAAAATGGAATTCTGTAGACCTTCTGTAGATCTGAATGTAAGATGTAAATAGCTCATGTTATAATGTTGACGGTGATGGCTTATGAACAGGTTCAGAAATTATATGATCAAATCTTGTTTTCTTTCTAAAATTCATTTGCATGGTTTATGTTCAGATGCACTGTATTGTTCCAGAAATCTCCCCGAAACCTAAACCAACAATGGTATCCCTTCTTTTGATGCAAACAAAAAAAAAACAGTAGGGATTGATGCTCCACCGTTTGGTTTTAAACATATTCTCATTTACATCCAACAAGCAAAATAACCTTCAACACCTTATGCCAAAAGGCAAACAAGTAATGGAAGCTACACTAGAAACATGTTTGGTTTTGCCATTGGACAATTCCTCTCTCAAACTGCTATTTCTTTCTGAATATCAGACTTCTCACCTTCGCTCTGGCCTCCCTGGATGCTTCAGCCTCAGCTGCCATGGCTCTCTGGAGCTGCAGGGGCAGCTTCACATCCTTAATCTCCACACGCTCCACTTTAATGCCCCAGTCATCTGTGGCATCGTCTAGAGTCGACTAAAGCGACACAAAAAACTTTTCTTGAAGCATTGATGCACAGGTGTCATTTAAATGTATTTAGTAAAGGACGTCAGAGTGAGTTAGAGGGAATTGTTACCTGCATGCTATGGGCAATTTCCTCACGGTCAGACAGGATCTCAGCCAGATTCTTTGTACCCAGCACGTTCCTCAGAGTGGTTTGTGCTAGCAGCCGGGTAGCTGCATCTGCATTGGTGATGTTCGCCACCGCAAGAGTTGCATTTTGGACACGGTAGTAGACCACGCCATCTACACTCACGGTCACAGAGTCCTTTGTCAGCACCTGAGAAGAAACAATAGATTATCAGGATGATGTTCTTCAAAATGGACAACAACATCAAGCTCCAGCCAGTTTAGAGATAGTATTGTGATACCTACTATACACATAATATATATATATATATATATATATATATATATATATATATATATATATATATATATATATATATATATATATATATATATATATATATATATATATATATATATATATATATATATATATATATATATATATATATACACACACACACACACACACACTTATTATACATACATTAACCACAATTGTCTTGGAACAAACGTGCTTCTGAGTTTAAACAGGAAATGAATACTAAACTTTTTAATTTGGAAATGAATTCAGTTTAAATCAAGGCTCTGAACTGATTCAGGGAACGAAAAGTAAAAAATGAATGAAATTTTCATAAAACAAAAATTATATTTTTTACCTAATTAAAATCTAACCTAAAACGTATTTTAACCTTTCAGAATAGAAACATAATTAATAGAAATATATTATTTTATCGTTTTCTTGACACAAGCTTTCTGAAATACCCACGATGTATGTTTCCCAACAAGCCAGCTTTCAAGCAAGGAGGTTGATAAAGGAGAAGAAAAAAAAACAGTAGCATACTGTGGAAAAAAATTGCATGTCACCTGATTAATAGTAGCCTTATATAACAGTGGAATGTATGTGTTCATTTTAAAATTCATTTAACAATATCAGGCATCATCATCAAATATTAATTATTTTGCATAAACGTTGGAAATGTATTTTTAAATTGTGAAATAGCACTACTTAAGCCATAAAGATGGAACCCATTTACACCAAGCATCAATTACAATGGACATCACTTTTCAGCACTGATTTTCTGGACAATTTGAGTTTTATTCTGAAAAATTCTAATTGGGCAAAGACTAATAAAAATTTTTTTTGTTGTTCTTAAAATGGGAAGCCCCAATTCTTTATTAAAACAAGTATAACAATTTTGTTTCAGTACTAATCAGAGATGCTAATCATTTGCTATTCTTGATCTGAGCTAAGTTAATATTAGAATTAAATTACTTGTAGTCATCTTTTTGTGGAAAAATGTGTCCCCTTGTCACATCTCACTTCCACGACCCTTTCGACTTTGTCAGAAGAAATACTGGGCAAACATTTAAGATTGTTCATGTACATTCCATCCATTTCTGTCATTTGTCTCTGATTAAAAACTGGACCATAAAAAATAAATAAATAAATAATAATAATAATAATAATAATAAGTTCAATTTCTATAGCCCTTTTCCAAATGCTAAAAAAACGCTTTACAATTATCAGAACATTATTCATTCCACATTAACACGCTGGTGCTGATAAGCTACCTTGATAGCCCTCAGCTGCCCTGGGGCAGTCTGACAGGACGTGGCTACCAATCCAATCCTACGGCCTCCTGCCCACTATCAAACCCACCCCACCAGTCACCCACATCCATACAGGGCAAAGTAAGTGAAGTGGCTTGCCCAAGGCCACAACAGCAGAATGGACCTAGCGGGTATCGAACCAACAACCTTCCAGTTACAGGACGACCACCACTCATTTACCCTACACACACTCACATGACTGCAAATGGGGCTGGTGTTCACATTAAAAATCTTAGTGAAATTGGAACAACAGGCACCATAAATAAGTAAATATATATATATACATATATGGTTTTAAACTTTAAAAAAAAAAATACAGAGCTTAAAAATGAATGTTTGTACAGTCTGTGTTTCTCACTTCCTGAGGAGGGATGTCGAAGGTGATGGTTCGCATATCCACGTTAATGAAGCTGTCTGTGCATGGCAGGATGAAGAACAGGCCTACAAGAGACAACAGACACATAGAAATGATTCAAGCAGAAACTCATCATCTAAAAAACTTGAGTTATTGAATGACTGAACAACCAAATTCCCTCGCTCAACACCAACTGGATTCAGCTGACACCATTCACAAGTTTAATGAGTGATCAGCTCGACAGCTGCTGTAATGCATTACAGTACTCTACAACAACATCCATGAGTATTCCCTTTGTGAATACTTATTTGTTTGCATATAGGAAAATATGATTTACCTTTAAAAATATAATAAAACCACCTCTATATCTTGAGTTGGGATTGTGATTAAAAGGTTGTTTGTTTTGTACCCTGATCATTCTCCATGTATGTATATGTGTGTGTGCAGGTGTGTCTGCAGGCATGCTAGCTTGTCCATGCACTTTAACATCTGAAAGTAATCCACAAATTCCAAGAATTGGTTTAACCATGATTATAAATGATTCATTATCTAGGGTCTCTAGTGTAAAGTACACACAGTCTGCAGTAGAGGTAGACAATTAATCTACTGATTTTCAACATTTGGTGACAAGCTGTATCTGATTAATTTTAATGACTATAATGCACACTCATTTGTTACCTGGAAAGCACAATGGATTACACTTAAGTACTTCAATAGAAAATTTCATGTGAGATAAAAAAAGTTCCCTGTTCCTCTGTCAAAATAGCATCCAATGCCAGGCAAGGAAATTTCGAACAAACACCATAAACAAATCAATCATTTAATTTGTTTATGGGTTATAGCATAACAGTGATGCTTTACAGTGATAATGTCTACCAAAAAAAGCAATCTTACCTTCCATTCTTAGTGTCACACAAATTAATTTATCTTCATTCTAAGTGCATTTTTTTCAATTTGTTTTGACAGTTTGATTTGTTCTACAAACCATTTTTCTTTACAATTTATTTAGTACTAAATTAGCTCGTTTCATTTCATACAGAGGGTCTGGAACAGAGGGTCTTGACCAGTCAGTCAACATTGCGAGTGGCTGTGTCCAGTAATTCTTACATTTGTCCTGCAAAGTCTACAGTTGTTGTTAACAGGCATTTGGAACAGCTTGTCTCTACTCTGTTTGCAGTCTTGTTTACTACTCACAAAAACGTCCATTTCCCAGAGCATTACATTTTACGTTATCCAAGACCCTTTGTAACAAATTAAATTTAGTGGACAGGGCTGGTTTTAACCAAGATACGGCATAATGTATATTCTATAATATTTTGTTTTCAATTATACAAGTGAGTTTATAGAAATTTGTTCAAGAAATTGTTTTTGCTGAAGTAGGGTTGTATCCATTCTTGCATTCCAGAATTAGCTACCAAACATTTGCTCACCATCGTCCAGGAAAAAACCCATATCATTCAAGTATTTTGAAGTTTTATTCTTTTTATGATATTATTAAACTGCCATGAATGTAACAAATATTTTTCACATAAAAACTTGAATATATATTTTTAAAGAGAGCAAATTTCAATCAAATTAGTAAATCAAAGCACAAATTTAGAATTGATTAGCTTGCTTAGCAAATGCAGAAAATGTAAAACTTGTTATAACAATTAAAAACAGAAAACAGGTCTGGACACGTGTACATATAACAAGACTGAGCAAACAGAACTGAAAGCATATTCACAACACAAGCATCTCTTTTGTACATACAGGTTCTTTAGCACTGGTGGCAAATGGAGTGATCATTTATCATTCTACAATTTCTAAACACAACTGGCAGCCCTTCCACAGATTCATTAGCGTTTGTTAGTCTTTCAGAGGTTTGTATAATCTATTGCGGAAAATTCCACTAGCATTCCAGTCTTAAAAGCAGCTGTGGGGGAGGGGTGTTTTAAGATAATTGTTTGCAGACCCCAGCAGCCTCAAAACGGCCCAGGAACTGTGTAACATTTCCAGCCACAGTCACACTGTAAAAGATACCTTACATTATCTAAAACCACAACTCTCTTAGCACTACCCAGCAGGCTTACCCTGAAAAGCCTGTTGACATTGGGGGCGAAAGAGGGTTAAAGTAAGTGGACTTACTCTAATAATAGACTCAACCCTCATCGGATCATTGCAGAAGGGAAAGCCCTTGGATTCATATTCCAAAACACAGACTGAACAAATGCTTAACAGAGAGGTCAACGTAGACAAATGCTGGATTAGCATCGATAACCTAAATCAATTCTAATTAGGTTATTTAATTTTCCTTCAATGACTTAAGGTCTAACGTCTGATCAACCCAGTTCTGTTTATTTTCGCTACATTTCTGAGATCAGCTCATTTGTTTCAGCTACTGGCTTTTGTCATCTTCACACTCTCTGCATCTATTTTGCATGCGTTTGACTTGAGGTTTTAAACAACCAAGCAACTTGAATGGATTTAACAATTTATGAAAGTGGCAAGTCATCGACATGCTGTGAATTAGCACCCATCTTTTTCAAGGTCACAATGTACTCACGATTCAGTGTTGTTTTAAAGCTAAGCATTTCTATTCTAAACTGGGAGCAGCTGCTCGGCTCCATGAAGTTATGTCGAGTTCAGAAGAGTCAAGTTTCAGACAAAAGATCAAGAGATCTATACTTTAAATTACTAATACTACAATACAACAATAATGTATGTATTAGATAAAATAGCTAGATGGGAAACTGGGAACGAAGCTGAGTAGATAGACTACATTGGCAACATAGTTTACCATCATCTCAATAGTCAAATACTATGTCTCAATCATGCCGTTGGTATTTAATGGGTATTTTAATATTTTAATAGTTGACATTTATTGTAGTACACGAGTAGTTTCAGAGGATTTTTTAAACCTATTTTAAAGGCTTATTTTCTTTTCAAGCGCTGAACTATTTTGCTTCTCTCGGTCACTTGAGCAATGAAAGCAATCAGTGAAAGTAAAGTCTTGTGAAGAAAACGGCTTTGTAGCTTATGACCTAAAATGCACATATTTAAGAAAAAGGTTTTATTTATTTTCTAATATCAAGGTACTGTTCCAAAAAAAACCTAATCTTTAAGATATGTTCCAATCTTTACTGAAGATGTGCAAAGCTAGGTTACACTCGCATATTAAAGAAGTGGATTTAAGATTAGAAATTAATCAATGTGAAACTAAAACTGTTCACAAAAATGTTGTTATTATTTTTTTGTTAGTATTAACATTTTACATCCAGAATTTAACACGAGGAGTGTTGATTGAACACTCAACATTTTGCTTTATTAACACTAGGGTTATTATTCCTTGGAAGCACTTTGGTGTTTTGTCAAGCCTCTCGAGTAAGGTTGGGTTAGGATGATCTCTATTTGCTTGAATTTTCTCAATATACAAAAACTCTACTAAAGGAAAGGATTGAGTTATTTATTCGGTCTGTGCCATTGTCTTTTCCCTACTTGAGATAAATGCCTAGTAAAAGTCTCTTGTGATCCTAAATTAAATTGTTAAATAGATGAGTATAGAATGAAAGGTGAAAGGTTGAAAGCAGTGTTTTGAATGTGTAATTCATAGCCGTATTTGCATTCCTAATAATAAAGATACATTTTCTGAGATTTCTCTGATAAACTTGTTAACTTTATCTTTGGGTTTCGATGCAAGAACAACATTTTTGTCTTTAGTTTTTTTTCTAGTTTTAATTCATCAGTCATTTATATTCAGTGCTAGGTGATGTTAATTAAAATAAACTACTGAATTTAGTACCGAATTTATTTACACAAAGCCAAGTCTGAAGTGCCCCTCACACACACAAATATTGTTTGTAAATCTGTAACTGTACCACTTCAGAATCAATTAACTTAAAATCATCACAAGCTTCCTAGGCTGTAGATACAGGTCTTTTTAAAAAGACGTGACAGATCCCACCCAAATCAATCAATTAACTAAGTCTAAAGCACTAATCAAAGCACACTAATGCACTTTCAAAAGACTTCAAAATAACAACAGCAGAGTATAGCACTAAACTCAAACAGAAACCATGGAAACAAACCAGGGGAGAGTATGACAAAAACTAGGTCAAATCAACAAGGGAATAATGGACATTTAATAAAGACAACAAACGCTTTCATTTATCTATTAGATTCACAATTTAATCGTAGTTAGAGCCATGCCATGTTTGTCCCTGATGCATCTCTACCTCACATTGAGAGCATTTACCTGTTACTAAATTTACATTTAGTTTCTAAATAACTCTAGAATACCAGGCTCATTTACATGCAAGTCAGTAATCCCGGCTTCTCAGTAAAACAAGCTGACATGAGACTTTGCCAGGTTTCCAGCAAGCTGTGACATAAAACAGAGTGTATACGGATCCACTGCATGAATCGACAATGCACGTCTGAAGCTCAACGCACCAGAGTACATGGAATACCATCATTGCTTTTGTCCAGAAGAGGCTCTTTCTGATTCGCTGTATAGCTGCAATGAGGACTTCTGAATTTGCTAAAACAGATTTTAAAAAATGATTTTTTTTAAACATCCTGTGATCTCTGGCAGCAGTACAGAAACACACTGTACATGCTAACAAACACAAAGCAATGCAAGGAAACTGGTTGAGCGGTTTACATGGTTCTTTGTTATTGCGGAAAGAATACATCCTCCAATTAGTTTTCTAATAAGCCATTTATGCCAGTACCCAATAACCGAAACCTGCTTTACGCATTTAGATATCAAAAAGTGAGAAAAAAAACAATGGTTGAGGTATTATTAATCCATGATACTAATCCCAAACGCTCAAGCTTTTAATAAGATTTAATATATTAGTTGATACAATTTAAAACAGTTTTTTTCTCAAGATATGAACAGTAGTGTGTTGCAGTGAACTATTGGTTGTTATATAAAGCAACTCCTTTAGGGTTGATGCTGTTTTTAATTCGCAAGCGACAAAAAAAGCCAGGTAGCTTTTGCAATCAGTGAACCTAAAAAAGGCTTATTTTCTACTAAATCAGCTTTGGCGAGTGCTACCGACGTAATTAAACCACAGAATTAAAGAGCTCTCATATGCAACTTTGTATGGGTTAGAGTACAGAGCAGGCCTGACAGCTAAGACAGTTGACACAGCTATTACTATATAACTTGAACACTACAATAGAAGAGCAAAGTTGTGCAAGAAAGCTATGACCCCATAAATGTCTGAAGTAAAATGTGATGCTTTAGAAGTGTTTTGCCATTTTTTTTAGATATCAATCCTATGCATATGTTTATTTGTTGGAATTGACAGTTGTTTTCCCTGTGTTTCAGCTGTAAAATATGTTTTTTTTTTTTTCAGATGATCAGGAATTTAAAATAGATTGTTTCCATTACTGAGACAAGCAGACACCATGGTTAAGAACCCAGAGCTCCAATGCAAAGAACAGACTGCAATCCTCACACTTCAGACCACAAGCGCTCAGTGAAAGATTGATCATTGGTTATCACAACTTGCAAAAAAACTCTACCAGCTGATGTAATCAGACTGATTAGCTAATATAGATTTTATTCTTCTACCTGGTCCTTTGGCTCCTCCTCGTAAAATGCGCCCCAGACGAAAGATAATTGCCCTCTCATATTCCTTCACAATCTGCGGGAACAAACAGTATTTTTATCTCATAAACCAATCTAAATTACAGCCATGTAAAACTGTGAAGAGTAAAAAAGCTCTTGATTATGTAATTTAGCAATTGCGAGGCAACCTTTAGTTAGCTTTTTATACAACGATGATAAAGATAATGTCTGTAAATTTTTAATGGTTTGATTTTCAGACAATGTCACGATCAACAGAAAAAAATGGATAACCAAGCTCTAACATTTGAATTTTCAGCACATTTCTTACATACTTAAAAATAAATTTAGGAACTTTTATAACAATTTTTATTTCTTTCTCCTATTTAGTCGTTGTTAGGGTCACATGGTTTTGGTTAGTCCTCATTTCCTGCTCACTTTGGGAGAAAAGCATAGTACACTGGATATGTCACCAGTACATTTTATATCTCACATTTACATTAACAAATCAAGCTAATAATTAAAGTCACCCGACACATGTTTTTTGTCTATTAAATGAAACTGGAAAAACAGTAAGAGCCTACACAAGTACAGGGGAGCATACAAGCATGACTTAACATATCCCCCCAAAATCTTACCCTTTAAAATCTACCCACCCAGTACTACTCACTGCACCTCCTGCGATTTATTTTGTGTTATTTTTTTGTTTAACATCCACTATTCAAAGCGCATAACAGAATGTTATTCATTTTACAACACAGTGCAATGTAGTTTTGATGAATACATGTAAACATAACAAAACATAACAAGTATTTAAAATCAATCAAAAAAAAACTATTTTCTCAGTCTTTCTGAAATTAATGGAACATTGGCAGACTAAAATAGCTTTACTGAAGTGAAAGATTTCACCGGATCACCGCTGCTCACCTTGATGCACATCCAAATGGAAAGTGGCAGGGTCATCACAGTGAGCAAGATGGAAAAAATCACAAGGATCCATCCACACAAACCAATGTCATCATCTGAGTTCTCCAGGGCTAAGAGGAAAGACAAGTGACACAATAGAAATAGGCTTCATTTATTTTAATCAACTCTTGAAAGGAGTCATGAACTGGACTTATTTTTGGTTAGAGGGGGTATGTTGATTGATACTTGTTCATTTTGGACATTGTTCTCTCTTTAGTCAACAGTTTAGCTAATTTAAGTATCGTCAACAACACTGTCTCCGTGGTTTTTGGTGAGAATAAACATTGAGGTGTTTTAAACCAAACAAGCAATGGCTTACATTGAAATCAGACTGACTTCAATAGAAGTTAAAAAAATTAAAAACTAAAGCTCCAAATTTGAAATGAAGCAACAAACTGCATATCCTGCAGAAAGGAGGCCTTTATTAAAAATCATTTAAAAATCATACAATTTTATAGTATTTAAACCCTAAATATTATAGTATACTTTTACTTTTTAGGCTGTGATATAAATATTGTTTAAGATCTAAAACTTAAGGGTTTGTTTTTCAGCTTTCGTATGGCAAAAGATCATGCACTTCTTGTGATCTCAGTTCATGGCCCCTTTAAAGAAGACAATATTTTCACCAACTTTCACATTTCTTGTAAATATTCAAAACTGCCAAAAGACAGTATTTACACTTTAATTTGAAGTACATGCATTAAACTAGGTGTCAATTGAGTTCTGAAGTGCGTTGTGAATCAAATCAGGAAATATTCATACCATTCACTCAAATGAATAAAATCAAACCAGACCAAAGGTAAACCAAAGATTTGTTGCAATTGAAATGTAACAAACTCAAAACTATTATTGATTTGCTCTCAGATCTCACCTACCTTCAATATCAGCGATTGAGTGACGCCATTGATCTACAGAGAAACGTAACTGTAAGAAGCTACTCTACTGTTTGTGTAGCACAGAAGAGCATTTGGCTACAATCCCCTCTGTTCTAATAGAGGGGAAACAGATCTTTATTCATTCAGAGCAGAGAAAATCACATTAACTGAGGGGACAGTCAGAGAAAAGTAAGATTAAATGTTTAGTACATGTATTCCGAGCAGGACAGCAATCACAGTAATTGTTGAATGATTAAATTATCTCTTCCTGTACTGCCCTGGAAACTTTTACATTACCACCCAGATCTTTGACCACAACGTCCAAATTAATCCTGAAATAAATTTTTGAAAGGGTTTTAATCAAATTTTACATTGCAATTATAATTTAATGCAGATTTAAAGGCAATGGTAAGAATCAACTACACTCATAAAACTGCTAACAAGTTTAAAGAAAAACTATACAATACCAAAAAAAATTATATACCAGATGTTCTTTAAAATATAATTAGATTTACACAAAAAACCTAAAGTTTTTTCCGCACAAACAGGAAGCATTGAATACAAAGATGACAGTGCATAGTTTAAAACAGTGAAAGGTATTTGTTTCAAAACCCAACTGAGACCATTCTACAGAAATGTTTAAATAAAATGGTTTTTAGTCTTACACTTAACCACATCAACTGTACAGAAACACATCGCGATGTAAACAAACTAAATGTAACGTTAAGTTACTCTATATCTAGCGAATACCACACAACAAAAACCTAAAACATGTACTAAAACGTTACCTTTATTATTTCGAGAGCTCACTTCTGAGTCTGACATATAAAAGAGACAAAAATATATCAGATTATTTTTATTATTATTGTAACTTATTAAAAGTTATGCATAGACTGGGCTGTTTCAGAGATTCAATTAGATTTAGCTTGATTGCGAGCACCTGTTGTAAGTTAGCTCACAATGGCACAAGAGGATGAAGACACACCCATGATGTAAACATTACTGCCTATAATATCTAAACTTAAAGACATACGCCTACTGTTTAACCATTTCTACAATAAATTAAATACAATATACAAAAACACGTTCTGTTTAATTGCTTAATATATCTTGTCCAGCGTATTTACACAACTGGTGTGTCACGTGACGTTAAAACCGTTATAATGCTAGTAACGTTAGCAACCAACCTATTTGTCGCTTCTTCCTTTCCTCCTCTCTCATTGCAGCGGTTTCTCTGCCGTCTTCCATTGAGGGGGTAATCTTTGAGTTATTCAGGGCTGATATGTGTGGAGGAGACCTTTACGCCTCTTTCAGCATGCGGTAGCTTCTTTATAGTGTTTTTTTTTTCCTGCTCAGGACAGATCAAATTCTGCGAGAAGTCCCGCCCCCTTCTCAAAGAAAAGGGTTGGGCTGAGTCTGCGAGGGCGAGTCTGTGAGAATGAAATCCTGCGTCCCAATAGGCGCACTATCCCCACTTTTAAGGGCGTGAAACGGAGATGTGCTGCGTCCCAATCCGAACACTATACCCTGTACCCTTAAAGTAGATACTCATTTTCAGAAGAAATTTTATATAATTTTTTTTTTGTGTGAGAAGAGATTGTATTATGCCACGGTCTGTGGAATATTTTATTCTGATTGGCTATATGGTTGTATGTCCCTTACATATACATGTTTCTGAGCGATTTCCGATTGTGTACTTTTCTGGTTAGATTCGGAAATGCTGAACGATGGACGTGTGATACTACCCACAATTCACTGCACTCGGGCGGAAGAGGTTTTCTCTTGAACCCAAATAAGCAAGCCCTTTCTGTAATACAATTCATTTTTAAAGAAGAACAGAAATGAAAAACAGCTGATTATATATGCAAGTTTGAACAAGCATATGTTTAATAGGATAACATTTTTACCCAGATTTAGTCATTCTGGGGCCCAAGGCAAATAAATGCATATTGAACCTGATTTTTATTTATTTTTTTTTAATTAAAAGCTTTTAAAAGTTTTTCCATCACTTTAATTGAAATATTTTTGTAGCTTTCAAATACATTTTCAGAGTTTTCAAGTTCAATATTTGAATCTCATGCTTTAGTAAAAGTAAAAAAAAATGTGGAAAGTTTATTTCTGAACAAACCGTAAACTTGTTTAATTTTACAGTTTTTTTTACAATCGCAATAACACTTTTTCCAATGCATTTAATAAGTTTCCTAAACTCTTGTCGCATCAACACACCTAAAACACACAAATGGCAAAACTGTTAATTTTATGCTCAAAATCACACGTTGTATGCTAAACCCCAAAACTAATTTTCAAAATACAATAATAAGCTAACACAATACACTATGCCTAACATACTATACTTGAAGCATGTTTCAAATGCAAATATATATTCAAAACACAAGCACATGTTCTCTTCCAATAGCAACATTTAGGAAATATTAACACATTGACTAAACAAACAATATCTTAATAATTTATGTATCAGGTCTACCCCTATATTTGAAGCCTCACTACATCAATGTTGTGTTGGGTTTAAAAAATTCATGGACTTTGTTTCTTTTGTTTATATTTATATTTTTATTTAAAGACTTCAAAAACAGGGCGTCACGGTGGTGCAGTGGGTAGCACGGTCGTCTCACAGCAAGAAGGTCGCTGGTTCTAGGCTCGGCTGGGTCGGTTGGCATTTCTGTGTGGAGTTTGCATGTTCTCCCCGTGATCGCGTGGGTTTTCTCCGGGTGCTCCGGTTTCCCCACAAGTCCAAAGACATGCGGAAAAAGTGAATTGAAAAAGAACGAATGTGTGTGTGAATGTTTCCCAGTGATGGGTTGCGGCAGGGAAGGGCATCCGCTGCGTAAAATATATGCCAGAGAGTTGGCGGTTCATTCCGCTGTGGCGACCCTGAAAGGGAAGAAAGCCAACATGAAGATGAATGAATGAATGACTTCAAAAGCACAGCCATTTTATGACAACAGATTTAAAATGAATACATTTTACATAATAAAAAAACCATACAACTTTAAACAAGAAAATAGAAATACTATCCTCTCTTGTCCAATAGGTGTTTGTTGCTATAAATAATCACCCTGGGGCCTTTACCATGAACGTGGCTTAACATACTCAGAAATCCCGGATACGTTTCAATCAGGCTTAATTGGTACCATGAAGCAGCTCATCAACATTCTTCGTCGAGTCAGGGTTTGATCCTGAAGCTAAGATTAGTTCTGAATAACCAATCATGATGAATATGATAGAGCCAAATCGTTTTCTTTTCCTCTGCGGGAGGAGGAGCAAGAGATTAAAGTTAGAAAATCCAATGACTATTGTATATTTTACATATATTTTTGTGTATCATAGTAATACTGGGGC
The DNA here is from genome assembly GCA_900490495.1 of Danionella dracula. Classification (NCBI taxonomy): domain Eukaryota; kingdom Metazoa; phylum Chordata; class Actinopteri; order Cypriniformes; family Danionidae; genus Danionella; species Danionella dracula. Next base: position 12,908,114 of record UELW01000256.1, on the reverse strand, counting down.
TGCTGCCAAAGCCAGATGTGATTGTTGGCAGAAAATTGGGGATTTCGTGAAAACGATGTCGAAGAAACACATTCTGTTAAATGTAACATTTAAAATTCTGTTTGATGTATTACAATATAAAGTAAATGCTTATTTTTCTACTAACGTATGTTTACATTTTGTGGGATTTATATTTTACCTTTTATATATTTAAAAGTACTTATTTTTGTTAACCAACTTTTTACCTTCTAAATTCTGATCAAGAAAAACTGAAGAGTTAAATAAGAAGAGATTCATGAAGGTTTGTGAGCCTTTTGTGTGTCTGAAGGCCATGGCACATCCTGTTTTGAGCAGATAAGAAGAGAAAGAGGAGGGCACAGGAGGCATCCTGTACCAGGCAGGGAGGCTGACTATCCTACGTCAGAGGAGCCGCCTGTACCAGTCGCGAGACGAAAAAATAACACCTGGTTTCGTTTCCCAGAAACGGCTTGAGAGAAGATAAAGAGCTAGGGTTTTGGAAAACGGACTCAGAAGCTGTTTAGAGCTTCTCCGGCACGCTGTAAATTGCTGTTTATTTCTCCCTGCTGAGATCGTCATTAAAACTCGTTCAGTTGGCAATATGTCTCTTAGTCATTTTGAATACGCATTGGACGCCTCTAAAGTCCAACAAATTGGTGACCCCGACGTGATGACTCTAAGAGACTCCTGGATGTGAGGAGATTCCCAAATTCAACACCCGAGAGGCGGCGCCGCCCTTTCAAAAAGGTGAGCAGAAACCTTTTAATTAAATTCTGCTATTGGTTACATTAAATCAAGTGTTAAATTGGGGTTTCTCTATAGAACCGTCGAGTATTTTATACAGATTTTGAAGTTTAAAGAGAAAAAGCGATCTTTTCCGTGTTTCCAAATTTTTGACTGCAGGGAGAAATCAGCAGTGGAGGTTAAAGAGAATACTTCGTGAAAAGTATACATACTTCGTGATAAGTATAAAGGGACTACTTCGTGAAAAGTGAGTCAAGAAAATACTTCGTGAAAAGTATAAAGAGAATACTTTGTGAAAAGTATACATACTTCGTGATAAGTATAAAGGGACTACTTCGTGAAAAGTGAGTCAAGAAAATACTTCGTGAAAAGTATAAAGAGAATACTTCGTGAAAAGTATACATACTTCGTGATAAGTATAAAGGGACTACTTCGTGAAAAGTGAGTCAAGAAAATACTTCGTGAAAAGTATAAAGAGAATACTTTGTGAAAAGTATAAAGGGACTACTTCGTGAAAAGTGAGTCAAGAAAATACTTTGTGAAAAGTATTTTGTGAGGACATCTCACGGGTAGTAAACTGTGTTTGGCAATTGAAAGAAAATTGGGCAGACCCGTTTTCAAAAGCCCCAGTTCTGATGAGGATTGGTGGAAGTTGAAAATTGTGGAAATCCTCTGGTCTGCGGGGTAGTGGGGAGTGCCCACTATAAAAAATTTAATTAGACGCTAAATCAAACAGTAGGTAAGAAAGGGAAAGGATTAAAATCATTAAATAGGGAAAAATAGGGTTTCTAAAATTATAAAACCTACTGTATTTGAGAAGGAAATCATAGATTTTGAGAAGGAACAAGATTTTGAGGTGACTCTGGGGAAACAATGGGAAAATATGAGTGAAATCATAACAACCCAAGTTGAACCCAGGGAAATCAAAGCGTACCAGCAAGAATTAGAGACTTGCCAAAAAAGAGATAATAGAACATTTTGGGCCAATAAAAAAGAGAAGCTTGGTTGCAACTGCACATATTTTTATGTGTTATAGCGCATGCAAATAAGTTAAAAGCCCAGATTTTCATTGCATATGACACATATGTGTGATGAAATCTGTGAATGTGTGAGAGTGACATCTAGTGGTTGAATGCAGTAGGATGTACTTTCCTAATAACACTGGGGAAAATTATTAAATTTCAGAAGCATTAAGCTTAAACATTAATATTTAGTTACTAAATTATAAAAAGTATAAATTAGGACAAGCATAAAATAAAATCTATCAAACAACGTTGATTAAATTTGTGGAAGTAAATTATTGCTACATAATTAATTATACATCTACAAATTGGGGAAAATAAACTAGAGGTTAAGACTTAAAAAAAAAAAAGTAAAAGGAAAATAAATTAAACTAACTGCTTTGTGTTGAATTAAATTTAGCAAAAGACAAATCAAACATGCTATAGAAGACAAATCTTGCTAATGTAGACATGAAAATTCATAATAGTTATGTTAAAGACATGTAATTTGACTCTTTGAGGTGACTTCCTTTTTGCATAAATTCAATTGACTTATTGTGTTTAATTGAAAGGTTGTGGTTCTTCCCTAAGAGAATTATTTAAGATAGAGGGACTTTTGTTTAAAAAAAATAAATAAATAATAAAAAATATATATATATATAATATAATATAATATATATATATATATATATATATATATATATATATAAATAATTGCACCCTAATTGAAAGGAAATTGAAACATTAAGTTGATTGGGGAATTATTTTGTGTGCAACTTAATCAAAGCAGAGTTTGATGTTCCAACCCAAGATAAAATCTGAATAAGAACTAACTTGTTTGTTTTGTTTATTTTGAATGAGATCTTGATCAATTCTGAGTTCAAAGCATGCGGATGGCCTTCTGAGAGTGGAGATGATGGAGTTCTTCAAGCACCTGGAATCATCATGGCCGTGTTCAGATCTGCCCCATGGACTGCACAGGCTTCTGGCCTTATCTGCGTATGCAAACATCATCTGCATGCGAACGGATTCTGATACAAGTACCATTCTATTTTTCCCCCCACCCACCCACAAACATGGTGGTGCACCCAAGGAGGGGTGGAGCAGACTGTGACATTGGGATGGCGTAGCTTGTTCTTGTTACAGAGACTGTTTTTCACGCACTATCCTGTAAGTCCATTAGGAGTTTATGGCCTGGAGTGAGCAGCTTGAGGGAAAAGGAGGAAGGATGCGTCCACGTGGAGGTGTGGAGAGAGAGAAGGGGAAACGGAGAGGAGAGGGGTCAGATCTGAGGAAAAGACAATAACTGTGCAAATCACTCGTCTGACAAAGACATCATCAAAGACCTTCATCAATCATCTCCTGATCTCTCTCAGAATGGTTCAGAATCATGAAGGCTTCGGAGCTGAGAAGCGGAAAATGGCTACAACATAGGTATTTTATACTAACAAACTAACATAGTTGAAATGGGTTTGTAATCATTAGGATTACTGAAACCTGTAAAACTCTGCTGAGCATAGCATTTATCAAACTTAAACCAGAGTGAAGTTAAAAGTAAAATTTAGGCTGATTTGGGTGCAAAAAGATAGAATAGGATTTATTTTATGAACTTCAGCGAGAAGTTGAGTGACTGGTTTCTGACGTCCAAAGGGATTGTGGGAATTTAAAAGAAATAAATTCTAAATTATATTGACTTTAAAACAAAACTTTTAGACTGAAAATAATCTGATCCATTGAAAGGAAATTAAATCAACTGATATTGATTTTGAAAATATAACATAAACGTGTTGAAATTTTTAATTCTAACTAAAAAAAAAAGATTGTCATCTAATTATATTGGGTGTAGATTGATGTCATCTAGACTAATGTAATGAGTTCTACCAGAATTGCAGAGTTTTTTATAATACTCTGACTCATTATAATGCGTCTATGTGTGACAGATTGATATTAAAATGGGCTGACAGTAACCAAACCACTCTTGTTTATGAAGAATTGAAATACTAATAAACTAAAATGACTAATGTGAAGTCCGAAGACTTCTGTTGCTTATGACATCCCTATATTAATGGTGATGATTTTTTTGGGGAAAAGAAAACAGGTTTTGAACAAATACAACTCATTCAGAGACAAATAATTGAAGTGACTTGGGGTTTTATGAATGAGAATGATCAACAATGAGTTTTTATATAATGAAAAGGAGAAATTATTAGAATTTTGAAACCCAACTCCAACCTTTCATGTTAGAGAAATCTATTTTGTGATTTTCATTGACTAAACATTAAAACATTCATGATATTTACTGGTATTTCTGATTGGTCACAGTGTTAACGGTAACAGAGGAGCACGTAGTGTGCCATTTTATGTGAATGTTTATTCAATGAGAGATCTTGAATGGATACCTGACTTAAGACTGAATAATAAACAATGAAAACAAGTGTTGCTTGTGGACGGACTGAAACTGACAGTCTTTGTGAGATGCTAATTGAGAATAGAGACTAATGTGGACTTGAAAAATGATTACAGTGAAGACATTTCCTAAAACAATATAGAGAAATTATTATTCAACTTGCAGTGACAAATTGATAATTATGAGAATAAAAGGGTAAACAATGGCAATATCTAAAATAGAGGCTTTAAAAAACTTAATAAAAATAAAGTGTAACATTTAGCCAAATCTGGGGAGATGATTGATTGTGATGAATGATTGGAATGAAGTGTGTCTAACCTAACCAATGTACATTGCTTCTGCAGGGAATTTTTTAAAATATTTTTTCAGCATTTTTGTTGGAATCTGGCCAATGACTTTTTCATAATTTTTTTTTTTTTTTTTTTTGAAGTGTGTCGACGGGGCATACTGTGTGTTTTATTATTATTTTTTATTTTGTTACTCGGAGATGAATCCTACGCTTTTACACATCAGGTGTCGAGGTTGTTGTGAATTTTCTTTTAGGACTGATGGGGTTAGCGATAGTTTAGAATAGTTTAGTTAGAATTTGGTTGTGTTTTGTTGCAGAACAAACCTGATAATTGAAGAGAGAAAAATGTAAATGAGGTGTCATGAATCTTGACAAGATGAAAAAATTCAAGTTCACTTTGAGAAGGAAAACATGGGTCTATGATTCTTATGAAGTTCTTGGATGAGCTGTAAATGGTAACTTATCAATCAACTATTAGATTCCATAATGAACAAAGATTATGGAGTGAGAAGAAGGAAATGTTTCAAGAACTGAAATCTGTGATCACTTTGTTACAGATGCTGGAGACATGGGAAAAGGTGGTGTTTTACTGGCAAAATGGCACTGATAAACATTTCACTGACAATAAGTTTTGTTTTTGGTGCAGATGACGGGAGCGGTGTGTGTTGAATCGTTACCTAATTTGTGTTGTGATTGTGATGAGGATTTTTCAGATTGGAGGAGAAAACAAAGATCCAGGAGTGAGATCATATTGAGTTTAAATCACTATTATGATATTATGTATGTAGATGATCTACTTCTAGCAGCACCGACCCCAGAAACCGGTATGGAAGCGACAGAAAGCATTTTGAGAAGGCTATGGGAAGTAGGATTGAAGGAAAGGGTGATATCTGGTATCACCTCAGCCAGTGCTGCCCACATCACGATCATTGGAAGACACAAGTGTGGACCTTACTTCTAAGGTCCAAGAGAGGGAGAATAGAGGATCATCTTAAAATTCAACAGGTAATACACAAACACATACACATACACAAGAAGAAGAAAATACCCGAAGAGGACCAGGAAACAACAGGACACGTGAGTGAAGAACTTTTGACAAAAAATTTCCCTCAACAGGCTTTACAGATTGTTCACAGAGTGGGAGATCTCTTTACTGCTCCTAGTGGAGAACCAGTGGCACACTGTGTAAGCGCAGACTGTGCCTTTGGAGCAGGAATTGCAATCAGATTTATAAAAGCAAGAGAAAGTTGTTGTGTTGGATAATGGATGGAGATATACAATGTTGGCTGAATTGATAGAAAATGTTTGAAAAAAAAATGATGAAGATGGCAAATTGTATGTGTGTGTAAGCAAGGAACTTGTGATGTGAGATGAGTAACTAGAATGTTTGAATGTGTGAGAAAGCCTAGACAAAATAACGCAGAGACTGATAAATTCACCCCGCCTTTAACGCTCTCTTGGAAGAGAAACTCAAACACACAAAGAAAGCAAGATAGACTATAGAACTTAGATGAAAAATTAAGCACTTCAAAGTAAAATTGATTATTGAGATAATATTTCTAAATGTAGAATCTGAAAAATAAATTTTAATGATGATAATTTAAGTTAAATTACTTAAAAGTTAAACCTGAAATTACAATCCAAATTGTAACTGAATAAACAATTGTAGTGTGTGGTTTTGGAAACTCTAGAATGAGTTTTGTTAAATTGGTAGAATTCATTAAATGTGTTAAATCAACAGATGGTAAACATAAAGTAAAAATGATCAAAACTGATAAAAATAAGATTAATTATAGATAAAATAAATGTGGACTGTAAAATAATTAACAAATTTCTAAATGATAAAATTAAATGGAAAATGTTAGGGTTTTAGGAACAACAGCCTGCTGCAGTGAATATAATCACAGAGTATGCAGAAAAATGTTAACTAATGAGACAACTAATGAGAGATGCAGGAATCAAACAACTAAATGCACCTTTAAAATGGACTGAAGAGCTTAAAAGAATTTGACCAACTTAAAAAAAAGTAATAATAGCAGTAGTAGAAGAACGACAGCAAAATGCAGGTCGAGAGGAGAAATTGTGGGAAAATTGGAAATGAATGATTCTCATTGGAATAATTGCAGTGCTAAGAGTAGGGGGTTAACACTGTAGGAAAAAGTCATGATCAGAAACCAACAGAAACATCACAGTTGTGGTGCACAGATCTAATCAGACCTAATCAGACCCAAACGAGAAGTGAAGAAACCAAATGTGACTAAAGGATTGAGCAAATGGAGGAGGAGGAGATGTAAAAAGAAAACATCTCAATTTATGTTTGGAGTAAAATCCAATTTGATTTTTTTTTCCTTCTTAATTTTTTGTTGATTTAAGTTTTTTCTCTTAAAATTTTGACTTTAATGTTATGATTAATTTTCTTATTTTTTATTAAGTTGATTCATTTTCTTATGATTCATTTCTTATTTTTTTTGATTAATTTTCTTATGATTCATTTTATTATGATTATTAATTTTTATGGTGTTTAGAATACTTTTACTTATTACTTTGGTTACTGTATGAGTAAATGTCATTTATTTTCTCAAGACAAGAAAAAACTGTATTGTGTATTTGCTTTCTGCTATCTTTTCCATTAATTCTGCTTTATTTCAGATCCTGGATCAAAACGATTGTGTTATTATTTGATAGTAATGTTAAAATCTAAAGGTGAAATCATGTGTGATGTTTAGATTAGCTGAACTTGGGGGTCAATTGGGCACACAAGGGTTTTCCAACCCTTTCTGGGCACTCTGGTAGTAAGGATGCTTTAGCAGATAGGTTTTAGCGCAGTCTTTTGTTTCTATTTTTGTGTATAGATCTGGTGTGGACGAGAGAGCCTAAGAGTGATCGCCCACAAGCCAACTAGGGGGTCGCTCGGGTGTCTTTTTTCCTCACAGAGGTTTTTCGACCCGAGCACTCTCGGACGCACCAGCAAATGTGTCAGGCTTAAGATAGTATGAAGATAGTTTAGGATGCATTTTACTCTGTCTATGTTTTGAATTGTGGCCTCTTTCAGAGGCCAAGAGAGGGATTTGTGGGATTTATATTTTACCTTTTATATATTTAAAAGTACTTATTTTGCTAACCAACTTTTTACCTTCTAAATTCTGATCAAGAAAAACTGAAGAGTTAAATAAGAAGAGATTCATGAAGGTTTGTGAGCCTTTTTGTGTGTCTGAAGGCCATGGCACATCCTGTTTTGAGCAGATAAGAAGAGAGGAGCACAGGAGGCATCCTGTACCAGGCAGGGAGCTGACCATCCTACGTCAGAGGAGTCTTGTACCAGTCGCGGGACGAAAATAACACCTGGTTTCGTTTCCCCAGAAACGGCTTGAGAGAAGATAAAGAGCTAGGGTTTTGGAAAACGGACTCAGAAGCTGTTTAGAGCTTCTCCGGCACGCTGTAAACTGCTGTTGATTTCTCCCTGCTGAGATCGTCATTAAAACTCGTTCAGTTGGCAATATGTCTCTTGGTCATTTTGAATACGCATTGGACGCCTCTAAAGTCCAACAATTTAAAAGGTCTTTATAATTGTTTTTCTTTTTTTGGAAGATGTAACCCCAACGTAAAAGGATCATGCGAGCAGATAAAAGTAAGGTCTTGAGCAGGTTAGAATAGAGTCAAATCGTTCCCCATCAGTCGGTCACTGTGACTTATATCGGTGGCGACTATGAGAACTCCGCTAGGAGCACTCTACTCTCCCCATACTCTTTTTAAAACATCAATCAGCGGCCATGCTGATGGTCATGTGACCACGTCACACACATATAGTAGCGTGATCTCCAGGCCGTTCACAGTAGACTCGAGTCGCTGACAGCCCCAGACTCTAATATTTCACTGCTTTTCATCAAACCAACCTCTTTGTTAGTGGAGCACTTGTTGACGGTTTACTACTTTTAGTGTGTTTCCAAACATGTCGACCTTGCAAATCTGTGGATGAGGTGGATTGATTGCATTGACGGATAGCTCGATAGTTGTATCAGTTGTTTTGGGCATAAACATACTGAATCATCGATCGTAGGATCAGACTGTGTTAAAGTGCACTGTTCTGTCATATAACGCATTTGAACGAGGCTGTCGTTGTTTCAGGCCACCACCGGAGATGTTGTGACTACAACTACTCATCCCTGGCATTCAGAGTGTCGCAGCTGGGCTGCATGCGTGGTTTCCGTCTCGCATGCTTCCCGATCCGCCAATTTTGCTATATGCCACAGAGAGTTATCTGAAAATGCACTGCTGGCATCTTCTGACGACTCCTGTGTGCTTGATAATTCGATCTTCATTGCTGCATTGGACAGAGCCGGTGCATCTTCCGAAGGAGACAGTACATCGCTCTACCCTTCTGGGGGACGGCTGGTTGTGCTACGAGGGAGATGGCCGTGTTGCTTACCCGGGTTGCCGGAGAGGTTGGGTCACAGGTGTCTCTAGCCCTCACTTCCGATATCTCCAGGCTGTTGTGGGTGTTTTGGCAATTAGGTGACCTGATTTAACATTTATTTAATTCATAAATTGGACCTGACTCCATGAAAAAGACAGTCTGACCTTAAAAGCTAGAGTCCATGAAAAAGACAGTCTGACTTAAAAGGAGTGACGCTTTTCTGATAGGGATACGCAGCTAGAGACAAAATATCTGCCACGTGAAACTTATCTGCAAGGATAGCTTTCTGCATATATACCGCGCCTATGAAACACCAAAGGAGGTGCAGTTTTCGAGCCAGGTTCTGTAACCCATCACATTGCTGTTTCCTGAAAGATCTTGTGCTGAAAAGTAAAGAGAAATCGGACTGAAAGTCGTAGTCTGTCTTTATTGAATTTATTTTCAAACGTGTATTTTATATTGCGGGAAAACAACCACATTAAATGGCGTAGTCGGCAGGATTCAAGAGTCTGAGATCACAGCCGTTGACCCTGAAGAGGTGCCAGGAGCCGCTGTCAGAGCTTCACTGAAGCTAGCAACAACACTTCGAGAGCGAGAGAGCAAAAGAGCAACCTCACCCTGTAACTGGGAGCTAACGCACATCATTGGGATCGGTAAGCATAACTCTTTGTTATTTATGCTTACTGTGTTAGTTAATGTTAAGAAAAGTGATGTGTCTCTCCAGTTTTTTTTATTAGAATTAAATGAGGTTTTTGGCTCTGGGAAAAAGCTCTTAACTCTGAAAGAAGTGTGTAAAAATAAGACTCTGAATTAAAAAGAACAGGTTGTTTTTAAACCCCTTAAAAGAATTAAAAATAAGTTAAAACTAAAAATACAATTCGGTTAGTATTGTTTATTATCTGAGTAGAATAAGTCTGATTCAGAAGGAGGAAAGGCTGAGAGGATGGTACTGATGAAAAAGTGAGCACTTTAAAAATAATCATTGTTACGGCCCTGGCCAGTTTGAAGCGTTTCATTTTTCTGTCACCTGCTTGTGGGCGCACCCGTGCGCACTTCTGATTATTTCCGCAGGTGACTCCAGCTGTCCCCTGATTCGCCAGTTGGGACGCGATCACCAGCGAGGAGGCGGACCACTTCGGCTCGTTTGCGAATCAGCGGCGGCAGCTGGAGTTGAAAAGGAACGCGCCGACACCTATTCAGCAGCGAGGGCTCTACGGAGTCCTTGACTCATGCAGCGTGGAGAGAGTGGCTCCACTCGGTTGCCGCCCGTTTTGTTCGTTTGTGCTCCCTTTTTGTTCGTTTGTGCTCCCTTTTTGTTCGTTTGTGCTCCCTTTTTGTTCGTTTGTGCTCCCTTTTTGTTTCCTTCCATATGTTGCCATTGATGGGAGAGCGAGGGCTCTGCGGAGTCCTTAGCTCACGCGGCGTGGAGAGAGTGGCTCCACTCGGTTGCCGCCCGTTTTGTTCGTTTGTGCTCCCTTTTTGTTCGTTTGTTATCCCTTTTTGTTCGTTTGTGCTCCCTTTTTGTTTCCTTCCATATGTTGCCATGATGGAGAGCGAGGGCTCTGCGGAGTCCTTAGCTCACGCGGCGTGGAGAGAGTGGCTCCACTCGGTTGCCGCCCGTTTTGTTTGTCCTTGCTCCCTGTGTTTGCTTTCGTTTATGGAGAGAGTGGCTCCACTCGGTTGCCGCCCGTTTTGTTTGTCCTTGCTCCCTGTGTTTGCTTTCGTTTATGTTGTCATTTGAGTTCACTTCTGTTACCTACCCGGTGTGCCACGTTCGTTGTCTACTGACTTCCAGGGTCTCAGAGACAGCTAAGAATGTCACGTGATATACATTCTGCACGTAGGATTATTTCTGTTATACACACTAGTTTAGCGGTGTGCGCCAGGTTTGTTTATTGTATAACTTTCTAGTTAGTGTAGATTAGTTCTAGCTTTGTGTATGTTAATTAGTTAGCTTAGAATTGTCTGCACTTTCTAGTTAGTTTATGTTTTGTTTTACCTGGCGTCCCTTAGTCTCTGCACCTGGAGTGTGTGTATTTGTATTTGATTTATTTTACCATTGGCAACACCAGTTCTGTTAATTAAAGCACATTTGATTTGTCAAGTTATTGTTTGTGTCCTGTTGTTCCTGTTTTCATTTCTGTTCCTCCACCTTTTTGTTACACCCCACCCGACCCTAGACACCACCACCTTTTGGGGTCATAACAAAGAGTGGTGGCTCGTCTGGGATATCTTCATGATTCCCAAAATTGGTGGAGTACAGTTTTGTGTGTGTGGAGCAACGTTGGGTTCAGTGTGCTTTATTTTGTGTTTGGGAGCGTGTCTGCTTGGTTTGTGGCATTTCATTTGTTGTCAGCTCCTGACTTGTAGTGTGGGAGAGAATTGCCACTATGTTTTCAGCAGACATTCATTTAGTTTGAGCACTTCGTTTTTTTGTGTCTGGACCAATTATTTATGGGTGCTTTCGTTCAGGGCCTATGTGCTAACCTTGATAACGAGGTTTCGTTAAGCACATTCTGTGGAGGTCCTAGCACCATTGTTTTGTGTTGTGGTGCTTCTGGTAAAGACTAGCGTGCTTGCCATTGATGGGAAGTACTTTGTATTGCGGTCTTAGCACCACTGTGTAAGTCTATTTGTGTGTATGTGTTCATTTGTTTATTCTTGTGGAGTTTAAATTCATTTGGACACATTTTAAGCACATTAAGTTCTGTCTCTTTTAGTTCAACCTTCCAATAGGTTGTTTAATTTGGAAGCTTGATTTTAAGGGGGGGAGTGTTATAGCCCTGGCCAGTTTGAAGCGTTTCATTTTTCTGTCACCTGCTTGTGGGCGCACCCGTGCGCACTTCTGATTATTTCCGCAGGTGACTCCAGCTGTCCCCTGATTCGCCAGTTGGGACGCCGATCACCAGCGAGGAGGCGGACCACTTCGGCTCGTTTGCGAATCAGCGGCGGCAGCTGGAGTTGAAAAGGAACGCGCCGATACCTATTCAGCAGCGAGGGCTCTACGGAGTCCTTGACTCATGCAGCGTGGAGAGAGTGGCTCCACTCGGTTGCCGCCCGTTTTGTTCGTTTGTGCTCCCTTTTTGTTCGTTTGTGCTCCCTTTTTGTTTCTCCGTCCTTCCATATGTTGCCATTGATGGGAGAGCGAGGGCTCTGCGGAGTCCTTAGCTCACGCGGCGTGGAGAGAGTGGCTCCACTCGGTTGCCGCCCGTTTTGTTTGTCCTTGCTCCCTGTGTTTGCTTTCGTTTATGTTGTCATTTGAGTTCACTTCTGTTACCTACCTGGTGTGTCACGTTCGTTGTCTACTGACTTCCAGGGTCTCAGAGACAGCTTAGAATGTCACGTGATATACATTCTGCACGTAGGATTATTTCTGTTATACACACTAGTTTAGCGGTGTGGGCCAGGTTTGTTTATTGTATAACTTTCTAGTTAGTGTAGATTAGTTCTAGCTTTGTGTATGTTAATTAGTTAGCTTAGAATTGTCTACACTTTCTAGTTAGTTTGTTTTGTTTTACCTGGCGTCCCTTAGTCTCTGCCCCTGAAGTGTGTGTATTTGTATTTGATTTATTTTACCATTGGCAACACCAGTTCTGTTAATTAAAGCACATTTGATTTGTCAAGTTATTGTTTGTGTCCTGTTGTTCCCGTTTTCATTTCTGTTCCTCCACCTTTTTGTTACACCCCGACCCTAGACACCACCACCTTTTGGGGTCGTAACATCATTGTACCAAATTGAACTTATAACCTGCTAACACAAATGTTGAGAGTGGATGAGTATTGAACTTGAGAAAGTCTAGTCGTCGGGGGTGTCGATTAGCTACTAAACAAATTGAAACTTATAATAATGGAGTGTGTTAATAGATAAGATTAGAGAGACTCAGATCACGGTGACTGTGCAGCGCTGCTGAATCGGGTGATAATATAATAAACTAGGATTTGTTTAGTATACCTTCGGGATAGTTAGCTTACCGAGGAGGCGAAGTTATTCCGGAAATCTTGCGCTTGTTTTTGATGCCAGACATTTGGTCTGAAGTACGCTCAGGGTAGCGTAAGGTTGCCAGATATTTTGATCTGAAGTATGCTCAGGGTAGCGTAAGGTTGCCAGATATTTTGATCTTAAGTACGCTCAGGGTAGCGTAAGGTTGCCAGATATTTGGATCTGAAGCACGCTTAGGGTAGCGTGAAGTGATATACTCATGGAGGTCCTTGAATGACGGAGGTGATAGTGTTTATTTGAAAACTTTATTACAAAGGGAAAAAATAGTAGTTAGACAATAATATTATTACTTTAAAACTAAAAGCATCTAATCTTGGGAAAACTGTTAACGACCGGAAAAGAAATAAAGACCATTTAAAAGTAACTAGCTTTGAAGAAAAAGAAAAAACCTTGAATTAAATAATTCCCATTAACGAGAGCGAAGACTTGTCTTCAGAGCAGGCTCTTATCAACAATGGCAACTGCGGCTGTAAACAGGTTTGAGGTTAATGTTTCACTAACCCCAATACAGTGGATTAAAATGAAAGACTCAACTGCAGGAGTAAAACTTAGACGCTGGTCTGAAAAAATCCAAAACAAATTGAGAAAAACAAATCTGTAAATCTTTCGTGGCCAAAAGAAGGTAGTTGGGACACAGAGAAAATCAAAAATTGAAAAATGGCTAATAATTAGGAAAAATGCAGGCAAAACTCTAAAAAGAATTGAGACAAGACATAAATTGATAGAGCAAATCTCAAAAAGAAAGCAAGAGAAAGTTGTTGTGTTGGATAATGGATGGAGATGTACAATGTTGATGGACATGTGTGCTGTGTTTGTGCAGATAGAAGAAACAGAGGCTGAATTGATAGAATGAGGAAAAGCAACTGGAATGTTTGAGAAAAAATGATGAAGATGATGAACTGTATGTGTGTGTAAGCAAGGAACTTGTGATGTGAGATGAGTAACTAGAATGTTTGAATGTGTGAGAAAGCCTAGACAAAATAACGCAGAGACTGATAAGTTCACCCCGCCTTTACATGCTCTCTTGGAAGAGAAACTCAAACACATAAAGTAAAGCACAGTAAAATAATAGAACTTAGATGAGAAATTAAGCACTGCAAAGTGAAATTGAGATACTTTTTCAAAATGTAGAATCTGAAAAATAAATTTTAATGATGGAAGTTAAAGTTCAATCACTTAAAATTTAAACCTGAAATTACAATCCAAAGTGTAGCTGAATAAACAATTGTAGTGGGTGGTTCTGGAAACTCTAGAATGAGTTTTGTTAAATTGGTAGAAATTTTTAGATGTGTTAACTCAGCAGATGGTAAACATAAAGTAAAAATGTCAGAACTGATAAAAATAACAATATTAATAATAGATTTAAAAAATGAAGACTGTAAAATAATTAACACATTTCTAAACGATAAAATTAAATAGACAAACGTTAGGATTTTTAGGAAAAACAGACTACTGCAGTGAATACATCTACATATCAGTATGCAGACAAATGCAAACTAATGAGACAACTAATGAGAGATGCAGGAATTAAACAACTAAATGCAACTTTAAAATGGACTGAAGAAGCTTCAAAATTTGACCAACTTAAAAAAGAAGTGATAATGGCTACAAAACTGTCAAATCCAAATTACAACAAACCTTTTTTTTAGATGTTGCATTAGGAAAGGGAGGATTAGCAACAGCTATTTTACATCAAAAAGAAGGTACAAAACAAAGACCGCTAGGATGGTATTCAACTTTCCTTAGTGGAATGGACAATTTCACAGACTGTGAGAAAAATCTTGAAGCAGTATTTTGGGCTTATTCAAAATGTTCAAAAATAGTTTTAAGTGCCCCAGTAGAAATAAGATCAACCCATGAAGTTGTAGGAATTTTGGAACAAAACAGATTTAATCTGTCAGTAGGAAGAAGAATGAAATATTTGGAACTACTTGAAAAAGTAAACTTGACTGTAAAGGTACTCAAAACAAAAATGAAGCAGAAAAACTGTTATTTTGCCAACAGGGAGAGCCACACTGCTGTGAAATTTCAGGGACTATGGACATGAAGATAAGACCAGACTTATCAGCTGAACCCTTAGAGGAAGGAAGAATTCTTTTTGTAGATGGTTCGTGTTTTAAGAACGATGCAGGCAAGAGCCAAATGGGTTTTTCTGTGGTAGAACTTGAGAACAAAGATCCATTAAAATTTAACACCATCAGAGAAATAAAAGTCACTCAAGGTATAATGTCAGCACAAAGAGCAGAAATTATGGCATTAACAGAAGCTTCTAACTTCTTAGATAACCAAGAAGGAACGATCTTTACAGACTCTGCCTATGGTTATTCGGTAGCTCATTACTATGGAACAATTTGGCACAATAATGGGTATAAGAAAACAAATGGTAAACCTATTATTCATGAAACAGAAATTAAAGCATTGATTGAAGCCTGTCAAACACCAAAAAGCTAAGTATAGTCAAATGTGATGCACACAAAGAGATCAAAGTGTAGAAACAATTGGAAACAATTTTGCAGACTCAGCAGCCAAACAAGCAGCGATGCAAGAGATTATTACTGAAATGCCGGTTGTAACTCGACAGCAAAAGAAAAACGAAGCAGTTGAACTAAAAGGTGAAAGGGATTTTGAAAAACTTTGTGAAATGCAATCAAGTGCTAGTGTACAAGAAACATTAGACTGGAACCTCAAAGGAGGGATTAAATCAAAAGAGGAATTTGGACAACACTTCAAGGTCAATTGATAATACCAGAGAGTGCAGAACAAATGGTACTATTACATGCTCATGGTACAGCGCACCACAACCGAAGAGAAATGATAGATGTTATATCATTAGACAACTAAATCTTTGGTTTCCGCATCTTCAAACTAAAGTAAACAACTTTCTAGAGAAATGTGAAACGTTGTATGGTCAGAAACATCAAAAGTGCTCCACATATAATCAGAACTTTTCCGACACCAAGGGGACCATTTGTAAGCATAGTCATTGACTTTATAGACATGATCAAGGTGTTGTAGTAGTAAGAGATATATTTTAACATTTGTTTGCCGATTTTAGGCGGCCTGGGTAGAAGCTTTCTCGGTTACGTCGTTAGGTAAAGTCTCAGAGTGGAGACTCTGTAGTGAATGCCTTGACGAGAGAGGTATTTCCGAGATTGGTATCCCGTCGCAGATACAGTGTGATAATGGACCGGGTTTCATAGCGGTTGTTATGAAATTGATGTGTAAGAGGTTGCAAATTGATTTGAAGTATGGTTCTGTGTACCACCCTGCCAGCCAAGGAAAGTGTGATGAAAGAATGAATCAGACTTTAAAGGGAAAGCTTTCTAAAATTTGTGCAAAAAAACCGGGCTCAATTGGACAAAAGCTTTACCCATTGCATAATTCAGCATCAGAACAGCACAAATCGTGAAACCAAATTAACCCCCCATGAAATGGTGACAGGAAGAGCGATGCATCGAACCTGATAGAGAATTTATTAGCTGTGACAATTTGAATGATCTGAGAAATGATATTGACAAATATATCTGTTTGTTGGTAAAGAATCATCAGCATGTTTTACAGGCTGAGCGTCGACCCAGGTGTTCTCCTGAGGAGTCTGGACGACCAGGTCCCTATATCAGTTGGAGATCACGTGTTCATAACATTTTTAAGAGAAAGTGGGATCAACCGAGAAGAGAGGGTCCGTATGAGGTCACCCAAGCCACACCTACTGCTGTAAGGGTGAAGGGATCCAACCTGTGGTATCATATATCTCACTGCCTGAAAGTAAGAAATCTTAATGAGACCTTTCCAACATGTGATAAAATTGCAGATGACCCTGTGAAGGAGTAAACTATTTGAAATAAATCCAGACATCCAGATAGACAAATAACCATAAAACGTACCATTTTGTGTTGAATTTTTGCGTTACAGATTACTTTCGACTGGAGATTCTGAGAACCTGGGATAGGAGTGTTCCACTTAGACTTGAGGCGGATCGAGACTGCTCCAGCCCTTATTGAGTCTACCACTCCAGCACTGACTAAGCCGTTTAAAAGATACAAGTCGGATGGATAATATGCATCCAGAATAAAAAAAAAAAAAAAAGGAAAACGAGAAAATAGTATGACTAGGATGATGTACCAAAATACAAGTGACAGATTTATTGATATTACTCTAAACTTAGGAAAAGATCTTGCTGCGACTGAGGAAGAGCTTGGTTCACTACTTTGCGACGAAGTGGACACATGCATGTAACATATTCCTCAGCTAGGATGTCTGTCTTATATGTGCATGAAAGCGAGTGAAAGGAGAATGGAGGAATGAGTGATTCTCCCTCCACTGTTGGATATTCATTTTATTTGTCTTGATTATAGAAAGAATGGTTGTTTGAACAAAACTGAATGAACTCCATGACAACGTGAATGCTCGGAGAAAGAAGAGCATCCCCTCTAGGTCCTGTGAATGAAGGATTCCTTTCAACCGACCTTCAGCTGACCAGAATGATATCCTTTGAGATCAGTAGAAACATTAAAGAGAAAGTTCACTTTTGTTTGATCCACATATTTAGCACTGTCTGATTCTTTATTTAGATAAGAAGTAAAAGTGTACTTTTGAAAACCTTGTGTCTTTGCCAATCATAAGGAGAACTTGTGTGATGAGAGCTTCTTCTCCTAGTATCTAAGATTTATTTTTCACTACCAATGAGCGTATTTTTAAGTGCTAAAGAATAAAAACAAGATGACATTTTGAACTGTTATTGAATTAAAAATGAGTATGTGAGCATTATAAAAAGAAAAAAGTCTAAAATAATGGAGTACAATTAAGGTTTTAAATAAAGTATTTCGGAGAGTGTAAATCAAAAATAAAGTTGTTTATTTAGAATCAAAGATAGAACCTAAAAAAAATAAAAAATCATGAAACTCTTTTTTTCCGGTTCACTGCCAACTTTTAAGATTGGTATGAAGGCAGCATGGTAACCCAAATTTGTTGTTTTCAATCTTTTATTTCAATAGTTTTTGCGATAGCATTTGTTGTTTTCTAGCCCTTAGTTTTATAGTTTTTAATAAGTCGGTTGTTTTATTTTGATTGATATTTCTTAGTACTTTTTTATTTTTGTAGATATCTAATACTTTGCGTTTTTTATGACACTCACGAGAGAATTTTTGGCTGAAAACCAGAGAAAGTCTCCCACTTTGAATGGACAATTTTTTAGTGGAGACAATGGACAATGTGTTATGAACTCTAAAGACTCTTAGGAGTGCAGAACCACTATCTGTGCTATTCTGAAAATGAGTGCAAAGAAACCTAGCATTCATTCTATTAGCTTGATCCTGAGGGACTTGAGCAAAAGGCTGAAAGGCTTTCCTGAGAAACATGGATGCAGTCGCGGTAGCAGTCAACAAGAGATCGTCTGATGAGACACCTGGAGGTTCCTGAGGGTTCCCGAAAGATTTCCTGACTCCCGTATTCCCATGTCACTGCTAAAAGGTCACCCATGGCGATGGTTCCTGAAAGTCACCCGGAGTGATGCTGAAAGCCACCGGTACCAAACAACTCTACAACCGCCACGACCTTTTGACCTTGCCTATCCTGCCTAAAGCCTACCCAAATGCTCAAAGGTACCCTATTTCCTAAAAAGGTGATCACATGGACAATGCTGAGAGAAAAAGTGATCCACCTAAAAGAACTGTCAGATACCCCAGTACACCTGTTTCTGTGTGTGCGTGGGATGAGAGGATTACAAATGAGAGGATTACGTATGAAGAGGATCCGAAGCGAGTGTCTTTCTTTTTATTACTTTATTTTACTTAGAGTATATACGGAGATTTTTGAGTTAATCTAGTTTTACTTTTTGATTTTTGCGGAATACATTTTTTAGTTTTGGGTGAAAAGCTGTTTAATGCTGATTTTTCTGGTTGTTGGAGAGTTAGAGAACAGAGTTTTGCTAAACATTGGATTTTATGCAAAATTATTGTAAATATGGAGATTATTCCAAAAATATTACGCTCATTATCAAGTGTACAAGTTATAATAATCATCCTAATCACCAACATAGATGCCAAAAAAAAAAAAAAAAAAAACTTTTCCATGAGGCATCTCTTAAATTTACCTTTGTGTGAATGAAAACTGAGTGAATGACATTTGAAGGACATTTTGAACATCATTATATTTGGAGCATCTGTAACCCCTGATTAGAAAAAGTTTATTGATACATCCAGTGAAAAAGTAATGCTAATGCATGAATGATGTCTTGAAAGCATGATCGGACAGACCGGTATCGAACGGCCCTCCGATGACTATCTCATCGAAATCGCGTTTCCTTACGAAGAAGATCATCATCTGCGGATCTTATTCTACTTTTGATTAATTATTATTTTGTTTGTTTACTGTTTTTTGTAGAAAATTGGCAAAAGACAGGGAAAGTGCCACTCCTTAAACTTAGCCATTGAAGTAGTGGAGAAAATATTATTTTGCATGATTAACTCACTTAATTGCCTTAACGAATGGAAACTTGGAAAGTTCCCAAGGAGGGAATGTGGGTGTTTTGGCAATTAGGTGACCTGATTTAACATTTATTTAATTCATAAATTGGACCTGACTCCATGAAAAAGACAGTCTGACCTTGAAAGCTAGAGTCCATGAAAAAGACAGTCTGACTTAAAAGGAGTGACGCTTTTCTGATAGGGATACGCAGCTAGAGACAAAATATCTGCCACGTGAAACTTATCTGCAAGGATAGCTTTCTGCATATATACCGCGCCTATGAAACACCAAAGGAGGTGGAGTTTTCGAGCCAGGTTCTGTAACCCATCACATTGCTGTGTCCTGAAAGATCTTGTGCTGAAAAGTAAAGAGAAATCGGACTGAAAGTCGTAGTCTGTCTTTATTGAATTTATTTTCAAACATGTATTTTATATTGCGGGAAAACAACCACAACACTTGAATGGTCAAAGGTTTAAATCTTAAAATGTTAATTATATCTAAATAATTCCCCCCTCAGACTGTTCAAGAAGTTCAAACCTAGCAATCTGAATCAATGAACCGAATGGAGTCAGGGGTGGAAACATGTTTTGTCAGCTCCAAACTTGTTTAGTTTTAACATTGGAAAGAATAAGGACTTGTTTTTCAGGAGGCTGGTCGAGGAACTGCAGATTGGTCACTTCCTGTTACGCATCGAGAGAAAAAGAAACGGTGGGGCACGCTTGGGTTTAGAAATTAATTCATAATTATTTATTCTCGGTGACTCCCCATTCTATATTTCTACAACCTTTCTTACTTAAGCATGATAGTTGTATATAATAATGGCAAATATTTAGCTTGAATTTTTAACCATGACTAAAATTGATGGATAATTATGAAAGGTGTGATTTGCACATTTTCAGGTTTTTTTCTGTCTTTTCTGGGGGACCGGCAGTATTGGGACGTGGCACTATTGGCCTTTCAGCATTTTTGTTTATGAATTGAAATGTCAAAACCAATTCTCAGAAAACACATATAAATCAAATAATAAACAATTAAAAATGCAAGTGTTCATGACCTTGTATTTTATAATATGATAAATGTACAAGCTGATTTCATATTGTACTTTCACATGAAATAAGATCTAAATCTTAAAGCAGCTTATTTTCTCCCTAAATGAATAACTAAATTGTAGATTTCAACTGGTAAAAGATAGTACAGTAAAAGGCTTGCCCTGCCCAAGCGCAACCTCAGCCAATCAGATGTCTGTTCCACTCCTTCATACCTTCAGTGTGGATGCACTTCCATGGTGAGGATGACTGGCTGTGTCCATTCTGAGCCTCCTTTACCCTTCATGGGTGACGTCACACGTGGTACCTCCATCATTTACAGTCAATGGTCCTGCCTTAATCCTGATTTAAGCTGCAGCATATTGAATTGCAAAGAAAAGTTTGAAAACTTTTCGTCTTTACGTCATGTAACTGAGTGATTGTAATGTGTAACGTCTGCAAGGAAAGAGGACAGTCGCTGCAAACAATTATTCTTAGGAGGGTTTAAGATAACTTATGCTATACAAGGATTTTAATTTTAACTGGACAGGTGTAAAATACAATAACCCTCAGCTTTGTAGTGATGTTTCAGAATTCTTAGACTCTCAAACTAATTCTTAACGTTTAGAGAAAAAAGTTATATATATATATATATATATATATATATATATATATATATATATATATATATATATATATATATATATATATTTGTGTGTGCGCACGTGCTGCGTGTTATCCATTATTTATAGCACTCTTCTATGCTAATAACAATATGTTTTCAATCTGGTCCTTGACTGAGTCTTGTCAGATGGACTGGGATGGTGTTCACTTTTGGAGATGTCAGAATGCAGAGCTTCCGTTTTAGAAAGGAAGTTTCCATTTCGCCTCCTGAAGCTGATTCCCGGCGTCCGGTTCATCCCTGCTTCTTCAAAGGAGCGGCAAAAACCTCTCGACCTCTCGTGAGTCACTCAAGAATGAACTCAAGATTAAACTGTAATATGTCTTGCGTAAATATTAAAGTAACAACAATTGTGTACTCGCATTAATTTAAAAGTTTAAAGCTACAACATTTAAATCGCAACCACTGCAGCATCTCATTACTTCCAGGTGATGTGTTGCATTATTATATAGCATCTGTAGTGCAAGTCATTGGTTTATGGCATGAGGACAGTCTTGTTGCTGGCTTCGGCTTCTTCTTCTGCTTGTCTTTTAAATAAGACCTCTAGTTGTGGCATAATAGCAAATAAGCTTCAAGACAATACAAGTTCTCAGTAATTCTTTTCACTGAAAAAATTGTTTATCGGATGATGGGGTAGGGGTTGTAAAAGAAATTATATTTTCATTATGCTTTTTTTTTTTGTATTTTGGGGTTGACTGTAGCTTTAAATGTGAGTGCTCTCTTATGCCTAAAGATTTGAAATACAAGTTAGGTTAAACTTATTTATAATTTTGTCCATTTCTGCTTTAAGAAAACGTTCACAAGCAGAGCGGATCTTACTCACGTATCCCTAAACCACTCTCTAACCCCAAACTGTTGAAACATTCTTTCGGCTCATCACAAAAACATTTGAATTTCATGTATTTTAGCCAAACTCAAACACTCAGGCAAAGCTTGTGTTCTTGATTTTTTGCGTGTTTATTCAGCCAAATACTTGTGAACTCTTGTTCCGGCTGCAATCTTCTAATTTAAAAGCTCCTCCCGCTGTCTGAGCAGTCCTCCTGAAGAGACAAAGAGAACACAGTCAGGCAACGTCTCATACATCAGGAGAAACACTTTAGATCTAGAGACATTAATCAGTTCAGTGAGCATTTTAATTGTTTTTAGGGAATGATGAGGATTTTAGACAGAGCTGGAACTGACCTGTGTTCTTCTACGGTGAAGGTTAAACATGCCCACAAGAGCAGAATTAGAAGCTAACGTCTGCCTCCTTTTTCGTGGTTGCTCCTTTCTCTCCTGCTGCTTCTGCATTTGACTCTCTTCTGGAAGAGTTGAGAGCGTGGCTGGTGGAGGAGTTGGGAGAGCTTCACTGAGAGGACCGTAAAGTGCCTACAAAAGATACAAATAAGAGTCCTTGTGAGATGATGTTTGATGCTGGTTATTGTTCAGATCAAGAGAAAGAAAGAAGTTCTAAGTTTGAACTCTTTTAAGGTAGTGAGAGGAATTTTTAGAGAAAAAGCTTACCTCTGATCTTCTCCGGTGAAGCTTAAATCTGTCCACCAGAGGAGAACTGGGAGCCATCATCTTCCTCCTCTGACGGAGCTCCTCTGTTCTTCTCTTCATCCTCTGCTCTATGATGTCCCTCTCTTCTAGCTCTGCTAGGAATGCATGTCCTTCAGCGTCACTGAGAGGAAACGTAAAGCATGCTGCTGTTGATTTGATTTCTTCTGCACCACCAGCTGTGGCTCGTTCCTCTGGAGGAGTTGAGAGCGTGGCTGCTGCAGGAGATGGGAGAGCTTCACTCAGAAGACCGTAAAGTGCCTACAAAAGATACAAATAAGAGTCCTTGTGAGATGATGTTTGATGCTGAATATTATTCAGATCAAGAGAAAGAAAGAAGTTCTCTTTTTGAACTCTTTTAAGGTAGTGAGAGGAGTTTTTAGAGAAAAAGATTACCTCTGATCTTCTCCGGTAAAGCTTTAATCTGTCCACCAGAGGAGAACTGGGAGCCATCATTTTCCTCCTCTGACGGAGCTCCTCTGTTCTTCTCTTCATCCTCTGCTCTATGATGTCCCTCTCTTCTAGCTCTGCTAGGAATGCATGTCCTTCAGCGTCACTGAGAGGAAACGTAAAGCATGCTGCTGTTGATTTGATTTCTTCTGCACCACCAGTTGTGACTCGTTCCTCTGGAGGAGTTGAGAGCGTGGCTGCTGCAGGAGATGGGAGAGCTTCATTCAGAGGACCGTAAAGTGCCTACAAAAGATACAAATAGGAGTCCTTGTGAGATGATGTTTGATGCTGAATATTATTCAGATCAAGAGAAAGAAATAAGTTCTGTGTTCGAACTCTTTTAAGGTAGTGAGAGGTTTTAGAGAAAAAGATTACCTCTGATCTTCTCCAGTGAAGCTTATATCTGTCCACCAGAGGAGAACTGGGAGCCATCATCTTCCTTCTCTGACGGAGCTCCTCTGCTCTTCTCTTCATCCTCTGCTCTATGATGTCCCTCTCTTCTAGCTCTGCTAGGAATGCATGTCCTTCAGCGTCACTGGGAGGAAACGTAAGCATTGTTGCTGTTGATTTGATTGCTCTTGCACCACCAGCTGTGGCTCGATCCTCTGGAGGAGTTGAGAGCGTGGCTGCTGGAGGAGATGGGAGAGCTTCACCGAGAGGACCGTAAAGCGCCTACAACACATGCAGTCAAGAGCCTTCATGAGATAATGTTTGATGATGATGTGAATTCAGATCAAGAGAAAGAAATAAGTTCTGTGTTCGAACTCTTTTAAGGTAGTGAGAGGTTTTAGAGAAAAAGATTACCTCTGATCTTCTCCAGTGAAGCTTATATCTGTCCACCAGAGGAGAACTGGGAGCCATCATCTTCCTTCTCTGACGGAGCTCCTCTGCTCTTCTCTTCATCCTCTGCTCTATGATGTCCCTCTCTTCTAGCTCTGCTAGGAATGCATGTCCTTCAGCGTCACTGGGAGGAAACGTGAGCATTGTTGCTGTTGATTTGATTGCTCTTGCATCACCAGCTGTGGCTCGATCCTCTGGAGGAGTTGAGAGCGTGGCTGCTGGAGGAGATGGGAGAGCTTCACCGAGAGGACCGTAAAGAACCTACAAAACATGCAGTCAAGAGCCTTCGTGAGATAATGTTTGATGATGATGTGAATTCAGATCAAGAGAAAGAAAGAAGTTCTCTTTTTAAACTTTTTTAAGGTAGTGAGAGGAGTTTTTAGAGAAAAAGCTTACCTCTGATCTTCTCTGGTGAAGGTTAAATTTATCCGCTTGAGCAAAACTAGGAGTCCACATCTGCTTCTGCATCCCTGAAGCAGGTGCTGCAGGCTTTAGGGTCTCTTCTGGAGCGGGTGCTGCTGGCTTCAGGGTCTCTTCTGGAGCGGGTGCCGCAGGTTTCAGGGGCTCTACTGAAGCAGGTGCCACAGGCTGTAGGGGCTCTTCTGGAGTGGGTGGCGCAGGCTTCGGGGGCTCTTTTGGAGCGGGTGCTGCAGGTTTCAGGGGCTCTTTTGGAGCAGATGCTGCAGGCTTCAGGGGCTCTTCTGGAGCGGGTGCCACAGGCTTCAGGGGTTCTATTGAAGTGGGTGCCGCAGGCTGCAGGTGCTCTAGTGGAACGGGTGCCGCAGGCTGCAGGTGCTCTACTGGAACACGTGCTGCAGGCTGCAGGTGCTCTACTGGAACGGGTGTTGCAGGCTGCAGGTGCTCTACTGGAACGGGTGCTGCAGGCTGCAGGTGCTCTACTGGAACGGGTGCTGCAGGCTGCAGGTGCTCTACTGGAACGGGTGCTGCAGGCTGCAGGTGCTCTACTGGAACGGGTGCTGCAGGCTGCAGGTGCTCTACTGGAATGGGTGCTGCAGGCTGCAGGTGCTCTACTGGAACGGGTGCTGCAGGTTCCGACACTCGTTGAGGAGTGGCAGCAGATTGAGGCCTTCTCTGAGGAGGAACAGCAGCCTCTAGGGCTCTTCTCGCTGGTGCCCAGGTTGAGAAGTGTACTCTCTGTGGTGGTCGAGTGAACCAAGGTTCCACCTGGTGATTTCTCTCTCTCCAATTTGAACTAAGATCAGAGGCCCGTGACGGTCTCAGGTGGGCGAACTGAGAAGCTGCCCTGGGATATCTTCCATAGCTCTGCTGTCTCCCGCTCATTGACGCTTCCTCAGCAATGACCGGCCGGAGGGAATCAGGGTTGGGAGATGCTCCTCGATCAATGGGTGATGGGTTTGGTGCATTCTCCGCTACTCCCATGGACCTCTCCACCTCTTCTAAGTTAAAGGACTGGAGCGAGGGCTCCTGGTCAATGGGATACTCCGCCTCGACCATGGCCCACCACCTGCGTTCAGCCAGAGCGGTGTTGAACTCTGCTTGCTCCAGAGCGATGTCATTCTGGGCAGGTGAAAGTCTGGATCTGACACTCATCGTGGATGCTAAACTGGTGCTAAACACTGACTGAAACTGTGAAATTCTCTAAAATACAAGAGAAGAAAACGATGATGAGTAAACAGCATTAAGCCCTGAAACACTTTCATGGAGATACAGGGCAGTGATTAGTCTGTCTTTGGAGCTCTATTGACGAAGAAAAGTGAACTGGAAGCTCTTCACTCTCAGAGATTTTACTTATTATTTACTGTGATATTCAGTGAGGTACTTTTCAGATAATTTTTTTTTGTTTTTAGTGTTGCTCCCTCATCTAAAACACTAAGTTTTCCCAAGAGTGAATCATTTCAATCCTAAACAAGGAACCAGCATTCACTGCAAACACTGAAGACGAGCTCACATTTACTCAGAGCACACGTCTCAGCAGAGGATAGGAACTTTAGGGAATTCTTTTTCCTTACGTTTTTAAAGCTTCTTTTATAAATGTATAAAGATGTACTGTAAAGATGAAGATGTGGATTTATCAGAGTTGATTAATGTAAAGTTAAAGTAAAGAACAGTGTAATGTTATCAGAGAGACTTTATTTGAATAAAAATAAAGCATATGTTTCTCCCAATTATACTCTCACATAACGGAGTTTGATCATGTGGAACTACACTTTCTCTGATTTGAAAATTTTGTTTATTCATACTGAAATGTAATTCTTCAGCTCTAATTGGTAGTTTGGGAAAGTATTTTAGATGTGCACATTGTTTATAAGTTGTTAATCATCGATTGTGTTATACATTACAGCAAGGTCACGCTGAAAGTTACAATCTACTAAACACATATCCAATGTACTTTTGAATATAACTATTTAAGTGAAATATGAAATATATTATTATATTGTGTACAGAATAAAACTCTAGTTTCTTTACTTTATTTAATTATTCCACAATGCTTCAACATTCCTACTGGATTTACGAATTCCTCAAACTAAAAACTTCCTTCAAGAATGGTTTTCGCCAGCTTTCAGTAGAGCTTCAATCTTAAACTGGCTGGAAGGACCGGCTTTTGACGGGTCACGTGACCAGATCTTCGGCTCCTCTGGCTAGCGCTGGTTCTGCTTGTCGAATGAACCTCTCTCGGCGAGTATATATATATACACACACACATAAATACATTTAGCTGTATTTAATATTTTTGTAGGCTATGAGTAGATATCGATGCATTTACTTCACTTTTCTGAAACATAAGCCGACGACGACTTTTGCTTTCAACCCGCGCAGGAGCGCTCATCTCTTTTGCAATATGAAATATTCCGAAATAGTAATGTTTAACAAGTTACACTAACTTGTTAAAAGCCATTTTAATCAACTTGAGTCGGTTTTGTTTCTAACGAGAGAAAAGCGCCTCCGTTTCGTCGAGTGAAAGTCAGGAGCTCCACTCACCTCAGTCTCCAGCAGGATCTGAGTTTGAACCACAACAGACCTGAAGCTGAAGCTGAACCTGAAGCAGACCTGCTGCAGCTCAGACCAGCCCTCACTGAGGGGAGAAAGGGCTTGTGGGAGTTTTACTTCAGCTCAAATACATGCTGTTCTGCAGATTCACAATTCTTTTGCTTGTAAAATTTCAGCAAAAAAGCCTCTTTTTCCTGAAGAAGAGATGGGGTACTGAATAAAATGGGCTTTTTTATCAGTATGGGAAGAAAATGATAATCACCACTATTTTGTTAATAATGATTTATCTTTGGGAATATTCCTCTTAATAATTAAATTATCTTTTATAAATCACGGAACTAACTCGATCTAATATCCACTTTGTTTTTAATGGACATTTTGTTAATGTAGAGAAAACCATAAACACAAAATTTAAGCCTTAAAGTGAAAACTCATTTAGATCACATTGAGAAATGTTTACTTTTTATACATTAAATTTCTAAACTTGGCTTAAATATGTTAGTTTTAGACATTTAACGACAGAATTATCATTATAAAACATGATTTAAAACAAGTTTACTCATTACAGATGATAGACTTAAATTTTCAGCTTGACTAAGATATTTATTGCGCTTTTTAATTTATTTTTGCTTCAGCTGAAGAACCAGCTACAGTACAGGCTCGTGTGTTTCCTGCAAGGGATGATCGTCTCTGCTATTTATTACACATTAGCTGAACAGGAATTCAGAAACATCTCTCTGCTGCCACAGATGTAAAAATGCAAAAAGTTGATCCTTGAAGTTTTCGAAGACGTAAAATTGCATATGCACGGGTATAAAATTAATAATAAATACAATAAGCATTAATATACTAATCTTGAATAATTTTTTATTGTAAATGGTGTTCTGTAATTTCAAGAATTACGCTGTTCTCCTTCCTTTTATCACTTCGTTCTCATATCTAATTTAAAGACATTACATGCATTATGGTTCTAAATGAAGATGTGCTGGAGCTGACTTGCTAGAGAGCTTCTTTTTTTATTCTTGAGCTCCATTCTGCATCCAAAGAGCAGATGTAGGAGAAAGGTGAAATAAGGAGGGCAAATGTCTGCTCTGTGCATCTGTGAGCCTGCCTGGTGGACAAAGCAGGTAGTGTGTGTTATAAAGCACATGACACGAGCTGGACACGCAGTGACATGAAGACAAAACGTGGACGAGGAACCAATGAACTGTTGAGTTTGGAATGCATCATAAGGGGACTAAAAGATGAAGACATGCGCTGAGCGGACGGACGGGAGAGAAGGCAGCAGCCGTCTCCGGAGTCAAAGAGAGACGAGCACAACGACAAAACTTCAAAGACTTTGAGAATCAACAAACTTCTATCCACATTGGATGAATACTATTTTACTTTATGATGATTGTTATGTTTTGTAATATATTTCAAAAGCGATTAATTAAAAGAAATTTTATTTATTGCAATTACTGACTGTGGAGTTTTTGATTTAAGAATGTTTAAGATTTTTTAAATGTAAAAGTTTAAGAGAAAGAACTGACCAAAGGATTCTTCTGAATGAACTCATTTAAAGCTTACAATTTAGGGCAGATTCGACTTTCTTCACCTAACCGGAGAATAATAAATAAAAAGGTTCAAGCTGTAAAGGGTTAACTGAACACAAACAATGGCCAAATAAAAAAGGTTATCAAAATGTGATTAATTTCCAAAGCCTTGTCTAAGCTGATAAATATATGATGTTTTCAGTGTTTCTACAAAATATTTACAATCTCTGAAAATGATGCATTTGAATGCAATGATTTCTTTCTCACGACTCGCTCTTGAAGTTTTGTTGCATCCTACTTTAAAGAAGATTTGTTTTGAATTCTTAATGATTTAAATTTTCTATTTTCAGAAGCGCTCGGCCAGGGTCGTACCCAGTTCAGGCATACGCTCCACATACCAACGCTAGCCTTCAATTTGCAGGAAGTCAGCCCAACACCATCGATGGCTGGACAGTCTCTGCTCATCCTCAACAGCAGGGGGCACTCTCTTCATCTGAGTCTGGGGTCAGTGTAACCCACAGCCACGACCACACTCATCACGGACACAGCCATGAGCATCATCATCATCATCATCAGGGGCCAGTCTGGCCCCAGGCTCCGCCTCCGCTCTCTCACACTCCTCAGCTCTCACACTCAGAGCCTCCAGACTGTGTGCTGTCTGTAAAACCTCCTCCAGACTGTGTTTCAGCTGCCTCCTAGAAGACTGAGACCTTTACTGCGTTTCATTGATTTCTGTATGTTATATATTAGTGGGGAAACAATAAAAGTTCTGTCATAGTCTCTCACAGGTTTATTTTTTATCCCACGTAAATCTTTGTATCCCAGGTGTACCTTCTTGCTGTTCTGATAAGGTTTTATGTTTGTTTTTACTTTCATCTTTATATATTTTGAGTCACCAGGAGCTTTAAATATAAAATATATTAAAAACATTTAATCTTAAATTATTGCAATTTTTGTTTGTATTCACCAAATGTCTTAAAAAAAACTTGCATTATCTTTAAATTAAGGTTCTTCTTTTATATCAGGGTTTCTGAGGGGTCTACAATTTAAAAGTTTTCTTTTGTAGGGCTTATATAATTTTTCACAGGTGCTATAGATAATGCGCCTCAATTCTAAAAAAAATATGCAAATGATGTTTAGGGTTGCCATAGTTTGAAAAACTTTCATAAATCCTTAAAAACATAAAAGTAACATTTAATGACACGATAGTTTGAGAAGTCTCTATTACTCAAAATCGTAAAAGCGATTGTTTAGAGATGCTGAAGTTTGAGAAAATGCTCGTAAACACTCACAAATGCTCAAAATCGTAAGAGTAATTGTTTGGGTTGCCAGATATTGACATAAAACTCAAACGTAATTGTGATTGTAATGGTTGCCAGAGATTGAGAAATTTCTTTTAATGTTCAAAAATGAGAATTAGTGTTGCCAGAGTGAGAAAATTAGAGTTTCAAACAATATTTGATGTGTATGGGAACAATGTTATGATTTAGATCTTAAATTAGATTTTCAAAAGATCTAAAAAAAAAAGTCTTTCATTTGACCGTATGAAACTTAAAGAAACCCTGTTTAATGATATTTTGATGAAAAAGTAATTTGTAATTGTAAATATATTGTGTTAAAATGTTTTTAATTAAAATGGCAGAAATAAATTCTCCTGGTATTGTAAGAATGTGGATTAGTTAGTGGCCGATCTTGGAACACTATTTATGCCGTTTCAAATCCTATTTAGTGTTTTTGGGTGCAGAATTAACATTTGATGTTATGTCCGCAAGCACTGGGTTTAACCATTGACTCTATATAACAAGGGTCTCCAAATCCGGTCCTAGAGGGCTGCAGCTCTGCAAATTTTTGGTACAACCATCATGAAACGCAACTGTAAGGTCCTCTGATTATCTGAAGTTAGAGTAGTATGTGTACTACAGCAGGGTTGCAACCAAAATGTGCAGGGCTGCGGCCCTCCAGGACCAGGTTTGGGGTACCCTGCTATACAATATGGGTGCAGTATCTGTGATGTTTCTGACAAAGTAAAAAGAGGCTCAGAGTGGGTGTAGCTGATACCCAAAATGGGTCCACTGTGGTGAAGACACTGTGGGTGTTTTGGCAATTAGGTGACCTGATTTAACATTTATTTAATTCATAAATTGGACCTGACTCCATGAAAAAGACAGTCTGACCTTAAAAGCTAGAGTCCATGAAAAAGACAGTCTGACTTAAAAGGAGTGACGCTTTTCTGATAGGGATACGCAGCTAGAGACAAAATATCTGCCACGTGAAACTTATCTGCAAGGATAGCTTTCTGCATGATTACCGCGCCTATGAAACACCAAAGGAGGTGCAGTTTTCGAGCCAGGTTCTGTAACCCATCACATTGCTGTTTCCTGAAAGATCTTGTGCTGAAAAGTAAAGAGAAATCTGACTGAAAGTCGTAGTCTGTCTTTATTGAATTTATTTTCAAAAGTGTATTTTATATTGCGGGAAAACAACCACACTGTACATGTGGGTTATGGGGTAGCGCGGTGTTGATACTTAAGAAAGGAGGTTTGTCAGTCTCCCCTCTCTCGCTCCCCTCGATGGCGTGGTAGGTAGGGGTACAATGCGATTCCCCAGCTAGAGCAGGCCCTGGAGGTGCATTATGCCCAGGTAACCCTGCGGCTTCGCGTGATAAGCCGAGGGCACATCTCGCTAGCTAAGCTGTCATTGTACCTGACTTAAAGCGCTTACGCTACTGCGATCCAGCTGCTGCTGGTCTGCATGCCATGGCAACCTTTCAGGTATTCCAAGCCTAGACCTGAAAGATATGCAGGAGGGGAGTTGTCGCCCAGGTCTTATGAATGACCTGAGAGTTACAACGGACTTTAGCGCTTACTGCTATAAAAGTTGAGGCAATGTTGTTGGCCATACGATTTCTACATTGGTTGTCCACACCCGCTGAATTGTTGCCGTGGTCCCAGATGGCCCCTTCGGCATTGTCGTAGAGGACCTCATGATGCCACTCGGAGATGAGGGAGGTGCAGTCCTGTCCGGGGGGTCCTCCCAACATCATCAGTGGAAGAGGTCCATCCCAAGCGGCCGAGGAAAGGCCATCCCGGGAGTCCAGCTGCGGCGCGGCCTTCGCCACCAGCCCGCCTCCCCTTGGAGGGAGGGGGTGCCACCACCATCAGGCAGCGGGCCCACAGGTCAGATACACATTCCAGAGCGTGGCATCTGATGCATTGCAGGCCGGATGACTCCCAACTTTCGTGTCAAAATCAGCTTTGAGTAAGATCTTCTTGACTGGAACCGGTTGCTGCTCCGATGTCGAGCCTGACCATTCAGATAGGTCTCCACCTAGGATCCCTGCGGACCCCACCGCTAAGTCCGCTGGTTTGTGGCCCCGCTAGGGAACTATCGACAAAGTATGTATGACACCATTAGTGAAGTTAGGAAGCTTGAAAGTTGCAGTCAAGCCAGCTTGGGTTGCGCCATTCTTAGTGATATGTGCACTACTTATTGCCCCTGGAGTAAACCTCCAGCTTTTTGGCTCCTCTTGCCCCAACAGGCGTAGTAGAGTAAGTGGAGTATTTCTATGTTCTGTCCACATGTGTGCCCTCTATGAGGGACTACCGGCTGAATCTTTTATTACCCCAGGCACGGGAGGGCTGAGTATTTCCCCGAAAGGGCTAACTCTCTAAAACAATTGCTCTATCTAGCTCTGTGCCGAACTACTCATGATCTTGGCTTGCCTGGTCTTCGCCGATGTGGATGATCTAGGTTGTGGCGTTTTTTTTCTCTAAAGCGGAAGAAATCTTATATCTTTAATTTAATAAAAGGATTTTTAATAAATTGTTTGATTAATTTGTTTATATTTTATGACATAATAATCTATTCACAAAGGGTAGTTAAATTGTCATCAAATTTGTTTAGAGACATGAAAAACTTGGTGTTGACTCTAAAAAACATCACACAGGGCTAAAAAAAATCTATAGTTTTTATTTTCACATATAGACAACATTGTGGATGGAGATGTTTCATCCAAGATTGTTGAGAAAGTATCTGAAGTGGCCAGAGTTTCGTGGAAGTTCAGTGATATTTTATATAATGATTGCTAGATATCGCCGTGGGCCCAGGTGCCGGATTGTTTCGAAGTCTCAAATCACTACGGCTCATTTGATTCATCAACTTCGGAGTTTCACTAAGTTTGCCCATCACTACCCGTGATGTGAAGAAAGACGGAGCGCCATGAACACGTTTCTCAGAAAAATCCGGAAAGGAATATGTCGATCCAGTGTTCCGGGTTACATACAGCACTAGAAGAAAGGTTCCGGCTCAAATGATCTGGCTACTGCTTTTCAAAATCACTTTGCACACATTGCAATCATTGCAGATTATATACAGACATATTATTAATTTCGTTTATTTGAGCAATTCTGACAAAAATGTCATAAAAACAAAATGCAAGGTTTTTGGACTAGAGTTGGGTTACATATTACAAAAAATGAATGTTAGAGTTTAACATTTTTGATCGTTATAAAAACTACACTACCCATGAAAAGAAAACAGACAGGATGAGACAAAAACGAGACATTAGCACCCTCTCCTGTGTGACAACAGCACGGGACTGCAGTCATGTGTGATTAGGTGTAAAGGTGGTAAATTGAAACATTTATGAGGATAAAGTTAACAGTTAAAACAGTTGTTTTTTGGGGGTTCTATGATTTCTTTGCACAGTCCAAAAGAAAGCTTTGGTGATTTATTGATTCTATATTTCCATGGTGTGTGATTAGCAACATGTCATGAAGCACCAACCTCTTGGCCAATATAACTAGCACCAGAAGAACCTGAGTGTATGTAAAGAAATCTTAGCATTTCTTTCCCATTTTCCTAAAATCAATAATTTTAAAGATTGAATGTGTGTCAATATTTTGATTGTTTAACGAATTCAGTTATGTCACAACAAAAAGTAAATGTAGATATAAATATAGATATATTTAAGTAAAAAAACTATTAGGAAAAAGGTTTGAAATGTTTTTGATAGATGCCCTCCCAGACAGCAGAGCTTTCCCAGAGCTTTCAAATCGACAAATGTGTGTTTCTGTCAGATTCATACCAGAACAGCAAAACGGACGAACTAGATCAACACGCGAGAATAACAGTCATAAAGCAGATTGTGACTTAAACTAGCGCCAAGCTTTAATTAAAGAGTAGGTGTTGTGATTGCGACTTGACGGGGTACAGCCAGTGACCATTACAGCGTCCACGCTTCAAACTACTATATCTGTAAAGCCGTTCTTAAATGTAGTCTTTATTTATTCCTTTTAAAAAATTAATGTTCTTGTGCAGTTGTAGTAATTAAAATATTATTGTGTCTTTGATGAGAAGTCCTAGTTGGCAGTTAATAATTTTTTTTAAATTTGGATATAAATACCTTTCAACGGTTGTGTGGGATGTAAAATTTGTATAGGAATTGGTCTCTGTATTGAAATCTACTATTTTTGATTTGATGTACACAGCACATAAATTGCTTTATGCATTCAAGTTAATAATGGATTAATATCTGTAGCTTGAAGTAACCCAGATCTTGTTAGAGACAGACGATAATCTGGCATATAAGATAGGCCCTGATGTTTCACAGAACTGGCCCAAATCTGACACGGAACTGACCAAGATCTTATTTGAACCCAGATCAGTCGAGAAGGTCTCACTCAACCAACATCTGCACTGGACCAAGTCTGGACTCAAACCCGTCCACTTCAGGTTTGAAAACAAAGCAAGGATTAACTCTGTTTTTGGCTCGTTGGGCAGAAAGACAGTGTGCCGGGTCTGTTTTGTGGAACTGGCCTGGAACACAAGTAGGATCTGGGCCCGATCTGGGCCAAACTGTTATTGCTATCTGAGCTTCTTAAGGTGCATATAGCCCAAAGATAGCACACATTCTTGCTTTCTTCAAACACATTTTGGAAAACAAAGATACATTTATGAGATAAGATCACGTGAAATAAAATTAAAAAAAATTGTGAACAGTGCAGTTTGGGCCACCTTTGAGCTGACCTTAATATAAATGCAGGCCTTTTACTGAGGAGTCATGGTCAAAGTGACCGAAGCTTACAGTCATTCCTCTCACGCCTTTAGTTTTCTGGGCATCAATCCAGACAGCTCCTCTCCCCATCCCCGTGGTTCCTAGAGGTGCGATTATCCTGCAAAAGTAAGGGGAACGGACGAGCTGCTCGCTGGAGTGGTCTGGGACTCCATGGCGTCTAATCCTCTTTTAATTAGGCTAAGGAGAGAGGATATGGGACCCCCCTGGCTTAGTCACAGCACATTGACAAAGCACCAAGCAGGGAGAAGTGCACATCACTGCCTGCTAGCAGCCTGTTAGGGCCTTTCGCTGCCTTCTCATGTGTGAAAAAATGCTCTTCCCTCACCAGCAGCTACCTCAATTTTGACCTTTTCCTTCAGAGCTAAAGCTTTTCTTGAGCTGCATGGAGTCACGGAGGACGAGATACAAAACACCCTCTCTGTTTCTCACTTCAGCTCTCGCCTTCTCATTCTTTCTCAGAAAAAGGCTCTGCCTCTCAAGCGATTCTCTTTGTTTTTGTGCTAAAACTGCTTATTAAGAATGGCTGACAGAATCCCTCAAAGGTTCTGAGGTCTATAATTGAGTGTGAATCCATTCTGTGGGATATTGACTCACTTTTCTGCCTTTCAGAAGCTTCTGATGATGGTTTGTTTGGGACTGCAGAAACATTATGATGAACAACTCTTCTTTTGTCTGTTTTATATCTGTATTTGCTCTCTTGTGGCTATAGTCAGTCACTATAGTCATAGATTTGCTCATGCAGGCTAAAAAGATTGATCATTGTCGAACCAAATGATTTTTTACTGAGCACCTCCAAAAAACTGTAAAAACAGATATTGTCAATCTAATTGCAACTGCAGTGTAAGCACACAAGAGGGAGGCATTACTCCTCAAAACCGGGAGGATGGTTCATATTTAGGTCATCTGTGACTTCAGTGTTCTGAGCAGATTCAAAGTAAATATGCGTAAATTAAAACTATTACTGAATTTAAGCAAACTTTGAGGTAGATAATTTTTTTCATTATTTCATTTTTATTTAGTCTAGCTCTTTAGCTCTTTATCTAGTTTACATCTATTTTCTTCTGGTTTTGTTTGAATTTTAATTTTTTTTTATGTTATCTAATGGTAAATCTACCAGTTAAATAGCCATCTCAATTAAATTTAGTAATGTTTAGTAATGTTTTGACATCACTGTTCACACTTTCGCAGGTCTTTCCCTGTTGACCCCTTGTTTCTTAAATTCTACTCAGGGGTCAGGAGCATAAGAAATAGAGCTGACCTCCGCCTCTTCAAATGAAATGTGAAAAAATTTGTCTTTATAATTTCTCAGATAAGCCATTTGAAATGAATTTGAAAAATATTTATGGTTGAGTTATTGTCAGTTTCTTTTCCTTTTTATATTCTCTTTTAACTTGATTTGATCATGGTGTTTTTATGTTTCTGTCTTCTTGTATGCAAATCTTTTAATACTCTATTCTATTATTCTACTATTATATTATTCTATTCTACTTATTCTGCTATTTTTAGTATATACAAGACTTTGGTTTATCTTTTATTGTGACTGATGTTATAGGTCTATTAATATGAGTGTGCAGTGCCTTGTTCAACTTCGATGGGATTGTTTTTTGGAGCTGTATAAATGAAGTTTGATTTGACTTTGATTTGAGTGTCACGAAAGGCATACATTTAACAATTAAAATGTGTATTAATAACAACAACAATAATTATAAGCATTATCATAAATTATATTGTCGTTGTTGATCTTAATCAAATTTGACACCAAACAAAATCATATTTTTAACATGAAACACACATTGTTGATATGTTTTAATCTGTTTTCTGACAGACTAGTCTTACATCAAAATAATAATTCATCACATCCTCCAAAAATTAAAAATGTAAAATCCAGGGTTCCATCCTCAACTCTTAATCTGTTTCTGTCATGGGAATGCCTTAAGTTTGGGGTGTATAGAATTAATCCATTTAGTGGGAGTTGCCCCCCAGAACATGGGGGAGAGATTGTATCGCTGTTGACACTGATCAGATATTCTGCTGATATTTCTTGCTGTGTGTGTGTGTTAATGGTTTATATAAGAGGCTGCAGGAATCATGGCAAAAGCAAGTTTGCATCCTGACCTGTCTCTACCAGTGAAATGAGTTTTCTGCCGGTAGCAGAAGATCTAGTGCCACACATCTGTTCTCCCTTGAGCTGGTGCAGATGAAACATAAAAGCAGAGCCTATATGAAAAATGCACAGAACTGTAAAAGACAATCCTCTTGCCAGACTCGATACCATGCTGCTGTTGAAAAAAAATGAGGAAGAAAGGATAAAGAACAAGAGAGAGACCTGGCCACCCCGGATAGATCCTATTTTCAACGGAATGGGTTTGACGGCAGATCTGGATGAATTCCTGTGCAAACATTTACACAGTGCACCATCCACCGGTTGCATTACAGAGATTGATAGTTCAAGCCTGGCCTGTGTGAGAGACACATTACTGATGCTGGAGAATCAGGGTAGGAAAGGGATTCATCACCAGCGACAGCCAGAAATACAATAAATGAACCGAAAACAATTCAAATAATTAAAGAAAAGGCAATCGTGATCTGCTTTAATTTCTTCTCACAACAGCATGCACCCAGGTGAATTAGTTGCTCTACACTCTCCACAGTTTCAGCTTTAAAGTATGTTACTGATTAAAACCAATTCTTCTTCATTTCAATCTGGCCCATACTAGGGTGGAAAGAATGCACATCTTTTGTACTCAAATGAAAGTACTGCTATTTCAGTGAAAATTTTCAGTGAAAGTACTCTGACAATTTACTCCAGTAAAGTAAAAAGTAGTTTATAAAAAATTTAATCGGAGTACTTGAGTATTGAGTAACATTTTACAGCAGCAGTGGGTTTTTTTTCCTTTCAAGAATCTGCTGTTTCAATCTGTCAGAAGAGTTAGTAATGCATATCAAACATAATAAAATACTGGACACCATTATTTAAATGATCATGAGGTATTGACTAATCTGTATGAAACAGTGTGATATAATGTTTGTCTTCATCCCATAATTTTTAAACATGTAGTGTGATTTATATTATCAAGTCTGCCACATCTTGACTAAAAGCACATTTAGAGGAATAAGATAAACAAGACTCGCTTACCTAAACATCTTTGTTGCTTTGACAAAAAGTTTTTCCACTTGTTTAGAAAGTAAGTATGCCTTGTGTTCTCAGAACTCTACGCCCAAATCCCTGCCAAAAGAAACACAAAACCTCCTAATTCCCCAACAAATTCTAAACATTCCAAACAATGTTAATTTTTTTGCAAAATGAGATTTTGTTTTCAAATAACACAGATCATCGTAGTCATAACAAATATACAGTAAAATTAGATTTTTTTTACACATACACTAGACATAAAACAACAGAATATATGGTATAAAGTGACAGTAAGAAGGTGCTGCATCCTCTCTTCTGTTGCGGTCTGGCCATAGCAGCTCATCCACATCATGAGCAATGTTTTTCCTGGCTAAGCTCACCTATTGTCCTTTTATGCTTAAGCTCTGATTTTAAAATTGTGTGGTGGGTGTTTGTCCTTGTGATGATTCAGTGTGCATATTTGAAATGTGAAAACCATATATGTTCTGCAGGGAAATTGTGCCAAAAACTGCAAATTATGTGTACTGTTTTCAAAAAAACTGCAGTACTTATTGTTTCGCAGAATTGGTTGGGAAACGAGTTGCATGTTGTAATCTCTGTGTCTCAAGTACCAGAAATTGTGTGTATACAATTACGAAAAACTAAAAGTTTTATAAGCAATGTAAATTAATACATTTTTATGGAGAGTGCAGCTGATGGCCGCTAAATGCTTTTGACTAAATAAATTATCTCTTATGTGAAATTAAGTTGTCTATAAATTTTCGTTTTTCCATTCTAATGACTACTATATATAATATAATATCTATCCATCCATTTTCTTGTCGGCTTTCTTGCCTTTCGGGGTCACCACAGCGAAATGAACCACCAACTCTTCTGGCATATGTTTTATGTGGCGGATGAACTTCCAGCTGCAACCCATCGCTGGGAAACATCCACACACACTTATTCACACTCAAACACTATGGACAAACGTTTTTACCCAGTTGACTGATACCGCATGTCTTTGGACTTTTAGGGGAAACTGGAGCACTGGGAGAAAACCAATCAATGGGGAGAACATGCAAACTCCACACAGAAATGCCAACTGATCCATCCGAGGCTCGAACCAGCGAGATGATGTGAGACGACCATGCTACCCACTGAACCACCGTGACGCCCCTATAATATAATACAGTACATGAAAAAACTACTCAACTATAATATTGCAAGTAAATGTAACTCTTTACTTACCACCCCTGGCCCTCCCAATAAAATGAAAACAATGACAGTTATTTCATCACTTCAATCGAAACTCTATAGCTTGCAATCTATAGTACTTACTCATGTCCATCAAACAGTCTAATGGGAAATGGGAAATCTGAAATAGATACTTCACTTGTAAAGCTGTTATTAAATAAATTATTTATCAATCTATCATTAAAAAAAACCTGTGTGGCACATTTAGTTCTTCCTGAAGCCTAGAAATTGGCAATTTTGACAAGTCCTTGCACACTGAACTAAAGCTATCAAGCTGGATCATCAAAGCAAAAATATTTTTTTTATCATCCTCAAATTTGAGTTCATAATAATTGGATACAACTCGCAAAAACATTTTTAAATATTATAATTTGTGTTTAAAAGCAATATTTATTATAGGATGTACCTTATTATGTGCACAGTACAATTATAGTAAATACTGCTTCAGATGTAACTATATATTTATTATGTATACTTAACATTTGTATTTTTTATTGTACCTTTAAACACTCACCGACTTGACATTTTGTGGTTTAAGAGCACACTGTAGTAGTTAGCTCTGCTGCCTCTCAACCAGATAGTTGTTATCCGGCTATAGTTTCAGGTTCAATCCTGTCAGAGAGTGTCTTTATATAATTTGCATGTTCTCCCAAGATTTTGCTCCAAATTATGATTATCTTTCAAAGTTTTGAAAGTCAAAAAGAATGCGAAACGTCAGCTATGTGCATCGTTTCAGTAAACACACAAAATACGACTTTCACTGCAAGGTGACCCAAAGCTTTTACCCTAAGCTTTCCAACCCACTACACCAGCCACAACCAATCAGTTCATCCTGTGCAAGTCCATGCAGAAACAACAAGAGGCATAAAAGACACTCTGGATATTTCCATCAATATCTAAACAGTGGATATTAAACGCGAGTTGAATATGAGAGGGAGAGAACTGGTTGAAAAACTGCACCGTTCGATTCGGCCGCCGCAGAAGGCCAAGAATATCTCAAGTGGAAACAAGAGCGTTGATGAGGCCAATGACCTCCAAAAGGAAGTGTCAGTGCACAGGAAAGAAAACGCTATCATTTGATGAAACCCAACGGAAATGTGCTCAAGTCATCATCAGATTAGCTCCCGTTCTTCCAGATGCATCTCTCTCCCTCTGTAAGGTGCTTGTGTCGTTAGCATTTAGATAGACGAGTGCAGCAAGGCCTGAGTAATAGGCTTCTCCCATCCCTCCTGCGCAAATCAGCTGAAGAGAGGAGGATTAAATGAAAAGAATAACAGTGATGATACCAAGGGTGGGGGAATCAGAGATGAGGGAGATCGGGATGCTGCTTCAACAGCTATGAGCTCATTAACCAGGGCCTTGACAGATTTGATGTTAGAGGTGATTGGAGATTATCACATTTAGAGAGCGCTTCATCCTTCCATCACCCTCTCTTCCTTCAGTATCCATCCCTGCTCGTTCTCTCCATTTCATCCAAGTCGGCTGGCCTGCGCTCAATTCTCGAATCCTGTGGGACAGAGCTTACGGATAGTATCAGCACGCGCCTGCCCGCTTGATCTCCTAATTCTGCTTCATTTAAACTTCATCAACTTTTCCACTGGACCGGAAGAGGAGAAGAATAGAAACAGCTTGCGTCTGTGGTTTTTTTCTCCACCTCCACCATGCCTTTGTTGTCAGATCTGATATTACGCCTTCACACCCCAGAGCAACTCACACGCACACACCCCTTAATAGTATCACATGATGGAAATGATATAGAACGCTTCAAAAGTACTAATCCCACATAACCCTCAACCCCAAGCCTCCCTCCCGATGCTGTTACCTCTTCATCTGCCACCACACTCCACATTCACATCAGTGGTGCGGAAAATTAGATTACTTTATTTAAATGACTATGATAATAGTGTTGTGTGCTTTTGGTCGTCTATTAAAGAGGGATTTCTGCTCTGCTCATTGTTAACAATTTAGCTGAGCGGCCTCATCTGCCCATGCTAACAATGGTGATGTCGTCGTACAGGTTTCCACCATCTTTTGTCCCTCATGATTTTTTTAATCCTGTCCCTTAGAGAGACAAATGCGGGGGTCTCTTTATTTTCGATTTACTGTCCATACACAAGGTGGACGATTTGCTAGCCAGGCCATACGGTGATGGGATACGCATATTGCATTTTAAATAAGCTAATCCCATCTACAATAAGAGTTTATGGTATGTGCCCAGCATCCCATTGAAAACGAACAGGTGTTCACTCAGAAAATCACTGGCTGTTAGCCTTCATGCTAACACTGATCTACATTCCTCTATTTTTAAATTTAAATCAAATACTAATACAAAGATATATTTATGTTGGCATGAGGAAGCCAATATACTATTCTAGCTTTTAAACATATTATTATTATTATTCTTTTCAAAACTTCCGACACAATCTCCTCCTAAAAGCTTGAAGCTACTGCCTTCATATATTCTTCCAACGGTTCAAGCTAGTCTGGTCTGGTATAGGTTGCCATATCTTCTCATACTGCCACTACTAAATGATACTGGGATATCACTGGAAATGCTGGGATGTTTTCATTGACTTAACATGGGGTCAAACTTTGTCAAGCTTTAGCTCAAACTGAGAATCTCATAGAAACTTCAGACTCACAACACTTAGATAATTTATCAGTCTTAGCAATAACACACTAGCAATGTAAAAAAATATTTGACCTCTGAGTTCTATAGGGAAGCAAAGTCACCGTTAACTAACCATTGTAATTGAAAATGAATGTGTAATGGGTTTCATAATACTATAAAGACGAAACAACCAAGAGAAATAGGGCTTGGGTGATGTTGATGATTTTGCAAAGTAGTTTTTTTATTGTCACCAAACCCTCCATAGCAAACATTATGTTTGCTATAGCAACCATTTTCAAATATCTGTATCTCCACTTGAAAAGTGTTAAGACATGGGGATTGGTTTGTATGGATATTGCTGACCCCTCCATAGCAACCAGACTGTTTATCTTAGCAACCATTTGACAGAACCCTATCTCTCTCTAATAACATGATGGGTTGTGTCTTATTTAATCACAATCAGATCTGTTTATATTATTAAAATATTTTTTACACTGATTCAAACTTCAAACATCTTCAAACTGTGACGTTTTCCCAACTGGCTAAGGCGTACTGGCTAAAGCTTTATTAAATCTTTAATGATTCGATTTCTCAAGCTGACAGAAAAGTTTGCTATTCAAACTTTAAACTTTAAAATCTAGTATTATAGATTTTTTTCTGCTTTTAATCTTTTTTTATTTTAAAAATGGTTTTAACACTTAATCCATTTTAGGAGAAATGCTGACTTGATTGTTAATTTAAAATTCTTAGTTAAATGAGTCTTGATTATTTCTGATTCCATTTCTGTGTCAGTATAAAATATAGTTTTAGAAATAAAAATTAAACAAGTGTTCAGTAACAATATGAATGTTCATAAAGCATGGTTTCCTCATTATCCAATCAGATTTGAATAAATAAATTAACACCCTCAGCTGATCCCAATTAATAAAATTCTGTATAGTTTGATCAAACAAACCTCACCATTCACCTCTTCATCACTCTTCACAGGGAAATCTTCCCCAGGTCCAGGTCTCGCTTCTGGTATCCGGGTCCCTTGCTTGGACAGCTAGTACGGTTCTATAAACCTGCAAAAGCAAGTTTAAGAGCGAACTTGTGAATTGAGTTAATGATAATGCATAAAAAATTGTTAGCATGAACGAAATGGGAGTAAGTGATGAGTGTAAAACTGAAACCTCATTGATAATACAAACAAATTCACAATGTAAAAATCCGACTAAGTTTCTAACCATTTTATTTGACTGACAGTTTAAAATTCATTATACAGGCTGCAACTATTTCAGCATACTGGCTCGACTTCTCACCGATAAAAAAAACTACTGTTAAAAAAGCACCCACCAAAGAAGCCTTCCCTTCAATTTTAGGATTACTTTTTATATTTTGTTTTTAACACACAGAGCACTGAAAGGACAGACTCCTGAATATCTGTCTAAACCTACTCTGCACTCACACTCCCAGCGGAACACTGAAATCAGCAGAGCAGAATCCGCCAGTGGTGCCTTGCACCAGGCTGAAAACGAAACCAAGTAAAGCTTTTTTAGCAATGACTGCGAGGCTGTGGAAGGCTTTTCCACAGGAACTGATTCAATTAAATTTCATTCAGATAACTTTTGTCCCCAAATGGCAATTCAAAAGTGCATAAAGTAGCATATTCAATAATTAATAAACATAACAAAACCAATAAGGTCTGGAAATAAGGCAAGTATGTAAAATGTTCGTATATGTGCAATTTTAACCTCAACAGTCAAACATTATTAAATTACAATGGAGTAATAAAAAATCATATGAATAAGATGAGTTTGTCTCATGTGATCACGAAGATGTCACATATTTTAATTAATTATTTACTTACTATGATTTAAGGATTTTGCTATGTACTCTAATGTACATCACGGTGGCACAGTGGGTAGCACGGTCATCCCACAGCAAGAAGGATGCTGGTTCGAGCCTTGACTGGGTCACTTGGCACTTCTCTGTAGAGTTTGCATGCAGAAAAACTGTTATTTTGATTTTTCAGCACTAGGAAAATAATATCTGTATTTTCTGCCCAGATCTGAGTGACATTCGTTTTGAAAGAATTAATTAATCACAAATCGCATGCTCTCAAACTATCTATAATATTGCGTATAAGCCAGAAATGTGAATCAATAATAAAAATGAGATACATATATGGAGATTGTAGGAGATATATGTTGGAGAAACCACAGGTCCAAAAATCATTGTGGAATACAAAACAGGGTTGTGCATAATGAATCTGCTTTAAAGCTGTGTGCAATGCCTGCCCCGGTAGAGTGACTACCAAGTGCTACTGTTTGTTCCAGAGTACTTCATCATAGGTGGTTTTTTCAGCATCCCATGTTCCCACTCTACCTCCCCAGGCCCCCCGCCGCTTGCGTGATCTATTACAGTTCCACAGCACGAGAAGCGATAAATCACAGTAATGCCTCGCGCTGATGATCAGGGCTGGGTGCGAGGAGATGAGATGAATCTACGTGAGCAGGGTGAGGCGACCGTACGGTACAGAGGGCTGCTTACTGATGGGCTTTGCTGTAGCACAGTGTGCTACCTTGGCTGGGGTGGAGCCCCCTGAGTATTTAGAACAGCAACAAGATGGCCATGGATTGTTAATGTTGTCAGGGGGACATGGAGTGGGATAAAGTGCATAGGGGCATGTGCTGGAA
Organism: Danionella dracula; assembly: GCA_900490495.1. NCBI lineage: Eukaryota > Metazoa > Chordata > Actinopteri > Cypriniformes > Danionidae > Danionella > Danionella dracula. Next base: position 12,864,022 of record UELW01000256.1, on the reverse strand, counting down.
ATGTTGAGGAGTGTGACTTTGCTGGGTTGGAATTAGCCTAACGCTGAAAGACAACACTCTGCATGCTCTGGTCATGGAAAAACAGGTGTGTGGGAGAAAGATGTTTTGCTCTAATGGAGAACAGAAATGGGGGTAGAGGAAAACCCTACAAATATGTCTCATGGGAGTGTCTATTGCAGAGTGCATGTAATATTCGGCAACAAACAATTAAAAACACATTTGTATCAATAGCAGGATTTTAGCCTCATTTAAGCTAGAGAAGAAGCTTGGTTCTGCTAACAATCCTTTGGTTTGAGGATAAATGGGAGCTTTTGTGAAAGTGAAAAAAAACAATTATAAGTAGCAGTAATTTATCAGCTTGTTATTAAAGAGTGAGGGTATAATTGGTTTAACTAGATTTGTTGTCTACTAAGTATCAGAAAAATAAATATCTGTAAAACCTGTTCTGAAACGTAGAGTAAAGAGACTTTATTGCCGTTTTAGTTATACAATTACATTATTTTGGTAGCTGACAGAGGCCAGCAACAATAGAACTATCAGCAAATCAGAAGGAACGTTAAATGCATTTGTTTAGCTAACAAATACGGGGATATGCAATCAGCAAAACTGTAGGACAAACCGCAATGAAGACAGTTGATGGACAAGGCGTGTTCACAAAAACTGACTAAAACTTACTCAAATCTAAGACTCAATCAGGGGATTGGAAAATAACAAGGAATAAACAACAGGTTAGGAGTAATAACAAGTGGGTATTGAAAGCGATAAAACAATCAAAGGATAACATGGAAGGTAACTAAAACCAAAACAATATGGAGAGGCACCAACATTTGACTGAAGGTGACTGATGTGCTCATAAGACCATCTTTTTAGAGAGCTCCGATGATCACCACATGGGTGTGTGAAAGTGAAGACCCCGCCCACCAGGCAGCATGTTTTAAAAATGACTTATCTCTAAAAATAACTCGTTCAAATAGCATCTGTAGTGTACTTACCATTAACATGGCAGTCCTAAAAAAATAGATATTGCTTTAAATTGAGATTTAAGTAAGCCTGTGCCTTAACTCTCCAATCAGCGGAACTTTCTTTGGAGCGGAATCCAAAATCTCACTGAATAGGCTGAAACTTTTGATTTCGTACAGTTTGAACGAGCAGAAGACTTATATGCATATCGTATGCGATCCCAATTCAGTCAATGAGATTTTTGTTGGAGTCTCACAAGGGTGGTCATATGAAATCTGATTGCGGGCCCTGATTGACCTGCGGAACAGACTTTGTCTGATGGGTTGTGAACACTTCAGTTGTTTAATTTGTCGGGATGTCTGGAGAAGTTATGTTAATTTTCATTTTGCAGGGAAACAGAAGTAGTGATGATGTGCAATGACCAAGATGAGTTTACTAGCTGTGTGGAACTACCAATTATGGAAGATTGTTGTTTTATTCTTTTCACTTTGTGTTATCTCCCATCTTCTGTGATCTTTTTTCTATGGTTAATTTGTTGCATATCGTTCAGTTGTTGTGGGGACATTTCCACGACCTGCAACATGACGCTATACTATACAATGTGAGGTTGGTTGTTTGCTTTCAGCAAATCAGGAGGAAAATTAAATAATTTTTTGTAGCTAACAAACAGGGGGAAACACTCAGTAAAACGGGAGGACAAGCAGACATGAAGGTGGAGGATGGACAAGAAGTGCTAACAAAATAAATGACTACCATTGTGTGCATGTAGGTTGGGGGGTGGCACAGCTTATATACAGCTCTGCGGAAAAAGCTGTTTCTTATTGTCTTATATGTTTATCCTGATGGGAGTCTTTGTCTTGAATGAGTTGGGTTAGCGTAAACTGTGTCAAGGTTTGGAAGTTTGGCTCCTATAATCCTTGGAACAGTTTTGTCAGTATAGAATGTTTTCTGACTCTTCTGTTTTAAAAATGGATTTGTAAGCTTCACATTTATTTTATTTTGTATTTGGGTGTATTTGAAAAATGTGTTTTATTTTCTAAATAATTGATCTGATCACCGAATGATGATCTTCATAGCACAATTCTGTAAAAGAATTGTGATCCTGGATAAATTTTTTAAAGACTGAGAGCTGGCTTGTGAGGAAAGTTCATAAAAATAATGGTCATGGTCATGGTCAGATGCTTTTAATACAATGAAGCCTCTAAATAATTTCTCTTTAACCCTCAAAACTCCATCAAACCCCTATAGTGGAGCTTGTCTGTTCATAGTGTTGCTGCAGTTTCAGAAGGTTTCATCAGGCTGAAGGTGTGGAGTGGCTGTGAAGGCCTCTGTTGACATTAGTTTACATGCTGTTTGCTGCTTGTTGCTCATCTTGAACCGGATGCCTCAGAGCTTACTTCATCAAATCAGACAGAGGCAGCAGATCCAGTTACAAAAAGAGGGGAAAATAAAAGGGTGAGGTGTGAGGGGAGAGAAATCGAAGGTTGGTGATGCAACATTTTAGGTCGAATCGAGATGCCTGAGGCGAATCTCAGGAACTGCTTTAAACTTCTGGGTTTGGATTCCCACTCCAGTTACAATGAAGGGTTCAACTCTCACAGCTTTTACAGAGAAAAGTTTCTTTGTGAGAGAAATTAAGTTGTGTTGTTATAGTTCAGATGCCAGAGAGGACACAGGGGTTGAAAGCTTTTTTGCTTTGATATTTACACTGAGGTTTAGATTCAAATAATCAGTGCTGGCACAATCAAATATTCAATCAGTGCTATAAGCATGCCTCAATATCCTTTGATTTGAGAACAGAGTCTTACATTATCAAATGTAAAAACTACAATCCTATGATCTGTTTGGCAAAGCTGGCATCTATATTATCCAGATCCAAAAACACTAAAGCAGGTGAAAAACACTTTATTTTCGTTTATTTGGGGACTCATAAGTTTGGTTAACTGACACATAAAAACATGTGTAAATAAATACAATGAATATAGGCTTTATGAATTGTGTTCAAATCAAAAAGCAGTGGACATGTAAGCCAGTCGAGCTTTACTTAAACATTTTTAATTCTTTCATGTGCGCTTAAACATTCTGGATCTTTGTGAAACATGCCAGATATTGTTCTCTCATGTGCACACTAAGAAACTATTTAATGAAACATTCCCCTTTTTCCATGATGACACATACAACCATAAAAATTAAAAGTCTCTTATCCAAATGTGTGTGCGTGCGTGCGTGCGTGAGTGTGCGTGCGTGCGTGCTTGCGCATGTGTGTGTGTGCGCGCGTACGTGCGCGCGTGTGTGTGCGTGCGTGCGTGCGTGTGTGTGTGTGCATATTTTGGATTCAATTTATCTGTGGGGTAATAACAAAGTTGGAGAAATTTATTTCAACCTTTTCAAAATGAAACTTAATCAACCAGTTTTGTAGAAGTTTGCATTACTCATGAAGTATGTACATGAAAATATTTTTTGTATTCTCAGGACCTACGAAGCAAGATGTATTCCTTCTGTAAGTATTTTGCAAAGGTCAGAGAAACCAAGTGTTAGGATTACATAGAAAGGAACTTCATACAATGACAAAAAACACCAATAATATAAAAATGTCCTTTCCAAGTGTTGGAAATGTATGAATTCCAAGTGAGGAATTGATACATTTACTATAAACCCTTCTCTTTCGTCCAGCAAAAGCTGGAACAAAGCTGGAACATGTTGGATCAATTCCAACGTGAAAGTTTACAGAAACTGCATCGTCAGAGTTGTTTAGACTTGATGTTTTCAATCTTTAAGCTGGGCTAATCTTGAGAAGTGGAACACCAGCTCATCCTGCTGTTTCTCCCTTCATCCCTTCATTGTGTCGCCCTCTCCTCCTGGAGCGTGCTAATTCCCTTTTGATGAGGCGTGCTAAAGAAATCCTTTTTCCATGCTTTTAATTCCCCTCTGGCTCTCTAAGCAGTGAACAGGCTAACAGATTTCAGCCCCTCTGCCATTCTCTCCATTCTATAATAGAGGCCGTCTCATTAGAAGACAGTTTCACCTACACAACCCACAGGACGGGTCAAAGCACAGAGAGGACTTTCAGTTTAAAACATACATCAAAATAACTACCCACCTTTCCTTTTGTGTTCTGGAGTCTCCTCTCTATTGTGCTTACAGTGTCTGAGTGTTTTATCAGGATGGTAAGTAGCTCGTCCATTTCTCTTTTCGCGTCTGCAGCAGGCCAGGTTATTAATGAGCAGCAGCTGGGACCAGTGCAGGTACACACACAGCCAGACAAAGCCCAATATATAACCGTGAAGCTATAAAAAACGAGCTGATGTAAATGAGAAAGCAGCGAGGAGGAGGAGAACATCAGGCTGGTTTTTGGAGCAGAGCAGGACACTGTCGAGACTGAGGAGAAGAGTCACAGGTCAGGTGAAATCGCCAGCACATAAAAGGCCACTTAGCCAGCGGTGGCTGACCTGGACACTTCCCCCGTCGACCAATGGGGTCAAGGGTCAGACCTTGAAGGGTGTAGTGGCGCATCCCTCAGATGGACATTTCCCGCCATGCACGTGGCTCTTCGCCAAAGATGACAGCTGTGTGAGAAGTGGGGACGTGTTCAATCAACTAGGAGGGGGTTTCTGATCCTCTGCGCCGTTCGGTTAAAGAGGCTGTACATCACGGCTAATCATGACTTTGGCTGCTACCTGAAGATTATTCAATCCCAAGCACAGCGTTCACCCCCGTTATTCTTCTTTTGTCCAGCAGTGAATCATTTCAGACCACCTTTTGGGGTCAGAGAGTGGAAACGAGTGCGGTGGCATAAACAAATGTGCATTTTGCAACTAGGTCAGCTAGCAACCTGTCTGCTAGTACATCAATGGAGTCTACAAGGACCAACAAATTCCAAACCGTACGTCTCACTTTAGCTTGGAAAGCGCTTGCAATGCAGTTTAAATCTGAAAAGCACAAAAGGAAAGATGGAAGTGTAGGAAGGTAAATGATATTAAGATGCTGAAAGATGATGTCAGAGCAGGCAGAAGCTCATTTGTAGTGCAGTGGCGTCGAACAGGCTTACTCAGACACATGCTCCCAATTAGCTGGCCTTCCTCATGTAAATGCCCTATAAATTATCCCCCGTGCTACAGGATTAGGTGCTCATAAAGGGAGTTAGCATCTCAATAAAGAGACAGGTTTGCTGCAAGAGCAAATTAGTGGAACGGAGAGACAGAGGGTGGGAGGAGATGCTGCAGAAAGCAGCGCCTGATTGTGTTGATTTGTGGTGTTTATGTTTGTCTATTTGCATATCGTCTGTTTTGTTAGTGATCAGTAGCACTAAGGGTCACGGTAAAGTTGATTTTAGTCCATTTGCGTGAAATTTCATTTATAAGTGTGAGATACAAAGGTATACATGGAAAACACAATGAAGAATAATGTGATTGCTGAATAAACATGGCTAGGACGGGACTTCTAAAGCATAAGGATCCATGTCTCCGGTTTGAAAAGGACTAGCAGTTTTGTGGTAAGCGTAGACATGTATGTTGGCATTCTGCTGCTCTGGGGACAGAAACAGACACCTGACCTGGCAGTAAGGGGAGAGGTTTGCCTTGTGTGTGGGGTAAACTTCTGTGCTCGGAACAGCTACTGGAGAAGCACACGCAGATCTTGGAGTTAACTCAGACATACAATCCCTGATGCTGGGTCATTCTGCTAATGGCTGCCATTAGCATTAACTATCAAAATAATCGATTTTGTCTGCTTAATACAGTTTTTAGAGCAGATCTTTTCTTAAATGCAAAACACTGATTAACACTTTATATATTAATAATGTTTAAATATATTTATACATTACATTTAGAAGATTTGGCCAGTTCTTTTTTTTTCTGCTTGCATGTGTGAGTGAGTGAACTCCAGGTTCTCCATTTTTTTCACCTTGTAAAAAAATTTCTTTCTCTTTATTTCTCTCCCAAAATTAGTTTAAACCTGGTCAGCTGAAATCAACAATGTCCTCATAGAAATAAACTTTATTTTACAATCGCTAAAGTAACATTATATGGAAGTTCTATTACTATCCTTTATAATTATCCAATAGGAATTCCTATTTAATCAATTTTAGGCCTTTGTCATGCTGCTTTGAAACAACTGCTAAAAAGGGTTGTATAAAAACATTTTGATTGGTTGATTGAAACTATTATATTTAATGAAAATTCTTGCTCATATATTCTAATGAAGTTAAGCAATAACCTTTTGAAATAAAAAAAAGACATGCCCTCCCTGTCTCTTTTTTTGATGTGAGATCAAAAAATAACCAGAATTATTCATACATACACAATTAGCTCAACTATATTTTACCTAAGCAAATTAAGTTTCCATTATGCCAAGGTATTTTGCAAACATTCGTGTATTCACATTATTAGTAATATTTGGGTTGCAATAAAGGAGTTAAACACTATAACTGATGGTTATTTTCATCTGCCCACATCTTGCTTTGACTTTTTATGAAGAAAAAAGTAATGTCTGGGTTTATGAAGTATGCTGCTCATCGGGTGATTCGTCGTCTCTTATCATGTACTCATAAAAAAATTCACTCTAACTACTAGGTACATTTAAAATCTATACAATAAATTAAAGGCAACTTTATTTTAAAATGAAAAAAAAAACACAATTTCAGTGTTGCCTCTACACTTCAAAGTAATGGAAACCCAAAAATAACCCCAAAAATATTATTTTTATAGGATACACATTTAACAAAACGTTTATATCATACACGTTTAACAAAAAAGCCTTTAAAAATGTGAAAAGAGAGACATTAATTGACACAAGAATGCAACACTTCCGTCAAAGCGTGCTATTAATAAGCTTGGCATGGTGCGCTGAGGGTTGGCTGTTATTTAGAACATGAGGTGTATTATCATCAATCATTCACTGCCAAAAATTATGGAAACAACTAAAAAAAAGCGAAACATTGCTTGGCTTGCCTTAGTCAAAACAAAACAAAGCAAAACATACGGCTGCATTCACAATGAAAACAAATTTTAAAGGGAAATCCCTTTTAATTATAATTCCCTGAACGCACATGAAAATTTTCAGGCAGCAGGACCATAAACTTTAATTATGTTTTAACTCCTCAAGCGAACTCATGCAGATCTCAAAGGGTTTTTGAATAAACTAAAGGTGTGCTTGGATTAAGTTAATGCCAGGCTTTACTCTCAAGATCTGCTGTGTCCAGATCAGACAGCAGAAGGCGCTGTACTGGCATTGCCAGGAGATAATGGGGACAGATCGGCCTGCATTACTGCCCATTATCTTCTAATTACTTGTGCGAGGAGCGCTGATCCTGGCGTTTGTGTAAGGAGAAGGCAGAGCCGGGATTACTTCTCCTCTCTCCTCAGGGACTGCAGAGATTCAGCCAGCCTGGTGGGCTACACGGTGATGTTAAAGAGAACAATTCCTTTATTTCATTCTCTTCTTTCTTTCCTCACAGTAAAAAAAAGTCTCTTATCCAAATGTGTTTGTAGCAAGAAGTGGCTTCTTCTGTGAATGATTCGCTCACTGCTTTGTCTTCTGTTTCTCTATTCATAAAAGGTTCATCCGTCAGTTGTGCAACTTTTGTGATTCTGCCAGAGCTCTCGCTCGAAGTAAATTTAATGAAGAAAAAATGCCACAAAATACCAGAACATTGGGAATCTCATTGGCATAGAATTTGGCTTACACTGTAAAAAGCTGATAAAGAAAACAGAACGAGTGCTGGCAGAAATAGTACTAGAATTTCATTATTATTATTTTTTATTTCACATTCATTATTAAACAAATATCTCTATATTGTATAGAGCAACAATACAAATCGGAATCATTGTCATGGGACATGAGACGCAAGTCTAGATGTCCGTTAAACATAAGAACTTCCACTGATCACAGAATGTAATCTGCAAGTCCAAAACACATCATGTACATTATGCAATGTAATCCACTAGCCAAGTTTTTTCAAGCTAAGTCGGACTAAACCTGCACTTTCCCGAAGTTAAAATGTATCTTTGGTGACTTAAAAGACCATAGAGATTCACTCCATTAACAGAAAGTTGATTGATTTTTTAATGTTGGTCTCCTGTTTAGTAGCATTCGCTGAATTATATATGGACAATTAAAACACAACAGTAAAACACCACAAAACCAACATTTATCTGTGAAATTTGTTCAAATGTTTTAATGCCTTTTGGTTTCTAAATTTGAGTCTTTTTACAGTTTTTCACAATTGCTAAGACAGTTTTTTCAATACATTGAACAACTTTCCTAAACTCTTAACACGATTAGCACAACATCTGTTTAGGTAGGCTCTACACTTAACACATTTTTTGTTGCTTTCATATAAAATGCATTCAGTTAACACAAATTTCAAATGCTTAAACTTCTTTTACACACAAGCTCTGCCAAACACCAAAACTATGTCATTTTAAAGCCAAATTTTTTCTCAATGTGTTATGATTGACTAAATGTTGCTGTCGGAGGAAAACATGTGTTAGTGTTTTGAAAACAGTATTTTTAAAAAGAGTTTTGGAGTTTTGTTTACAGTGGGAGGTTTTGAGAATTAAATTAAGTGTTTTGCCAATTGGGTGTTTTAATTGATTTGGTGCATTAAGAGTTAAGAAAACTTGTTAAATGCACTGAAAAAAACTGCCTTAGCAATTGTGAAAAACTGTAAGATCCTGCAGAAACTCTGGATTTAGGTGACTAAGGTGAACCTGGGGTCTCTAGTCCTGCACACTACCCGCTAAACCATGACCCATGTTTACCAACTCAACACAGACACTATTGAAAGCATAACTGAATGGCAGAAATCCTTTAAGAAAGTGAATGAAATGTATTTGCACATCACATGCAACCTTCCTTTCTGTTATAGGAGATCAGTGGAGATGACAGCTGATGAACACAGGACCAGAAAACAGCATTAATGAAGACAACCAAGAAGAAGAGATTTCACAAATTTTCTCAAATCATTAAAAATCTAATTAAACAACTTTTTAGTGAATCACTTACAGTTTTTCACAATTGCTAAGACAGTTTTTTCAATACATTTAACAAGTTTTTTTAACTCTTAACGCACCGACTCAGTTAAAACACACAATTGGCAAAACAGTTAATTTCATTCTCTAACCCCTCATTGTAAACAAAACTCCAAAACAAATTTTCAAAGTACAATAATACAGTTTTCAAAACACTAGCACATCGGCTTTCTTCCGACAGCAACATTTAGTCAATCACATTGAGAAAAATGTGGCTTTAAAATGACATTATTTTGGTGTTGAAAGAGCTTGAGCGTAAAAGAAGTTCAAGCATTTTTTATGTTAAATGAATGCATTTTGTATCAAAGCAACAAGAAATGTGTTAATTGTATCGCCTACCTTGACGGATGTTGTGCTAATTGTGTTAAGAGTTTAGGAAAGTTGTTAAATGTATTGAAAAAACTGTCTTCGCAATTGTGAAAAACTGTAAATGCGTGATCTATGAGTAAAAACAGAAATAAAATGATTCAACATCTTTGTTTTTTTTTTAAGATTACAACATAGTGATTTTGGATTTTCATTGTAAAAACAAAGTAGATGAAAACAGGTTTAAAATCAGTTAAATTCTTTAGAAGCACAGTAGTATGTCCACTGTGATGGGCACAACGCCTGAAAGAGTTAAACTGGGTTGTGATTGGATACCAATTTAACAAGATGAATCCTCAAATTTAACTTGAAATTAAGGCAGCAATACTAAACTTAATAATAAACTTGTATATAAATAACTAACCAAGGCTGAAAACAAAACTAAATTCTGATAGATACATTTTATTTAACCAGGTACTTTAGTAAATAAGTGTAACTTTTACCTCCTCCACTGACCAACTAATAAAGAAGATGATGAGACGGTAAGAGTTCGGGATATAAAGACGCCTTTTCAATATCCCAGAATGCAAAGCAAGTAAAAAAAATGGATAAAACCCTGTAAATCATGAAAATGTATCAATTTAGTAAAATTAAGAGTGGAATTTGCATTGTTTTGTTTTTTCAAAATGTTTACAGTGTTTTATTGTAAAATAGCAATGCAAAAGTAGATGCAATCTAGGCTAGCTGTCTATTTAGAATCTCCAGTTCCAGGAAGTGGACTCAGAATGTACCCCAATGAAATGTTGGACTTTTAGGCTACATATACATACATACATATATATGTATTATTTATTAATATCCTTATTACCACAAGAGGATTTTCCCCTCTACTCAAACATCAACTGAATCTTTTTTAACTGTGTTCAGAATCGAAGTAAAAAGCAGTCTGGGTACATGTAAACTACTGCTTTTCATTCGTGGAATTTGTTTCACTACTTTTTTTCCCAACAGAATAATATTAAAGAATGCATTTACAATACACTCAAGAACTCGGAGGTTAATAGAGTGGACGACCCAGTGAATAATGTTGAGCATGACGGAGTGCATTATGATTCACTTAAATAATCTTATCGAGATTGTTTTGTCTGTCTGTCTATAATTTTAAAAGATTTGTTTTATTGTTAAAATTTATGTCCATAAACATTTTTAAACAAAACCACAATGTCTTACTTAGTTTACTGTACCACAAACTTCCAGTTAAAACCCAAATAATCGAATCACTTTTAAACAGCTTTGACTTAAATAGATAAGGTGAGAGAAAAAAATCTTCTATTAAGCATCAATGTGTGCCATGATAAAAATAAAGAAACACAATAATCCAGTGTGACTATACCTTAAGGGAACTCACAAATAAGCATCAAGATCCTACCTTTCAGCTAGATTGACAATATTTACTGTAGTCATAAAACCTTCTGATCGGATGCTATTTGCAAACTCTGTGTAAGTACAGTTAAAAGAGAGCAGCAAGGAGCATTAAGCAGAGTGAGTATAAAACCATTGATAATTTTGTGATTAAAGCTTATGGTATCAGTAGGTGATAGGGAGCTTTTCCTCTACAAACCCTCACTTATCATTGAATCGGTTGATCAACAATCTTTAATCATCTAAATGTATGATTTCAGCATATCTAACATTTATTGAAATCAATGTCATCATAAAAGCGATGATAAATTCTGCTCTTATTTCAGACTAATGGGGCAGTAAACCCAGTGAATATGGGAGAAACCCATGAAGGCACAGGGAGAATACAGGGAGAATACTCTTGAAAGAGTGTCCTAGGTGCGACCCAAATCAGAAACCTCTATGAGAGATACAAAAGTGGTTACAAAGAAAACTAAAGTAATATTATTCTAGCTATCTTCCAAATATCCAGTTCCATAAGAGTTCCAGTGTAACCCACTATAGACCAAACCTGGAAAGTATGACCAAGTGTTTACATGACTAAAAAAGACCTGTTTTTTATATTTGTACACACACGCACAAATATATAAAGACTAAATTAGGGTTGCCTATCCGTGTGTGATCCAGTATGCTTGCTTAATCAATAGTCAGACCTGCACCCTGGTGTAAAACCAGGTTTAAGGTCAGCTCATCCATTTCAGGTAACTGAATCAGAGCAACAACGTGACTCTAAAAATATAAGGGAAGAGGAAGCAGGCAAGCAGGCACTGCCCAAGGCCTCCCAGAGGAGCCTGCTAACTGCTCAGAGGCATATGGCTAACCATGTGCTGGCTCCCTCACGCCTGCTCTTAAGCTCCACAAGAGCCCAAAGCTCTTCACTTCATTACCAGCGTTTTGTACCACATCCACCATTTGTGCATATTAATATCCATCAGGCACAGAACTGACAAAATCACGGAATGAACCCAGCCAAAGTCTTAAAAAACTGTTTCTTCATGAAAAGAATCTCAGGGCACCATTTGTGAGTTCATTCACTGGTTTATGAGGACAGATTGGAGTCAGCTGGCCTGGTTTGAGTCTGATCCTTTTTTGGATGTGGTTTGATGTTCACACATTGAGAAAATGCGAACACAGGGAAAAGTGTCTATTGATTGTGTTTAATATCTATTTGTTTGAAAGTGCAGTGTAGAGAGGGTTTTATGAATGGAACGGTGTCCAGGTTTTCAAAGTTAAAGTGCGTTTACCTGCTTCTTTCCTCTAAATACATGATGCACATTCCTTCAGACCCTAATTGTTTTTTGATATCAGTAAAACATGGAAGGGCACAAAAAATGCTTTTTAGCTGGTCATAATTTTAATAGATTATTGTATCTATCAAGGTCTCTCAAAAATCTATGACACAATTGGAGAAAAACAAAGTTTCCCTGTTGTTGGACAGTAAAGTAAAGGTTAAAAAAAACCTGAAATGTTTCCTTTTGTGTTTGGAGATTTGCTCAGCTTTTTTTTTTACAGGTTTTGTTATAAGATTTAAAAAAATGGTATTGTGTAAATTGTTTAATATTTAATGATAATATATATATATATAAGAACAAAGCTGTTACTCAAAAATGTTGTGGAATTTTTATTTAAAAGATCATCGTTTCTCTTAAAAAAAACACACAAATTTTTTTCGTATCTGCAAATGTTGCACTACACAGTTAGTTTCATTCAAAGCACAGTATTTCAACCAATGTCAAGACAAAATGGTTGAATAACTTCAGCCATTTGTGTTCTGTCAAGTTTTGTTTCCACAAATGTGACTTTATTACAGTCCAGTCAATATTGTGTAAAATAATACATAAATTCATTTTTTTGTCAGGTAAGGCTAACCACGTAAATTCTTTGGTCAGTTATTTATTTAAAGCTGATGCTCACTTCAGATTTGCATGTGTGCTTTGTCATCCAGAGTGTCCAGTGCGTGTTCAGGAGAAAGGGCTGCATACTCCTATCTAGTTATGCACATTTCTGAGTGCGTCTATGCCCATTGCGTCTGGTTCCTGCCTCCGACTGACATGTAATAAAACATGCCGCTGTGTTGTTGATCAATCTCAGTGGCTCGCCGGCCGCACAGCAAGGGCATGTACATGCAAATGAGAATAGCTAAATACCACTGAGGGGGTGGAAGAGAGAAGCAATCACTTCATCTGACAAACCTGGAAGAAAGGAGGAGTGGTGGGGGATATATGAAGAGGTATATGCAAAGTTGAGGGAACACAGAGAAGGACAGGCTGCTAACGAGCATATGTGCTTAATTACACAAGGCCTTATGGGGACCGTGCATGCAAGCAAGGGCTTTTTCTGAGCTCCTCAAAGCTGCCGAGGGGGAGTGCAGCAGGGTTTGCTGGGACACTGAGGCCTTTGTTAGTTCAATGAGAGAGTCGGGATGAACTCTGCCACACTGGGGCGGTAGAAAACCCTGAAGAGAAAACCATCAGGGTCACGCCGATGTTTGCTAGAGAGCATGCAAAGGGAGAGTGAAACCGGGAGGAAGAGTATATGCTTTTGTTTGGATGTCTGAAACCATCCCAGCGCCCATAAGGTCAGTTAATCTCAAATGCACTGACAATCCCAAATGTACACACGGTGAAGAAAGGGAAGAAGGTGGAAAGATTGAGTGACGGGGTTAAGAGAGACGGGAGATGAGCAGTCGACATGATAATGATGTGAGAACTGATTAGCGCCATCTTTCACGACTCTGGGAACTAAAGGGATCTTTGACCCCTGGCTTTCATAATCTAATCATCATTTTTATAAAGAGTCAATCCGCTGGGTATTTATGTTTTTGCATGCTTAAGTGAGTCCATAGACAGAATATTAACATACAATAGGATCAATCTATGAGCTTTTGCCCCAGATAATCAGTTTTTTTGAAACCTACCCCACTCTCATTACTTCTTTTGGAGAATCTGTTTGAGTTTGGGATGTAACACACAATGGCACTGATTGGGAGTAAATCTGGAGTTTTAAAGTTGAAGAACTGAAAAAGAACAACTTATGGGACACAATCGTGCTTATTTTTGAATATTCTGCAATGCAAGGAAACATGAACCTATTTAGTAATCTTTTTTTTTTAATTAAAAGGTGACTCAGTGACTAAAGTAATGTGAATTACAGATCTGCAGTATACCTGTGTACATGTTAATACAATGTTAAATTATATTTAGTCCTTTAATGGCACAACCTAAAAAGAAGCCCTTCAGAATTGTGTTAAACACTCATCAGTAGAAGTTTTTTGGTAAAAGTAATTAGAACAAAGTTGTGTGACTGAAGAGACTTTAAACTGACAGGTTTAGAGCAAAATAAAATGAGGTCTGCAGATTTCCAATCCAAGTTACCCATAGAGTATATAAGTTCTATCCTGGACAGATCTCACAGGTTCCTTACAGAACAAAGTAAGGTAAGATGACACATAATGAGAATCTTTATGATCTTAATTGAAATCCAATTTTTTATCATATATTTTTAAATTGGGGTTATGATGCAGTTTTTCTTCCAAAATATTTATATTTATTTTTTAGTTAATAAATATGTGTTTGCGACACATTTCTCCAACTTTGCAAAACATGAATGGTGAAAAGATGATATCCCTTATATAGTAATATATAATTATGTTAATAATCATAAACTCTGTACAGCACTCTAATAACAAAGACTTAGACATAGACATAGGCCCAAGTTAGGGATTTGGGATCAGGAAGTCGTCTCACAGTGTGATAAAGGGAAGAAAGGAGGGATAGCTTGCACAAAATGTTTAACTGCCTGTTTGTTTTTTAGGAATCAATTTCCTAGTCACAAGTGTTTTTAGTTAGCCGTAAAAACTGGCTTTGACTAGTAAGATGACTGATAACCGGCGACAGCTGGAACCGATTGTCAATTATTAGGTTCCTCCTAAAACAAATTCCGTTTTATTTTATTTTCCAAAACTCCATTATATTCTCTGCATTATATTTGGAGCTCATAAAAGCTAGTGTGACCAGCAAGCTTCTCCCAAACATATGAGAAATGGTTGGTTAACCTCTTATTTTCTAAAGAATATAGATAATCCAACTGCTAAAGTGAAAAAGGAGCAAAAAAGTATTTTTTGATTGATTCAGGCTGGCAAACTATACACAAATCACACAATCATAAAAATATATTAAAAGAAGATGTCATGTTATACTTGTATCATGAGCCATCTGAAAGGCAAATGTTTGACTTTTTCAATGTAAGCATAATACAATTTGATTTGTTTTCAGTTATCAAAGTTGGTTTATCTCTCTCAGCTGTCCTGACCTAATCTTGACTGATATAAAGAAAATAACCATAACCATAATTCCTATGTTGTTTGATCGCTTGTCCCGGAGTTATTTGCGGTTTTATTGAACTTTGACAGATACAACAATGAGGGTAGGATTGATAGATTTACAAACTAGTATAAAACTCCACAAATAGAACAAATAAAATAATCAAAAGTAAAAACTTTGAAATTG
This sequence comes from Danionella dracula, assembly GCA_900490495.1. Lineage (NCBI taxonomy): Eukaryota > Metazoa > Chordata > Actinopteri > Cypriniformes > Danionidae > Danionella > Danionella dracula. The sequence continues at coordinate 12,848,757 of UELW01000256.1, read as the reverse complement.
GTTTAGAGTTCTTCTGTTCCTAATAGATTTAAGGCCATACAAGTCTTTTAATGGGAGGCCAGGACTGAATGTCTAGTATCAGCCTCCATGGGTTTTTCTATTGTGCGTCACAATATTTTTTTTAACCAAACATTTCAGTACCCATCCCACCTTTCCTCCAATTAACCAAAGACATGGGTAATTGGCAAATGTCCTTCAGGCTAAATCCCCTCCTTACAACTAACCGCAGCCCACCAGTGGCTTGACTCTGGAAAGAGGCTTTTCTTTCACATCCGCCGACAACTTATCAGTTCCATTGAACGCTGACACCTTGACGTCCTTGACAGTGCATTATTACTTTTTCATGACGCAACCAGATGCAATTACAGCAACATTCTTGCTGTGTATCCATCCCCAACTGTCAGAAATGAGCCCAGAGTGGAGAAATATCACAGATAAGACATCAAGCCCACCCAGTTGTTAGCAGACAGGGAAAGACTGAAAGATGGCGACCTAGGACAGGAAGGGGTGGGCAGGGATTCATCTTTACTCAGGGAAGCCAATTTTGTCCTTTCACAACACGTGTCAAACTTTCATTAAAATGTGTGTTTATTTACTAGTTAATTTGTCTTAAAGTCCAACTGAACAAACGGCCAATTAAGAGAATGGTCAGTTAAACCACTTAAACCAAGAAAAACACATTTCTCATTAATACGGGCAGAGCTCTCAGAGGAGTCACCGACCTCAGGCCAGCAGCTGGCTCGCTCCATCAGTGTTAAAACCCATGCCTGGCATCTGTGCCTCTCTATGTCTGCTCAGAGAATAACTTTAATGCTTAAGCACACCATACTGACCTGCCTCAACAAAAAAGCATTGCTTATGTTGCTCTTAAGTGCTCTTATTATGTCCTTTTTTCTTATGAGTCTCCTAAACATGCAACATTAAGTTTTTGCTCAAAAAACACATCATCATTAGATCAGGGGGCATTTCCGATTACAAGGAAAGTATATCTAACACTTAGTAGAGTAAAGCAGAATCTGAAATTCAAGAACCTCTCAAAATTTGATATCGATATTGCTAGAACAGATACCTGTCAAAATGTCCTTTTACCTATCTATTTAAATTATAATCACAAACTGAAATATTCTCTGATATATTCAAAACATTATCATTGGTGTCCTTTGTGCCATAAGCCCTAATCCTGAGATTTAAAAAGATCCAAAAATGGAAGACCATTCACTATAAACCACAATGAAGCTCTTGAGTTCCCTTCATGTTTTTCAAGGGAAAAATGTAATCAGCGCTTTCTCTCCAGAGGGCTCCTTCAGCGGCTCATTTTAGATTTTACAAATATATTTTACAGTCTCATTTATATTTCTCATTTGACTCAGTTGTGTAAGTTAAACCTGGTTGTTACGTTGCAGTCAAAAAAAGAGAACCATAATTATTGTGACCAGGTCCTGAACTTTGCCGTGTCACTGTAGTCCCCCTTGAGCATCATTGCATCAATAGAAGTATGAATGCGCCCTGCATAGATGTGTGGAGATCTTTAGGCTTATGCCCATAGTTTGCTCTGTCCCACACAATTCCCTTTTGATCTAAACAGCCAATGTTTTGAGTAAAGAGATAAAGCTAGTTAACAGTGAGCTACTGGCTTTTCAGGGGCCCTGTCTGTGTCCTCTCTCTCACTAGAAAACTTGACTCTCTTTTTTCATGAGTGTGTGTGCTAGTCTGCACGTGTGTGTGTGTGTGTGTGTGTCAAGCACAGATTTATTCCAGCTGTGATGCGTGGAGAGGAGAGCCGTGTGAGTGCTCAGGGATGGGGTCACTGCGAGGGAGGTGTATGTGTACAATAAGAGATAAGATCATGGCTCCCTGGGGGCTTGTTTGGCCCTGTACCCGATCCATCAAACGCATGCTCCTGGTGCCAAGGTCAACTCTAATGAGCATTTGCTGGGGTCTTATTCTCGGCCTCTAGACAGCCCTTTCCTCTACCTTTCTCACATTCTTTCTCTCACATTCTCTGTGCACTTACACATATAGATTGTGTGGGATACATACTACTTGTAATGTCCCCAAACAATAACTAGTCATCCTCAGATTTGGAGTGATTCTATGAGTTGAGTTGAGCAGTAATCAAATAATCAAATGTTATGCTTAGCTTTGATGTACTTAGCTTTGATATGATTTCAAATAGAAAACGTTTGTAGTTTGTTGCCTTTGTTTTAACTTTACACATTATTTTCCAATCTGTTTTTGAAATGAAACTCATTTTGGATACTCTGTGTATTGTGTGATGGATCCCAAAGACTTGTACAGGTATGTTTTCACTGTACTAATGTATATTTCTGTCCTGTTACTTTGCAAAAATGGTTATATGGTGTGTGTCAGAGTCATGGGGTTTATTTGTTTGTTTGTTTGTTTGACAAACAATGTGGATGCTGGTGAAATTTTCTTAAAGTTTCTGAAGATTTGCTTCTCTTGACTCAATATTTAGACATTACTGCATAAAACAAGCTCATCTATCCCTGTTATCTAGCTAGTTCTACTACAAAATCCATTTTGAGAGAATTTTTGGAAAATATATAAATTTAAGTCTTCAATTGACTTAATTGACTAAAAATCAATAGATAACTTCTGCATCACTTCTACAGAATCGGAATTCACCTGCTTGTTCTTCTAGAGATTCTGAAACATATATTTCTGTTGCATGTTTTTAATGTCTGTAATTTGCGTAATATGTGTAATGTGTTTAGTTAATAGTAGTAGAAGCAGCAGATGAACAGTAATTCTTGACTCAAATGAAGTTATTATAAAGCATATTGACAAAGTGATTGTATTTATATAAAATGACAAAAGCCAGGACACAATTTTTATGATCTAGCTTCTCATCCTCTAGATCACAACAATCATCTCTGCTCTGTGAGTGAAAGGAGAATGCGCTCTTAAACATGTGGCGACCACTAATGAAGCAATAAAAGTCACAGTGGGGGGTGACTGGTCTGATGAGGGGGGCTTTGGAAACCAGTCTTTAAAATGACAGGTGTTATAATTATGATGTTCAGACCTTCCACATTACCTGCGCACCTAATAAGGCATGTAGATGATGCTCACGTGTCCATTAGTACTGAAATACAACATTGCAATAACAAGACACACCATCAGTAAACCCACACCTTCACAAACATGTCATGTTCAGCATCCACAAGAATGTCAAAACACACCAGCTCTATATCCTTTAAAACTGCCCTCCTCAAGCTAAAAGAAAACATGTCTCGACCCTAGCCCTGTATCTTGTGCCGGCTGCTCAGAGCACCTTCAGGAACGCCCACGTTCCTGATGTCAATTCCATTTTCTCAGTGGTTTCATCGCAGCATTTACCAATGATTTATCAGCTTGTGAAAAACCTCCCAAATGCCCTGACAGAGGGGGTAAGGATGAGGGGCAGTGCACTCTGACACCCCCTGGAGGCCAGGGGATATGGGGCATCTTCTCTACTATCCAACAGCTTGTGTGTGTCTCCCAATGGCAGCTGGATGGGGCCACCATTCACAGTACTGCCCACCCACCCCATTATTCTGTAATGGCTGTGCAATTGGGCTAACATTCAACTCTGAACCCTTAATGAAAAACCACCTTGGCCCTGCTCTACAATTACTGAGCTTCTAAAAAGAACCAGACGGCATGGAAAAGAGGCAGAGCAATTATTAGTCATTACAATTATTTTGTAAAGAAAAAAGCAACAAGTGGTTATCGGCAAATGAATCTGACTTTTCTCTTTTCACTGAGTGAATCGTTTTCTTTGGTGGGTGCGGATTACACTGATAATAATCAGGAGACATTGGTAAGCATGTTGATTTATTCAGATTAGTCTATTTTGCTCTATTTTTGTGTCTTTGTCGTAATGGTTTGCATTTAGATCAGATTTTTTCCCGATATGAACAAGACAAATGAATTGTTCAAATGAATCCTTCTTTTAAATGAATGAAGGTGCCGAACTTGTAAAAAAAACAAAGCACCAAGTTAAACAAAACTTCCCATCACTGGTCAGGGGACAACAGCCACACGCCGGCTATTTTATAATCTTTATGGACTTTATTGAACAACTCTTGATGGTTGGACACCAGCAATACAAGTTTCTGAATGTTTATACTCTTCTTCGTGGTGTCTCTCTCAGCTGTTCATCTCGCTTTTCTGTCATGAGATCGAAGAAAGTGAGTATCGAACGCCATCCAGCAGCTCTATCATGTCCCGTTCTTGTCATAAAAAAAAACAGTAGCTTTCATTGGTGTTATCTTGCGAAAACCCAATCTGTTATGACAGAGCTGAATTCTTTTTTTGAGCGCACCAATCGCTTGGACACATGTATGATGTGTTGTCGGTGCCCTTGCTTTCCGATAGAGGTAAGCTCACGCATGTAACATCGCACCAGATATTCAGATAGATGTGTAGCAGCCTTAAGAATGTTGGAAATGGCAGCAAACTGTGTGGACCACATGGTGAAGCATCCAAATTGTGAACTTGGTATTTTTGTAAAAAACACATTCAATTTTTTTTTCATGTAGATTGGCTGCATGGACTTAAGGCCACTTAATGGTTGGCTGCTTCATAGAGTATCCAATTTATGTGTTATGTATTAAATGTTATTTAAGTTTAGGACCCATACACACATGACAGGAATAATCTACTTATCTACTGATATACATGATTTACTCTTGTACCTTTACAAGCATACGACAAACTCTATGCACAAAGGTATGGATTGCGACAGATTGTTATCCACTCCCAGTAACGTGATCATTGTATCCACAAATAGAACTCATTATTCTCAGACTAGAGAAAAAGTGTATTTATTGTACAAACAATGGAGTTTATCTGTCAGAAAATATCCAGTGTCTCCATATTGTGAATATACTTTTTTGTTATCCGTTTTGCATTCATTAATATTTATGTTTCCAAATTGGCTATAGTCTTCCCTTGTGTATTTCTACCCTTGTGTTTCTGTTCTCCCCTCCCCCCTCATTACCCTGAACACTTTCACCTGACTTTCAAATGGACTTTTTATATAAGCACATCTCACCACAGCCTGCTCTCCCAGTGTACCTTAGACTCCAAGCTCACCAGAGATTCCTCATCCAACAGTATCTTTATTTCTGTTGGAAACTTTGGATTGCTCTATACTGAGTTACCTTCACTTACTTGTTGGCTCCCTTTCGGTTTATCGTCCATAGTTTACGTCTTTATGGCTGGGTCCTTGTTCCAACTGTTTATGCAACTGAAGAAATACTCCTTCGTACATGATTTAAAAATGGATTAAGCCTGTTTTATTTGATAATTGCCTTATGTGTGTGAAAATTATATTTCATCTCATTAAATATATAGTATAGTATAGTTTTAAACTGTAGATTTTATAGTTCCCTTTTGGGGCTCTTGCTCTTATCAATCCTCTCATTTGATTCTTCCAAGATTCTACAATCACAACTGTGGTGCCCTCGAGCAAGGCTTCAGTTTCCCGACTGTTCCCCGGGCGATGCAACCATGGCTGCCCACTGCTCCGGGTGTGTGTTCACGGTGTGTTTGTTCACTGCTGTGTGTGTACACTGGGATGGGTTACATGCAGAGCGCAAATTCCGGGTATGGGTCACTCCATATCTGGCCAAATGTTTACTTTTACAAATCTATCTTTCTTAGCTTAATGAAATATTTATCAATATTTCTTCCCCATAATTTATCTCTTCTTCTGGCTGAGACATAACTTTAAGTTAAAAAAAGTTAACAGACCACAAATTATCAAGAACTAAGAGCTCCTAGCCAACAGGTTGCATTCAATTTGGAAGCAGTTCTGTTTAAGTTATGACAATAAAAAGCTAAACAATTAGCGGAGGTCTGAGTAGTGTTACAGAGTGGATAAAAGTTCCACTGTCAGCTCCATTGAAATGAACAGAGCTCAGATCCTTCACTATGTTTACAGCATTTGAAATGAAATAACTACAGAATCAATCTGCTGAATACATAGATTTCAGGACCCTGGAGTAGAATGTGATTTCGCCTGCAGAGATGAGACTCAAAGGGTCTTTTTGTAGTTGGCGGTGTGACAGTAGCAGAAGTCAGGTATAGGGTCAGCTCTTCTTCTGCTTCCTTCTCGCAGGAATCTCCATATCAAGATCTCTCTGAGCGTGCATTTTTGAGAAGAAACGCTGGAAGTGATGAGTGCTGAAAAGCCCGTTGGCCTCCAGGGACCAAATCAAACTCTGTGTTTCCTGTAACCTCAGCACCATGGGAAGTGACCACCCGCGCCCCCTCACAGAATAACGACAACCTGCTCTCCTCTGTCCAACGATGTGAGCCACTGCTTCGGGTGCTTTTACACAAAGTGATGATTTCTTTGTCAAACAGCTCTCCGATACACACACTCACATTCACTCACACGCCAGTTTTTCCCTGAAGCTATCCACAACCCCCAACCCCTTCAGCCCAGGCCCACTACAGCTAGGCCTCCAATTAAATCAAAAGCGGTTTGTTTTTATTGGTGTTTTGCGCTGACAAGTGGGCTATCATCCTGACGACTCTACCTGTCAGCGAGCCACTGAAAATTCTCAGTTGACAATGCCCAATGCTTCCAATTAGGAGCGAATCAGACTCCTGGCGTGCTAGCGATCTTTCCACCCTCCCCCTAGGCCCTTTCTTAAGCCCCCCACCCTCTGGCACCCCGTTTTCTGCAATAGCCCCTCCAGCTTCTGCCATTTCCCTCTCTCATACCTGTTCCCTTCATAATTTACCCCTTCATTTTTTTCTCAAGGTAGGTATATCTCCTCTGCAAATTACTGACACAAAACGGGGTGGCGCTCTGGCGGTCCCGAGCCTGAGTGTTGGCGGTCCTGAACCCCCTGTCAGCTTTAATGAGCCGGTAAAGGTATATTTCTCCAGCGTGAATGCGCTGAAGTCTTTCTTGTGTGACAGCTGACTGGGATATGTGAGTGTTAACCTTATAAAAGATTCAGTGCTTCTCATTATTTTCTGTCAAATCTCAAACCTGATGGCTTTAAGGTGCATCATCTGCATCCCTGACTGGTCCAGGGTGTGCCCGTGTTTTTTTACAGACAATGTTTGTTTGTTGACTAAAGTAAACATTTCACTCTTTTTCCGCATCCTTATTTCTCTCACAAGCATGTTTTACTCAATGTTTCAAAATGACAGCGATGCCAATGTTTATCCGGCGCATCACACCATTTTCCTGAACATATCCAAATCTATATTTAACAAACATGGAACAGAATGAATAAATGAAAGTCAAAACATTGTTTTTGACTGAGGTGAGGCAAGATCAAAGAAGTTTGAAGCCTCTTGCCACTCATTTCTTCTGCCTCTTCCTCAAATCTTCAAATAATCAGAGCATGAGCGTTAAATACAAGTGTTTGAGTGACAGATTTTTACAAGCTGTTTCTGTGCATCTCCATTTGGTTTGTCAGCAGCACTATTTTAAAGCTGCGCTCTCCGAAAAACTTCACACCCCACTTCAACCATCAATAGTTCCACACGTTACTCTCCCTCAAGCTCTATCGCCAAAACATTTACTTAATTTTTTGTTTTAGATGTCTCCTTATGTTCCCCAAAATATGTTCTAAATATGTGTACTAACTTAAAATGAATATGTCTCCTGAATATAAATATTTTACATAATTGTGACAATGTAATATAATATCTACAAAATGTTTTGGTGAAAATATCTCTGATATCTTATTTAAATCATGTGATGTGTTTTTAATAAAAAAACTAAAAGTTATGTCTCCATTTGAAATATGAAATGCACAAACTGTGAAATTCATTTCTCAAAATCCCTCTGAACGAAGATAGAACCTTATATTTCTGGGGATGTGTTTAATAATAAGTGTACTATTCCAGTAGTTCCAAAATCTTTTAATAACATTTAAAATCCCACGGTGGCGCATTATCATATCATTAAGTAAAGAAGAATGTACAACAATGCAGACCAGGAAGAATTATGAGAAATACGTTTAATTATAAATGAACCGAATGTTGACATATACCTCAAAAAAGTAATTACTTATTGTGAAAAGTAGTTATAATAACAAAAGCATTTATTACAACTACTGTACACGTTATTTATTTTTTGAGGATTAAAATGATTTTTCATGTGAATTATGTTGTCCACCTGTTGTAAATACACTTTGAGGTTTAATTGAAATCAAGCTCTAACTCATTACAGCGTGAGGGACCCCTGTGAAGGTGACGATCTGCCAAAGAGAGCTGAGAAAAGAAAGGCAGGATCTCCATCCAGCTCCAGATCTCTCGCGACTCGCCGTGACAGCTTGCAGCCGCGTTCACGCCCCTCGGGAGCGGGGAGCGGATTCACTAACCTGCCGGTGTCTGCGGACGAGAAGCGCTTCCAATCTGCTCCTCTGATGGGGGGCTCGATTATTGCGACCTGTCGAACAAACACGCGAGGCTAACCGTTTTAAAAAGACTTGAAAGCCGGGACAATAGTTTTTCACGCGTGTTATAGAGTCCCGTGTCACGCCAAGCTTTCAGAAAGAGCAGTCGCCCTCATTACAGCTCATTAACATCGCATATATTACCATTAGATGCGCGTTATGAACGAGCTAAACGACAAGCTTTTTCAATAATCGCGTTTGTGCTTGAGGAAAAAACCCTCAGAAATCAAGTCTAACGAACAAAAACTTTCTTTGGTAGAAAATAATGAGTGTCGGGTTTATGAGATAGCTGCAGAACATACAAAAAAATAGATAAAACTTATTACATACAGGTCGATATTTTAATTGCTAAAATTTGGAGAGTACAAAATACGCATTTAATGAGAACTAACAATAATTGAAATGAAGGAAATATTTACTAAAATAAGATCTTTACAATAATGTTTAGAATGAAAGATTTACTTAACTCGTTAACATTTATATTTATGTTTTCAATTTTTTTAACTGATGCTAACATATGGGCGGAAACACAACACATTTAGTATTTTTTACACATTCAACTGCGTCAAAAATCTAAATGTAAAAGTTCGTTTCCAAAAGTTCCAAAAATGTAAAAGTTCGATTCCAACTTAAAAAAATGAATGGGTGCTCAAATAAATTGCATATATACCTATTAGCTATTGAAGAATCTGATTTATCAATGTGCACCAGGCATTCCTAACTACTTTACAGTCTCCCAGCATCATCTGTAGATTCTAAAGGGACTCCTTAAAAGCTGTATTCCGATTGAAAGCGTTAAGCTCAATGCTTAAATGGAGCAGCATGCACAAACTCCAACGGCCAAACTCAAAGAGGAAAAAAACCCCGAGAAAGCGGTCAAGACAAGAGAGAAAGAGAGCGAGAAAGACCTCACCGTGTATCCTCATAATAACCCCATTATAAGCCTCATCAATGATGTAATGAAAGCAAACAGTGTGAAAATTGCCTGTAAACAGTTGGAACCGAGTCTCCTAATGAATTCAGTGTTTCTTTTAATCAAAGTGGGAAACCTGGGGGAGGGGTTTATTGGGCAATGAGGACGGGGGGGGCTCCGGTTTCTTCTAAACGAGTCATGTCAACACCCCAAAACACCTCCCAACCAATGGTAGAGAGTCGCTGGGGACTCACGTGGAAGGGGTGCCCTTAAAAACCTATAGGCAGTGAGTTTTGCACAAGTTCATGAGTTAGGCTGAGTTTCCGGTCCCTGATGTGTCTCTTTAACCTGCATTAGTCTCATTTGCGCACCGCTCCTCAGCATTTTTTCTGCGCTCTACTCTCCCGATTTCGCATTGCATCATTGGCACTGGAGCAGAATGCACCGTCCGGAGTCAGCTCTAACAGGTCACCGTGAACTACCTTTGAACCGGTGAACGTTCTCTTCGCTGAAGACCCTTCGCTTCTGTCCGTGGTGCTGAAATGCGCGAGCGCTCGCTGCCTTCAGGCTCTACACCAGCACCCTCACTCCAGAACAGCTCTTAAAAATCAGTCGATAAATTATTAAAAGCTGCAGTCGATGCGTCTTCGGGAAGCGACGGAATTGTAAACATTTAATCGATTAGTTGGAGTCGTGAAGACTAATATTGGTAGATCAAATATTTTTTGGAGTCTCCAGGAAATCTCATCGAGAAACCTTTCACAAAAACTTCAAAGTCCTCAAGAAAGGAGACCGTTTTTGTTCCCAGACAGGGGATGAATATTTCTCATTTGCGGTTGAGCTTTGGATGTTCCTCCTGGAAAGATCTGTTGAATTAAGAGTCGTTTCAGCACAACTTAGCTGCACACAGATGAACATCTGAGCCAAGGCTTCGCGCACGCAGCAGAGTGGAGATGGAACCCTCCACCAACGGCTCCAGTTTTGGAATCGACTCTCTGCTCTCCCACAGGCCTGGGAGCCCGGTCATCGCCAAAGGGGATAGTTTGGGAGGGGAATGTCGGTCCCCGTTGGAGTTCAGCCCCAGGTCAGACTTGGAAAGCGGTTGTTCTTCTCCTCCGTCCCCGAGGCGGGACTGCGGAGAGGACGCGATGCAGCGACCGGGGCACCCGCTCGGTTATTTGCAGCACGGGCCGATCTCTGCTGGATCGCAACCTCGGACTGTGACTTCTTCTTTCCTGATCAGAGACATTCTGGCTGACTGTAAACCCTTAGCGGCCTGTGCACCCTACTCTAGCAACGGCCAGCCCACTCAGGAGAGCGGGAGACTGGCAGCCAAAATAGCAGAAGACTTGATTGAAAAGATCCACAGTAACTCTTCATCAGACAGTGAATACAAAGGTAAACACTCAACCTGATCTTATTGGTATTTGAAAAGCTTCTAAGAGATGACGATAATAACATGGAGGTCTAACAAATATAAAGATGCAATTTTTCTGCCAGGGGTGATTTTTGACCAAAATGTCGAGTTCTTACATAAATAATCGAAAATAGAAGTAATAGGAAATTAGCAAACAACACTTTACATTGTAGCAAATATTAGTTTTGTTCATATAATGATTTCGTTTATAAAATTATTATTGGAAATGGTCAAATTATGTTCTTACATAAATAATTGAAAATAGAATTAATAGGAAATTAGCAAACAACTCTTTACAATGTAGCAAATATTAGTTTTGTTCATATAATGATTTCGTTTATAAAATTATTATTGGAAATGCTCAAATTAGTTAAATATATTGGAATTGTATAAAGAAGTGTATTCATATTCAGACGAATGATAATATTTAATTGAACAATTAGTACTTCCGAAATTAGTGTTTCTAATGTGAACTGACAGGTTGTTTTTAAGTTCCCAAGATATTTTTTTTTAAGGAAAACACGTTTTGAAGGCCCAACATTTTGTTAACATCAAAAATATGCTTTAAAATGTTTCAAATTTAAATCGTAGTTGCATGAGGAGTTGATTTGAAAAGAAAAATCCCTTTAAAAAAACATGTGTGTGTGGGGGGGGGTAAAAATACAATATCTACGACATTTCTTATTTTATTTTAGAAGGACAATGGTTTTAATGATAACAATTACTAAATGTTTTACTATTTAGATATTTAAAAATATGGTATTATAAAACTATTAGAATTTTTTCTGACAACCATTTAATGTTGTCTGCGGATGTTGAAGACTAAATCTAGAGTCGAACAGCAAAATAATAAATGGCAGCTAAAATTATCAGTCTTATTCCCTCAGGCCCTGGTGGTTCCTTTACGTCTGTATTTTTCCTAATGCACGAGAAGAGTAAAATGGACAATAACATTTTGAAGTGAAAAAAAACAAAAGAATTTTCAGTAGGTAAAAGTTCTTTTATCTGGTGTTTTGGCCTCGGCTGCAGACAAAAACAATGTGCTTGTACATCTACTGACAACCCGTTTTGCAGAGTTTCGTCAAAGTTTTGCATCTGAAGCACATTTTGCCTGTGATTCTAAATATAAGTTCCAGTCTCCCATCATAACATTATTAGCTGGCGTGATGATGAAAAGTAAAGCTCTCCAAATCAAAGCCGCTGCGTCTCCAGAACGCTTGTAAAGAGCATGCGCGCGGCTTTGATTCCGATTCTCTCGACTCTCTCATATTTCAGGGATTTGATGCAATTTGTCCCAGTGCTAATCAGATTTGTAACGCACAGGCTCGGTCCACTCTTTATTTCGCTCTTATCCTCGGCCCTGTGAAGTTTCTCGGTCTCGGTTGAAAGGTTTTCATCCCTCGTGGCTCAATTATCCGGATTATTGTGCTCTTTGAGAGACGCACCAACTACACGCCTGGTAAGCTCTTTCGTGCCCCTGCCCTCTCTTATGCCTTCACGGAGAAGAGTTTTAAGAGGGATACCGAATTAAAATCACAACTAGTTGTGTTGTAAAAAAATAAAGTTGTGCGGATCCTTTGTCATGGCACCTTAAAGTGAGCTGCAATGGTCAATGAGCTACAATAAAGTTCTAATGGTTGCTCATTTGTTTCAGTGAAAGAGGAGGGCGACAGGGAGATCTCGAGCAGCAGAGACAGTCCGCAGGTTCGCTTGAAGAAGCCTCGGAAGGCGCGCACGGCCTTCACGGACCATCAGCTCGCTCAGCTGGAGCGCAGTTTCGAGCGTCAGAAATACCTGAGTGTCCAGGACAGGATGGAGCTGGCGGCTTCGCTCAACCTGACCGACACACAGGTCAAAACCTGGTACCAGAACCGCAGGTGAGCACACGCAGCTCCAAATATAGCAGTAGCGTTGCGAAAACAAATGGTGTTTGACGTTGCGTATTTGCGCAAATTATTTAGCAACGTATTTTAATCGGTTAATAGGCCGCATCTCCCGCTTCATCTTGCATCTCCAGTCAAATTTAAAAAATCCAGTGTGACATCTTGTCTTCCTTTCGATTCCTCAAACATTAAGAGTTGCTGGGAAGCAAATATTTCAGCAGCAATTTGTTAAAAAAAACACATGTTATAAATAATTGTAAAATGTACGAATATGTCAACCCATTTTCATGGCTTAAGCAAGACAAGTAAATTCAGAGCTATTTTCAGCTTGGAATATTGCACTTTGTAATTCGTTTTAAGCTTAAAAACACATTTTCATAATTCATAAAACACATTAAATGAGAACCCAAAAATAATGGCAAGTTTCAGTCTGGTAGCTCTGATTGATTTTCTTACAAGGGGATTTTCTTAAAAGGGATATGATTTTAACTTATCTTCACATTTACAAAAGCTTTCCTAGTTTTTTGGTGTTTCAATTGTCGATATATTAATCAACGGATTCTTTTTAAATAAAATAAAATGAATGAAGAAAATAAAGAAAACTTTCACAATGTCATTATCAATTTTTTTGTTTTTTCAAGGGTTCAAGTTTGATTTGCAAAATCCATGTGTTGATGGATGTCTTGTAAACACTTAAATTAAGAGAAATAAACCAGAGCAGTAAATCGGTTCGAGTACTCACACGACTCTCTCTTTCTGGACTTTCTTTCTTTCTGGACTAAAAGGACCAAGTGGAAGAGGCAGACTGCAGTGGGACTCGAGCTATTAGCGGAGGCTGGGAACTACTCTGCTCTCCAAAGGATGTTCCCCTCGCCCTATTTCTACCCGCAGAGCCTGGTGTCGAATCTGGACCCTGGTGCTGCACTGTACTTGTACCGGGGCCCCTCAGCGCCCCCGCCAGCGCTGCAGCGGCCTCTGGTTCCGCGGATCCTGCTGCACGGGCTTCAGGGCGCAGGCGAGCCCCCTCCGCCTCTGCCGCCGCTCCCCGGTGTGCTATCACGACCCACCCCTCCACGGTGAACTCGGGACTCGTTTCAACACATGGCAGCTCTGAACTCCACCATTCATAAACTATGGTGAAACTCATGCTATTTCCGTTACAAAACAAAGCCACAGAATCAGTTCCTTACTAAAGGATCGTTTGTCAAATTAGTTATTTATTAGTAGCCATCCTTATTCGAACTATGTATATTTGTGTTCACTCTTTACACCTTAAGATAATTTATTGAAAATGGCACTGGACTTTCGTTACTTTTTTTTTCAAGATTGTCATTTTTAACTTTTCCGTATTACAAATGTAAAATGTTGGCAAAGCCCCGATGCAGAGAGTATTTAAATTGTAGATCATATTGAAATGTAATGTGATCAAATCAACGTCACAAGGATGGGGTTTAGTAACATCCTAAATGTACAGAAGCAGAGAGGTGTAAATAAGAATATTTTATCTTAAAACAAGTCTCGTTTTTCCCAAAAGATCCCAAGGAAAGAGAGAGAGAGAGAGAGAGAGAGAGAGAGAGCAGAGAGAGAGAGCGAGAGAGAGAAGAGGAGAGAGAAGGAGAAGAGAGAGAAGAAGAGAAAGAGGGGGCAGAGAGAGGAGAGAGAAGGGAAGAGAAAGAGGGGAGAGAGAGAGAGAGAGAGGGAGAAGAGGAGGAAGAGAGAGAGAGAGAGAGGGGAGAGAGAGAGACGAGAGGAGAAGGAGAGAGAGAAGAGAAGAGAAAGAGGGAGGAGAGAGAGAGAGACGGAGAGAGAAAAGAGAGAGAAGAGAAGGAGAAGAGAGAGAGAGGGAGAGAGAGAGAGAGAGCGAAGAGAGAGAGGAGAAGAGAGAGAGAGAAGGAGAAGAGAGAGAGAGAAGAGAGGGGAAGAGAAGAGAGAAGAGAATGAGAAGAAGAGAGAGAGCGAGAGAGAGAGAGAGAGCTCTCTCGCTATTCTCTCTCTCTCTCTCTCTCCTCATTTCTCTCTCTCTCTCTCTATCACTCTCTCTCTCTCTCTCTCTCTCTCTCCTCTCTCTCTCTCTCTCTCTCTGTATCATATTTCTAAACCTGATTCGTTCACAAGCGACATGAGCAGCAACGAAGAAGAATAAAATGTTCACCACAAACTGAAAAAGAAAATTTGAAGAACAAGTGTCACTTTTTGTTACGGACCTTTTCGCTCTTCTGTTTGTGTTCCTGCACAACTGCCAGCAGAATCTTTTTTTGTTGTTGATGGGGAAGCGCCAAGTGTTCGACGCCAGGCATGGTGCAATAACTACTGTACAATTCGTTAAAATGGCATATCTTGTCTTTTTTTGGTGTGAAGCTGTCAATTGAGAAAAATCATTTGTGAAGTACTGACTCTCGTAATTCCAGGTTTTGTTCGTGCCCCGTGTGATTAGCGGTGTCAACTTCATGATAACTGGATATAAGGGGCTTGGATCAAGGACAGCTACTTTTTTAAATGTGCTAATAAAAGCTTTCTTTAATTTATGACTGGTGGCCATTGTGGAGATATAAACACGCGTTTCTTCCCACGATCGAATCAATTCAATCAGGGTGAAATCAGCGCTGCGATGGAACACAATTTTTCAACATTCAATTAAAAATGATGTATCGCTATTTTAAGAAAATAGTCCCAGAAAAGGTTATTTATTAAAAGGTTAAAGTTTTGTTGATTTTCCAAGTATACGCATTCTAAAAAATCTGCACGCTTTTACTGATTTGGAACTTAATCCTACATTCTTATTTAATTTCACCGCCTGTAAAATGCAACACTTTAAACACTAATTTGATTAGAATACATTTGTGCTTGTCTGAAATATAACAAATAGCATATTTCCCTTTCAAAACTTTCATGCACATCAACCATTTCCACATAACATCCTCAATACTTTTACATTTGTAATTCGGTACAAAATGTTGGTTTATAATGTTTTCATTTACATTTTTGTTGGAAAAAAACACTATGTGAATTATTTCAAGGCTGGTGATCATTTCCCAAATCTTCAATTTTGATTTTAAATAAAAAAAAAAAATTGAGATGTTCAAAAATCGTAAATTGGAAAGCAATTTCACCAAGAAACTAAAAATTAAAAGCAAACAACAAAGCCGGTATATGCTGCTCTTCGAATGTATCCAAATGCAAACAACTGTTTCATCAATATGAAAGTTTGGTTATGAAAATAAACGTTCTCAACACACAGCGCAATTTAATTAAAGTCTATCTCTGAAAACTTTTTTTACTGCTAAATGTGTTTGACTCATTTCAACACGCCTGTCAGACGCTTTGCAAACCTCGCAGTATTTGGTTAGCACGGTGGATTTAATCTGTCAAACTTGCGAATAAAAAGTTAATAAGAATGTAGAGCAGAAAATGAACATTAACACCCCTAACCTTTCAGAGACGTCTGGGGATTTAAGGAATTTAATTCGGCCTTCTTATTTGAAAGTTTAACGCGACGACATATAAAAGGAAATGCTTTAAATGTGGATGTAACTTTAAACACGACTTAGTTTCAGTAGGTTTCACTGGAAAGTTACGTTCACTTTTTATGGCAGCATTATAAGAAAGAAAAGATGAGAGAGGAGGAGCTCACTCGACACTTGTCAGCTTCAATTCCCTAAAAAAGGATTTGAGACCCGACGTTTCATTTAATTTTCTTAAACAATATTTGAATGAAATATTAATGGTCATCTAAGTGTGTAATTGTTTAAGTGGTCTAAGTGATCCCATTTGGAACTTTCTTTGCGAGTGTTGGTTGGCCGCACTTTGCCAGGCGACCCCAGCAGCTGGTGACCGGGCTGCGAGGTTCGAGGTTCGGATCAGCGTGGGACATCTGGTCAGCGGCGTGAGGGGAGCCCCCTCTAAAACCCACCCGCGAGCCCAGACTGACTTTAACCCAAGCATGAGACCGGTCCGCAAGGCTCAGGCTTTAGGGACGGCTCTGAATGGGATATTAACCAGCAGACAAAAGAGCTTAATAGCTTTTAATTGAACGTCGATAACGTGTGATCAGCCGGTCCCCTGCTGCAAACCCTCGCTTAGCACATGTCATCCTCGCCTCGCTCATGGGCCCCTGCCCGCCGGTCACCAGGAGACACCCAAATATTTCACCGTTTTTGGGGTATATAGCTTTTGAAGTTGAAACGGTTTTCACCCCTTAAACGTCTGAGACAATGCACGTCACATTAGCAGCTCTTTATTGTGAACTTCACTCAATTTATGTCATTTGGACATTGGACAGCTTTCTTTGTGTGAACTGTCATAAAACCTCAGCACAATAAAACCTGGAGAAATAATGTCCATCGAAGAGAAGTTGATGGCAGTATCTTGCCCAAAAGAGAAGATTTATGGTGTTTCGTGAGATTTTACAAGTATACCTAACAGCAAGTTATTTTATTTTATTTTTTATATAATGCCATGAGAAGTTAGCTTATCTACAAAGTTATTATTATTATTATTATTATTATTATTATTATTATTATTATTATTATTATTATTATTATTATTATTATTATTATTATTATTATTATTATTATTATATTCCAAGTCTTAGAAAATAATTTACCTAAATTGGCAAACATTTACCAATAATCGATACAATGAAAACAGTAAATGAAAAAAAAAACTATTGTCCACCTTAACAACAACAATACTAATAATAATATTAATAATGACAACAACCATAATAATAGTAACATCAAAGATAAATGATTTAATTTGAATCTGATTTAAGCACAATATTTTGGATCGAGTTGAGATCAAAGATTGGAACCCTTACATGCGCCTGCACAAAATTCAGGGGAGTTCCTGACCCCCCTCAATATTGATGAAAAGGGTTATTCTTGCGAAGTGCGCAGCTGATTGCGAGAAAAGCTCCCGCGTCTTGTTAATAGGCGCAGAGATTTTTGCATGTGAAAGGATAGAGGTAAATCCCTCGGCTCTTACCGAGGATTGTCCCCGGCTCAGGGTTAATGAAGTGCGGATAGACTCGCACTGATCTCCCGACAAACAAAACCCGAACACGGAGAGCTTAGATCCGCGGGATCAGTGACTCTGATTAAACTCATTGACTCAGAATCAAACCAAACAAAACAGCCTTCAGTTGAAATTAAGAGTCAATCAAAGTGCTATTTGCATCCTGATTTGGCCGAGTGTCTTTTTCCCATGCCTTCGATTGCCTTTTTTTCTCTTTTGGTCACAGACAGATTCAATAAAGGCTATAAGAAGGCAGCACCCTTGTATGGCAATATAGTTTGAAAATAAAATCCCTATCATAAAAATTTCACCAGCATATTTTTTGGTGTAAAACAGTTTTCAGTATAAATACAATATCTAAAAATTTTTTTGTGGACACTATTTTGGTGTTGAATTGATCATAATTGGAAAATTTAAACAATTAGACTGCAAATAGGCAGTTTGTTATTATTATTATTATTGTTGTTGTTGTTGTGCTTTTGCTATCTTTCAGGCATCTATTTCTGAAAATATTACAAAATAAGAATAGTAAAATATTATAAATTATGATATAACATTTCAAGATTATTTAAAATTTTACAATAATTATAAATTGTATTATTCTATTAGGCTAATTGCAGGGGTAAAACTGAACAGATCTCAAATCCAACAATGTCATAATAATAATAACATTGTTGGGTTTGGCACAGTGTCGATATGTTGTTGTGCGCACCAATTATTTCTAGCATGGTATAGTAATAAAAAATACAAGTTCAAATGGTAAACTCAGACAACCTGGTGATATATACTCTCGTTCATTTGTAGACCTGAAAACTGGGCCAGAAAGTTTCCAGGAACATTGGAGGCACCTGCTGCAGGGTCAAGAGACGCTGGACCCTGTGGGTCTCACGGGACGGAGTCCAGGACACACTCACTCACATCTGTCCTCTGCAACTAATCCAGTTATGCAAAGGAATGTACAGCACAAAGTATACAAATCTGAAGTAACAACACATGCCAATGTTTAAGAAATAAATAGCGGTAAAGTGAAACATTAGGAGGAGATAACACATAGATCCCTATTCATAGTCCTACGTATCAAATCCAAACCTTGCTTGAAGGTAAAGGAGGCCAGGAAGTATAAAAGTCTCCAAGTGAGCGACGTAACAGTAATCACTTTTCCAATAAAACCCAAACAGCTTTAAACTTGGGTCAGGGGCAAGAGGATTGACATCCCGATCTCAACAAATAATGAAGGACTCTTCTCGTATAGTGCAGGAGAAGATAAAAGGGCAATAGGACACAGAAGAGACCACATGGAAAATAATAGGTACATAAAGCAAGCTAGTGGCAGGACTCCCATGTAGTCGGCAATAACAGTGATGTTGTCCCAGCAGGGGCGAAAGAAAATAACACTGGTGTTAGATGACAGGCTGATTATCTAATCAATAAAAAGGACTGTCACAGAGACCACTGGCCCCCCAATTTCCCCTCATCCCTCCCTCCTTTTCACCATCATACACAGATGAGTGAACATGTAGACTCGTCCCATGGGAGAATTCTCTCCCATAGAGGATGTAGACAACACTAACAAGTATCCACCCACTCTACTCCGATCTGCTCCACATTGCCCTCCAATGGACAAGAAGATTCCTAATTAAAAGCCAAGTTACATGTTTTACATTTACAATTACACTAATTCCTAACTCTTGAAAATCTAGAATGTATATATTGTTGTTCTAAATAAGAAAGGTTTCAGGTGAACAATAGTCATTGGTGGCTCAAAAACTGCAGAGTTTCTTGAATATGCTTGAATTAAGATCACAAACTACAAGTTAGCGTAGTTAGCAAGGCATCACACTACCAATAAAAATCTTAATAACTAGCATTGTTGGCTTTGGTGCAAACACACCTTCACAGACTTTCGGCTTGTGCAACACTGTCGCAATCCCAGAACGCTACGTACATATGAAGTAGTTCCTCTGTGTTTTGGCTCATTTAAAGTGGATTAGACTGTTGAAAATAAAACTTCCTGGAGAACATGTTTGCACCCCTGGGTCAGAACACTGGACCCAATGTGCCCCTGACTCTCATAAACATAAAGGAAGGAATGGAAATGAATAAAGGATGAGGAAAGGTATACATGTATTTTTAACAGCCTTCTGTGTGAAGCCTGGCAGGAGGATGCAGTTTGGTTGTCTGAAAGGGAAAGGGGCATGGGAAAGGGAGGGGTGGTCAGTGTGTTTGTTTTTGTTTTATTTATTTGTCTTGTGGTGTGGTGCAGAGGAAATCTGAAATGCCTCTTCACCATGCACTGACTAATTGACAATTTTGATTCTTGACTTGAATTCATGACTGGTTCTCTACTGAAGTGAAGCAGGTCTGAGCCTGGTTCGTACCTTAGAACTCAAGGGACAATTAGGTTGCTGTGGGAAATGGTGTAGTCAGTGAACTGAGGTTCTAACTTTCATTTAAGTCGAAAAGAGAAAGAGTGTAACCTTGGCATTCCTGGCGATGTTGCCTTTCTCCTTGTAATCCCTGTATTCTAATTGGCTACATTGCTCAGATATATGGGGGTATTTTTGCGTCTATTGCATTATTACATATGTTTGTGACCTACAAGTAAATGTGAAGGGACATATAAAATAAAAAATCTGACTCACAAACAAATAAATCTACATTGATGAATTAAAACACAATCCATAAATATGTTTTCAAAAGTCTCAAGTACACACTTGTGGATCTCTTCAAATGTCATCCTGTGCATTTGAGAATCTCTCGCTGTACCTTTTTAAGTGCTGCATGCAATTGTACTTCGTGATTGAGTGAGAAGGGTGCCAGTCCGTTGTAATCTGATTGGTTTATCAGGTGGTGGGTGGAGCTTACCTATTTGTGGATCTCCGTTTAGCTTGAAAGGAGATTTGAATAGAGTCAAGATTCAAAAATGCGCAGGATGACACCTGAAGGGATCCACAAATAAATCCAAGCAAATCCTTATTTGTCAGTTAAAAAAACACATTTGTAAAACTAAATTTGTTTATTTGTGAAAAATGTATAACGGTATACATAATAGACAGTTTATATTGTCCATAAATCTTATACACAATTGAAGACATTTATAATAAAAACTCCTCCCAAACGTACAAACAGAAAAGTGTGTATGATGTTGTTTGAATAAAATTAGAACTAAAAACCCAGATTTGGAACTATGTTGTAAAATAGCTTAGCTCAAATTAAGCTTTTGCATTGAACAATTGCAATTAAACTTAAATATATGAGATTTCAAATAAGTGGAAATGAATTAAAGAACTTACAAAAAGGTGGTTTATCTTTTGACAGATCCTTATTCCATTAATTAAGGCTCTTTTCTTTGTTTGATAAACAAACTATTCTCAAACTGTGTTATGAATTCCAAACAATTTTCTTTTTTTTGTTGTGTTTTCCCTATTGTTCACCTTTTTAAGATAAAAGTATGCTTCTGCATTCTAAACTTCTCTGCCTGCCATCCCTCAGGTCTAATTTCAGAAAAGTCACATACTGTAAATCTGCCTGTAAAACCTGTTCATAGACTTCAAAGTTATTCTTCAGTATTATTTCAATTCATTGAGTTATTTCGGAAAACATTTAAATGTTTACATTTAAATGAACATTTTGGCTCCCTGGATTTTTCAGGATCGCCAGCGGACTATGTTTTATGGTTTTTTGATAGAGTGCTGTCAATAACTTCATCAGACCTCACTCACAGCTGCAGACATGATCCACTTAGAGGAACATCAGTAAATAAAACACCATTGTGAAATCCCAAGTGGGGTTGAGGGATATTTTGTCAATTAGATGATCTAACATGTTTTATTTAATTCACTTTAATTATGTATTGAATATGAAATACTTAAACATGACTTGACATTCAAAAGTTGTTAAAAATCGGTGTAAGTAACCATAAGTGTACAAGAAAGTTCTGCATACGTGGCATTTAATTGAATATCTTTGCACATTGCATGATGAATTTACGCCACTCACATTATATAACATTGATAACAAGAGTTTAAATATCCCACCTTTTTATGACTAAGAGTGAGCAAAGCAGAATGACACAGAGCATCTACAAGATGCTATTACTCTTCTAATCTCAAAAAAACTAAACAAAAACAAAACAGAGAATCTGTTGAAGTGTATTTGTTATCTCATCTTTTTTCTTATGATAGCTTTGGTTAAATCCATCGCTCTGAAGAAAATCCCCCACATTTTAATGGCGTCAGTGAATGTAACTATTATATAACTATTGTCAAAGTCAGAATTCCTCAGAAACCGTTTATTACACATGTTTATGTGCAGCTGGAGATTTTGAGGTGATTAAAATGCAGATGTACATAGCTGAGAAGATGGGAAAGCTCTAGCAGCTTCTCTTCAGAAAAATGGAGAGGCTACCCACACTTGAAGAGAGTTGAGAATGACAAACGGAATACAGACGAAAAGGGAAGATGGCACATGAGGCTCAGAGACGGGCGGGGGAAAAGGCTTCAAATGGTTATCAATAAAATTGCATCTGCCAGGCGCTGCAGTTTAACCTGTTCAGTGTGGCGGGCTGTGACGTGTGCTATGGTTTAGGAAGATTCCTCCCTGTCTTCACAGAGCTTCCTGTCGGTTTGATGGGTTCACAGCTTCTCTTCATACAGGTGAGATTCCCTTTGGAGTCCCACTGACTTCAGTGGAAGACATGACATTAAACAAGAGCCTCTCGAATCTAGCAGAAGAAAAACACACACTTGAAAGAGACAGGGGCTGATTCGTTGATGCTTGACTTATTGATTTGATGTGTTGTAGGAAACCACTCTATCTAGCTTTCCACAACCATTGATTTAATGGTGAAACTTCATAAAACCAGTCACATTAAAGATAAAGATGCACACACCTATATTTCACGAGTATAATGAATACCCAGAGAACACCCCCCTTTGAAATAGCAAAGGGGTGGAAGGAGGGACAGCTTGCATAAAGTTAAGTCAGTACATAAGTAGGTAGAGTATCCAAAAAAATCTACTCAAGCAAATGTACAAGTAAATGTCAAAGTATTTACTCAAGTAAGAGTAAAAGCAACTACTAAATTATTTACTTCAGTAACAGAAAAAAAGTATATAAACAAAATTACTCAAGTACGTAGTTACTAGTTACCTCTGGTCTGAACGATACTAAGCAAAAACCCTTTTACTAATAGTAGCGCAAAGTATTTCTTATAGATTACTGTTTTTTGGAAAACAATGTATAGTTGATTGCAAACTATAATCAAACCTACATTACAAAGGGAATGCACACAACATAAAGACGTTTTGCATCTCTACATTCACATTATAAATTTTACAGAATGTGTGCACTGTGAAATCCACATTTATATGCGCTGGCGTCCTCTGTCTGCATACCTGATGTCTGTGTGTGCATGACATCAGCGCACAAATGTCTGCAGCGAGGACCTCGATCTGCCACCGTTGACTTGAGGAGCTGGCAAACTCTTGTGCCTCAGCCGCTTCAACATCTCACAAGACTTGCTAATGTCAAAAATGCCTTGTGTGTAGATTTATTTCCATGATATTAGAAATGGGAGAACGCAGCTAAAATGTAACTAAGTAAAAGTACAGATATTTCACAAACTATTTTCTTCAGTAAAAGTAAAAGTACACAAAAGTACTCAAAAAGTACTAGTTACCATAAAAATATACTCAAGTAAATGTAAATAAGTAAAGGTAACTAGCAATTACAGGACGTTATAACGCCGTTACTGCTACTGTCTATAAAATGTGCGTTAAATCAGCAAACTATATTTACGTAATTTTATATTAACAGTAAAGTGGTTTTCATGCGGGCGGCGTCTTTTTCAAACAAAGAAGCTCTCTGGGGTTTGAGTATGTGAGCGATGTCTGTGAAAGTGATGTAACTGAAAGACTGTGATGATTGGCTAACAGAGAGAAAACGACAATCGTTTGTAATCAGAGGCAATGTTGGGTGGGTCTTTACACACAAACACATGACAACTAGAGGTGCAACCATGGCAAACCCGGTAATTTCACTAACTGGAAATAAAAGCACTGAGGTGAAAGGCAAAAATGTTTATGTGCAACTTGTTCCCTGGAAAAAAGTCTTTCTGTGTCTGTGACTAGTAACTCAAATCTAATGAAGCACCTAACATCATTACACAGGTAATAATGATGTGTAAGGTAACACAGTAAATCCCAATGCAGGTGATAATGTTAGCTCTGTTAACAGGAGGAGATGAAGCCACAGAACCCAAGCAAGTAAAACATGATTTTTCTTCTCCACAAACATTTATAACTCAGGCAGAATTAAACAAAATAGTAGTTTAATATTTATTGTTATTATTTATTTATTTTTGACAAATAAAGATTTTTTATTTGATATTTTAGA
The DNA here is from genome assembly GCA_900490495.1 of Danionella dracula. Taxonomy (NCBI): domain Eukaryota; kingdom Metazoa; phylum Chordata; class Actinopteri; order Cypriniformes; family Danionidae; genus Danionella; species Danionella dracula. Next base: position 12,824,703 of record UELW01000256.1, on the reverse strand, counting down.
CTAAGTTATAGAAAATTCTCTGCATTCATTCATCCATCTTCATGTCGGCTTTATTCCCTTTCGGGGTCGCCACAGCGGAATGAACCGCCAACTCTCTGGCATATGTTTTACGCAGCGGATGCCCTTCCCTGCCGCAACCCATCGCTGGGCAACATTCACACACACATTCACACTATGGACAATCGTTCTTACTCAATTCACTTATTCCGCATGTCTTTGGACTTGTGGGGAAACCGGAGCACCCGGAGAAAACCCACGCGATCACGAGGAGAACATGCAAACTCCACACAGAAATGCCACCTGCCCCAGCCGAGCCTAGAACCAGCGACCTTCTTGCTGTGAGACGACCGTGCTACCCACTGCGCCACCGTGACACTCTAAATTCTCTGCAATAAATCTTTAATGTTCTAAACCAGTTATTGTGTTATAATTCTATAACATTGTGCCAAATCAACGTTGAAATCGTGGAGATTAGTGTGGAATGTTGTATATTTATTGTATTGTATTTATTGTATTTCTATTGTATTATTAAGCAATAATTATTTCCCCTAGTAATAAGTTACTTTTATAAGGATGTAACACTCCTAAGATTGTAATTTTTATATTGATGTAGTTACTAACTCACTGGTTACAAGCTACTACCCAACTCTGCTTATATATTAGAATATTTTAGGTGGATTCATTGGACTGGTTGTTCAATCGTCTGCCAAGCTCTTCTCAAACTTATGTTATTTGACTGAATAATCTCTTATCAAACTAATGCATGCATTTTCAAAGTTTACTGAAGTCCAAATAACCACAAAATCCCGCTTGTCTTTGTGGTAGAGAGAGAACAGACCCAAGTGCTGTAGGAAATGGGCAAGCTGCATTGTGTTTGCCAGGACTTTGGCATTAGACTCATGGCTGGAGAGAGTGACATGACCTCAGCTCTCTTTGATCCAGCACAGAGGCAGATCTCAGCTGACCTGAGAGAGCCAAGCTCGCACTGCCACCCTGAACATCCGCCATCATCCACGCCGACACACCTGTTCATGCCTGCACACATGCATACACCAACACAAACAAATTCCCATCCACAGTGGAAATACCAACGCATGCACACATACTTAATACACGCACTCACACACGTGCACACACACGCACGCACGCACGTACGCACACACACACACACAACAGCCTGTCAGATAAATGATTGTCATTCTTTCCCAAATTTAAGTTCTCGGAAAGCTTCATAAAATATACCCTAGAAGCTGTAGTTAATTGGCTGACACCTTGTCTACATTGTGTCTACAAAACTGGATCTGCCCTGGAAGCTGTCTCTACAGGATATGGACGTTGCGGTGCATTGCGACAGATGATGGACGCTCTGGTTCTATTTTTGAAGCACAGCCATTCCTCCCACTTCACTGTACTTATGCATTTGAAATAAATATACATATTTATTTGAGAAACGAAGGGTCTGAATTCTCGATATTCAAGGTGTATTTTTGTGCGTGTGTTTCTGGAAAGCTAATCTAATCCATTTTTTGATAGTAGTCAATGTGATGTTAAATCCTAAGAAGATTTGCAGAAGCAGTGCTCACTGCTTCTTTACACTCAATTGAACTAAATATGTATAAATAGTTTTCTTTAGAGTCACTCTTGAGTTAACCTCACTTTCCAAACTCAATTTCACACCCAACATTTGTCAATTATCAAGTATTACTAAAGCTTTCTTGAAAGATCTTAAATCAAGAGATATTTTAGAAATTAAAGCCCCTAGCAGGCTACATTTATCCATGGATATCAATCAATCAATCAAGTTTTTATATAGCGCTTTTTTAGTAGTTGCTTTCAAAGCAGCTTCACAAAGTCCTTGTGTGGATCAGGTAGAGTAAATAGGAGTTCCTCTGTGAGGCCCCTGGGAGCCTCGCTGACTGAGGCAGGTGCTAATCACCTCCCCAGCATAAAGAATATACAAACTTAAGATCCATCGACGAACGGTTCGCCGGACAGCACCTGAAAAACCAAAACAATCAAATACAAAACAGAAACTAACAAATGAGGAAACAATGGTTATAAAACTGTAACACAGACAACAAACAAGTGATCAGAATCAGCTGCAGGATGAGTGATAAATGATGAGGATAGGTTAGAGAGGAACATTGAACCACATTGTTTTTTTTAAACAGTTTGTATGTATATAGCGCTGACACCAGATCAGTTTATACAAATACCAGGAGCCAATTATTCAAATGCTAGATTAAACAGATATGTTTTTAATTTAGTTTTGAACTCTTTGAGCGTAGCTGAGCTCCGGACAACATCTGGGAGTTTGTTCCAGAGCTTCTGGGCTCTATATGTCTATATTTCTGTTATTTGTTAGGAACGAACTGACAAAATACTTTTGCTCTTACAGTATATCATCTTTATCACAAAGTTGCACACGTCTAACTGGAAGTAATTACAAACTTCAACAGAAAACTAAAAATCATAGTAATTATCTCAAAAGACATTCTCAAACAATCCACGCAAAGAGATCTTACAGGTATCAATCACTGAACCTTGCTACTGACTAAACTTTAATAATAAAGTTACTCTAATTTAATCTAATTTCATTATACAATAGCTGGTCAACAGAGTTTAGAGGGTTTTAATGGCATTTAAGTTGATTTGACCTTCTTTTGGAGGTGTTAAACTTTCATAAATCTGTCATTTTACAATAGATTCTCACAATGAAAAAAATTTAACAAATATTTTACCAAACATCTTTTTTACTGAGTCAGATAATTTACAGTAAATTATAACATATATTTAAAATTATCTGTACCTTTAAGGTAAAATTCACTAGACGAAAAAAAGACAAATGGTTAATCCAAACACAACAACCAGAGATGCAGAAAATCAAATCTAAAATCAAATCAAACACATTTAATCCAGAGCAGTATAGATATATCAGAGTTATGTCAGCTGCATTGGGTGGAATAGAAAACAGTGTTGTTTTTCTTGCCTTCCAGGTAATGGAGGTGTAATTGGGTCCAAACATTGTTCAGCTGAGCGATGAATTCCTATTAATCTCTAAGGAACTCTATGGAGTCGCAATCTCAATGTATTTAATTTATTAGGCTTTGTCATATATCAACGTACATGGGTGTCTACCTGCTGTAGATGCTGTTAGAATTCTTTATGAAATGAAAGTCCTTTGTAATAAAATTTTATTTAACTTTATAGGAAGATGGACATGTGCCCTCCTAGCTCGGTGTAACATTAGTCACACATTTGCAGTTACATTAAATATTACATATTTATGTAAATAATAATTGTTTTTTTTAAGTCTATAACATATAACATATCAAATGTCATTAACAAATTGTATTCATTTGTTATTTATTTATTTAATTAAGATGAGTGGCATGATTTTGGATATTGACACTGCAGTAAAGACATGTTACATTGTTTTTTTAAACATTTGCATTCTGCAAATAACGTAAATATGTTAAGGTTTTTATTCAATTTGTAAATGAGTAGTTCAGATAATACATTTTAAAATTACACAATATTTAAAAATGTGAAATAAAATAATTTAAAAAAGAAAATTCATCACTTATATTAGTACAATAAATCTGGAAGCTCTATTACATTCGAAAGTAATTAAACACTCAAAAACCGACATACAACATAAAAAAACGATTTCTAAAGATAAAGGATAATGTGGATAAGAATAATTCTCTTTTAGTTGGCTAAAAACGAACCCATGGCCTCCTGGTTTTACAAAATCGAATAATGGCAAAGTCTTCAGTCTATTCACCACTTGTAAACTATTGATAAGGATTGACAGTAAAAATGTTAAAATAATCAGCTTATTTGTCTAATTATTTTAATATTCACTGTAAATGAAGAGTATTGGTGCTGAAAGTTTGTCTGGAACTAATCAAGCCATGACCAACGTGACGACCTGGCCTAGAAATCAAATACCCCACCCCCACTACAGTTCTGTTATAACCTAATCAATAAGGGGCTCCTAAAACAATCTACCTAAAGCCATGACCATGTTATTTTTCTTACCCCCAAAACACAAAATACACAAATACACTAAAATCTCCTAAAAAGCTAAAAAGAGCAAGTCAATCCAGTGCAGAGCAGCCGACTCCTTAACCCTGAAGTTATATAGAAAATCAGAAAGCTTCTCTCAGCTTTGAGGCACATCATTCATTCCTTTCAATGACTGAGAAATACAGAGCACACGAAGATAAAAACATCTTTTTAAAACATCTTTGTAAAAAATGTCTTTTTCCAAACAAAATTCTCTTTCTAATAAATGTTTTACTCTCAAAACATCCTCATTTATCTAAGACTCAATTGGGTCTGGTAAGAAACCTGCACTTGTTTGCCAAAGCTGATGCATCAGTGGTAAACTCCTATAACTCTACCAAACTTCGTCAGCAACCAAAATAAATGCCGTTTCTACACAAAGATTCTGTATTGTTTTCACAAAATTTTACCTTAGCCGAAACTTAAGATAATACTTGGTTATGATGAAACACAGCTCCAGGTACATGTAGATTAACAGCATAAACGTAAAAAAAAGGCCTATAAGTGGACTGTAAGTGTATGTTTAACAATACCAATAATAATTAAAATGGGTAAAAAAAACTAAACTTAACATCACTCCATGTACCATTCGTTCACTTGATTTTCAATTAAAATGAAAACAAAAAAACGAACCCAACTGACCTATAGAAGATGTCTTCTTCCCGAATTTCAAATGTCCAATGTATTTCTCGTGCAAGTTTTTCATGACTTGAATTTCTTGAATTTTTTTCTTATGCGAGAAAATGAGCGATGAGATAATTTTATTGCACACGCTTGCTCATATGATCTGTTATCTGAGAAAGCAGAATAGCAGAAACAAAAGACTAATAAGGAAAAGACATGAGAATCAAAAGCAAGAAGCCTGTGGATGAAGGCCACAAGATCAAGACACACCCGAGAAGAATGAGAGGTCAGGAAAAACCACACAATAATTCCTCCCTCAAACAGTGCAGCAAAGCAACACTTGAACAATACGCAGAAGAGGCCCTGCTGTGGGTCCAGTGTAATTACTGCTATCTCGAGGAGCCACTGAAGACACTCTGGACTCAGAAAATAGACCCAACGGTCAGACAAAAAAAAGAAAGGAGAGCAGGGGCCTCTCTGATATCCTGATACACAGCTGCCAGGTACATCTCTATCTATCTGACTCTAAAGTTACTTGGACAAACATGCGCACCAACAAACACACACACACACACGCACACACACGCGCACACGCACACATGCACACACGCGCGCACACACACCACACGCACACACACACATCACTGATTGGAAGTCATTAGTGTGTCAATTTAAGCAAAGGTGGCAGAGCACTAGTCTCAGTTGAATGAACTCTGGATGTTCATGTCATCGCCATCAATGGTTTGGCCAGATCCTTAAGATTGATCATTCTAGGTTTAAGGAAATTTGTTTTGGCTAAGCTTTGGAATCTATATTTAACTAGATATTTCTCTTTCAATAGCTTGCTGTTTCATGAGGGTGTACTTGAGGAAATTAGCCTTGGTAGTGCAAGCAGAACTTGGAGGGTTTTTTTCTGTTTCTCTCTCAATGAAACTGAGCGAACTGATGCCTTATAAAAAGAGTTGGAACTCCAGCTTAACCGAGAGACGTCCCTGCTCTAATTGACTGCGTTTCCTACTATTGAAACTTTGTTTGTAAACATCCCATGTATAAATCTCCATTTGATTGCTTTTCCTAATGACCTGAGATTAATCTAACTGAGTTACAAAATAATTACATTTGACTGAATTTTAAAATAATCATGAACTGAGAAATCAAAAAGTGGCAGATGTGTTGACATGTTCTATAAGGTTCTAACTGTGTTCAAAGGGCTCGAAACCCTCCCTTTTTGCCTTTCATGTAGTAAAAAGTACAGATTGAGAAGTTCTCTTTCACACATGACAATAACAGACACTCTAAATATGTTCTAAATGTAGATCATCAAATTCACAGCTAAGAATCAGCTTAAATGCAGAATTAAGCTAAATTTACCACAGTTATCGCTGAAAGCTAATGGAACCTCTCACTTTTAATAAAAGCTCTAAAACAATGTGAAATTAAATAATTAAATAATCTTTCTCGAGGTCTCTTAAATACTTGACTGTGTGCTATTTGTTCCTGTTTTACTCATTTAACAGTTCAAATGGTAACATGGCAAAAAAGGTGAAAGTTTTGGCTTTCTTGTGAGTATTCTATCTGTCGATATAAGCATTAAATAAAAGCTTATAATTCCAAGTTTTAGTTTGAATTTGACTTCTGCAGAGTCACATTTGCTCTCCCACGGGGCTAAACAAATCCATTCACTTGCATGCTTTAAACAGTCATTGTCATATTTCCTTGGGAACACAAAAAATGTGAAAAAAAATTGTGGTCTCATGCAGCTGCTGAGACATCACTCCGAACCGAAGCTAGCTCTTTCTCAAGGATGAAGCTAAAGCCAGCATCTTATTGGCAGACAACTATACCAACTCAAACCACAGAAAACTTCCATGTTTGCTGTTTCTTATTCACTTAAGCTACATTCAAACTGCAGGTCTTAATGCCCCATTTTTAAAAAAGAAATTATATATTTTTTCACCTGATATTCATCTACTGTGTGAACGAAATGAAGCTCCAACTTAGCATGCATGCTCAGAAGAGGAAACTTCCTCCTCCAGAATGCACTGCTAACAGACATAAACAAAGTAAATTGTCTCGAACACATTTGAGGTGAAAGTACCTTATCAGAGCCAACTTTATTAGTATTAAACAATATCAAAAAAAAGACTGCGACAGGAAAAAAACACATATATCAGAATAGTCCCAAAAGCAGAGTTAAAAGAGCTTGAATAACAACTGCAACTTCATTAGGCTTCATATGCTTCTTTGGGCTCTTCCTGTTCTTATATCGGTACAACAACATCTTCTCCAGCGACTCATATTTGTAATAAGACCTGATAAATGCGACCAGGCTGTTCAGACTGAGGTCATATGGCAAAAACTCGTATATATATCAGAATTAGGTCTGAGCTTTTCAGACTGTTCTGAAAATGTCAGATACAGGCCGGATTTGGGTCACTTTGGACTGCAGTCTGAACGGAGCCTTAAACAGACTCATGTTAAAAATCTGGATACAGACTAATCTCTCGAGGGAGCCTCAGATTCAATGGTCAGAGACGCCATGGCTCACGACTTAATACTTTATTACTTTTTGTGCCAATTGTTTTATCATTACTACAATTACTCAATGTGTTCATTGAGCTACTATAGAAATAAAGCTTATTTTAGAAATAGAAAATGTGTTGATTCTTAGAACATCACTGACCATAAACATTAGTTTATATTGATCTAACGAATATTTTATTCATTTTATAACGATTTCTTTCCTAATTAAACATCAGCTTATAATTAAAAAAAAAAAAATCACATTGTCAGCATTCTCATTTTTTAAATTAAAACTCCTTCTAAAATCAATGTGACAACCAGGGTTTGAAGAGCTAGAGTAAGAAACTTTCATTTTTTTTATTCCAGTGTCTATTCCAGGCAATATCAACAGTGATTTCTGACTCATTAGATATAAGCCACAAAGTTTCAAGGGAGGAAGAAATCACACAAAAGAATCCGAGAGAAAGAAAAAACATACAGCGTATGTTGTATCATCCAGTCTGAGATACACTCCCTAGGTATTCTGGACAATAATGACCTGATATAAGGCTCATGGTGTGGCATTTGCTTGTTCTTCCCACTGTTTTCTTTGCTGGTGATTGAGCAGGGCTATTTTAACTCGTTATGACAGACAGTTAAAACCATGAAAGCTGAAGTCTGTTTGATCAAAGTTTAGGTGAAATTTCCCAAGGCCACCAGAGAAATCTGTGTTTAAGAACTGTAATAAAGAGAGTCATTTTGAAGATTCGACCTCAGTGCTCTGGATATAGAGGGGATGGAAAAACTGCTTTGTTTGCCTGTGAATAATGGAGAAATATTCTTGTCTTACAAGCGATGCCTGTGGGAGGCATGGGGTTCACTAAATGAATGTGTTTGAATTTATCGAGCATTATAGCCCATCTAAAAAATATGACTTTCAAAGAGTTTTCTCATCTTAAAATATAACACTTAGTATTCATGACTACTGACATGAAATAAAAATTTGCATAGAAAATGAATGCACAAGAGAGCAACAAACGAAAGAAAAAATTAAGAAGATGAAAATTAATGGAAAGAAAATTTGTTGTTTTTATCCTAAAGCCACAACGGTACCAAAATCATATGAAATAAATATTTCATAGCGCTCACACAGAGGGGGGAAAGTAACTGACAGATGACAGAAACAAAATGATAAGGAGGCTGAATAGCTTTATAATAGAAACTCAGCACACCTTCAGCCTCTCTGTGATTTGTACTAGAAGAACACATGTTGCTACATAATCTGCCTCAGGTCATAAAAACTGATGCAGAAATGAGAGAGTGATCCAGCAAGCTTTGCTGTGACAACAGTATTCATGTTCAATACTCCACTCAAACCTGAGCTGTCACAAAATCAATGCAGTTTTCTGTAGATCGCAGTTTGTTGCTCAGCAGGAATTTTATAGCATTACATGTGAGCTGAAGACTCGAACAAAGCCCAAAACATTCCATGTCAAACATCACAACGCGCAGTAGATGCGAAGGATTGTCGATTTCTATAATTGTGATTACTATATAAGATGTTTTTACGCACATCAAACGTGAACAAATTTAAGAACATGTTCATAGGTACATCCATTATACAGTTATTGACACTTGTGAACAAAAAGAGCAGGAAATGAAGAGCGCAAACCCACTCAAAGGTGCAGACAGTCGCATGCAGAAAGGAGAAAAAGAAGGGAGCGAGATTATTGAGGCGGTATCATACAGGAATATTAAAGAAGGCTCTTAAGATTTTAATAAGAATAAAATGAAACAGTAACCACCAAGGGGCCAGCCGGGTTAATCCCTTCAATATTACAGAAAAAAACACACAGCGAGGATGGAGAGGAAGAGAGAGGAGGGGGTGAAGAGGCAAGGTGGAGGATACATTACAGGCAAAGCAAGTAAATGCGGTTGCTTGAAAATGCAATAAAAAAGTAACCATTGCTTTGGAATCAATAGCGTGCTGGACCAAAGTATAAGTAAACAGGCTCGAGTGATCACACCTCTATGCATTCATACACATAAATATGTATAGTATATCCTATATAGTAGCCAAACAGATGAAAAAAGGTAACAAGAATAGAAAAGAGATCTGGCCATTGAATGGATGGATGGATGGATGGATAATGGATTAGAAAAATTAAAATAAATATATAGTCAGTATAAGTTAAAAATCCAGCATTAATCCCAATGCTTTGCTAGCATTGGGAATTACTCCAGCTGGCTCTGCACTTGCCAGAGGCAGTCTTTCATCACTTTCTTTACTGAGAAATAAAGTCCACTTAAAAATGTAAAATCAGCAAAAGAAATATTTCATATCACACATTAGCTCACCATTTTTAATTGTGTGGTACACAATACTTGATTTTTTTAAATTGAGCTATTTCTGTTAAGGCTCCATATCTAGTAAAATAGACATTTAGAGCTTTTTACCATGTTGTAGCAAAACAGCTCGATATAGGAAAAATTACAATCATGATTATTTAGGTAATACTTGAAATCATGATTAAATAATTTGGAAATATACTGCATTACCATTCATTTTCTGAATATTTAAAAAAAACGATCTAACATGGCCTCTATTAATGTCTCTATTTAAAGAAAACACAATAAAAAAAAAAGATGATGGGCTTTTCCAATGCAAACACTTTTAGTTTTTAAAAGTTTTAATAAATTATAAATAATAAGTAGGGGTGGGCATAGATTTTATTTTACTGTAGATTAATCTGACTGTAATATGGAAATTAATCTACATTAAAATGCCTTATTTGAATTCTGCCAAAGAGATTCAGAATATGTATCCAAAATAACGACTTGCTATTTTAAACGGTGTATAAATAATTAGCAATTGTATAAGTAATTGTATAAGTAATAAGCAAGAGTGTATAAGTAATTCATAAGTTGATAAAAACAAGTACTTTCAGTTCATTTAAAGACAAAGATGTGAATTGGATATATATGATGATGGTGCCGGAAATGACATCACACACAGCAAACTCAGATGTTAGCTATGAATGGACGAGACTAGCCTCATCCTCCAAATTCAGAAACAAAAAGTAATTTTGATCCAAAAATTATTTTTATAAAGAATTGTTAGCCAAGGACAGAGCGTGGGATCGAGTCGCTGAGGCTGTCGGTGCTGAAGGGAGCTATTTGTGTTTTTATCTGTTAATGAGAGCTCGAGGAAACATCAAGTTAACTTTACATAAAAGTTAGAACAGATGCGTTTGCTTTTTAAATATGTGGATACTGATGAATATATCGTTCATTTGAGTGTTTTTAATTTTATCCATTCTATGTTGAGAACATTGCATATCAAATGTAAAGGGAGCTACATTTTTATATATTTTTAAATAATGTAACTTTTTTTTTCAATTTGTATGTGCAAAAATATTTTTTATCAGGCTTTTACATTAACAATGCTCATGATATGCTATAGTAAGTAATGAATGGAAAAAAGAGCTTAAATTAATCATAAAAACTATTAGATATGTTAAAGCTTTAAACAAAGCCATATACGTGTTAAATCAAGAAAGTATTAAGAATTTACACTTTACACATTGTCGGTCACTCGGTCGACGCACAGCTTGAAAATGTGGGCTGGGTGAAAGTAAATGACCTGTGAGAGTCTCGTGCGTTAGCACACATAAACACTGATAACCTAAGTAATAAACTAATAAGCAAATAAAAGTGAATAAATACATTTACTTAAAAACATGGATTAAATAAGAAAACTATTTACCCGTAAGTTAGAGAAATTTTTTTCTTGACAGTACTTGAGTTCATGTCAGAACCATAACATGCTAACTTTATCATGCTAACACGCTAACACTACCCTTCTAGTTGCATCCATCACAGTGTTACTTTCCTTATTTTTGAGCGGTATTAACTTATTTTATGCAAAAGGAAGTGTTATTCTGAGCAGATGAGTACACCATAAAGAAAAAATCGAGTTCACACTATTAAACGCTCTAGAGACAGCTATTATCTACACTACTGGGTTTGGTAGCCTATAACTGAACACTGGGTGTCCAAGATACATCGATCTGCTGCTGCGGAGAAACATTGTAGGTGTAAATCTGACAATTAATGTTGTAACTATAAAACAGGCAAATACATATAATCACATTTTTTTCTTGATTATATAATTTTCATATGATCGCTAAGGTGCAAAATCGCTATCATGATAACAATTTTTATTAATTGCACAGCAGTGATATTCCCACTTCCGAGACATGCCTGAAGTTATATTTATAGTCGTGAAGGTTTTTGTAATCGTGATCATTTTTAGGGAGCTGACAGCCTCTCCCAATCCAATCTTACCAATAAACACCCACCTGGAAGTGTAATAGTGAAACATCCAGCACCAATATGGAACAATACTGTCCCAGAGTGTGTGTTTAGTTGTCCAGAGGGAAAAGTTTTCCTCTTCACTCAACATTTTGCCACAATTTCCACATATATGCCTATAAAAATGAACCATTTTAATCAATAACAGGTTCACACAATACAGCACAGTAAGAGGAAAAGTAACAACATCTTAATTATCAAATAGCGATGCCCTGAAAGAAACTTTGAATCTTTGGGGTTCACCAGTGGACTCTAAATCTGGGTCAGCCTTTGGGCTGTACATACAAGGCACTACTCCATCACGTAAGCAGTATAAAAAGAAAACATGCAGTTGATACAGTAATTGACAGGCAGGGTTTGCTCAGAAGGGGGCATGGGGAAAGCATAACGGGCGGGCGAAAGAATTAAAAGGCACATTTCGGGGAGACAGAAAATATGTGCTGATTAAAAGTCATTGTTTATAATAAATAATCTGTTTCGAAGGCTATTAAAGGTGAAATGCTAGTTTAGAGGTGTCCACTAAATGCACTTAATATAACCTTTAATAGTTGACAACACATTTTCCAGTTTAATTTAAACCTTGATCCACTTGGGCTATCAGCTTGACTCAGACAGTGATCTTGGAATAGTGTAATGCCATACAGAGAACATAGAAGACTGCTCTTCCACTCGTGTGAAGTGCACACACAGGCCCATGCGCACACTTGCACACCGGCAGCAGATGGCATGAGACAGTTGGCAGTGGTAAGTGAGCATGAGTATCTGTTTACTAATAACCCTTTAATTACTTCAGCTGGTGGATGGGATAAAAACACCAGGCTCAAGCAGGAGAACGTCTTCAGGTGTTGAGAGCAAGGGTTACATCAAATAATACATAACCTCCATTTACAATGCATGGAAGAAAGTCCATTAGAAAAGAAAGAAACGTGATACTTAAAAAGACAATAAATCCAGTGTGAAAACAGGTGCTCCCATAAACCTCACAGTATTATTACACATGGGAGACATATGGCACGCCATCATACAGTAAATGTCAGCAGAGATCCATTCATCTCTCATAAACCATGTCCATTTTGTTGGTTTGAACCACCTTTTGGGCAAATATGTTACAAAGATGTGTTCTCACTCTCATCTCCTTTTTCAGGCTGTGGTGGTCTATGAGGACAGTCTCAATTTTAGTCCGTGAACAGGGAGTATGCTGTATTCATCGACTGCCCTTTAGTTCAGCTGCGCAGCAAAAAGCATACATTTTAATGATGAGACCTTTTCTTTTAAATAACTCCTCTACCGGAGAAAAATAAATTGCTGTTCAAGAGGAAATATTACACTGGGCATTGTGGGATTGAGAGGGATTGAGCAGAGCGGGTTGTATGACCCATACATCATAGCCCACCTGTATAAATTAAGATATAAATAGCTTCATCCAGAGAAACTTTACCTTGGGTGTGCTCCTGAAGGAGTGTGTATGTGCAAGGCCTTGCACACAGATGGAAGTATATGTCTGTGAGAGTGTGAGAGGGGTGGAAGGGAGAGAGGGTGTTTGTATCCGTGTATGACATAGAAAATCCCCCTTGGAGTGCTGGGCAAACAGAAAGCAGGCCGTATAAAGGCTGAAAAAACCTTGCTTGGTTATTGTATATTCCTCGCCTGGATCCCAGTAAAGACCCAGATAGCCCCTTACTGCCACCAGGGCCACTGTGTCATCATGGACAGCCGGCTTTAGAGGGAGCCCTGGCGAAGGCACCAAAAGGAAATTAAAAGGGGATTATGGCAGCCTGACTTACTGAAGGGATTCACTAGGCCTGGTTTGATTTCATTCTTGCTGCTTGAAGTGCAAGAATGGAGCAGGTTTGGCTTGCTTGGCTCTCTTTTTTTTTGTTGCAAAAACAAACACATTTTCCAAACAAATGGATGGCAATGGGAAATTCATGCTTATGTAAAGAATCAAAATGTATTAAAACATTTTTTGTTACAATTAAACTTCTCTTTCAAATGAGTGATTAGCAGCAAAACTTTTGTTACTAAGGAAAAGGATGCAAGAACAAAATATAAGGATAAGGACTTGGGTTAGCTGTGGTTTTCTCTTTACTGGATGTGTATTTTACACTCATTATACTTAATTTAAATTAAGTTTTGTTTTGCCCTTGCCATTACTGTAATTTGGTCAATCCTGTTGCTTTAGCTTTTTTATTGCAAATTGCAAACTTATACATATATAATTTTTTTTATAAATCGCTTTGAAAAGATACATCAACAGAGTTGAAATAATGGTAACAAGGATGGGACACATAGAACGAGGTTTTACATTTCTAGAAACATACAGATTGTTAAATTGACTCTTTTCCGAAGTCTATTTGGTCCGACTCTAAAGAGAGTTGAATTAACACTGAGACCCCCAACTTGAAACCTAAATAATTTTAAGTTAAACTCGTATTTTGTACATTGTGATGGGGAGAATATATCTGAATAAGGTTGAGTTTTTCAACAGTGCAATACAAAGATGTAATAAAAGGTTTTTCGTGAAGAATTGTCAGTTTAGTTCATTAGCTTAGTTTAAGTGTTATTTGTACTATATCCATAGTGTATTTATATCCTTTTCTGGATAGTTAATCTTACTCTCATGATTTTACTGTGTAAGATTTGTAGTAATACTTGGCTAAAAATATGTCTGTAGTGAAAAACCAATCACTGCACTTCTAATCACGTTTTTTATGTTTCCATTGACTGTCACTTTGACAAGGCGTTTTGTGGTGTTTGTGTGTGAGGCAGTGTTATCAATTATCCAGTGCGCAGTCTCACTCTAGCTCGGTGTTAAATTAAGTTGTCAGTGCTGTCTCCACAATTTCCCCTTCACTTAGGTAGACGCTGATGGGCCCTGACGGCCGCTTGGTGCTTCTCCTTGCCGGCTGCCGGCCCGCATCGTGCCTGCAATTCATCAGCACACATCCAGAGCTCAGTTTCCACGCCAAACTCTGCCAGCCAGCCGGCAGCTCGGCCAATTCAACCCAGCTTTCTGCTGCCTGGGATGAAAGCAAAAGTGTGAGCGAAATCACCTTCCAAAAAAGTGACAAAACAGAGACTGGCGTGGACTGGCATATGTGTTTGTCAAATATGTAACCAAATGTTCTTATGGATACAAAGTGCAAGCATTCTTACGAGAAGATTTACATTTAAATCCTCTGACTGCATGATATATAAAAGTTTATATTTGGTAAATTTGGCAGTTTAAAGGAATAGGTAAGCTGCACTAGACTTACCGATGAGATCTTTACATGACATGTTGTGTATTTATATGTTAATCAAGTGAAAATAATGAAAATCAAGCTTGTTTTAAGTTATTAATAAAAATGCATCTCGATTACCACTGGGAAATAAACCTAGAAGTCATTCAGTGTTTGCTTAGATATCTTTAAAGCTCATTTGTATTTGATTTAAGCGCTTAATATATTACAGAGCCTTCATGCAGAACAAACTTTATGCAAATAGTTATTCAAAGAGGAAAGAGGATTCATATAATAACAAAAATATACTGAGCAGCATAGTGAAAATCACTGCTGAGAAAGTTAACTGTTTGAATTTAGCTGTGGCTCTTTTTGAAGCAAGTTGAAATATTTTCTCTCCCTGGATTTATCACCTCATGGATCGTCTGAAAACATGCAAAGCAGGTGACATGCTGATTACTAATCATGTTGTATCTAATGAATTAATACCTTGATGAACACTCTTTAAGAAGCTTGAGCTAAGTGCAAGATGCTATCACGAGTCAGCAGGGATGTGATCAAATGACACATATAGAATAGTGAAACTACACTACAGTATATACTTTAAGATGCAGTCTGTAGACATTTTTTGGGGGGGACTAATGTGGAACACCAACCAAAACAATTATTACTGTGGCACATTGTAACCCCCCTCCTCCTTTCCAGACAATGATGTAACAGATTTTTGTTTTAGTTATCAAGGGACGAGACAAATACATTGAGTTTTATGTTTATAGAATTGGCAGCTGTGGACATTGGTGGCCTGGTGGATATGGAGATCGACTGGATATCAGAAGGTCGCTGGTTCGATCCCCGAAATTAAAGGTGGTGTGAATGTTTAAAGACTTGTTCTCCCATCTACAACAACCCCAACTGTGGTGCCCTTGAGCAAGGCTCCAGTTTCACGACTACTCCCCGGGCGCTCACTGCTCCGGGTGTGTGTTCAATGCTGTATGTGTACACTGGGATGGGTTTGAAAACTAGTTAGGCATAAAATATGTAAGAGTTAATTGTTCCGTTTTTTGTTAAGAGATTATATATAAAAATTGCTCAAAATGAGCAGGTAGCTAGGATCAATCAATGAAGTGACTTACTTGAGTGCTCACCCAGAGATTCTGAAGGATGTTTAGACATTTAATAACACATTTAAGAAATTTTTACAAGAAAACTTAAGAATAGCACATAGACGCTTGGAAATAAGAGAAGTAAAGTACAGAGACAGTTTATCCAAAAATACTGTCTTCAGCCACAAAAACCATTAGCACTCCTTCACCTTAGATGCAATGCAAACCTCAAATGTTACAGATATCAGTCAGACAGTCATCAAGCTCTCTCTGTTACTCACATTTTCTTCGAAAGCTAAATATTTACAGACCTTTGCTTCAATGCTGGCCTCGAACAATTGTTTGGCTGCAACTCAATGTAAAACTCTGCTTTGGATTTTCTGAAAACAATAAAACACAGGCAGAGTGTTGGGCTGAAAGAAAGTGGAGACGAAGGGTTCAAGGAGGCAAGAAACAAGAGATTTTCTTTGTTATGGGCTGCCTTAGGGTTTTAAGAGCTGGAGGAAAGCCTGTCTTCTGACTGGACCATCTAAGGGAAATGAGAACTTACCACAGAGAGCACTGCCGTGGAGGGAAGGGTTGCTCCACTACCAAAGGCATGTTAATGTATTTAGATACAGTTAAGAACTACAGATATACCACAACGTTTAGCAAAATTCAGTCAAATATAAAGTGTTATATTTTATAATTTAGAAAAAAGACTGCCATATTTAAAAGATAACTAGCTGTTATGTTAAATTAAGTATGTATATACTTTACATAACTATGTGTCTTTTTGTCTGAAGCTACATTCACATTAAACTAAAAGAAGAACCGAAAAAAGTGATATGATAATGATAATGCATATGGATAATACATATGATAATGATTTGTGCATAATGATTTTCCTTTGATAAGCTGGTTCAATGGTGTCTAAATAGAGCGTATTGGCATTGTTTAGCCTTTAGAATTTACAATTTATTGCGTAAATTTGACTCAAATAGGGGTAGAAGAAATGTATTTCTAAATAGTATAAATAGATAGTAGAGAAAAGCTTGTGTCGAATAGCTTACCTGTTCATAAAATGTGTGACTACTTCAGCAATGCTTTTCCTTTTCTTCTTTCTCCATCTTACGCCATTCCCATCTTTCCAAAGCACCGAGAATGTAAATCCTTGTTTTGTTTGTAAGCCCATCAATATGTTTCTTTGAGACAAAACAAACATTTTCAGGTTTGATAACGCAAAAATCATTGTAAGTGTTTATGGTGTTAGGTTTAGCGTGATCTGGCAGTCTGATTTATATAGTAGCTGAGAGGTGCAAAACAATTCACAAATATAAAAGCAAAATAACAAGTTAAAAAACACAACTACCAAACAAAGAACAAAATAAAATTTCAGAAAACACTCCAGCAAACAACTGAACAATTAAAAAACACAACAACATTTTGACCTACCGGAAGTGGATTGTACCATTTGAGAAGCAAACCACTTAGTGCTGATTGGACGACATGTATGTAAATCATGATGGGCGCTCAAACAAGCAGTCCTTGAACTATTTCAGTAGATTTAGCTAAAAAATTGCTATAAGAATTCCTGTACATCATGACAACACAAACAATCTGTCTCCCTTACAAAAATAATACTCTAAAAGCAACCTTGTTGCATCCTATACACTTTATTTTTTTCTCCTTTTAGAGGGGTTTTCATGGTCTGTTTTTGTAGTTAAGGTGATTACATTTATTTTTGACCAATTGCTTTAAAGAAGGAAGGCGATACAAACCTTCTAGAACTTTTATATATAAATGAGGTTATGAAATCAGACAAATTATACATTTAAAAATCTACAATAAGTAAGACAGATGCAAACATTTCATTTGGATATAATCCCATCCAAAAGAAACAGGGAATTACAGATTTTAAAACCAAAAATTCATTCTCTCTCATTATTAGACCTTTATAGTACCTTTCCACCATATTCTACAGAGATAAATCTTCCATTTACACTGAATAAATAAAAACTGGCCAAATCCATGCTAATCGTAGCTGTCATGGAACCTAGCGTGTAGAGCATCAGCAGTCAGCACTTTCCTCTTTCTTCATGGTCATAACTCATTCAAGGCCTTCTCTGAGTGTACTTTCTTGTAAAAATTCCCTAAAAGTTTAAACTACTGAAATGGACTTGATTACTTTCCCACCTAAAGTTTTGAACTTTGGAGTAACATCGCATTGTGCTGTATTTACATGCAACAAAATTGTGAATTGTTTTGCACCTCTCAGCAAATGTTCCAAAAATTCCAACTTTGGCGCATGAGTAGACCAAAAAAATAATTGATGTAAAATAACTCAATAGCACCTCTAGTGGTGGTCAACATAGTTGATCTGCGCTAGAATGCATGGCACCAGCTGCGTCTGCTCAGAGCTCCCATTGGATAAAAGCAAGCTACTTGTTTCAATAGTGTTAATTAACAAATCAGACCTGAAGCCACTCATCCTTCAGCTGCTTCAATATTGTAAATTTGTAATAATGTAATGAGTTATGCTTAATTTCTTTAACCTTTCTTCTGTTTTGTTCACATTGTTGGGTAAAGGCACAAAAGAAAGTTCGCCCTTCAATTTGGATGCCTCACTTAAAACATATGTGTTGATAAACAGGTGTCTAACTATACAACAATACTTTATTTTATATTTTACTTTACTCTGACATATTCCACCCAATGGTGCTTATGTATTTTTTTCTGCTGGGTACAGGTTTGCCAGACAGTGACATTGAAGCAAAAAATGGAGAATTCAGATGTGTATGCATGAGAGAAAGCAAGCAGGAAAGACAGGGATCGAGGGAAAGAAAAAAAGAGAGAAGGGGTATGAGAGCACAGTTTGTGGACAGCAAAACCCATGAGACACATAACTTGGCAGCTTACCTGCTTAAAGGGCACTGGCAGGCGGACTGGACAGGCATATATGTCACCCACTCTCTCCCCCTTTCCCTTTCCCTCTCTCTCTCCAGAAGGCTGAAGGACACAGGAAGAGGCTGAGCACAGTGCAAGCGAGCAGGCAGCCAGACGGCCAGGCCGATGTAATAATGGAGGACCATATAACAGCGGGGCACTAAGCTCTCTGTGCTTAAGTATTTATTTGTGATGAATAGTAATGATGGCACACTTACAAAGCACTTGTTTAATATAGAATGGCCTAAGGGGCGGGTATCGTTCACAGAGTCCTTAGCTCTGCCCGTAACCCAGAGCAAATGATGCTGACTGCGCCTCCCTTGGCCCTCCACAACATGTGCTGGCCATCTTCTCTGTCGCAAAGATAAATAAAACATTACACACCATTTTCAGTTAATAACCTACTTAATTGAGAAAAAAGGATTGTGTTTTTTTTCTATGGGTTCGCTGCAATACAGCTGTCACACCATTGTGCTAACCTACATAATCAATGATGTTCTTTTCAGCTATTTAAAGCCAAAAAAATCACAAAAAGACCTTTCTGTAATTTCATTCTACTGAGATTTATTATGAATGGATTTAAGTACAACTGTGCACATTAGCCTAGACCGGCTTTCAGCAAAATTCTGCAAAGGAACACACAGTTTTCAGCAAAATAGTCCATATCACTAAGCGATCACTGATATGGCAGGAACTTTAGTTTGGAATTGTAACTGCTTGAAATCATTTAGCAAACCTTTTTTGAACAAATAGATTTCATCTACTCCCTTAAGGGAACAATTAACCTCACAAAACAATAATAAGCAAAGTTTTAAAGGCTGGTGATTAAGTTTTTTAAGTTCAGTACAGACAGAACACCTATGTGTAAGGATGTGGTCATTAAGCTAATCTAGTGTTAATATCACTGATGTATACTATCTTACATATTTATTAGCCATTTTTGCCTTTGGACATGACAAACTTGGAGAAAAAGTGCACAAAAGACTGCAACATACAGATCAATTATGATAAAAACATTTTGGAAAAACATACTCTAAAATGTATTTGTCCAGTGAATGTGACATTTTGCTAATTTAGCTGCAGAGACAAAGAGAAAAATTGAAGAGTCTGGGAAAAATCTTTATTTAAAAGAATGGAGGAATATGTGTGTTACTAACTGTTGTAAAAGAGGGTTTTCAGTTTGATTGAAAACAAAAATTAAGTTTTCATGAAAAGTCTGCCATGACTGACCTGAGAGCAGATATGGGGAGGAAGATACTAGCTTATCAAAACCTTACAGGATCGATATCTAAAGTTGTTTTCACTTATTAACACAGTAATGTAGCTGATTAATTTCTTTATCTTCAAAGGGTTTCATATCCTCTTGTCTGTGTGGGAAATTAAAACTTCCTCTCTGCACCAAAAACTGAATTAAAAGATGCATTTTTAATTGTATTTTTCAAATTATTATTAATAACTATATTTTTATAGATATTTTTTCTCAAGTAAAGAATATGATTTTACATATAGACATGCACTTTACTTCAAATAAAATTAGAAAGTAAATCACACAATAAAGTACTTAGCTTTGCAGTGCGGTTAAAAGTATTTCTCTACTTTCCCCCTCAGACCAAAGTATTACCTTGTCTCTTTTTGAGCATCTGTATCTTGCTTATGTTATGTTTTGTAAATATAAGTACATAAAAGGAGAGTAAGCTTTTGGTTTTAAACCAGTGTTTTCAGCTGCATCATATCTGTGTATTTTATGTACAAAGAACTTGAGTAAGTTAAGTTAGTTGTTATAGTAATACTTAATAACAATGGGGACATAATTACATAAATAGTGAAACAACTAATGGATTTATTGACTGTTTGACTTTTCATCAAGGATGAAAATATTTCTGAAATCTACAGCCAAAGTGACATTTTTGTGGGGGAATGCCTGCTTCAGATTTGTCGTGTTGACAGTGAAATCAGTGTTTTTTGGGGATGTTTAAGAGGGTGGGTTTTTTGAAGGTTCCGGAAGGTCAATATTACATCTGCATTGATTACGCTTTCTAGATAACAAAAGCTTGCTTGTGTGGATAACGTTTTACTGTAAAATAAAGGAAGAGAAGGTTTGAAATTACCTATGCCCATGTGGACAAAGCCCAACTTTGTGTTTTGGACATATATTTCCAAATATTTTATCTAACAAAAAAAAAGAACTGACGTTTTACAAAACAAGCCCCCTCCGCATCTGACTTCTTATAGACACACGGGAGAAAAGCCCCATGCTTAATCGGCCACTCAAACGTTCTTTTGCCATGTTTAAGAGGTGCCACCTGGCCAAGAGAGAAGAGGGACCAAAGCAAACAGAGAGACAAGTGGAGAGCAGAGGGTTTCCATGGCTTCATTTGCCAGTGCTTCTGTCTACCCCCCACTGCTGAGAGAGGATAGAGAGGATGGAGGCAAAGAGATAGCAAGATAACTACGCCATGCTGCAGTGGGCCCACTGTATGCCAAGGACAACTGAGCTGAATTAACCCGAGTTGAGGCAAGTGAATTAGGCAGTACTGTTCTCTGGTTAAGAGCTTGCAATCTCAACAAGAATCTGAACCTTAAAACGGGATGATTATTACTGTTCATTTTTGTTCATCTCATTTTTGTTCTTCATGAGTGACAAAATAACTGCCTTGTCAGACCTCTTTTTCATTAGAATGATCTAAAATATGTGACTAGCTTTGATGAGTTATATTCTAATTTTAATTCATTCATTCATCTTCATGTCGGCTTTATTCCCTTTCGGGGTCGCCACAGCGGAATGAACCGCCAACTCTCTGGCATATGTTTTACGCAGCGGATGCCCTTCCCTGCCGCAACCCATCACTGGGAAACATTCACACACTGTCATTCACACTTTAACACTATGGACAATTGTTCTTATTCAATTCACTTATACCGCATGTCTTTGGACTTGTGGGGAAACCGGAGCACCCGGAGAAAACCCACGCGATCACGGGGTGAACATGCAAACTACACACAGAAATGCCACCAGCCCCAGCCGAGCCTAGAACCAGCGAGCTTCTTGCTGTGAGACGACCATGCTACCCACTGCGCCACCGTGACGCCTTCTAATTTTAATGATCATCATTATACATGAATTAATTATAAAAAATAATTATAAAAAGCATCACGCAGGTTGTAAAACACAAAATGATTTGATTTAGTTTTTTTATGGAAAGTTACCATGAAAAACATGTATTTGGCATTTTTCTTTTTGGAAATTCACAACTTCACAACTTCAGCTTTTTAAAAAAGATGTCACAAAAATGAATGCAATGAAATGTGTAATTTTTAAAGACTTTTTAATTATTATAACCCTTTATAAATGTGAAATGTATAATTTTTTTCTAAAAAATGCATATACATTTATGAGGAAAACTGTAATTTCTATGTAATCCTTTGTAAATGAAATGTGGTGTTTAACAATGAAATGGCACCAACTTTAGTTTCTGTCTTTTTTTGCTGATTATTAACAGTGCATCTCCATCTGACACTCAGAAATACTTTGACAATCACACAATCATCAGTTCATTGCAGACTTCCAATTACCATTTTCACATTGTATGTTTATTTCTCTATAACTACCATTTGATTACAAATTTTGTAAAAAATTTGGTTTTTGTAAAAAGAAGTTGTTTTGCCACCTCCAAATATTTTGTCAGTAGCAAACTCCATGTCAGTATCCACTGAAGACACGACTTAAAGTATCATCAATAGATATCCCAATGACTATAATCTACAAACTGCAAAAATCTGTTGTAACTAGAAAGTTAATCTGATGCGAATATGAAGAAAAGTTTCCTTGATAAAGAGTCCTAACTACCAGAAATCATTGTATAATTAACAAGTCTTTTCAGTCCATCAGAGATTTCGATAGTTAATCCTTTTCTTATATAAATAGCTCTTTGGTGTGGATGGGCAGTAGCCGCATGGAGCTCTATCCCTTCTGTCCCTGAAGCGGCCGCCAGGATAAGCTGTGTGAGTGTGCATGTGTGTGTTAGATTGGCACATTGAGCTGCCCAGGGCTTGCCGCTGAGCTGGCGGCCAGTACAGATGGAGGGCAGGGTTAGGCAATGCCAGCTTGTCAGTCGGATTAAAACGACTCATTTATTCACTGAAGTATCGTGCAAAGCGATGGGGCCAGAGTAAGGTTGCGTAGAGAGGATGATCAAGAACTTCATGGAGAGGAAATGTACATGGAGGATGGCCAGGGGCAGTGTAAAGTTCAGGGTGATTCTGAACTGACTCTCTCATCAGATTTATATTCCACCTCTCTATCAACTTTTTTTGTCAATTGCTCTCTTTTGTGGATGCCAGAAGCCATTACGGTGGTGTACGGAAGGGGGCCAGCAGGGTGGCGTCCTCCAGAGCCCGGGTGACAGATTGCTGCTCCGCATTGGTGGCGGAGGAGGTAAGGGCAGTTGGCGATTGGCTCTAATGGTCAGGAAGTGGGCACTGAGGGATGGCAGAGCAGGGGGAGGAAAAGTGAGTAGGGAGACAGAGAGGGTGGGGATGACAAGGCCTGGCTGTGTGACCTTTAGCACTAGGTGAGTTCCTTAAAGGGCCATGAACTCCATTTTCTTTATGACTGGGTCTGGCAGCAGAAGGCAGTGACTTGCAATGGGATGTAAGAAGATGGCATAGAAAGGGTAAAGTCATAACGTCAATCCAGTGGCATATATCTTTTCACAAAAAAAAGTATTGCCTCATGCATTTCCAGGTGTTTGAACAGAAATGTAGCTTATTATTTTTTTTTACAAACACAATCATTACAGGGAGTTTTTTTAAATCACAACAAATGCTATGAGATTGTAGAGATAAAGCTGCTTACATAAATATTTTTTATGCTTTAGTAGTTTCCCAAAGCTATTCATTAAAGATAATTTGTTAAACACTGTTCATTGCTTGATTAGGGAAACCTATCTACTGGTGAAAAGAGCCCTTAATGTTATAACTGCAAGCCCTAGCCAGCTATGCCGAGGTTTACTCTTTTTGCAGCTATCAATGTTATGTAAAGCACCAAATTCCACTCTGTGTTTCTGCTCATCCTAAAGTTGTTGAACCTGCTATTTAAATTATACCTAATATTTAAAATGTATATACCTAGTTTTTAAAATGTGCCATTCCTTCTGAGGCCCATGGCATCTAAATCTACTGCATAAGTGTCTTTTGTGGCAGACATTTTAGGTAGTTATTGCCTGTTCCCTTCCTAAAACAAAACTGTATCCAGACAAAATCTGTCAAAATTTGCAGAGCAATTTTGAAAAAGTCAGTTTCAGGAAAAATTGGGTCTTGAGTTGTTTGATTTTAGTAATAAGTTCCAACCTTCATTCAGAACCAGAAACAACACAGAATACAAACCGACATATTGATGCCACTTGAAGACAGTAGATCGACAGTGCTGGTGATTTTGAAACTCACATCCACGTTCAACCCTTTTGATCATGCTATGCTCTTGAGGCTCCTGGAGCATATGGGGATGGTGGTCAGTCTATGCCGCAGTAATTTAATCCCTATTTTAGCAACAGATTGTATTTTGTACAATCGGAAGGGTAGTGTTTTTCCTGCAGTCCTCCTGTGGTGTCCCGCAGGGCTCCATTTCAGGCCCTTTATATTAGGTACAAGTTTTATAGGTATAACCTGCCTAACCCTGTGTCACGGCCGGGTCTTGAACCCGGGTCTCTGGGGTGGAGACTGAACTGTGAACCACTGAACCACAGGAGCAGGTGTGTTGGACCCAATGGAAATACACTCCAAGACGCAATCCAAGATACAAGGATTTATTAGAAAAAATTTAACTTCTTCTCAATAACAAAAAAAAATAATAATATAGCAAAAACACAACTCAGATTTTTCTCGGAATGAGGAATAAAAATACTCAGTCTAACGAACATATAAAGAAAACTCCACGAGGGGAGAAAACAAATAGACAATCAGGCAACAGGAGAAAATCAAACAGTCTTACTGGACGTAGCTCAAGACCTCAAGGGAATGCACAGCAAGTTCACTGAAGCTGACTCAAAAACCAAGTGAAGTTCAGAGAAAAAGTGACAACTTAAATATACGGGCTGGAACGAGTCACAGGTGATAGAAATAAAGTAAACAAGAGCACATGAGGAAGAACAAAGGCAAAAGGCGAACTACGGGGACCTCTAGGGGAATGGAGACAAAGTGCAGGATGGTGACAGGACCCCCTCCTTTAGGAACGGCTCCTGACGTTCCTACCAGAGCTCCCTGGCCTCTGGGCATGGAACTCCCGGATTAAACTAGGATCCAGGATGTCTTTGGCCGGAATCCAGGAGCGTTCCTCTGGCCCGTAGCCCTCCCAGTCAACCAGATACTGAAGTGAATTCTGGACCCTCCTGGAGTCCAGTATCCGGCGGACTGTATAGGCTGGCTGGCCGTCAATGATCCTGGGGGGTGGAGGGGGTCTGCGAGGGAGGGCAAAGGGAGAAGACAAGACAGGTTTTAATAAAGAGACATGGAATGTGGGATTAATTCTAAGTGAACGAGGAAGAAATAAACGATAAGAAACAGGGTTAACTTTCCTTGCTATTCTAAATGGCCCGATGAACTTCTGGGACAATTTTCTTGACTCCACCCGGAGCGGCAGGTTCTTAGTGGCCAACCAGACTCTCTGACCAGCACGGAAAGCTGGGGCCCTTCGACGACGGCGATTAGCCTGATGCTGGTATCTCAGTGAGGTTCGAAGGAGAGCGTTTCTAGCTCTCCTCCAGGTTAGTCGACAGCGTCGAACGAAGTGTTGGGCTGAGGGAACTCCCACCTGCACCTCCTCCTCAGGAAACAATGAAGGGGTATAACCAAATTGGCATTCAAATGGGGATAGTCCAGTGGCTGAGGACTTGAGGGTGTTGTGAGCATATTCGGCCCACATTATGTAAGAAGACCAAGTCGTGGGGTTGTTGAAAGCCATGCACCGTAGAGTGGTTTCCAGATCTTGGTTTACTCGTTCGGTCTGACCGTTAGACTCAGGATGGAACCCGGAAGATAGGCTGGCAGTGGTCCCAAAGAGTCTGCAAAAAGCTCCCCAGAATCTGGACAAAAACTGTGGGCCTCGGTCAGACACAATGTCTTGGGGAATGCCAAAAACTCTAAAAAACATGGCTCATTATGAGCTCCGCTGTCTCCTTGGCTGATGGTAACTTGGGCAGGGGAATGAACCGAACTGCCTTAGAGAATCTGTCCACCAAAACCAAAATGACTGTGTTGCCCTGGGAGGGTGGAAGCCCTGTAATAAAGTCCAGGGAGAGGTGTGACCAAGGCCTGTGGGGAACAGGTAAGGGATGGAGCAGCCCCTGAGGTCGTTGGTGTGATGATTTTCCCTGGCAGCATACTTGGCAGGCCTCCACAAATCTTTTAACGTCCTTCTTCATGGAAGGCCACCAAAATCGCCTTTGGAGGAACTCTAGAGTACGGGTGTTACCAGGGTGGCAGGTCAATGGGGACTCGTGGCCCCACTGCAGGACCTGAGCTCGTGCTGACCGAGGAACATACAGAGCACCCAATGGCCCATTGCCTGGATCAGGTTCCTTGGTTTGGGCCTTCCGGACCACTTGTTCTAGATTCCATCTAAGGGGAGCAACAATCCTTGTACTAGGAATAATAGAAGAAACAGGCCTTTCCTGTGTCTCGGGAGAGTAGGCTCGGGACAAGGCATCTGGCTTGAGGTTCTTGGAACCGGGTCTGTAAGTCAGGATGAACTGAAATCTGTTAAAAAACAGAGACCATCGAGCCTGCCGGGGATTCAGTTGTTTTGCCTGCTGGAGATATTCCAGGTTTTTATGGTCTGTAAGAACCTGAAAAGGATGTTGAGCACCCTCAAGCCAATGGCGCCACTCCTCCAAGGCCAATTTTACAGCGAGCAGCTCTCGGTCCCCTACATGGTAGTTGCGCTCGGCATTAGACAGGCGACGTGACATGAAAGCACAGGGGTGTAGTCTTCCTTCCTCATTCCTCTGTGATAAGATGGCTCCTACCCCCACATCTGAGGCATCCACCTCTACCACGAAGGGTCTGTCTGGATTAGGGATAGAGAGAATGGGAGCTGAGGTGAATTGATATTTGAGATTCTGGAAGGCAGTTGCTGCTTCAGGACCCCAGTCAATCTTGACTCCTCCTCCCTTTGTCAGCGCTGTCAAGGGAGCCACAATAGAGCTGAAATGCTTGATGAACTTCCTGTAAAAGTTGGCAAAACCCACAAACCGTTGCACCTCTTTTACTGTGGTTGGAATAGGCCAGTTGAGAACAGCCTTAATCTTGCTATGATCCATCTCCAGGTGACCAGGGGTGACGATGTACCCAAGAAACTTTGTCTGAGCTACATGAAATTCACACTTCTCTGATTTGACAAACAGATGATTTTCAAGGAGTCTTTGGAGAACCCTGCTGACGTGCCCCTGGTGCTCCTCCACTGACTTGGAAAATATTAGTATATCATCCAGATAAACAAATACGAATCTATTTAACATGTCTCGGAGGACATCGTTGATAAGTGCCTGGAACACGGCAGGGGCATTGGAAAGCCCGAAAGGCATCACCCGATATTCATAATGGCCTGTGGGGGTGTTAAAGGCCGTCTTCCATTCATCTCCTTGCCGTATCCGCACCAGATGGTAGGCATTGCGAAGGTCCAGCTTAGTAAAAATGGAAGCTCCTTGCAACAACTCAAAGGCTGTAGCCATAAGAGGCAGGGGATATCGATTCCGAACAGTTATCTTGTTGAGACCCTCGGTAATCAATACATGGCCTAAGCCCCCCATCTTTCTTCCCTACAAAAAAGAAGCCAGCACCAGCAGGGGAAGTGGAAGCTTGGATGATGCCAGTTGCCAGGGACTCCTTGATGTAAGCATTCATGGCAGCCTGTTCAGGGGGAGATAAGGAGAAGACTCTGCCTCTAGGCGGAGAGGAACCAGGAAGAAGGTCAATTGCACAGTCGTACGGGCGGTGAGGTGGCAGAGAGGTGGCTCGGGACTTACTGAACACTGCCTTAAACTGATGATAGACAGTGGGAACTTGAGACAGATCTACAAACTCTTGAGGCTCGGGATGAGGAGCTGGGGGGCTCTGGGTTAAACAGGTGAAGTGACAAGAGGGACTCCAATCTAGAATGGAACCAGTAGACCAGTTGATATGGGGATTATGTCTGCGCAACCAGGGATGACCTAGAATAACAGGGTACTCGGGAGAGTCAATAAGGTAGAAATCCTCCTCCTGCTGATGTTTAGCAATGGTGAGTTTCAGGGACTGAGTGGCCTCAGTTACTTTGCCAGGTTTTAGGGGTCTACCATCCAATGCAGTTACTGCCTGGGGATGAGGGAGAAGGTGGGTAGGGATCTTAAGTTTCTTGGCCAAGGACAGATCTATGAAATTACCTGCGGCACCTGAATCGATCATTGCCTGGACTGGAAGCTGATGGCTCTCCCAGGACAGAAGGGCTTGGAGTGCTAGAACAGTATTGGCAGGAGGAGCTCTTATTTTCCCCATCACAGTCCTCCTGTAACTGGGTGGGGACCATCGTTTCCCGATAATTCTGGACAAGTGGACCGAAAGTGTCCAGACATACCACAGTAAAGGCATCGTCGCTCCTTCATGCGTCGTTCCCTTTCACTGGGAGAGAGTCTGGAACGACCTAGCTGCATATCTTCTGGAGGTTGTTCACCGACTGGGAGGAATCTGACAGGTGGGGCATGAACTGGAGAAACAGGTTTGTGAACAGGAGCGTGGGACTGGGATGCTCTGCCTCGAGTGATTCTCCGTTCTCTAAGACGATTATCCAGGCGAATGGCCATATCAATAAGGGATTCGAGGTCTTTGGCTGATTCCCGAGTGGCCAGTTCATCTTGAAGAGATTCAGCTAATCCTCCCTGAAAGCAGACCCTCAAGGCTTCGTCGTTCCATCCACTGCCTGCTGCGATGGTTCGAAACTCTATGGCGAAGTCTGCAGTACTGCGGGACCCTTGACGGAGAGTCAGTAGACGTTTGGAAGCTTCTTGTCCACTAACTGGATGATTGAAGACCCGCTTAAACTCCTTCTCAAAGGCTGTGTATGATTTGCAATAACTAGTCTGGGACTGCCACACCGCAGAGGCCCAAGCTAAAGCCTTATCAGTCAGAAGGGTGATAATATAAGCAATCTTCAAGCGGTCAGTGGGAAAACTTGAGGGCTGAAGCTCGAAAGTGAGAGAGCACTGGGTGAGAAATCCCTGGCAAGAACTAGAATCTCCCGAGAATGGTTTAGGGGGTGGAAGTCGAGGTTCTGCAGCAGCTACAGGAGATATGGGAGGATCGGTGGTAGTTAGAGGTGGCGCAGCCGGAGAAGCATGAGGGAGGCTTTCAGAAAGCTGCCGAATGGACCACATAACTTCTGAAAGGAGTTCTGAGTGTCTCGTCATTAACTCCTCTTGACGATGGAGGACCTCTTCATGGCGCTGGAATGAAGCTTCATGGCTGGCAATCACTGCCAACAGATCTTTGGCACTGAGTGTTTCTGGGTCCATGTCTGACTTGGTTTTTCTGTCACGGCCGGGTCTTGAACCCGGGTCTCTGGGGTGGAGACTGAACTGTGAACCACTGAACCACAGGAGCAGGTGTGTTGGACCCAATGGAAATACACTCCAAGACGCAATCCAGGATACAAGGATTTATTAGAAAAAATTTAACTTCTTCTCAATAACAAAAAAAATAATAATATAGCAAAAACACAACTCAGATTCTTCTCGGAATGAGGAATAAAAATACTCAGTCTAACGAACATATAAAGAAAACTCCACGAGGGGAGAAAACAAATAGACAATCAGGCAACAGGAGAAAATCAAACAGTCTTACTGGACGTAGCTCAAGACCTCAAGGGAATGCACAGCAAGTTCACTGAAGCTGACTCAAAAACCAAGTGAAGTTCAGAGAAAAAGTGACAACTTAAATATACGGGCTGGAACGAGTCACAGGTGATAGAAATAAAGTAAACAAGAGCACATGAGGAAGAACAAAGGCAAAAGGCGAACTACGGGGACCTCTAGGGGAATGGAGACAAAGTGCAGGATGGTGACACCCTGGATGTGACTCCTGTCCTAGAGAGAACCAGAAGTGAAAGTTGGCTTTGACAAAAGCCTATTGTGTAGCATTTGCTGTCCTGTAGAAGTCGGTACAGAATCCCTTTGCTATTTTTGATAACTTAACCACTAGTTTCACAGGGGGTCGTTAGAGAAACTTTTGTTTCTCAGATGTTCTTTGTGTTTTTAATCCTGGTCAATGTCTGTTTTTCTTTCTTACAACCTCTGTAAAAACTCCAGAGCAAAACACCTAATGTTTACCAACTAACTCTGCATTTGTCTGAGAAATCTAATCCAACCCAAATCCAACTGTCTGGGATTGCGGAGAATGTTTTTGTGTCAAAAACAGACAAATTCTTGTGTGTTTTGGACAATCTCTGTGTGTGTTAAATCTCAGTGCTCCTCAATTCAAGCTTCTGGCATCACCTCAAATCTACAACAATGGATGAAGATGTAACCCTTCAAAGATAAAAAAAATAATAATAATAAACAAGAAGTGCCAAAGATAAAAAATAAATAAATTGAAGACTGACTACATTGATATTAGTTTTAAAATAATATAATTTCCATTTCAGCAGTCAGTGACAGTAAGGTCAATACAATTAAATATTGAAATATATTATTATATTAAAATAAATTTTAAAAGTGACTTTATTACGAAACGTTGTACATAAAACATTGCCATCTCTAACTTGTTAGGTTATGTGACCAAACGCATTTTTGATAATGTGGCATTATGCAACGTACAAAAAAGACCCTAGAACTGTCTTTTTACATTTCTAAAGGTCATAGTCTCGTTTTACTATACTTATTTACTGAGAGTGTACACCTCAGGACAGACTCTGGGCTCCTGCAGCAAACTGCTCCTCAAGGTGCACAAGTTGATGGGTGTTAGGGTCTTTGGTCCCACAACTTTAGATTGTGCTTCCAGTAGAACACAGGGTCTTTAAAAAGGTGCCTATTTTAAACAGAGACAAAAATGCACTTTTTAAAGAATAGGTTAGGTGAGGTGAAATGATGATGGTTAGCAGATTGTCTTGTGATTCTGTCTGTAGACTCTTCTTTATTGCACCGAATTTCACGTTAAGGTACTGCATTGACATTAACAGACCCTGAAATATACTCAAACAATCACATACTTAAGATAGACTTGTGGAGCTAAAAGGCTGAACACTACAATACACTACAATTTTTTACACAAGTAAAAAATATTAACAGGCTCGTGTTGGTAGGCAATATGCTGTTAGCACAGAAAGTATATGCACAATGACATTGACCATTTTCTGTCCAATTACCTTGCCAAAACAGACTACACTTGGTTTGCCAAATGGCCCCAATTCAAGAGCTTATAAAATTAGAACTCTTGCATACACCAGATGATATATTGACACAATGAATTCTTTGACACTATTAAATACATCTAGAAATATTGGGGTTGCCTGTTCAGAAGAGAGTTAGCATATTTTTTATTCTGTCTGGTCTTCTGGCTGTTCTTTCAGCCTGTTGAGGATGGCAGTGCCAGAGTAATAAGGGGAGAAAATGTCAGAGACAGGTTAACGGTGGGATCGGTCAATGCCAGCAACCTTGTGCCTCGTAAATCCCCCTTCCTCGTGTCACTGGCAGGCCAAGAGAGAGAGAGAGAGAGGCAGAGAGACAGAGAGAGATAGTAAGGGCGAGAGAGTGAGTGAGTTGGGAAGGTAAGCAGGGGGTGAAGCTTGGAAGGGTTTTATCGGGTCTAATTACTCCCGATAGCTGTAATTTACAGGTTGGCAGCAGGGGGAAATCGGCAAGATTCACACTTCTCCGGGTCAGCATCTGTCGCCATTACGGCACGACGCTTGTCGCCGGCCGGTCAGCGAGCCAGAGAAACGGTAAACAACAAACCGTGTGTGACAGATTAGCAGCGCAGGCTAAAGGACCTTCCACTGACACATCATTTCTCTCACTCTGCGAGTTTGTTTCACGGCAGCTGTCACCAATAAAACAGAGAGACGGGAGAGAAGAAGGGATAAGATGGGGGAGGTAGGCTTTTGTTCCAGATCCGTAGAGGTGGATGGCAGGAGAGTGACCTGTTTAGCAGTCTGGCTCAAGAATGGATGGGAATATTCATTCAGGACAATGAGGCACTATTGTGTCAAATGGATTTTTATACTGAATATCAAATAATGATCTACTTTATTTATTAAGGATTCCTACAAATTGCTTCAAGTTTCCTTTGTGTAAACAATTTTTTTACGACACATTCACACATACGCATACAAAAAAAAGAAGAAGGATCATTTGCTTTGATTACATGGATTTGCAAAAGTATAATCAATATGCTTCATCCTGCCCATGTTTAATCATTAAAATGTGGTAAATAATGTAGAATGCCACCATTTGTGCCATCCAGTCTCTTTCTAACTCGATTAAGATTCTATTCATTAGCATTACAGATAGATTCTGACATAGAAACTTGTCTTTGAGAAATTTACTTTCCAATCTCAATCCACAGGGTGATCTACAAAGCTATCGTTGAGAACTCAAAAAAATGTAAATGTTATATTTGCTTGTTGACCATACATCCTGATAAGTGATTCATAACTGGAACTTTGCACATGCATTTTCCAGTTCAAAATCATCCATTAAAAAGATGATTAGCTATTTTGGCACACCAACCCAGTGGAAAAATTACTAAACTTGTCAAGGACACTTTCCAGGCCTGCACTATTTGGCTCTGCTTATTGGCGGGTTCACACAGGCTGCTCCAAGTGCTGTCAAATCACCAAACCCATCCATTACACTGTCCAGTTTTGGGCAGAGCTCAGTACGGACCCGTCCTGTTTAATATCTAACAGCAGAGTGGTGGCTTCCTGTGCCAGCCTCCAGAGTCCCACTGTTCCCACAAGTGCCATATGGGCGGGCCAACCTTATTCCATTAGCATGAGCAAGACAAGGGTGAGAGCAGGCCGAGGCCCTAGTCCTCCTGGCCCTCCCCAAGCAATGCCACAGGGCATGCCCTGCCCACTGCCAGCTGCCAGGACCAGGCCGAAGGACAGCCACAGTTCACTAACTGACAGTGCCATTGAGTATTTTTTACAACTTTGCACTGATCTTGGATGTTAAGGACATAGCCAACGATGATGTAGTTGTTGATGAGAGAAATGCAAAATTTAACTTTTTTTAAAGAAAGGGTAAGCAAATTTAAAACAGGTATGTAACTCCAGAAAAAAAATACAAAAACTTGTTCTATCAACGTGTACTACTCTATAGAATATAGTATTGGAAGCATCTCATTACACCCACAAGTTTTGCAAAGAACAAACAACATGCACTTCCTGCCCCAAAAGAGAAGATTGCAGGCCACTGGAGATATCTAAACAAGCCTTCCACCTGGACCAAAGACAGAAGAAGGGAGATAGTTCAGATGTTCTAAGGATCGCAAGGGAATGTCAGGTTGTGTTTCAGGCTGTACCTGCCACAGGACCTGAGGCCTGTATTAATTAATCATAGAGCACTATGAATTATTAATCTATTATCACTGCACATATATGTGATAATTCATTTGCTTCTTCTTTCATATTTACTAGCCTACCATCCGTGTTCCTGCTCACCTCTCACAGTTCTAGATGTAATATTGCGAAATAATATTAATCAGATATAAAGTCACTTTTACTGTTTACATTTAAAAGCTTCACAATGCAGAGAATGCAGTATTTAAATGGAGCAAAATGGTCAACTGGTTAATTGAGGAAAGAGTTGAAAATGTATCTATAAGCCCAAACTCTACCTTTTGGAGAAAAACAATAATAAAGTATTTGCCTCTAAACTTGCACTCCCCGAATACTTGTTTGCAACCCTCAATGACATATTTAAGCAAGGACTCTTCAAGCAGCACCTGCGGCGTATTTGTGCCACAGTGATCAGACATCATTGAGCTCTCATTGAGGAGAGATTTGGCTTTGCTCTGGCTGTGTGGCTTGTGATGAGTGACAGGAGGAAGGAAGGTTTCTTCTACCTACAGGCACCCTACGGAAGCTTCAACTCAGGAGGACACAACAGATCTGAGCGAGAGCAACACCTGTCAGGTAAGCCTTCGCAGTTGACGGCACAAGAGGTATGCAAAGCCCTCTGCTCTGACGGCTAATCTCCAGTGAGCCATCGTGCAGGGCAGTGCAGGCCTCTGCAGGGAGCCACCGGGGGCCGGAGTGAAGCAAACTTGCTTCTTCTGCGTCAGACAGTGTTCACATCCTCCCACCAGAGCGTCAAGAGACAGAGGGAAGGAGAGGAGTGAGGCACTGATGTGCTCTAAATACATTTCATTATCATCATTATGATTATATCACTGAATGTGTGTTTTTTGTAATGCGCCGCAGCACGTCTCCCCAGGGTGCTGTCTGCACAGCTGAATAATTAAAACAAGTATGATGAACCATCCATCACAGTTTCCCATAAGAGTTCGGGCTGGAGATGTGCAAATGGCTCAGCTCAGCTGTTTCTACATTTTAAATGATAAAAATGCTCTGGTTAGCACTTGGTTATGACTCGGTTGTGATTTGAAATAATTCAGTAACTAAAAATATTTATGTGTCACTTACCATTAAACAAAGCAATGCAACAAACTCCAAACGACCCCGTCCAGAATATACCCTTGTCTTTGTTAAACTTGATCTATAGGTTTGGTGCCAATAGATAGATTAATCACTCATTCAAATTCAAAAGGTAATAACAAAAGGTTAAATAATAAATAAAGTGGGATTAACAAAACTTTTGCATATCCATATTCTTTCAATCTAAATACTGTGTTCACTATACAGATTGAAAAAAAAACTATTATGTTTCATAAACACAACAACTTGCAAGCCCTGGTTGTCATTTGTAGTTTATAATTGTGTAACACCAATTTGCAAATTGCATTTAGGACAAAGCAAATCACACTTTGCCAAAACAAAACAGCATATCAAATCAAATGAGCCGCACTGTGTGATGATGTGCCAAGCAACCCTGCAGGACTAGACCTGCTTAAATGCATGAAGTAAGTCTAAGAGACAAGTGCAGATTAATGTTTAATCTAAGAATCGGAAAAAATGGTGTTGAAGCCCCTGTGTCAAAACCCAGAAAATTATGCACAGCAGGTCACTGAAATATTAATACTATACATGCTTCATTAATACACAAAGCTCCTTCTTCCAAATGATTACTGAAACAAATGGCAGGTTAGACGGAGGGATAAGTCAAATATGAGTGCACAATTACATGTTTGTTTCATGCTTTTGTACCATTTTGTTTATTACAGAGGAAGTTTTGACAACTTGGTTGCTTCATTTCCTTTGAGTTGAGTTTTGCATTCATTCAGAAAAGAAATAGGACGTACTGTTTCTTTACTCCAAGTCTTTCCGAAGGGGAATACAAGACGGATCAAAGTACGCACTGTTAATTACAGATTTCCTGTAACTTGGTCACACAGTTAGGGATCCTGACCGATCTCATATGCTCCCACCAATTAATGATCTTCTCCTGTCCCTCTGACAAGGGATGAATAATGTCTGCTTTTTCAGTAGATGGATTATGTCAAGCTATCAAATGACAAATTCTTTGCCATTTAAAAAGTCATAATTTAAACGGATAGCACAGTTGAGACTGGCCCACTGCCCAATTTAGAAACATTGATGCATTAAGAAGATGAAATACTGTATAATGGTCAGACACATAAAAACGTATAAACTTATACAAATTGTGTATATATAGATATATTTTAAAACATAATAGTAACACGTTTTACAATTATCAAAAATATTTTCATGTTAGGTAGAAATAACAATATTATATGTTGCTTTATAAATTATTTTATATTAAAAACTCTAACTTTATCATTATACGTAGTGAAATATTTATATTAAAGCTTTTTTCCTTTTACCATGCAGTTCAACTGTTAAAATGAAATATTTTCATGTTTTTCGCACTCAATATCTGCGCTATAATGTAATCTCACTTGCTAACCTTAAAGATTACACCTGAAGACATTTCAAACATAACATCAATATTTTTTTTGCGTGTAGCAGACGTGTTCATTTTAAGTACTAATAACATAATAAACTGCTTCAGAGCTCAATCGTAAATCTGTTCTATTCTTCATTGTGAGATTTTTATTTTAAGATGGTGTTTATAAGTTGCTGTGTGGTTTAACGGTTAAAATGTAATTTTTTTGTAGTTTCACACAGAACTGTTGTCAAAGAGACATATCAGTTATCCAAAAATAGACACAAATTTTTTTTTTAAATATCCTTTATCTTATTTGGTTGATATTTTTAGCGGTTTGCTAAAGCGTTTAGCGCTACCGCCACGTACCTTCTTAATTTGCTTGAGGTTGAGGATGGAGGAAAGTGAATTACTTTAAACTGTTTTTATTAGTTAATTGTATATGTTAATGATTATATAATGCTTTTATAAGCTCTGCCATCTGCTAATATAGAATCTATTGTTACATGATTGATTTATCCCCATGATATATTTTGCGTATGTTTGCGTGTGTGTGTGTGTGTGTGCGCGTGTGTGTGTGTGTGTGTGTGTTTGTTTTATA
The DNA here is from genome assembly GCA_900490495.1 of Danionella dracula. NCBI lineage: Eukaryota > Metazoa > Chordata > Actinopteri > Cypriniformes > Danionidae > Danionella > Danionella dracula. The sequence goes on along the minus strand of UELW01000256.1, from coordinate 12,788,231 downwards.
TAAATGTCACGTTCTCACCATATTTCCGGAACGCCATACACAACCTGGCAACCTAACATTACCCGCGCTCGTGAAATCCCGCCCACTCCTTCCCCCTAACTTCCTGGTGACGCGCTTTATTTTGATGGAGAAAAATGGCGGCTGCGGAGTTGAATAATAGCTCAGAGAAAGCTGGGGAACCCTCTGAGGTTTCGTCGGGACCAGAAAGGGATTTTTGGTCAGCTCGTGATGCAGTGCTGCAGAGGGATCCGACGATTAAATTGTTGAGTCCGGTTAGCGGACTCGAGCCGCTGTCGTGGGCAGAGGATAACAAACTAGCAGTGTCAAGCATCAAGAGTGTTTCTCTCATGGAGCTGGTGTGTGACATCCACAGTTTCAGTCAAAATATGATTCTGCATCGCTCTCACATCCCGGTGTCGGATACCGCGTGTGAACTCAAGGTAATATTACAGAATGACAGAGCGATGCTTTATCATGGTAACAGTAGCACCACGTGTGCTGTTTGGGCAGTAAAGGAAAGTGACGTCGCTGTATGTATCTGTAAATACATACACGCATACATTTACACACATTTACATATTAGAGCATGTATTGGTACTACAAATGCAACTTAATGTGATATTTCAATGTAACACTATAAATGTTTTTTGTTATATACAGGGCTTTATAATCTGACTTCATGGCTAATGGCTACTCTAATAAGCAGCAGTGAAATAGTTTTGTGATCTGATCATGGCTTATCTTTCGTAATAGCTGATGTATATTTTAATGTTGTGATTGAGCAACTTGACTGTTTTAAATGCTCATTTTGCTGAGATTTAGCCAATTTTATTAACACTTGGATTTAAGTAGCTCTTGGTACATGTTTACTTTCATATACAATTAAACTTGCGGTGTAGAATAATTTATCCTGTGTCATCAATGTCAGTTTGTCATATTTATTATTGTATATTGTTATCATGTAATGGTTGTTTCCCAGTGATGGGTTGCGGCTGGAAGGGCATCCGCCACGTAAAACATATGCCAGAGAGTTGGCGGTTCATTCCGCTGTGGTGACCCCAAAAGGGAATAAAGGAAAGGGATAAAATTAAATGGCTTTTTGCATGTTCTGACTTGGTACATTGTAGCTGTTGATTTTTAATTTCTCAAGAGAATCTGATTAAATTACCAAAGCATTTCTACTTTGGCTGAGAGGTGAAAATTAGGGCTGCATCTAACGATTATTACTTGGTCAATCATTTTTTATATATTATCGATTATTTTTATATAAACCTAATTGTTTTTTTTTTTTCATGTTTTACTTATAACTATATAAAACCATACATCAGGGTATTATTTATGTGTAGAAGTAAACTTTTAAAAATGCAACAACCACAAATAGAGTTGAACGATATTTAATTCTGACATTTTAAACCTTAAATGAAAAAAAAAAGTTTGTTCTTGAACTGTTAAACTTCTCAAAATATAAATAAAGAGCAAAACACTTGTTAAACAATTAATTTTGAAAACAGATTTGGTAGTTGCCAAGTTAACTTTGTTATGGAGTATAAGTAAAACTAATAGTCTATTAAAATGAAAGGAAATAATATTAAAATAATGGCGTACAAATGAACGGTTACTTGCATTCACTGAAAACCACAACAATTACGAAATGTAATATTCTACTATTATTTGCACTGTTTAATTTAAGCAAATTTAAAGTAGTGCCGTTTAACTAACCACTATTTCTCATGAACCACTGAAGTGAATGAGCTACTTGCACTACTTCTGTGTTCTGCCTAGAACAGCGCAGGTCCTTCCGGTTAGAGCAAAGTCAATGGCCGCGGCTTTGCTTTACACTCACTTTCTTACAGAAATTAGTGGGACAGCTCTTTGAAATCTGTGTAACATAGTCAATGAGCTACAAATCTGTTTGAGCAGAAATAATCTTTTAAAGATCACAGAAATAAATTGCTGTCAATGTACGAGCAGCTGAGAGGAGACTGTGGAGGGGGCGCCTGCAAAGAGCGACCCAAAAAACACATTTCTGCAGTTTCTGAAGAAGAATTATTTCTGCTGAAACAGCTTTGTAGCACATTGGCAATGTTACACAGATTGCAAACTCTCATATGTTTATTATCAGCGCTTATACCTTGAGATATTGAGCCTGGAAAAGCGAACTTTACTGAATTAAAAATACAGTTTTCGAGTTCAATGCTGGGAGTCATGCTAGCTTTTTTGCATTAACGATGTAGTTTTTGGAAATTCCTACAGAGAGCGAGTGCAAAACTAGCCAAAAGATCTAGATTAACTCTCCCGAAGTTAGCAAACAGTTTAAACAAATCCACTTAAACAATGCAAATATTACACGATAGTGATAGTTATTGATAGTGATATAAGCAATATTTTTTACATACCCTACAGATGTTTCGGCATCCTAAATGCCAACAAGTTTTTGTTTAAGGTGCTCGTGCATCACCCTTGTGCTTCCATGCAATGAAAGCTCGCCCAGCATAGCATGCAGCCGTTTAATGAGAAATGATTTCACATTTTCGAATATTTTAGACGCACACTTTTTCCTGAAGACTTTTTCCTCCATCACACCAGCGGCTGTGTATCATTTGATCATTTGATGTTTGATCTGAGCATCTTGGTGTCTCACGTACCTCCGTGTCGTCAAGTGATCAGGCCCACTAAATGATAACGGCATTCTTTGACATCTAATTTCATTATTATCATACACTCATGAAAGAACAATAACAAATTAGAAAAATGAGAATTGTCATGCTATCTCGTTCAGAAAATGTTCTTTAGAGATTGACATGGATGATGTCTGCCGCATCTCTTTCAAAATCTCGGTACCTTTCCCGCATGTAGAACTTTAGTATAGTCATATTGTTTCCCATAAAAGGGCAATACATTTTGCACAGCAATAAACAACCAATATTTGAACAAAATCTAACATTCTTGTTCCAAATTTTCCCTTTGTCACTTCTATCTTTTGATTGACCGTAGTTTCGTCCAATCAGATCTAAGTTGTTGGGTTTTATTTCTTCGAATTGTCTTTGTGTTTTCTGAATTTGTTTACTCATTTGCTGAGGTGTTTTCTGAATTTTTTGCTTTTGGATTTGTTTTACAATTTCTAATGTGTTTTTAACTGGTTATTATGCTTTTAATTGTTTTAATTGCACCTCTCTGCCACCATATATTACCCATAGGATTGATTTACTTAACAAACTTAAACTCATGTAGTTTACTCAACAGTTTAATGGGTATGGGATTATTTTCCCTTCTAAATGGCTGCATGGAGTTTAAAAGCAAATGTACCATTTATTGGGCAAAAATTTTAACTAAATTCAAAGACATGTTAATAAAAATTCGCAAAGCATTTTTTAGGTTAAAAACTTTTCAAACGTGGCATTTGACTTCACAGATTTTAGTTTTTCACTCCCAATCTCAGTTTGACTAGGTTTGCATTCCTTGACTCAGCATTCAATTCATTATTCTACACTTGCATTTCCATTTATTGCGATTGTAGCTTCATGTAAATGAAGGCTGGCCTAGCATCACCATTTATCCTCTAGCCAATCAATCCTGAGTAATATAATGTCTTATTTCTCACATAAGATAAAGATGTGTTTATAATCATTTGATGGTTTTCTTTGTTATAGATTGGCCCAGAGAAGGAGGTAGCGACTGTGAAAGAAAACTTGTCAAGAAGCAAAGATCCAATTGTGAGCCAAATGTTAATGATTGACAGAACTATCAATCCCCATGGTGGAAGTCTCTCTGGTATAAAGTATACTAGTTGGTCACCATTAGGATGTGATGAACATGGTCGCTGTCTGATTGCAGTCTTGACGATGGACAATCGCCTATCAATCCACAGTAGCCAATCACATTTGCTGTGGAGATCTCAAATAGACCTTACAGCACACTATGGCGAAATGTTGAAGTCTAGGAAATACTCTGCTCAGGATGATGGTTCACAGCTAACACCCATCAAAGACTTGGAGGAACTGCGTGGCCGGTATCACATGCAGATGCCAGTCTGCATGGTATGGTCTAATTTGTGCACTAAACAAGTTCAGACTAACAATGTGTGTAATAATGTGAGCACTGTGCTGCTGGCTGTATTGATGGAGAATGGAGATGTCGTTATTTGGCAGTTTAGCTTGCCATTGCAGGGAACGGACTCAGTGGTTTCATGCAGCACCCTGACATCAGGAGTTCTATCCCCAAGCATGCTCAGCTGGTGGGAATATGAGCATACTGGACAGAAAATAAGTGGATTGGTTGTTGGAAGCTCAGATGGACCTGTAAAGATTCTTCCAGTCAACCTCAAGGCTGTGAAAGGTTACTTTACCCTCAGACAACCTGTAACTTTGTGGCAGGAGAGGGACCTGATACCAGTCAGCAACATAAAATGCATGACACTCTTCCATCCACAGCAGAAATGCAACTGTAGCTTAGTGGTTGTGGCACGTGGTGCATATGTGTTCTGGTCCTTATTGGCAATCTCCAAAGCCGGTCTCAATGTTCACAACTCCCACATCACAGGTCTTCATTCAACGCCCATTATTTCCATGACTACTTGTCAGCATGATGGAACAATCTTCACCTGCTCTCTAGATGGTAAGGTTAAGAAACTCACTGTCATTTTCACAGATGTTGCAGTGAATTTTAATCAAGAGGAGATTGTTTTACCTGATGGAATTGCAGGAAGGCGAATGTATGGTATATCACTCAGTCCAAATGGTACTTATTTGGCTCTTCTCTCAAGCGAAGGAATGCACAAAGGCTTTCATTCTGTCAATTGCACATATCAGGTCCAGTTCATTACCCTCAAAACTCCAGATGAGGCAGCATCTCAACTTCTAGAGGCTCAAAATCTCTTCAGAAAGACTGACTTGTTGGATCTATTGCGATGGCAGATACTTAAAGACAAAGCCATTCCTTCAGCCCTCATGAACACTCTTGATGAGAAGCTCCAGACCTCAATGTCCTCTTACTTGTGGAAACTAAAACTGTTCTTTCTTCGAATTCTTCACAAGTCCATGGAAAAAATTCCAACGGAGCACCTCTGGCAGCCAACTCAAAGAACTGCCGACGATTCTGTTGCTGATGTAGAGGCGAGTGGAGATGCAGAAGACGAGAAAATGGAGGCCTCTACTCTCGAGGAGGTCTCGCAAGGTGATGTTAAAATCTGGTCCAGTGAGTTACAAATGATTGAGATCGGCTGCAAGATCGAAGAGGCGGAATCCCAATTGGTTCGTGAAAACATGAAAAAGGTGCTGGGAGAAGTGTATCTGCGTACTTGTGTTGCTCAAAATACACGTATACCCACTAAAGGTATATGTGACTTCCTCCAAAACAACCCTGATGGTGAAGACAGAGCAGCCAAGGTGAATTCTTCTGCAACCATTGTACTTAACTAGTTAAAAAAGTTAATCTTTAGAATGTTTTTCAATATGGGTCTGGCCTTCACAGGTGCTGATCGGTCATATTATGAATAAGATGAATAGACAGACCTTTCCAGAATATTGTAGTCTTTGTAAAGACGTTCTTCCCTTCACAAACTCCAAGCAGGCAGAGTGCAAGAATGGACACAAATGGCTCAGGTATGAAATGTCAGAATTATTTTTATTACAATATGTATGTTGTTTCAAAATGATGTTTAGTTATTGTCTGCCTTGAATATTTTTTAATTATTACTTCTTTGCTGTTTTTTTGGGGGTCAACAAAATGTTTTCTCTACATTGGTATACTTATTAAATACAAAATTACAAATAGAATATGGCAGAGTGTAACTGCCTATAAAAGCTAAATTCTATTGTTATAGTTTTTTCCTTTTTAATGGCATGTTAATTGCCAGTTCGGCTATGTTTCAGTTCCAATTATTTTAAAATGCTATGATTCTTGCCATAAAACTGGCACAGACAGCACATTTTAATGAACGGATAAGAATTTTTTGTGTAAATTTGGATGCAATTCCCTTACAGAACTTAATACCTTTGTTGTCTTTTTGACAGTTGTTTAGTCTTTTAGAATCTTTATTGATCTAATTGAAAAAATGAAAGATGACACAGTGGTGGAGTTGGTCGTCCTGTAACCCGAAGGTTGGCGGTTCGATCCCTGCTAGGGGTCATTCTGCCATTGTGGCCCTGGGCAAGCCACTTTACCCACATTGCCCTGTATGAATGTGTGAGACTGGTGGGGTGTGTTTGGTGGTTGGCACGAGGCCATAGGCTTGGATTGGTAGCCACATCCTGTCAGACTCCCCTAGGGCAGCTGAGGGCTACCAAGGTACCTTATCACCACCAGAGTGTGAATGTGGAGTGAAAGAATAATGTACTATACATGGTAAAGCATCTTTGAGCTCTGGAAAAGCGCTCTATTAATTGAATGTATTGTTATTATTGTTATTAATCAGTAGTGAAAATGTGGAAACATATCACATGTAATTAATCTTGCTTACATTTCGCACACAATAAATCTTATGCAATTCTATGCATACAAAACAGCGTATAAGAAAAGCTAAATTTTCTAAAATAACTTTCAAAACTGTGTCTGCTGACCGTTTAACTGGTGTTTAAAACCAGAGATCCTGTTCACATGTACCCGGGTATTTTAAAAGTAATTTTCATTCCGTTGTTTCTACTCTGTTACACTGTATGTCCCATGTACACGGAGCAGCGTTTCAGTGAAGGTGAAGTATTTAGAAAACGTTGAGTACATCATTGTTGTGTGGACATAACCACGCCTTTTTAGGTTAAAGGAGAGTTTGTCATTGATGTGGCTGCTTTTATTCACAAAGCACAAAAGCTAATGGCGGACACAGCAAGAATTGTTATCCTGTTCTCTGTGCTAAAGCATTTCTTATATGTTTGCTTGTGTGGAAAACACTTTTTTTCAAATAGCAAAAACAAGCAGTTTTAACACAGCTGTGGGGAGTGTGCATTAACAGCACGCCTGTTGGTTTTGTTTTCACTAAATGGTCAACTCTGCTTGTTTGGAATTACAAGCTTGAAATGGGTTCCGAATATCTACCTGAATAACTCCTTGATGACAATCAGGAGATCAGAACATCTGTGGACATGACCACGGACATACCAACAAATGTCTCTGGTGGAAAGTTAAAAAATATGTATTTGGTTTAAGTAGAGTATTTCAACTCTTGTCAACAGTGCATACTAAATTAACACAACAAATTCTTAGTTTATAATCAGGTTTAGTTGATCTGAAAACCATCCATCCATCCATCTTCATGTCGGCTTTATTCCCTTTCGGGGTCGCCACAGCGGAATGAACCGCCAACTCACTGGCATATGTTTTACGCAGCGGATGCCCTTCCCTGCCACAACCCATCGCTGGGAAACATTCACACACTCATTCACACTTTAACACTATGGGCAATTGTTCTTATTCAATTCACTTATTCCGCATGTCTTTGGACTTGTGGGGAAACCGGAGCACCCGGAGAAAACCCACGCGATCACGGGGAGAACATGCAAACTCCACACAGAAATGCCACCTGCCCCAGCCGAGCCTAGAACCAGCGACCTTCTTGCTGTGAGACGACCGTGCTACCCACTGCGCCACCGTGACGCTTGATCTGAAAACCCTATAGCAAAATTTTAGCACCTGGTAATGGGCGAAAAAATATCTCAATGCCATGAAAGTAGCAAAAACAAGTTATGATTATTGTTGAAGTGGTTATTCAATATTTAGGACTGCCTGGAACTTTGTAAATTGAATCTTTGATTGGCAATGTGTGTTCAAATACAAGAGAAAACAAAAACAGAAAACCACTGCGGTGGACTGCAGACCCATCCAGTTTGTGTGACCTATGACCAGAGAGAGCCAGAGTTCTTCTGTCCAAATTAGACATTTAAGAATGTGTGGAAAAAGTGGAATGAGATTGTCATTGTAAAACCGTGTATTAGCTGATTTTTCTTGCAATGTTACGTCACTTAATTTGTCGTCACACAAGTGTTTAATTGTGTTTGGAAAACATAATAAGATTTAATATAAACATTAGCCTTTTTATGTCTTCATATGTTATAAACGCATTATTGGACTTTGCTTGGATGTTTTGTAGATGTGTTCAATTTCAAGCGCCATCCATACACCTGACTAAAGGGAGATTACTGCCCCTAATGGTGTATCAGGGAAGTAGCTGCTTCGTTGCTGTCGTTTTGATCTCTGCCAAGTACTGATCTAACCTGTTCCTGTTCATGTGTCTTACTGTCTCTATCTTTCCTTTTTCTTCCCTAAGGTGTGCGCTGTCATTTCAGGCCTGTCAGAGTATGACATACCGCCGCTGTCTATTGCAGGACTGCATTGCCTCAGTAGCAGAGCCTGAGGGTGAGCCATAATGCTGTATCATATCTCCATTCAGAAGCACATCGCAGAGCACACTTAGACAATCTGTAATGCAGCAGGAATTATTCGCGCTCTAAACCGAAAGCTCTGCTGCCCCACAGCAGTGCAACCGCACTGACAAATGTTCTCCTACTCCAACACCAAACTTATGTGAAAATGTTAATGCTAATTCCTTCTTAAATTCTTAAATTTCACAGATGTTGGTAAAGAGGATTGATGAATGGATGGATAGATGGATATTATTTAGCTAATTTTATCTTTAAAGTGGACTATTAATCATAAATGTCTTGTTTTCAGATTCAGACTGGATCAAGAAAATACTGCAAGGTTCCTGCATCTACTGTGATTACCCTTTCTACTGACGAATAAGAATAAGTAAACTCGGAATCCTTTGAGCAGTCTGTATAATTGCCAGCAATGCCTTTTTATACTTGAAAGAACATCTCAAAGTTGTTGTTTTTTTTGTCGATGTTGTAATAAAAATACATGGGAGAGTTTCCTCTTTAATGCACTTTTTTAACACAAAGTTTTAGTTTGAAAGTTATATTTTTTTAAAATGTCAATCAGCTCTGCAAGTTAATAAAAAATCTATGGTGTGTTATCTGGAATTTTGTTAATTATTTAGCCAAGACTTCTTAGTCCTGGTGAAAATGTACATTCTTTCAAAAACTACATTTAATTGTTTGGAGAGAGGAAAAAAAACTATTTTTTAATTGGCGTTGGGTACACTTGAACTGTTTTTGTTCACAAATAGTACTCCACTGTCTCCAAATAATGACTTTTCCTTGGCCTCAAGGAAGAAAAGACAACTGTATTAAAAAAGGAAAACTGCACCAGAGAAAGAACTGTTATAAGACTGCTTTCCAAAAAGGCCGCATTTTAATGAGAAACAACCGTAATGAGGAGCAGGTCCCAACTGTATGTGATGCTCATTTTTATTAAGATAGTGAGCACAAGTGCATATTGTTAAAAAGAGTTCGAGGGATGGATAGAGGGCATGAACACTGACAGCCCGTTCCAAATGATGTTTCTTTCTACTCTGAAAGTCCGTGGTAGTCAAAAATAGACTCTGGCTGGTTAACCCTCATAAAATCTTTCCTCCGTGTCTATGTCCGTCCTCATCCATGCTTCATCATGTCGCCTTGCCCTGTGGCCTCTCTAGTGTCACTGAAGATGATCCCTCGGCTTGCACGGGGCTAGTTGGCAGTCCTGTCTCAGGTTTCAGATGGCACAGCGAGATAAAGTTGGGCTGATAATTACACTCAATTCCACTCCCCAAATCTCATTTGGCATCAGCTCTGTCGGGTTTAAAATGATCAGCCTGTTTATTTACTTTGTTTTCGGATTTATTATTCATAAAGTGGGCATTCTTCATTGTAATGGGTTCTGAAAACTATCCATATCATTACAATTGGTAACGCAATGTGTAAAGGCTGTTTGATAATGACGAAATAACATGAATTATGTATTAATCAAAGAGACACAAAGCCAGTGCTTAGAACCTCAAATAGCGTCTGCTGCATGGCACAGAAAATTTGTTCTCTGGCACTTTGCAATAAGCATCTAATAACGTGACTCTGAAAGCCATGTAATGGAAAGGATGCTTTTAAAGGAAATTGTGAAGCTATTTGGATTTAAATTGTACACATAATCTAGAGGCTGTCTCTGATGTTAAATGTCACAGATGAAATTAAAACTTGAAGTATGATTGAAATGTTCACTTTTTTTCCCCTCTGCAGATTTCCTCTCCTTGCTATTAGATTGTCAAATGGATCTTGGCCTTTTTGTTTGAGTGCTAGCATTGTTGATAGGTGGAGACTTCTCCTGTTGAAGAGGTTAGCTCTGTTTGGCAGAACCTCCTACTTCTTTAATAAAACAATCTGTCAAAAAACATTTCGACAATAATTACGACCCCCTCCTCTTTCCTCTTTGTGTTTGCTCTTTCAAGACTTCAAAAGGGGATTCGGTCTTCTCTTTATGAAATATTCATAGCTCCTCTTTTCATTGCTTTGTATTTTAAGTGGATGAGACAGCTTTTTTATATTCGTTAATCTTAGTTTCTTTTGTTAGATACAATATTTAGATATACATCACCTCAAATTAAATACCTAATTTGTTTAGGCTAAACAATATGCCAAGTGTAAACCTAGAGATATTAACGCTGGATATCTGTTTAATTTCCACTGTGTTTTCATACTACTAATCTTGTACATATTTTCATTAACAAAATACTAACAATATGCTTGAAGTTAATGTTTTAATGGTCTCAAAGTTCATTAAAAATAGTGATGCTTGATTTTTTTTTATGGAGCTAAGGATATGCAAAATACTATCTTAATTTGAATTGTGTTCATTTTAATGATTGACTTTTAATTTAATAAAATGTTAGTAGATTTTTTTTTAATGAAATTTGTTTATGGCAAACATTTTTTATACATAGATTTTTTGGTAACAAATTAAAAATTTTTGTTCTAAATTCCTAGGCTGCAGTTTTCATGAGGAATAAAGTTTTACATTCAAACAGCAAAATTTTGCAAGTTGCTGGCATGTAACAAGTATGAGCATTTTTGAAGTTTGAAAGTACTTACAAAAATCAGTTTTAAATTTCTTATTTTCGATATTTTAGTTACTCAAAATTACACATTTAAAACATGTATTATTGGCATATAATAATCCATATTTTTAAATTAAATTTGAAAATCTTTCAAATCAATACAATTCAAATTTGGATTATTCAAATTGGCATATCTCAAATTGGCTCCACAGATTTACATTCTAACTTAAGTTTGCACTTATTCAAAACTTTCTTTAAGATATGAAGTCATTCAAATAATAATGTAGTTTTATTTCATTTCACTTTTCGCAATATTGAAATTACATTCACATATGATCAACTATCAAACGCAATCCATTCGATATTTACAAAGTTTCTGCAGGTTTTATAATCTCAAACTTAAAACTTTTTCAGACCATTAAGAATCAAATTTAAGACCAATATTATATAATAAAAAAACGCAAAGAAAACTTTATGCTTCAACTACATTGTTTAAAACCCTAACCATCACTTTATTTTAGGAGCATTTAGGAAGGTCTAACTAGCTCTAGCAACCCTAACCGTGCCTTAACTAAGTTGAATGTTTATAAGCGTTTTCTCAATTTCTGGCAGCCATAGGTATCGTTTTATTTTATTTTTTTTTTAACATTTATCATTTGGAATAACAATGACATATAATTTTTTTTATCATTTTCTCAATCTCTGGCATCTTCAATGCTTTTGGGGATCGATGCACGTGATCCTTGGAAACCCTTACAATCATATTTACATGTTTTAACATTTATGAGAATTAATTTTCACAAGCATTTTCTCAATATCTGCACACCCTAATCATGATTAATTATTGTAACAATTATACACTATTTCTCAGACTATGGTCATCCTAAACATATTTCACATTATTTATTTTATTTACATTTTAAGCATTTTCTCAATCTCATCAGGCATCAGAAAAACAAGACACGTTAAAAATGATTTAAGACAGAATAGCCAATGCAATACTTTTTAAGGCCTATAATTTGAGCTCTTACATTTAGAATTTTTAAGACCCTGCAAAAACCCTGATTTAGGAAAAAAACATTCCAAATGCATTTATTTTTTTAATCAGTGTAACATTAACTTGGTTAACTTGTGCCAGTTTACAGCAATCTCCTCCTATTTCCTTTTAAAATATTAGTTATTGATATGAATTTTGTTTAAGAACAGTTTGTGCACTGAAGTGCAGCAGAAATATGAATATCCATGCACATTATATGTATAAAATATATGAAAAATAATATATTTGTTACAGCATATATATATATATATATATATATATATATATATATATATATATATATATATATATATATATATATATATATATATATATATATATATATATATATATATATATACACACATCAACTATCCCTGCAGAAAACATTTCATCTTGAGTATGCTATGTAGAAGTGTTCCCTCAGTAATTCACCAGTAATTAAGTCTGTCTGAGGGCTGTCAGGGGACCCCTGGTTTTTCCTGCAGACTCTGGAATCAGGCTGTTAACAGGGCCCTTTAACGGGTACATGGACCTGCTGGGATGCAGTCAGTGACCCATGACGGCTGATATGAGTGTATGAGGGAGCGTGTGATGTCAATAGTCAGTCTTTCTGCTTGTTCTGTTGTGTGGAGCAGCTCAGGTGGAACTAATACAGAAGCTCACTGAGGCTGTGACCAGAGCTCTGCTTACCGCAACATTAATTAAAGTCATCCGCTACAGACTGAATACACAAATATGAGCATAATACACTTCAGGGGAATGTCAATCTATGTATTCATGTTCTGCGCCACATTTTTTGTGCGGATTTTAAAGATAAATAGGACTAAGGTAGCCAAGATGATTGTTATATTTGTTAATGTAACAGTACAAAAAATATTAAGAGATTATTAAAAGGTGTAGAAACTTTCACCATTATACTTCCAGGGGGGACATTTTTACCCCAATATTTTTACACCATTTCTAACAGTGAAAGTTCACCTGAAACTGACACCTCAAAATATTTTCAAGAATAATTAAGAAAAAATCTATATAATGCTTCAAGTCTCTGAAGAAAACAAACATTAATTTTATTTAACAAAAATCAACTAAACTATTAAGGGGTCTCAACTTCTAATTTTTTGGTAATAGAAGCAGTGGATTTTATTCTTGTGTCACTTGTTTTTAGGCTTAATAATTTCTGTAAAAAAAAAATGCAAAAATAAAGAATGAAAATAACTTTCCATGGAACAAAATCATCACTGATCAAAACAAAGTAAACATATGTTTTAGGACTTGTCTCCAAAGCAGTAACCAAAATTAATATAACTGCTTAAATGAATGATTTTGTAATGATTCGAAATTAAAAATGTAATGTTCATAATCATCTACTGAAAAAGGATACATTTGATCCATCTTGAGTGTGGGAGTCAGACTCAAAGGCTTAAATAAAAAGAGCCCTGTTTTATTGAATAAAAAGCCATGAAAGAAAAGCCATCGGGCGTTTGCATTTCACATCGTTTCAACGGCGCACTTGCCCTCTGAAGATTTTCTAACTCACTCCAAATCCTTTCAAGTTGCCTTTCAGAAGCCACATGGAAGAATTCGCGTTACGAATTGCTTAAAAATACGAATGTGGAAGATCAGACAATGTCAAGATTAACCTTCCATCCTCAGGAACCCAGAAATGGCAATCAAACTAGCTGGTATTGGAGACTTAATGTGACATGACAATGAAAGCAGTTAGCAGTCAGTCATTCATATGTTACTGCGTTAATCTGACAGGAGGCGGAAGCAGCCAGTCCAAAACTTCAGCATGAGACGAGCGGAGACAGATGGGACTCAGTCAGGATACAAACTCACACAGATGAATTCCACTTCAACTCAAAGCATATGTTATCATGATGCTTTCTGCATAAATTACCTAGATTTCCTTGACCTACAGGTGAGGAATAGCAAAGCTTTCTGTAAATAATGCATCATAAAATGTGTAAAATGTTAATAGGGAATGAGTCAATAAATCCTCCCAGCTGTCTCTAAAGAGGCACAGTAACTCGAAAAAGTAAGTAACTTGGGAGTGAACTGTAAATGAATTTGTCTCCACATCATAAAGTAACAGTACAAAGCACTCTCTCCAAGGAAGTGTGCGCGTGTGCATGCGTGTGTGTCTTTCGTATATCCATGCTTGTAATTATTTTGGAGGGTAAGAGTATGAAGAATTTATAATGAGTATTTTTGTTGTTTTTTTTTTTTTTAAGAAATACCGATAATAACTACTATGCAAAGCTTTTGGAATGAATATTTATGACCTCTGCTATGAAATATTCATAAAGTCAGTGGGAAAAAAAAGAGCACAATGAAAGAAAATGGAAAAACCGATGTGTGAGCGGAAAGCAAGCCACAGCCTGAGATCCACTGAAAGAGCAACCGACAAAACCATCGTATCGTATATCTGACATTTATTATCAATAGCACCAGGAACACGCTTCTAGTTTTTTAACCATGCATCCCTGAGTTTCTTTCGTTCATTCGATCCTCTCTTTTCCATCGCTCTAGTACTCTATCTCATCGTCAACCTCCCTCGTTCTCTCTATCTCTTACTCTTTGTTCCATCTACCCAAATTAAGAAATTAATGAGGGATAGATTCTTTACCAACTGCCCCAGCAATGTTTACCACTGATGAAATTATAATGCTGCCTCAGCTGTATAATTTATAAGCCAATTAGAGGAAGTGTTACTTGATTTGATGGGGAGCTGACACACAAAGTACATTTAACTAATAGAGAGCAAGAGAGTTGCACGAGGAAAGAGAACCGGAGAGAGAGAGAGGGAGGGAGGACAGTTGAGGCTGACGAGTCCTTGCGCCACTCTAGGATTACGTGGCTAATTGCCCTGCTTTATCTGTCTGTCACGGATAGCCATGCATATTTCAGTGTTCCCAAAGACTTTGATTGTTTGCACTCATGTTGGGCCTGTAACAAGCAAAGCATTGGCCAACGTGGAGAGTAGTTAAAGACTGACACCAGGAAGAGGTGAAAGAAGGAGGAGGGATGTAAAGAGGGGTGTGGAATCTTACTGGAAACCAAAGTATCCCAAAGATGAATGGCAAACTGTAAGCTTTAGCATAATTACAAAAGTAGTTTGCATTTAAGTTGAGTTAGTTTGAAAGTGGAAGAGAAAAACATGTTTCTTGCAGGTTTTCTTGCAAGTTGATATGTTCATCTATTAAATCAAATTTAATTAAGCAAAAATGTCAGATCTTAAACGCCGCTGCTAGCATTTTTCGAAGGAAATGATTAGTGATCAATATTGTGAGTTACTGATATTACGAAGATTGCATTTGAAACCTAAATTGATTATTTTGTTCTTTTTGGTGCGTCCATCCTGTACATCTAAGGAACAAGCAATACCCGGGCTGAGTGAAACTGGAGATTTCCAATGACAGAGCAAGTAAGACAACGGGATATTTGATCAGAAAGATAACACTGTTTGTTTCCTTAGCCCATCCACCCTTGAGGAAACAGTTCAGAGAATCTGCAGAACTCCAGAGGAGCAAGCAGAGGGACGTTATCAGCCTCTGAAAAGTGATCAGACATTTATGCAAAAGAGAGAAACTGGAGCGAAGGCATCTTCAATTATCTGATGAGGCAAGTTTATCTGAACGGCTCCCTTTTCTTTTCCTTTTTTTTCCTGCGAGAGGATCAAATAGCAGCGCTTTACATAACAAAAGACCATCCTGCCTGACCTGCTTCCTTCAGCCTACTTTCTGGTATACCTGGACTTTCCATAAGTAGGAGAACTTTTCTTTTTTCTCTGTTTATTCCAAATAGAAACACTCGTGTTGTCTTAAAGTTCACAGATGATAACACCATTCATTACAACAACTAACATGAATCCGTCCTGGAGAAATGCAGAAAAAGGATACATTGTACATGTTTATCAGCTTCGCAAAAGAGAAAGCAATCTTACCTTCCAAAACTGCAATATGATGCTCTGTTACTAATTCATCTCTTTTAAAGCCTGTGTAACTGGGTAGCTGTTAATTAATATAGCTGTCAGTTAAAGGTCTTCTGCTGGACCAGTGGTAACATTAGCTTGACCTACTAGTCACACTAGGCCTCTATCTGCACCTCAATTAAGCTAATGCTATGCAAAAAGAGGTCTCCAGCCATTAGTACTCGCACTGGGGCCCATTAATAGCATAATTGGCCCTTTCCAAATGGCAATTAATATGGAAGCTTGCTATGATCTTTACGCCATCATAAGCTTAAAATGTTCTTACGTGCTAAACTGAAGATTTGAAAGTCCACAGGATGCTATGATTGTGGATAAGAGCCTGTGTTCCAACTGGAATTTAGTTTTCTTTGTTTAATTATATTTTCAAATAAACGTTACATATATGTGATGCTTTTATTTTTAATTTGTATATGTGCATTATTTTAAATATTTGAAAATGTTTAGTGTCTTTCAAGTACCAATACATTAAAAATAATAAATTAAGGTAAAAAAAACATGCATACACTTTAAGAAGAAGGAGAACTAAAAACTAAGTCATAGTAAATAGTTAAAAAAAAACTTGTTTGTGAACAGGAGTGTTTCCATACAGACATCTTAAAAGTAGGGAAAAATGAACAAGGTTGAGACAATGAAGCTGAGCTTTAAAATCACAATAGATTAAATTTTTTTTTTTATACATCTTAATACATTCAGACTCACTAACAATATCTACATTCAGAACCCTTTATAATAAATGGTAATATATTCCATCGTTTTATATTATTATATTTAAATAAGTTTAGTCGCTGAGTTTTAACTCTAGGTAAACAAAAAAAGCTGATTATAAAGTGTAGTACCAGTTGAATATTATACAAAATCATGGTCCAGTTTCATTGACAGTAGAGTAGATAGCGATTATACTGAAATAAACCCCTCTAGAATTAATATTCAGCCAGCCCAATTTGATATAATCAGAGGCTTGATTATGATACCTGCTGTCCTTCCCTTAAAATAAACCAAATTACTTTATTTTGACAACTTATTTTTTTGACAAACTATTTGACAACTAGTTTTGACAACTATTATTTGCAACTTGCTTTTAAACTTACAACTGAATCCTCTTCACAACTAAGACCTCTATCACTACTAATAAAAATGATCTCTTTGTGTGCAGAAATTAACATTTTGTGTTAACTTTTTTAATCACAAAAGTACCAATACTACAACCAGACATATCTTAAACTAAAATTGTGCCTAATTATTTGGCAATATTGACACTATATCGCAAGAGATGGATAATTGAATACATTGTTTAGTCTTTTTTTTCTTAAACCAAACAAAATGCTTTCTGTTTTGCCAAGATACAGTGGTCATTTACTTTCCTCAAGCAAAATACTAAGAACTCCTCAAGTGACATGACAGTACCTAGATTGAGCCCTCTTGAGCTCAACAAATTCTTGCCTCTGTGAAAGATGTAAAAAAAAATAATTAAAAGGCTACTATTAAAAGTCTACACTTCATCCTTTAAAAATATTTAGCTCTATTTCTGTAGCACACATTTTTTGGCTTCAAGCTGAAATAATTTTGATGATACATACATCTTTTGAACTGTAATGAACAACTCTAAAATCTGAAGTATTCACAATTTAATCAAATTTCCATACTAAGTCATAATCTATTGCAAATCAGCCTTTGACTGGCTATTTTTTATCTTTTTTAGAGAAACCACATCTATTTGTAAATCTATCTGCAGATGAAAAGCTCTGTGGGAATTTTAACAGGCAATCCTCGCTAAATCTTCCTGTTTCTACAGCAGGACATCAATAAAATAAATATCCTGTGTTTCTTTTATCTCCACTGACCCAGCAGGGCATAGAATCTCACTTACACCTTGGGCAATCTTTAATTTAAGCCCTGTTTTTTAGCCAGTAAATGGCCAAGATCTCAGGTGTGGCTCTTAAACAGGCAGAGAAAAACTAATGTTAAAATATGCTGCGAGTGCCAGTGGCTCGGCTCCGGAATCGACCAGCACTCTGCGTGATTAGGGTAGTGAAGCTAAGCTGATCCCAGACAACGATCGATCTCGCTCACTTTCAATATGGATGCAACCATGCTCACAGTGGCCACGTCTTGCTACTTACATTGATTTTTTCCTCAATTATATAATAGTGGCTATGTCCAGGATTTGGGTTAAATCACAGATATTGAAGGAATGATGCTTCTCAAAATTAATCGGTTTTCCCTCATGTCAAACAAGATTTTATTGGCAATGTTAAACAAACTACTCTTTCCAGACACGTTTCATGTGTGTATTTTTCAATAGCCTGATAACGTTTTAAAACTGAATTTATGCATGTCCTTAGGCTCAGAGAGATCAAATACTTGATATTCAAACAATTTTTAATGCCATCATGTATGATTGATTTTGACAGTGTTTTTATGATCATTTTTATTTTTGTGTTATCTTTTACACTTAATTGAAAGTGTTGTAACTACACATACAGTGCCGGTCTCACTTGTGATATGTTTTGTTCACTCTTAAAATGTGTCTTCCTGATTGGTGTGCAAATTAAATGAGCCATTGTGATGCTAAAATTATAGTTAATTTCTAGTACTGTTGATTAAAAAAAGAAAAGAATTTAATCGCAATCAATCACATTGTATTTAAAATGCTGAATTTTGCACAATTTGATAGTTAGACTTGAAATGCAAATGGATGGAGGAAAAACGTTTAATCATTGTCACTAATAAATGTTTAGTATTCAGAAACACTATTAATAAGTTATCCATTAAAATATTAGAAATAAAACATTTAAAAATGAAGGTTCATATTACACAGGATTCTTTATAATCTAAAAATAACTTTCTGTTAAAATTATGTGAATCAATACCCAGTATATATTTTATATACAGTTGATTTTATCATTAAAAGTTTTATAAATAGCATAAATAATTTGATTCCAAACACTTGGCTTTAAGGCGTCACGGTGGCGCCGTGGGTAGCACGGTCGTCTCACAGCAAGAAGGTCGCTGGTTCGAGCCTTGGCTGGGTCGGTTGGCATTACTGTGTGGAGTTTGCATGTTCTCCCCGTGATTGCGTGGGTTTACTCCGGATGCTCCGGTTTTTGTCACCATCATCAAAAGTATCTATAAATTCCTGTTACAAAGAGAAATATTTCAAAGCGTTATCTCTTGAAATGTTGACATTTGACTCATAGATCATGAAAACTAATGTTCAATGTTCTGAGAATAAAAAACGGCATACTTGACATGCATACTGTCCGGAGGATGTTAATTGACACACTACACATAGGATAAGACACACATTTATTAACGGAAAATGTTGTTTTTCCAGAGAATTCAGGAAAACCTCACTCAAAAATTCTAAAGAGCTTCACAAGGAGTAGACTAAAACTGTCCCCTTCAGGTCAAGTCATTCCTGAATAACAAACACTTTAAGAAGCCTAGAAGCATCCTACAAGGCCTGTGGGGAAAGAGAACTGGACTACTCCAAAGTCCTCTTATAATCCATTCATTATCTTGTCGGCTTTCTTCCCTTTCGGGGTCGCCACAGCCGAATGAACCGCCAACTCTTCCAGCATATGTTTTACGTGGCGAATGCCCTTCCAGCCACATTCTCTTATAAAACGGAAGTAATATTTTGCTTCCCAAAAGACAACTTTGAAAGACATTGAATGTAAGTTGCTTTTTTCTCACATTTTGTGAAAATATTATCTGCTGAGGTTGGTCCACTGTGTTTTCTGGAGTTCACAGACAACGTAGTTACCTACACTGTAAATAACCCAACTAATTAATTTGTTGACTCATTTTTTCTAAAGGTATAATTCCGTCAATGATCTTTTGGTGTATATTTGTTGAAGAGTTGTTGACTGAACTAATATTTTTTAATTGAGTTAAAATTCTCAGTGTTTTCAGTTTCAGCCATTTAAAAAGCATGTTCAGTCAATAGTTATGTCGATCTGTGACAGTGAGTTGTTGAGTCAATTAAAAAAAGATTTGTTGAGTCCATTTTGGGAGGACAAAATTCACTCAACATACAATTTCTGTGGAACTTTTCACTTAGCAATAGTACACTGAGTCAAGTGCATTTTTTAGACTGTACTGTTGAGGTTTAAAGTACTTCATGTGTCTTTCTGCTAACAAGATGCTGATTTAATTTCCAAGCCTTCTTGGAGTCTTCTCACGCTGTAATAGTTACCAGAACTGAGCCTGATGCGTAAAATGTACCTGACCCTAAAAAAACCTTGTTTGGTAGAACAGAACAACAGACTCAACCATGCAATTGAACCAAGAGGCAAATGCAAACCATGCAAATGAAACCTGGGCTTCCATTACTCCTGAGCAGCATACATAAGACTGATTTTTATCATTTAATTCAGGCAAAAAGACCCTTTAACCACTATTTAATGCATAGAAATGAACATCAGAGACACATTTTGCTTTTGATAATCCTGAAGGACAGAAATATAAAGAATAAAAAAATCTAAATATTTGTGTCTACATGTGACATGCATCAATACAAGGTTAGGTATGAAAGAGTTTAAGTTGGCTATTAATTAAATATAAGTACAAATCCACGAGAAATCATAACTGTTTGAGCGACCCATCAGACTTCACAGCTGTGGTTGTAGTTAGGCTCTGGTTCCAAGACGCTTCTTAGTCCAGACCTCTTATTTAACTCATCTAGTACACTTCTTTTGGTTCAACACATGACTTTTGATACAAACCTTATTAAAAGTAAAAGTGAAGTGGTTAAATAATACCATATAATAACTGAAATACTGTATAAAGGCAATTCTATCATTGCACCAATAGACAGAAAACACTTATGTATAGTGTACTACTTTCATCTAAAGGCAAGTAGCCTTATAAGACTTCTTGAAATACGAAGAAATAGTCCAACCCAGCTTGATCCCAAAACTGAGTGATGCACTGTCCAGCATATCCAGTTAATGTACACAATCCCGACCCCATTTCAGATCACACAACATTCTTCGAGTAGAAGAGCACATTATCAGCCTCTGCCATCAGACACCTGTGGGCTGAGACGAGAGTATAAGAGAAAGGGCGGAGAGGGAGCAGGTCAGGGTGTAATAGGAGTGGAGATGTTAATCTGCTCGTGTGGATATTGGAAGGATAATCGTTGCATTGCTCAGCTCAGGTGTTTGATGCCACAGATCTGAAGAAGTTAAGCCAAGATTTACAGTCATGATACTCTGCTTTCACTCTCTCGCCCGCTCTCTCTTCATTTGAATCTTTTCCACTTCCTGCTTTCAGCTTCTTCCTTTCGTTTGTGTCCGCCCTTTCCATTCTCCCTGACTCTTTCTCCCCCGAGGAAATATGAATATTCTCTGGCACGTCTAAAGCAGAGGCAGCGAGGGGCCGGGGGAAGGGTCTACGGCAGAGCTTTAGCTGGAGTAATGAGGCCTAATCCCTGCTGACTGGGCCCTGTTTAAACAGCTCCTGCCTGAGCCACCCAGTAATAGAGTAATTAACCTCTGTGCCCTCTCCTGCCCACCTGCACTGTGCCGCAACACTCCACTTTACTTGCTATGGCAGACATCCCTTCTTTTCATTTGGCCCTCCAATCGTCACAAACAAGCAAAGTAAATGAAAACGGGCAACAGAAGGTAGAGGACCATAAAAGTATGACAAGAACAGTATGCGAGATTCAGGAAGTTTGCAAACCTGACTCACTGTGAAAGTAGTTACAGTTTAGTGTTTTTGCCAATAATTGACCTTTATAATTGACTTTCAAACGTAACCGGAATTTCTTGCACGTAACTACATTTTTTAAAGTAGAAGCAATGGCTGAGGCTGGTATTATGAGTAAAATTATGCACAAAAAACTCTGCTTTTTACTATTACTTTGAATTTCTTGCACATAACTAATTTTTCACTGTCAGCAGAAAAACAATCAACAGCAATAGCTGAAGCTGGTTTTATTAGTATTTCGTGTGATTACTTATTCTAATTATCTATTATTAATACAATAAAACTTGTATTGGCTGAAAACTTCAAATTAACAATTAATACCATGCATTTGGTATAACATGAAAAATGTCTCATTACAAATAGCATTTTGTTAGATCTGAAAAATATTGGGATTTGTTATACATTAACATTTCATACTTAGAATACAGTTTGCTTAAATGCATTAATGTTATAAGAAATAAAAATGTTGATAACCTACATATTGTCTTGAGAAGGCAGATGAAGTTTGTTTGATAAAGGCATGTTAAGCACACAGCTTGTCTCTCGTCAGTGTCTTCTTCAGGACAATACATTCTGACACAACCATCCGTTTACAGTTGCTCCCTATTGATCTGATTTCAACACATCACACCAGGCAGTTTCCTGCAGCATGCTAACAAAAACACTCAGGTACGATCAAAAAGCCCCTCACGACACACGCAAGCTCATAGGCACAAAGCGGCAAGCCGCGTCTTCCCACACGCTCAAGCGTACGCTCTTCACAGACGGCTAGTTTCTGAGAGAGATAAGGGCCTTGTGCGTCTGAGAAAATCAGCCAGCTCGCATTAAGGAAGATGAAATGTTATGATGTGTGGTGGGTGAATGGTTTCTGTCATTAAGAAGAAAAAGGCAAACAGCATGAACTTGCTCTGTGTACTGTCTAAGGAAAGGCAAGATTAAGGGATGTTCAGAGGCCTTCGTCTGTCAAAACTTCAAAGTTGCCACAGGCTCTCCTTGTTCTGGTGTCGTAGCAACTAAAATCGCAAAAACTCAGCAGCGTCTGAAGCTGTCAGAGGCCTCCTGACACACCCTTTATCAGGTGTACAGAGCTTTAATATCATCCTGGATAAATAAGCCAACAAAGCTGGAAACACTGGTGCCCCCTATAGGTTGATAAACGGCTTGTGCAACAGCTTTCAAATTCAAACCACTTCAAATGAGGACAGCTTTGACCCCTTCAGACTCTGCGTACATTCCAATGGACACCACATATGTATTATCAGTTATTTATTGTTTTTGGAAAATGCATTTTTTTACCCCATAAAATGTTGTGTGTTGTAGTCTTAAGAAGAAGAAAAATCAATCTACTGCAGGTTTTTTTTTTTTTACTTTACAAAACGTTTTTGTACATACTGTAGTGAAGTTATACACCTCAAGTTTTATAACTCCTTTGTAATTTTCAGAATACATACATTTGTATCTGATCTTCACCCGAATGGACAAAAATAACAACTAAAGGCTTGACCTTATGGTTAATAATAATAATATAAAGCCAAACGTTTTACATTTACATTTTTTGAGACCTAGAAAACAATTCAGTTTTCTAGTTTTAAACTATTTAACTATTAACTGCATTTTAGTGTAATGTGATCAATTCCATCACCACAAACAGCACTTGGCTAATCAAACTTGAAAAGTATATAAACATATACAAAATTGTATGTAGATTAAAATGCATTTAATTTGGTTTGCATTTAATTGGGTGTAATGAAGCATTTATTTACGGTACATAAACTATTAACGAGTTTAGAATATATAGTTATTATTCTGCGTTTTGCATTGTCGGTTGCACTTTTATTTGACTAGCTTTACATTTAAAGAAGTACTTACAACCAGCATCCCTGCTTCTCAGAGGATCCAGCAGAGAAATGCTAATTACCTTGAACAAAACAATGCAAATGAGTTATAATCAAGCTATTCTAATTTTAAGAGGTAAACTGAACCAAATGAATCTCCCACACGCATCACCTGGGGGCTCATTGCATGAATGTCTTGCAGTGCAGGATGAAATGGCACAGGATGAGCTAGTGCAAACAGCGCTGTCATGTTGCTTTTTCTTCACTGACAGATCAGATGCATTGTGAAAATAGAAGACACATCTGGTGGAGACAGATGGAAGAAGCTAGAGTGAAAAGCAGCAGACGACTACAACCAGCTCTGTTTGGTGCAGCTATGTAGACAATTTTGCTGTCTACAATTCAAAACAGACATGTTAAAAAGTGCACATTTTGCACACTAGAAATCAGACTCAAAACAATCTGCAGGATCATGAAATGAATTTTCTTCTCACTGAAAAAAACATGTCTGATAAGTGTTATTATTTTTTTAGCTGAAATCGGATTTTGGGTAAAAGACATTTGTTTCATTTTTGGTGTGGTCTGTACAATAATACACTGTTTACATTCTATGCAGAAATACGTCCGATGGATTTTCACAATGAATGCCAATCTTGCACAGCAAAAGTCATCCCATTAAGAGTTTATTTCCTGATGATAGCAGCTCTGCTATGAGCACACAAAAGAGGTGAGAAAAAGCTTGAGAGTTTGGCACAGAAGAGAGCCACGAACAAGAAATACAGTGCAAAGGAAAGGCAAATTAATTTCATTTCCTTTAGAAAAGTGTGTTATACCAGTGGGGTCTCTGTATCTTGTAAAAAATTAAATGAGACGGATTCAAACTGTCCAATTTCCACATCAAACACACGTTGGCTCCCTGCTCCTGGATAAAGCACATCATACTGCTCACACCCCCCACTTGCCAACACACTTCATTCTCCAACCTGAACCAACATATTTTCTGAGCGCTCACAGTATTCTGGGTTTCCTTATTAATCCCACTCTCTAATTCCCCTAAGCACTGTACTGGTTACACTAGCCACTGTCTCTCCCCTGTCTAATTATACCCTTGTGAGTCTATTAATCAACCTGTGAATTATTTAAGAAGGAGAGATCTTCTGTCTGTAACTGACTTTGACAGAGGGGGGAAGCAAAGGGGGGCCAAGGTATGGAGAGAAAGAGAGCATGTGCTATATGGAGGGGGTAGAGAAAAGAGGAAAAAGCTACGCAATGAGGGTCTACCGTCCTGGCGAGTCCCAGAGGACTGAAGCTGGTTCAGCTCGCTAGCACTGAATGAGGCAGATCCTCGTCAAAATACATTTTTTGTTTGTTTTTTTCCCTCTCAATTCGCATAAGTTTTCATCACAAACATGAATTCATGAATAAATGTAGCGGCACGGAAAAATGAGGGAAATTGAAATAGAGGAAATGTCGACAGGGAGAGACACGAAAGCAAATGAAGCGAAATTTCTATTATCAGGAAGTTAACGCTTTCCAGTGCTTCCAGGTATTATGGTGAGGGTTAGGGTGGATTTTAACTATGTTGGCATTCATAAATATATAAGCTGAGCAGAAAAGGGTGCATTTAATGACTCTCGTTGCCGGTTTTGTCCAAACTGAGCAATCAATGAATTGGAAGATCCAACTTTCGGAAAAATATCATTATTTTTTGGACTGCATGGTGTTCTTTTTGGCTCTGCAAAGTCCCAGACAGTCCTGGAATAATAATAAGGCAGGAATTAGATAAATAAATTATTTGGGCCCTCATTGTTGCAGAGTACAAATGTTAAAGAGTCTGTTTGTGCCTGTCATAGGTTGTATGGCTGTCTTTGCAGGCATCATCTTCTGTATGTATGACAGGTTAAAGTAAGCTCCTCTCATTAGGACCTGAGCAGGGCTCCTGAAGCTCACGGTTCTCTATGGGATGTTTATTAAATTAATAAAAAGTAGCTTGCGGCGAACAGAACACAGGAAAGCCCTGGGTACAACTGTGATTGGCATCCACGGCCTGCTCGCACTCTCTCTGGAGGCCAACGGCATTTGCTTTAACTAACCGGCCGTGACTGAAGGGGCAAGCTGACAAGTCTCTATCTCTCCCTGTTGCTTTTATTCTCATGCCTCTTTCATAAAGACCTCAGTAGCATTTAGAAAGACAGAAAACATACTAGGAGTACCTTTTGTTGAGTTAGGGTCTGTTAAAACAGCAAAAACGTGAATGAGTGATAAAAAAATAGAAAACAATGCTTACCCTATATGGCACTAAAAAAATTTCCTTGAAAAAAAAAATTAATCCATCAGTATCTTGTGTCTGGTTAAGTACTGCACTGCATACTTCTTCACTGTGCAAAAATGTTTATAATTAAAAATTGTTCACCCCATAAAGGTTTAATCATTTAAATATATTAAAATATTTTTTCAAATATGTATGTAAGTATTTAAAAAAAAGAGATATAATAAAAACAGCAGAATTATGTCTCAACCCTGTACTGTAACAGTTACATACTGTAAACGTTTCCTCGAGCAAAATAATTCTTGAAGTGAGGTGAAGTCTCAAATGCATTTTTAATTTCATAAGAATACACCTAATAGATGCTTTCACCAGATTTATTGAGCAGTTATTTCAACAGGACTTAAATCTCAGCACTATGTATTTAGGCCACTTCTTTCACCTCAGGAACTATGCTAATTTACAGAACATGCTGTCTATTGTAGATTCAGAAAAATGTGTTAATGCTTTCATGACCTCCAGAATAGATTATTGTAATGCTCTGTTAGCCGACTGCTCAGCCGCCACGCTACATAAATTACAGTTAGTCCAGAACACAGCAGCTAGAGTTCTCACAATAAAAAGGAATATGAGCACATTACACCAGTTCTGTGCGCTCTTCATTGGTTTCCTGTAAAATATGGCATCAACTATAAGATACTGCTTCTAGTCTTTAAGATCCTGAATGGCTCGGCTCCAGCTTACCATATCTCCTATCATATATTCCGGCTCGCTCTCTTCGATCAAAAGAAGCAGCTCTACTGATGACCCAGAAGAGTACTCAATCCACCAGAGGAGTAAGAGCATTCTCATATAGAGCCCTGAAGCTCTGGAACAAACCCCTAGATGTTGTCCGGAGCTCAGCTACACTCACAGAGTTCAAAACTAGATGAAAAACATATCTGTTTGAATAAATGGCTCCTGATATATATTCAAACGTGTATGGTGTCTGGGAGCTTTAAGCATTCAAATTGTTGAAAAAACTATGTAAAATATGCTTTGATATGAACTTATAACCCAGGACTATGTATTTGTTACTTAGATTCAACTAGTATAAGGGGATCTATTTGAACATTATATAACACTTGCTGTAATAGTAAATGGACTAAGAGCAGTTTTCATACACAATCTGAAGAAACTGTTGTTTTGAATTGTTCACAAATCTGTTAGATCCATCAGAGAGCCTTAAAGGATAGTAAAAAAGTCATTATTAACCCTCAGAGACCCTAAAAAAGAAGGTGCTGAGTATGTAATTGCATGCAAAACATTTCATAAAGATTCATCTTAGGTTATCAGACACAAAGATGTTTTTATCTACAGTATTTAATGTGCAAATTTAATCTGCAAGCACTAACTTGACACATTACTATTTCATCAGCAGCCCTTGTGGGTTTTGGGGATGTGTTGGTCTTGCTTCCCACAGAAGTGTGAAGTATTTGGCTTCCTGGAGGACCTCTTAAGTCTGTTTCCCTCAGCCGAAGATGCTACGCAGTTGTGACCAGTGTAGGCAATGTTAGTGGGAATTACTATTTGAATATCAGTGAATGTACTTCCTGATCTCTAATCATCCGCACAATTTGTTCAATAATTTTTCGCCCTTACAGACAATTCAGTGAGGTATTACAATTCTAGCATCATTCGCAGGAAAACAAGGTTGGCAGAAACTTTGAGGACATTTGATTGGGGGCTGGGGGGAGCTATTTCCAGCTTTTTAAACCCTTAACAAACTGAGACAAACAAATCCAAACAGTTGCAAATGCACAGAGCAAAACACACTCATTAATATAGAAAGCGATAGCAATGAGCCAAACAAAGACGCGCTGATAAAAGTGAATACATACATTCAGATCGACCAGAACCCAGACAAACATTCTTTTTAATATCTGTGGAGTGCGAAATGCTGATATTGCTAACATTACAAGCCTGGAAAAATCTCTCGCTCAGTGTTTTTAATTTTTTTTTTTATTATCCTTTGATGTTAGTTTTGAAATTCAAAAATGATGTATTTATGAACAGTAACAGAAAAGATGTCTCAGTCTTTATGAGAAATTTAAATATAAAGCAAATTTTTATAAAAATGAATAAAACAGCTGAATTTTTAATGTCATGATTCTGAATTTCTTTTGAGCTAGGTTAGTTTTAAACAGTTATAATAACTAATCAGTTCAGTTCAGCAACTTATTTGCTTAAAAACAAATGAAAAAATTTTGAACGTAAACTTAAACTTGGTTGAATATTGAATACTTTCATATAGAATAAATTTTAAAGAAAAAAGTCTGCAGTTTATTTATTTAGCCATTTCAACTTTCAACAGGGGACAAAAGAAGTTACGAGAAGAAAGGGTATTGTCTCTGTCTAAGGAGGGGTTTTTATCTCTTTTGTACAGTTAAAATGATAGAATTAAAGATGTAAAAACACTGGTAAGGACTGAACAATCTAATGTGACACAAGCAGGAAGAAACTCCCATGACATTCTCTATACTGTGCTAGAAACAGGCTATGTATCAGATCCTACCAAATAATTTAATTCTTCATGTTAAATTAAATAAATTCATTATCACTATATTAGGTTATCAAATATACCCAGGTTTACAGACAAGCCTTCAAATGCAGTGTGTGCAAAACAAATGATTTGTTTTACAGTGGGAGAGATGTGTTTAACAGCATGTTCTAGTATACGCTTAGTTTTTATTAAGGGATGTCATTATATTTCATGTAATAAAAATTGCTCTTTTTTGAGCTCATCAAAAGGCAGATTTCTTCTTTTGCTACAGTATTGCATCTACCAAAACCTAAACATCTATTTTTACTAAATTACTAAGCAATGGCTATAAAACTTGCAAAGGTTTTAAATTATATCAAATTCAATTTAAAGCTTAAATGCACGAAACGGCACAAAACTGTTTAAAACAGTGAAATAAATCTTATTTGAACCATGAAGTTAGTATCTCTTTACTTTTGTTTTTAGGTGAACTTGAATGCTGCATGTAAACATTGGTTTACCCCTAGTTTCATCACATCCACGATGTATGGAGAAAGCAACAGGATTTACTTTTTTATTCTAAATATTTGATACACCTACATGGAGCAAGGTCTGTAAGCTCTTCCATCACTCTATCTAACATCTAAAATGTGTAATCGCTAAAGTGGTTTGGTTAGATTTTGAAAACAGTATTGCAAACATGCCCTGAAGGCAACTATATTGAGCATTACAGTAAACATGTTTTCATTGGTTTTGAAGGACAAGGCAGACATTTCAGGAGTAATCAACAGAATGTCTACAGATGTATGTAACATAGAATAAAAAACACATTTGAATGTTTCCCTATATATGCCAACTATTTTTTTATCTGAAAAATAACTTTTGACAAATGACTAACATTAAAGAGGTGCTGAGACAGATGTCTTCTATTTCAAAATGAATATTAAACGTGTGAAAAAGTCAACCTGAATATTAATTGAGCTCTATGTGGCATCATAAATAAACTTGTTAAAATATTTTATTTAAAAAAGTCATATCTGAGCAGATGAGCCCTTAGTACTTAACAGCAATCAGGCAAATCAGATGTGATTAATAATGTATTGAACTATTACCAGCTCTGGAACCCCACATTAGCAAATGCGCAAACACAACATAATCCATTCACAGTTTTGCTCTCTCCTCATATTTTTCCTGGGCAAACGGTGCAGGAGCCTGTTTCATATGCAGCCTATGTCTCACTCTCTGGGCTTCATTTATATCAAAAAGACTCAAATAGGCAGAAAGTCAGAGAGCTTCCAGAATACCATATGGTTTCCTCTTCACCTTTCCTTTGTGAATCCGGCCAGCTGAAGAATGTCTCATTAATGTTGATAGCCTAGCCTCAGACACAAAGACAGAGAGGGAAAAACACAGCTAGAAATGTAGTAGGGTGGATGTGGTAAAGTGGCAGTCTGGTATACGTGTCTTGCACTTAACCAAAGGTGCACCCTCCCTTTCTGTCTTCCTCCCCTCATACCTCCCTTAGAAAGCAGAGCAGTCATGATGAATTAGTGTAGTGAGCAGAAAGTCACATAGTTGAGATTTGCACTCCAAAAATAGTCATTTAGATTGAGCTGATGGCATCTGAAAACCTGGATGCCTGAGGACACCCCCAAATAAATCTTCTCTTGTCCTTCTAGGAGCAGACGGAGACGGAGTGAGGGGTGCTGTAATATAATGGGCTAGGCATGTGAGGTATGGAAGATCCTGAAGAAGGCCCACAAGAGAGATCCGTCGCCTGTGGTCTTGCCTTGGGCAGGCCATGCACAGCACTCAGGTGGGCTGACACACACTTGGGGTTGAGGGGAGGGGCTCACAAAAGCCTTAAACCATAAACGTAAGACTCAGAAGCATCCTCGATAAACTTCAAAAACAAAAAACTAAAAAAAAAACTTCAAATTCAAACGAATCCGGTTCCCTCAGCCAATTTAGTTTAAAAGTGCAAAAATGTTGTCTTGTAGATTACCAACTATTTTTCAAATGCAAATATCAATGTAATCTTGTTAACAACAGATATATTAAACAAAAGATATATTAAAAAAAAAAGTATCTATTGAAGTAAATCATTCTCAAATATGTCCCTTTTTAAATAATGCTTTGTAATTACATTATTTGGAACAGGAATATGTGTCTATAATAAGTTCTAAAAAATCTGCTTCTTTTTCACTCTATGTTTGTTTGACAAACTTATTTAGGTTCATCCATGTTCCTGGTTAAGCAAAGGGTTATGTTACTGCTGAATATTTTAATATTATACGTTTCTGATCCAGTTATCTGATCAGCAATGGAGGATTTTGTAGTTTTGGGACCCAAGGCAAACAAATGCTCAAGGGCCTATTTTTTTTGTTATGTGATTAAAAAAATTATCCATGCAACAAATAATTCCTTTCTAGTTGGAGCAAATAGAGAAAATGTAAACTATTTTGAAGGAAATTACCCAAATTAAGAGTCAAAATTGTGATTTCTGGAGAGTGGTCTGTTGATAAACTTGAAATTTCAGAACAAAAACTTAAATTTGGCTTATGTGGATAATATGTGGATTTTAGTGTAAAGTAATTTCATAATTCTGTACGTGTTGAACATGTGACTGGACTGATCAAGTTTAAGGGAATGAAGAAAAAAATGTGTAAATCTCACAGAATTAAATAATTTGAATAATTTCTAAAAATAAATTTAAAGATGAGTTTTAAAAACTGCACCTTTAAATACATTTATTGTTTAATTGTATAATTACTTGCGACTTATCTTAAAGCTAAAGCAACCACCAGCAAAGGACCATAAAAGAAGTCCAGACTAAAACTTGGTAACCCAAACCATCTCTTTATTCAACTTGATTCAAGTATTCAATAGGGAAAAAGCTGGTATATAAGCTCTTCATAAAGCTGAAAACAACATTCTATCTCTCAATAACGTACATATTTACAAAGGGAGATGCATCATTGCAAACATCAAAGTCTCTGAGCAGTGCTCAGTGGGATATCTAGGGAACGCTGCTCTGGATTCAGCAGGGAGGTCATTATCAGCACAGAAACTGAGAGTTGTCTCCATGTGCAAATCTTTTTAACAGTTTGAGAGTTAAAGCTGAAACAATACAATGACTGAATGGTTTTAGGTGAACTCAAGTCACACAAAAAAAAACATTTTACAAAGTAGACTTTACTGAAAGTATGATCAGGTTTAGATGGCAAACAACGTGTACACACAAAACAAAAACACATGGACACAACTAGTGTTGAATCTTCACAAACTTACAGGTTTTTTTTATCTAAAATGTGAAAACAAACATAGATGAGAACAACACATGGGATGCATAATTATAATTAAATCAAACCATATTACAAATTTCCAGTAATTCTTTATATTTAGATTGCACTGCAGTAGCTACACATAATAATATATAATTTTGATGGTTGCTTAAATACTTCAACTTCCACACTAAAATGCGGTGATTAAAGAAACTACAATTCCATAACAGAGAACTCATCTGCTTGGTTTAACCTCTGAGGTTGTGGTAAAACATCTTATGTGATATCTACATAAAAAATTATGGGAACAATTTTATAAGCATATTATTTTAAAGCAGTTTATAAGGCTTGTCTTTTCCCCTAGCAGAATCTACTTAAATAAATCATCCTGAAAA
Source organism: Danionella dracula (assembly GCA_900490495.1). NCBI lineage: Eukaryota > Metazoa > Chordata > Actinopteri > Cypriniformes > Danionidae > Danionella > Danionella dracula. The sequence continues at coordinate 12,756,264 of UELW01000256.1, read as the reverse complement.
AAAAAATCCTGAATAAATCAGCCAGCCACATAATTTTTTTAACATTAGTTAGATCACATTAATTTGTTTTGTTTATGATTTAAGCAATTTACTTTTAATTTTAATATTTAACTCATTATGCATGTTATACAGCTTATAAATCAAAACTGCAAGCACTGTGATATGGTTCAAAACCAGACGGGCTTATGAGATCTAATGTCGAAGTTCTCAAACCATACTTTCACGTCGCTAAACAGAATGAAGTCTTTCCAGTTAAAATATACAAACAGAATTTTAAACTACATAATTTTCATTATATGCACCCATTTAATGACCTGCAACTCAGCAACGGTAGCTAAAAACAAGTTCACACAATAACCTAATAAACACATATACTAGTTCTTGAACAAATTTATAACACTAAACCACACTAAACAACACAATCATAACAATATAAACAGACATATTACTGTAGTAAATGTAAAATCCCATTCTCCCACAATTCACCTGGTTTGACTATAAAGTTGTCTCAATCCAAATCGGATAATTGAGCCAATTCTCTTAAAATAAATATGTAGTATTTTTTTCTTAATCTTTTTACATAATTGGCTTCTCAAATTAAGCCAAAGGATTTATTTAAAGTAATTTATTTTTCTTTATTTTATTGGTGAAATACTCTCAATATTTTAAAAGAAACACAGAAAATGTATTTTTTTAATAAAACATGCACATTATTTTCAATGATTACAGTGCAATGAATACAGTTCCATTTTTTTACAGTGCAGTCACATTTGAGGGAAACAGAAGTGAGTGCTCCCTTCTGGGGTCTGTGGCAAAAAGATTGACAACAAATGTCTCATCTCACTTAACTCAATCACTTTTACTTTCAACCTTGATTATAATCTATAACTCTCTGCTCCTGTTGAGAAGTATATTAATGACCCTAGTTTATCATAAATAATATTAATGATAAACTTGAAAATCAATACTTTGAACTTCAACAATCATTATAATCATGGTATAATACATTTGAAAAGTACATAAAACCTTTTCCTGCGTATCGCAAATGCATTAAAGACACAAAGAGTCAACAGAGAAACTAACTCCGAACAACTCTCCAAACAGTCTGTAGTAGAAGAGGAACAACTCAACCCTCCACTCTGGTTCTGATAGATATTGTAATGAGCCTGTTACTGGCCCTTCAACAAACCCCCAGTCCGCACACACCTCAAGTAACTCCCAGGGCCCCCAAACGGCTCGCTCCATTCCGTTTCATCACACTTCAAACGGGCCTGGCGTGCTCCACAGGCCTCCTCCAGACCAGGGGACTGCAACATCTGCATGAGGTGGGAGGAGGGAGGCGTGTCTCACGGGAGATGAGCAGCATCTCAGAGCAGATGTCACATGAACCTGAACAGCAGGATGGGGGAGGTATGCCGTGAGGCACATTGCAACAGGTTGAGAAAGAAACAGACCATTCCAGGATTCTGACGTTCCTCTGATTCTTTCCCTGTAGTTACCCTTCTGTCACCTCTGACAATAAATTAGGTCATTAGTTTGTCTTTCCTTAACAAGCTAATCATGTTTTCTGTGGGGTTTTTTCATTATTAAATTCATGTCATCCCAAGGTGTTCCCAAGGGACCTCTTGTGAAGACACCAAGCTGAGCTGGTACGACTAGAAGAAAATATGCTGCTTCAAATGTCCCTCTGGAAAATGAAAGTCTTGGTACCTACAATTTACAAAAGATAACCTGATCTCTAAGAGAGAAACAAATACAAGTAGAATCCTCTATTAAGCCCTATTTCCTTGTCATAAAAGCTATTTTTGATATCATGTCTGTATCGAAGAAATAAAACGCATGTGGATTTTGTTCACAAACCACAACTTTTTTTGTATTTATAATTCACTAACTTGCACAGAAATATACAGAAATATACAGAAATGTGTTCAACGTAAAAACAGCCAGGTTTTAACACCTAATTCAGGTGTCTCTTTGTGCATTTAACCTGTTGAAATTGTACCAAATGAGTAGTTTTAATCCAGAATGACTTTGTTTTTGGAACACCTTTTCCACCTACAGCTGAACCTGTCTCACTTACCCAGAATGCTCTATGTGGTAAGCTCATTGCCATTGGATAGCTCAAGCCAAAGGTGGACCTTCCTCCAGCTTTTAAGCCTAAATGAGTCCAGAGAACTTTTTAAGAGACCTTTCTATATTTTGTTTCCAAAAACCCATGTCTCCGGTAACGGTTTATTGTGTGTGTGAAAGCAATCCTATTGTTTTCAGGGACCGTTACCAAAATCGCTTCGAGAGGTAGTGTCAAAATGGTTCAAGCAGTCCTCCCAAAGAGGAAGATGTCTGCATTTGACATGCCATAATAACATACTCAATTGTTCATTAAACATAGCAACATGACAGTAAATGTGCAAATATGGAGGCTTTTGGTTGAACATCCACAAAACAGTGTCCATGTTGCAGTTTTGTGACTTCGATGACTTAACTGCATTGGCTTCTCTGAGACAGATCAGAAATTACTTTATGAACATACAACTGCAGGGGATTTGAGAGGGGAAGCGACTGTTCTCTGGAAAAAAAATCTTTGCCTCTATTGACCATCTAAGTGCATTCAGATAATGGAAATATGGTTTGCATCGTGTTTCAGCCAAACTATCCCAGCATTGAACAAAGGGACTGTTAATATTCAGTTTTCGGAAGAATACCTGAGTAACTGAGAGAGCTTGTTGCTTTATGTGAAATCTGTAACATTAAGGTGTAGAAGATGATATTTTTGGATTAACTATCTCAGTACTTTCCTTCTCTTATGTCCTTTGTTATGTGCTATTCTTATGTTTTCTTTGTCCTGTAAATATTGATTTAATTTTCTTACAAGACTACCCTAAATGGTGGGTTTCGTTACATTTTATTGATATGTGGTTGTCAACATTTAATCGCATGTTGTCTGGTGGAGAACATTATATTAATTCTCAACTTAAATTGCTACAAAATTATATTTTTCAATTAGGGTGTTACTCTTGTTTTTGTATATGAAAAACATAAAATGGACAGGCGTAAAACTAATTTTTGAGTTTTGCAATTCTTACAAAATCAAGTAAAGTAAGAAATAGGGGGTAAAGTTGTTAAAACTTTAATAAAACTAAAATAACAGTGCATAGTACAAATCAGAAAATAAAAGACAAATGAAACGAAACAAGAGCGGTCCAAATGCTATCTGTGCAGTGCAATCAGGCAGACTTGTACTAATTATTGCAGCAGACCGGATCTACTCCCAATTACCAGCAGATACACCAAAGTCTGCAAAGAACAATCAAGCAACGCGTACGCTTGACTAAACTAATTCCCCATGCTGTTGTTGGATATCTTCTGCTGCAGTGGGCCTCAATTGGAAACAAATATCTTTCACTGACCTCCAACACAGAATGTGGCGGTAGCCAAACAACTGCTGATTCAACCCCAACGTTTCTGCACTACTTCCATGCACTCAATGTGCTACTGTGGCTAAATGTAATTAGATAGTACGTTAAACTGTGCCACAACACTTTCAAACATCTTTTCTGTTCATTTTGTTGCCTTTATTTGTTTTGCAGAGTGAGGCGTCCCGCGGAGCGTGGAGACAAGCTGCCGTGTTCCACTCATTATACATTCAGACTGTTTTTGTCACAAGTCGACTGGTGCCTCCAAACAGCTGTTTTCCCTGGCATTATAAATAAGTATTTGTTCTGACATGAAGGGGAAAAGTCTGAAAGATAGATGGGGTAGAAAAGCTAAGCTAGAAAAGCTGGGAAAGGAGAGAGGATAGCATGGAGTCTTTGTAGAGAGTAAAATATTCACCTCAGTAGCCAAAGAACAGATAACACATTACATTGTTGACTATTCAGTCAAGATGTTTAGAAGAGATTTGAATACTAACGCAGAGCATAAGCGTGGTTTATAGCTATTTTCAGCTGTTATTTTGCAACTTTTTGCTTGAAGCTGAAGTTGAGGTTGGCAGCTCAAATGTCTTTACGTTTTCTTTACAAACATAAATACAGTCAGAAGTATTTCTGAGCGATAACAGCACTTCACTGCTCAAAGACGTATAAGAGCAAAAAATAATGCTCAATATTTTTTATGAAATCAGATTTTTTTTGTGATCATTCACATTACACACAAAATTCGACTTGTATCCAATGAAAGTAAACAACTGAAGTGAATGACCATCATAGATTATTTCAAGGATCCATCCTTTAGTAAATCTAATAAATGATTGCTGCTTGTTCGAAAAGAAGTAATATGTGAAAGGTCAGGTCAGATAAACACCATCTTTGTTCAGAAACTTTGTCATTAAAAAACATTTTTCTTCAATTACTGTTTCACTAATAATGAAGTGTCTTGTGTCGGAAAATACATCCTGAATAGAGAAGCAATGTTGCTTTTTTCTGGGAGATCGCATCTACTAACATGTAAACAACTGCATCCATTACATGAACTGTCAAAAGGACTGGAGGGAGGGGCACAGTTATACACATGTCAATCAACATTGGTGTTTGAAATTTTACATTATTTTACTTTTACCGATATTACAAAAATAAAACTCTTACTTGAGTTTGTTCACACCTTTACTGCAGATATTCATCTCCATCTAAATCCAAAATAAGCCAAAAATGAGGCATCTGTTTGAGATATATAATATTTCTCATATATGAAGGTATAAAAAGTTACACAGAACGTTATACAGTGGTACCTCGAGATACAAATGATTCACATAAAAAAATCTAGATTACAATCCAATATATGAATGGCCACTTGAATATTTTGTTCTATGATAAGAAAAAAAATTCTAAGATATGAAAATGTGCAATATTCGACATTTGAAATTTGCACGGCTGACAACACTGGGCACCATGTTACTGCATTCAACTTTCTGCTCTCCTATTTGTTTTTTGTTCCAGCCCTGATGCTGTGTGTTTGTCTGTAGTATCCTGCTCTCCCAGTGCTTCCCCTCTCTTCAGGCACGCTTTCATTATTGTGTAGTTGGTTTCCTAAATTTGTGAATATTTTTGTGTTGCTTTTTTGGCAAAGTGTGTTTTTTTCATGGAGGTCATGGCTCTCCTCCACTCCCATCCGTTCTCCTCCCCTACCACCTCCTCCAACACTTCTCCACATCGCCATACTGGAAGGGGTTATTATTTTTCATTTATTTATTCTGTTTTCATTGGTTTATTATTATTTATTAGTTTTATAATGTGTACGTTTATGGACTGAAGGCTCCTACTTTATTTATGTCAGGTTTTCCATGTTATTTTAAATTATTAGTGTGGTTTCTGTGTGGCTTGGTACAGATTAGCCATACATATAAAACTTGGTTTGACAACTGAAAAGTAAAGCATATGAAGGCCACCCTGGAACGAATTAACTTTCTATCTCGAGGTATCACTGTAGTTGCCAAATACTTGGTTCCATTATCCAATCATGCTTTATCTTTAGCCATACTTTTTCCTGCAATATCACCAAGAATTTCTGGAGGTCATCTCTGATCTCTTTGCTCAAATGCCATGCCGGAATTGCACCGATTGCAATATATAAGGAGTTTAACCAGTTCACAATTATATCATTTCACACTTTTTAGTGAATGGACACAACTGGTTGACAGATACTGTGGATTTTCTTATTTGGTAATCGGCCTCTGAGAACCTCATATCAAGGTTTAAACCAGGACACATCCACACAAATGATTACAGAGTGTACCAACTGCCTGAATTAAAATCTCCACTCCAATAATTATGAATGAAACCCTTATATTTTGTAAGCTGGCACTCAACAGTTGCTGCGATTATGGTAGATGCAAGCAAACCTTTCAAAACAAGGACCTGCTTTTCTTAAAAAGCACAGTAGAAAAGCAAAGTAAGCTCACATGACCTCCTAGTGGGGTTACGTTACATTTATGCAGATTAATTGAATAATAAATAAGTTAAACAGACTGTTACTTTCAGACACTAGCCTGGGGGGATAAACATCTATTAGCCGATTAACCAAAAATAATAACCACAAGTCAGTCATCTTAAAAAGTGGGAAATTAAACGACATGAAGAATAGGAAAGAATAAAGTCAAGTCATTGCAAAAGATATTTTAATCAATTGATATATTTTTACATGAAAGTGAAATATAAAAACAATCAACATTTTCATTATTCAGTATGTGACAAAGAAAGTGAAATTGTCTGATCGCCCTTATTTGATTGTAATTAATGGCACATTTTTCGGGCTAGCTTTTTGCCAACAGATACAACAATAATGACACTGATAGTTTAAGTGTGCAAAAGAAGTGATCTTCCTCTGAGCCGTAACTCCAAAGTGTGATGCACCTAGAGAACACAGGCATTCATACAGAACTGGATTACAGTACAAATAATAGATTTGGGGTATGAAAAAATCTGAAACTAAAAATGGACAGAAAACTGAAAAGAGTAACAACAGGAAATGGTAAAGGTAATTTGGAAAATTTGCTAATGTCATGTAGCCAGGGAAATTTCACATGTAGTGTAAAGTGGCTAGCAAAATATGGTTCCATTTTTAATTGCACAGCCAGCTCTCAATTTCCTTTAGTTCTGTCAAATATTTCCTGCACCAAGTTCAGCACAACCATCTATCTCGATGAACACCCTGTATGCATTTTACAAATATGCATTTAAAGACATGTGGCCCTTGAGCTATACATCTATCTGAGCTCTAAACAAGGCATATTGATTTTTCTAATTTGTTTACTCTTCTCTCTCCCATTTGAGCAGACTGCTGGAGAGGATGGTTTGCCCTGGGGCGTTCTGAGGAGCCCAGCATGTTCCCGCTTTGATCATCGTTCAGCCAGTAGATTAACATATGCAGACTCTCTTCCTCCCTTTGTCGTCAAGCCTACTAATAATTCAACAGATTTCTATGATCAAGTACAGGACACACATCAATCGACCTACCTCAGATTTCATCTTGAATTTATCCACAAGGATACTTCTTACCACTAAAACATATCCAAAACATACATAATGTGTTCAATAAATATGACTAAATATGAGCCAATAACAGTTTCTGTTTCTAATCACTATCTTGCTAAACAAAGTTCTGGATAACATATCTTGAAGATGTTTTGATTTTAAAATGTCAATAATAACTTCGCTAATAGCTTTTGTACTGTTTGTATTCACCCTGAATTACAGCAACCGAAGCCTGGCTACAAATACCAACAGCTCACAACAGAGTTTTTTTCTTTACATATCTTTTATTTTTAACTGACAATTTTATTTACACTTAATTTGGGAAATTGTGTACATGTGAAGCTGAACTGGCAATTGTATTGTCAAAGATGCAATCCAGTAAATTTATCAGCATTTCCGTGTTTATGGTTTCACCTATTTAAGCAACTTTCATGATTACCTGACTTCAATAGACCTCTAAATACTTAGAAGGAAATTCATTGTTAGAAGAATTTATTATGTTTTGCTTTTTGCACCAACTATGCAACACTTAACACAGACAACACCTGTCATAAGATGCTAAATGGAAACAGAATCATGCTTTTCTGATTGGATGCCAATTTAAGATACAGATAAAATTTTCACACTATGCAAATTTACAATATTCAATTACAATTACAAAGCTACAAGAAGTTGAGAGAGACAAAATGGCTAAGGCTTCTGAAAGGATCACAGACTCTAGATTCGAACTGGGGTCAACTGATGTGCAGATGCATCTTACATTTCCTGTTCACTGACTGCACTAGATCTAGGGATTAGAGCTCAACTACTTATGGTTTTCAAAGTTTACAAGTACCTTCCTAAACACTTGTTAATGAAAAATGAAAGAAAACTTTGTCATGACGAGTCAGAATCTTCATAAGTTTCTGGTTCAGTATAATTCGTCATTGTCTTTTGAGCAAAAATACAATACGAGGGAACACATTCCACTACTAATGGCCAGAAAACTGCAGTGAACTAAGCTTATAAACAATTGTGAGTGAGCAGCAAGGAGTACTGTGACCTTTGAGTTTGGAGTTGAAGCCCTATTAAGGCAGAGCCCAGCTTACTGTTAGGACACGCATCCCCAACTCTGGAAAAGCAATTTCACAGCAACTGCTAGGCAATCAACAGTGCACTGCGCATAAGGCTGAGACAGCGATGACCTGCTGATTCCACAACAGCAGAGGTGAACCAGCCTCAACACACTGATGAGCGCTGGACAAACATCAAACAGGCACAGAGGACCTCCCTGCGACCTGCTGCAGAAGCCCCATCTGACGCCCGGGCCTTTTATTTGAGCTGATAGTGGAAGATGGATTGGCAAATATCGATCATGGCAGAGTTCGTAAAACTCTCTCTTCAGAGGTGATTATAGTTGGACCCAGCTTGTTCTGTGTGAGTGTTTGAGATAGACAATTATGATTAAACTAAGAACACAAAAAAAGAACAGTCTTTTTATATCTCCTCTTACCCCTTAAAGTACGGTCGCCTAATCAGTTTTTGTTGCAAGTGCTCACTTATCTCAAAAAGTTGTCCGTACAGTGCAGTGCATAAAAATATTAATCTGCCCATACTCCAGTCTTGTGTAGATACTTGTAGTCTTTGGAGGGTCCACACTTTCAGGGTCTTTAAATAACACTACAAATACAATATTTACAAAAAAATACTGTTCCATAATAAAAGTAGCAGAGGGAAAATTTCCCTCTGTGCATGGTCATTTTCATTTTTTTCAGTCATTGTGGTTATTCTTTATTTCCCAATATTTGAACAACAATCCACATCTGTTATTGTCAAACAATCAGAACAATTGGAATTTTAATTCACTTGAAAATGTTAGATGGGTATTAGATTTCCTACCTTGCTACTCTTTGAAAGACAAAATTGCTTAATTTTGCTCTTGCCTCTATGAGGAAATACATTTTTTTTTTTTCAAATTTCTGATAGGACATGGTTATAACGTGAACATTTTGATTCCTACAGATGCTGGTGTAACAGATAACACTGCCCCCATTTCCAGCACAGTTCCGCAGTCTCCAGTAATGAACGGTGCCAGTGGACTCCAGAAACCTACTCTCCCCCCTTGTGTTTGCAATAGGGAAGGCGTGTTATTAATTAAGGATACGAAGCAGATTTTGACAAGGGTTCCCGAGTGGCAAGCGGTGTGGATTCTTGGCGTTGACCTGGCCCAGCGGGGGTAGTGTGCGCCTGTTTGAGTAAGGGGGTGGTGGAGGGCTGGGCTGGCTCCATGCTGGCAGCCAGGCCTTCCACGTCTGTGTTGGTGCTTTGAAGTGTCACCTTGAGAGAAGAGCCAGTGGCCGGGTAGTGGAGGGAGCAGTAGCAATGAAAGGAGCAGCACCGCTTGCATTGCCAGACACGGTGCTTTTAATATTACATGGGCTCCGGTCCATCTCTCTACACATGCAGGATATTGCTTCTGCTTGATTTATTCAGAAAGTGGATCTTTCTTTGCTCCTTTTCATGCTGTGGTTCAACACCTGCGAAGGTTTTAGCCAATCGTCTGCACTTGAGTGTTGTGTGCCTAGTCTCTGTGACTTTCGATGGGAAGACTTTAAGGTGTGTGACATTGTGTAGTTAGGGAGGAGTAAGGATGTGAACACAGAATATATTTAAACAATAAGCCGGGCTATTGAAATACAATTACTTGCACTACATTAGTCACCATAATAGCAAACTTAATGCGAGGGCCAAGACCAGAGGGTACTAGAATAGATTTTTGTATGAATTGTTTTATGACTAGTATTATTTAAGTTGTAAGTTACAATTTTCACGCCAAACATCGTTTGTGGAGCTTTGCTGAACTGGATCTGAAAGACATTCGATCGAGTCAGCTGCCTGCATGAAGAGTGCGCTGCATCCTCTTCGCATCGTGTGGATCTTCGCCTCAACATTGGGCATTTAAAATTGAATAATGCACGATTAAACATTGTATATCCCTTACATATATTCCATATTCTCCTAATGTTTGTGTTTCCCTTATACTGTAGTGGTTTGCAACAATAACATAATGTTCCTGAAATATTGCTTGTAGATTGCTTTTGTAACTATGAAATAAAATTCTTGCAGTGTTCATTGTTGGGTTATTTCTCAGTTTTAGCTATGTTAAATATAACTAAAATACAATTTTCATCACTACCAAGTTTCCACTCATTGTTTAATTTTGATGAATTAAACAATGAATTCTAAAGTATTTGTGAGTATAGAGTAGAATATAGAGTATTTTATTTTTATGATAAAATCTGTCTCTAGTTAACTGTTAACAAACTGTACTAAAGGGCAAAACAAGTAAATCAAGACACCTCATTGAGCAAAGTGTTTTTTTCAGTAAGAGTATGCAGATTTAACATGGGTGTCAAAGGGAGTCTGCTACCTTCTGAAGTCTGCTTCTAGTGTTTAGTTAAGGAATAACAACATCAGTAAAAAAAAAAAACCAAGAGGTTAGCTGCTTCGGTGCTGACACCCCTTCAATATTTGAACTAGAATTCACCTAGTGATTTATCTTAAATTAAAGATTTGCCAGTGAATGAATTTCTTCTATAGGATGGCCTGGACTTGATAATTAAATTCCATAAAAAACCAGTTTACTAAGTATCCGCGAAAGGTTGTTTGAGTTACTAGGTCATCGATTTCATTCATAATAATGATACTGCAATTTTTTTTTTTTTTTGCATTGTGGACAAGCATGTTCCAGCATCTGGTAGACAAATCGACTGGGAGCACATGTGACCTTACTGTGACCAAAAAAAAGTTACTGTTAAAAGAAAGGGTAACATCAGAGATCATCAATGGTCTGGTGACCAAACATTTATTCACAGGTATGAACAGGGACAAAGCTTTTGGTGGTCTCCCATGTTTTGCTGCTAATGCAGTTAGTAAAATTAATGTGTTCTTCTCCAGATCATGTTTATATTTGACTTCATGCAAAATAGTTAAAATATTTTTTAGCAAATATCTTACGCTTTCTTCCAGCATTTGTATACATTAAAAGATTCATGACATTGATACACTGTCACAAACATAACTATTGTTCCTATAAAATAAAACATTAACATGAATCAATGCACCGTTAGTTATACAGGAGAAACATATTTTGAAAATTCTGCATCTCATCCCAGATCATAAACTGCAGTTTTAACTCTGCTAATTAGTTCTGACATGCACAGCCTTTTATCTCTCTCTCTATCTTCCTTTTTTAATCAGATTAACCCAAATGGGCATCTTTTAATGGCCCCTTTTTTAGAAAAGCCGAAAGAGGATGATAATTAAAATAATTAAACCACTGGGATTGGCATGCGCATCCCTTGTTCTCCCCCTTTTGCTCTCGTTTCCTTTCTTCTTGCCTTTTTAAGTTTGAAGCCTTCTTGGCTAACAGATTCAGAAGTGAGAAAAAGCAAAAACCACCCTCAGTTAATTGAATTTATTCTCATCAAAGGTCTAATACGCAAGGTTTTTCCACTTCTTCCTGTGAAACTCGATGAAGAGGTGTGTGAGTGTCAGTTGTCTGAACCAGATTGCAGGGGTGAGCGCAGCGATAAAAGCTCAGGATTATTTTGTTTCTGCTACTTGTGTTTAGCTAAGCATAAGAGAGCATCATCTTTAACGACTTATTATTGTACTTTTAAGCTATTAATGAGGACAAATTAAGTTGTTTTAGAGGTGTCTTTGTGAAATGTGTTTACCAATATGCCCTTCATCATGCATCCATTAGGGAAAAACACAAGAGCTAAAATATGAACAGGACTTTAGAATGGTGTAAAAATAAACATGAATGCTGCAACACAGTGACTGTTCTATTAAATTCCTGAAAGTATTAACAGGAGAAAAAAAACAGCCTGAACAAAAATTAAACCTGTTGGTTAATTGCAAATAATTTTTCCTTGATTAATTGTGCCCAAGAAACTGACTGTCAAAACAATTCTCACTTTTTCAGTTTGATAGTGTTAAGGTATTTCATCAAATTTAAAATACACAAACAAATAGATGAGCCCTTGATACAAGGAATCGCTCTTTCAAGAGAAAACTGAGAAATAATTAAATAAAAATAAGATCCTTTATAGCCCAATCATGCCTGCACAGCACTACTTTAGCTCCATCACAGATTGCCTCCTGTGTCCTAACAACTTCACTGGCTCGCATTTCAAGTTGTCAAAAAGAGAAAAGAGAGAAATCCCTTTGCTGTGAATACTTAAGATTATATATTTAAATTTTCATACAATCTTTGAAAACATTGAGGGGTAATTCATATTTACTCTGACATCTAATTTCTTGAGTAGATTCGAAAATCACAAATTGGTGTGGATTCCCTCCGCGTCCAATTATTCTGCATCAGTTTCTCTGACCTCTCAGAGTACTGCTAAATTAAACATACGACTTTTTTATTATTCCGTCATGAAATAGACCTACATATGCACACGTTTGATAAACTAATTTTTCTTTCTTAGTTATAGGCGTTCTCGTCGTGTTTCACTGAGGTGCACGGGCGGGAATAATTGCACCACGTGCGCAGGTCACTAACGTCAACGGCTGTTTGAATCTCTCTTGCCTCACAGATTAACCTACATACAAATATATTGTACGTAAAGTTGTACACATTGTGAATGGTGTTTTGTTAAAGAACAATGAAAAGGTGGCCGGAAAAGAGGGACTGAAAAATCCCCTAACGCTGTTTTAATCATATGAAAGTAGGTCTCATTAAAGCGTCTAAAATGACCGGTATGTTCAGATTCCTGGAAGATTTTGAGAAAAAGGCATACTACGTTATTAAAAAATTGTGAGGATTTTGGATGTGTATAATCCTGCCTGAATTGTGTGTTTTGACCTCACCTGAATGAATACCATTCGGACTTGAAGATGCCTGACTGAGCGCACCTGTTGACCGATTGAGTGCCTAAGAGCAACAGTGCCATCTGCTGGTCAATAACAGAACTATACAGACAATCCCTCGAATTTTATTTTAGTTCCATACATCTTGAAGATGGTTTTTATTGGTCCATAAAATGTTTTCTATGTTCATAGTTATACATGAAGTATAACATATATTTATGTTACTTTTCAGTTGTGGCATACAGAGAAAATGAAAACATTTTCAGGTTAAGTTTACACTTTGGAATAAGATTTTGGGTCTTGAAACAGACAAAATGTTATATGTAAATGAAATTTTTATATTTCAAGTGATGGTGGCAACCCACGGTAGAGGCCCCAAAAAAGTTACCTTTGCCTAAATTCTACCCTAATTTTACTTTTCAAAAAAAAAATATTTCATAATAATGAAACAAATGTATATCAGATAAAATAAGATCAAACCAGTTATTAGAATTTTTGTACTCAAATGATAAAAACGCAACGCAAAAGCAAAGAAACACAACACTCTTGCTTCTAGCCTGAAGATATTTTTAACTTGCAATCTAAAACCTACTAAACAACAATAAAGACAACCGCAAATCTGTAGAAAACATTGAAGACAACTTTATTTCTGTCATTCACAGTTAACACAAGCTTTTCATCCATCTCTACATCTCTCTCCCTCCAGTAAAGGAGCTCAAAAACAAAAGCGTTCCTTTCACACCACGCTTATTGTACCTCGTGTCCTGTCGAGTCGTAGTTACTGTTGTTGGCATTGAAAGAGGATTGTTGTACATGCTCTAGATAGCAAGGCAGAAGGAACAGCAGAAAGGTGATGGAGACAACAGGATTTGGGCACAATTGTAGTTATGACATATAAAAAAGAAAGTTATTTTACATTGACTAGTTGATAAAGAACAGGTCTTACCACCTCGAGAAAAAGGTACAGATCTTAATGTTCTGATATGAGCTATAGATTAAGAAAAGGCTAATAACTGACAACAAAATCCATTCGTTTAACCTTAGCAGAATACAGCCTGTGTAGATGTGATCTTATTGACTATTTGGCACTCGGGAAGCAAAACTTTAGTATGCAGAGACTAGACGTTATTGATTATATTTTTGGTTAGCTTATCAAATATGCTAACTCAGATAAGAGTGTATGTAAACATCAACATAGATAATAACAATTTCTTCCCAAACTATCAGCAGCATGGGTCTAAAAACATTATCGTGCAACTGATAAAACTTCAAAAGCTAAAAAGAAAAAAATATTACATAATTATAAAATATTATGTATAAAAAAACATTGTTTTGGAAGGACAAAGTCTTGTCTAGACACTGTGATCAGTAACAAAAAAACACTGCAATATAAGCTAGAAAGACAAAAAAGTTTGAGAAGACTGAACATACACGTGTAACTTGATATTTGAATATTTTAAAAGCTTAAAAATTGTTGTAAAACACTGATTTATGCTTGGCACAAGGCAACACTCTTCTGCTAAGAGTTGACATGTAGTCAGCATTTGTAAAGTTCACTGTAAATGAAAGAACGTATGGTAGTTCTAACCCTCTAGATATGATTCCACATGCTTCAAACGGAGCAGGAAACTTAGGCATAACATTTATGGCTAAGGTCAAATTAGCCCATGCTCTCAACTTTTCCTATTTCAGTGCAGGAATTACTGATATTTTGACTCCAAATCCTGTTGTCCACCTGTGGTACTTGGACTCATAACACAGAAAACTGATAGTGTCTTGCCTTACACTCTGCTAATCTAAAAAAGTTCTCAAACGTTTCTTCAGAATTCAGTTACGCTCTTGAAGTCTTTCGTTGTAGTCCATAATCCTCAAAGGTTGCTGCCTGGGCCGCTCGGGGCATCTTGAGCCAAAAATGTCTTGTTTTTTGGCCGTTTGAATATCCACAGGGGATGTGATGACAGTTAAACTTTGTGCGCCACTTGAGATTGATGGACTTTTAACTTTAAGCTCAGTTTTCAAGCCAGTGAGACACTGTGGCGGAGTTTCATCTTCATCACACTGGCTTTCACTTTTGTTACGGAAGAGCTCTCGTGCCCGCATACCCAGAAAGCTCTTGGCACTGGGGTAGGAGCCAACGGTGAGTGGCATGTCGGAAGAAACAACAGGTCCTGGGGGTCCTAGTGTGGAATGTGAACGATGTGGGGGTGGTTCCACCAAGACAGGTGGAGGAGTCTCATGATTTCCATTGACAGACGTGGCTGAAGATGAGGTGGTCTTAGAGTGGCTTGGAGATAAAGTGGCTCCATTGCCATGTAGAGACTGAGGTGACTTCCCATCCTTTCTGGTGTTTTTTACTGTGCCATCCAACACTATGACACTACAATATAAAAATGTGCTAATTAGTATATAAAAAAAGCTAAACTAAAATATTCAATATATTCTAATATGGAATACGCAAACCTTTCAAGCAGACAATATCAACTTTTACATTACTTTAATTAAAGACTAGGTATACAACATTTTGGTACTTGTGTGCAAGTGTTTGTTTATGTGATAAACAATTTATGGTGCCGATTTGTGGGCAAGTCATCTGCCAATAAGTGGCATCACAGCAAAAGGGAGTAGCATGGCATTAGCTTGGGTTTATCAAATTAAGCACTGTTACAAATTAGACACTGAATAATAATAAGTTATAAACCCCAACAAAATCAGACTAACTGGAAACTGTATGTAGGTATCAATGGAAGATCTATTTCTAAATGCAAAGTGACGCAAGTGAAATAATAAAAACGATTGTATTATTCTGTGATTTTATGTAGGGATGCATCAAAAAAAATCAATACATTTCTGGGCTCAAACCCAAAACCAAAAAATAAAAAAACCAAGGACAAAAAAAAAAGCATTGTATAAATTATTATTAAGATTAGTATTAATCATACCCGTATGCATATTGAATGATGTATTAGTCTTATTTCCCACTGAAAGATTCTAAAATAATTGCCAAAAGACTCAAACTCCATGTCTTACCTGGTTAGTCTGTATGGTCATACGGTTAGCTACAACCATCCTGTTTTAGTAAGATTTTTTAATTTTGCTTTTAGAATTATATTTTTAATCGTCTTAGGTTGTTTTCACTTGGTTTGACACCTCAGTAGCATGCTACATTTGAGAAATAATGGTGAAGACACTAAACAATTGTAAGCACACACCAGCTTGCGAGCCATCCCCAGGATTTCAGACTGAATTTTTTAAATCTTAAATAGTGTGATATATGTTAAAAAGCACATCAACATAGAAAAAAAAGAGCTATTCATGTACTTAAAATATCCTAAATAGTATTGTCCAAGGCATGTTGACAACAAACATCACATAACAAATAAGATAAAAAATTGTTACATAACCAACCATGTAAAATGCTACACTTGAATACCTATTTATAATACCTATTGTACACGATTAACACTCACATAGCCATACATATATGCATATAACTATAAAAATGCTTTATGTCTCTGGGTTGGAGTCTCACCTGTGGTCGGTGGCGCCTCCCGCCTGTAAAGCAGAAGAGTAGACAGAGGAGTCCTCTGTTTCCAGTCTGCTGTAGAGTTCTAGGAGCTCAGTCTGCAGAGCAAGCGTCACCTGCCTCTGTGCCTGATACCTGCTCTCAGAAGCCTGCAGCTCCCCTCTAAACAATTATAAAAAGATAGAATATTTAACGTGAGCATGAGGCTGGTACCATTGTACTGTGATGATGCAAAACCCAAACAGATAATACTTTGCCAGAGATTTAACATCTTCCAGAAACTTTTTTTGTTCTACGATTAGGTGGTCTTTCTTCGAGAGCTGGATTTCCAGTTCTGCCACCCTCTGCTGAGCAGCATCAACTTTTTGGCTCTGAAGTAACAGGGTCTGCTTTAGAAGGTCCATCTCCTTTCCAAAAGATAACTGCAGCATTTGAACCTCCTGTAGCCGCAAAGCAAAAACAATATGGAATGAACCATGACTTGTAATTGAGGGTCTCTAAATCTTGAGCATTTACCTTGTTCGTATCTGGTACGGCTTGACTCAACTCCTGAACACACAGTTTATGAGCCTCTCCTAAAAGCAACAGCTGTTTATTCAGGAAACTCAACTGCTGCCGAGTACCTTCACTTGTTGCCAACTAAACAAAGACCCAACAGTAGAACATCTCAGTAAAAAGACACTGAATCGTGTTATGAATAAGCATAAAAATGAATGTCAACATGAAAGCATTATCGCATTTGATACATTTTTGGAGATTTAATGTATTGTTTGCACTTCCTTTGGCTTGTATAGGCCAGTTATACAGAGCCTGTCCTTCCCCTGCTTTTACATAGCACATAGCTAACTTCTGAGCGTGGCTTGACCATTTTAGTATAAACAACACATATATCAACAAGTACATCTTCTAAAGCTATGCAGAGTCAGACCATTTGTGTTTTGTGAGGGTCATACTTCTGAACAAACACGGACACGTATCAACATCACATATAGTACTAAACATTGAATGATGGTGTTTTTTCTCCATTCATTTGTATCTCTCATCTAAAATTATAATATTACAAACCCATGCACAACGTGTTTATATAAATCATGTTCTTTAATTTATCAACAGCACTAATAATACAATTTTATTACCTTGGCAGTTAGCTGGTTCACTAGGTGTCCAGTTTGGCAAACCTTGTAATTAGCCTTCTGAAGCTCCACCTCCATTTCAGCTACTCGCTTCTGATATTCTTGAAGCTTACTCTGATCAGAGGATCACAGATGCATTAATGACCAATCGAATGGTAAAATCTTGAAAAACTCAGCTGCTGTTATTCTACTTTTAACTTTACTAAAAACTCCTGTTCTCAATCATAGGAAAACATCACATGGTTGGCTTGAACAATTCTATCTTCAAAGAAAAACAGCTGTGTCAGTGAACCAAAAAAAATAAATAAATAAAAGAAACCTGTAACTCCTGGTTTTTGGTGTAGTTGTCATCTCTGGCCTGCTGTAGTTGCCGAATCTGGCTGTGCAACCGTGTGACTACAGTTTCCCGGTCGTCCCAGAGTTGCCTGTACCTCTGCTGCTCCACCTGCATGCTTTCCCTTAAGGATGAGACCTCCACACTCTGCAGGTTAAGCTGGTCCTTCTGTGAAAGGACAACAAACTAATCACCATTGGTCTTTAGCACCGTCTAGTGCTGAAAAAAAGCCAAATAGTTTTGCACCAAAACCAGACTTTTTATTTAGATGTCTTTTAAAAGAAAATGCAAGTTAGGTGAGAGAAATGTATTTGCTTAGGAGCTACCATAGCGATATTCTGCTCCTCGAGGGCGGTGGCATTGATTATTCGCCGAAGAAGACGGCGGTTGCGAACAGCGTGCTGCTCTCTTTTGTATCGCTCATACAGGAGCTGATTGTGAAGCAGGAGAAGCTGACTGCGGAGGGTGTGAAGCTCATCCAGAGGAGCAGAACCTTTTGGTGTGGAATAAACAAACTCGTATTAAACAAATTATTTGCTCACCCAACAGTTACTGTTTTAGCACAGTGTGCAGGACTCTTTTAGCATGTCTAAATGTTCGCAATAGACCCAACATTTAGATGTTGTAGACAAAAGAAATACATCACTAAATTAAGAACACCTGAGAGGACTGTTCTATTGTTATACACTGATATAATAACAAGAATCACTTCAACAAAAAAACCAACAACATTTCAAAGAACACAGTCAGCTTTAACAGCAAGTAAACTTTTATATTCAGCTAAAATTTGCAATTATGCTGAGTTTTCTCCAGGCACTCTGTATACATCTTACATCGCCTTACCCAAACTCTGGCCTACATTTCAACTCCAAATGATGCTAATGGAATTTGTTGTTAAATTTAAGCCACAAAGTAAAACTAGTTTGCCACTTATGTGAACACCTGATAGAGCAGATTTGATCCAACGTATGATTGAACATTTGAAGCCAATCAGGAATCATTTGTAGCTAATCAGGACAAGCACCTATTGGTCTAGAGCAGGGGTCTCCAAACCTGGTCCCGGAGGGCCGGAGCCCTGGACATTTTAGAAACATCATGAAACACACCTGTGGCACTAACTAGGGTCCTCTGATTGTCTGAAGCTAAAGTAGCATGCATACCACAGCAGGGTTGTAAATAAAATGTGTAGGGCTGTGGCCCTCCAGGAGCAGGTTTGGGACAGCTCTGGAGAAATGGTTGTTTTAAAAAATACATTTGGCTGCAAGAAAAAAAAATATTTTGATTGTTTTATTTTGTTGTTTGCTTTTTTCAGTCATCATAGTATAAATATTAATGGGAGACATATTTTTCATAAGTTTGTTGTCTTGGTTTATAGCAAGACAACAGCGTTATTTCATGGTAATATGTCATAAATGGTTAAAAAAAAGGTCTAAAACTTACTTAGAAAAACTTATTTTCTCAACTATTACAACAAGTATGGGAAGTCAGTTTTTAAAATACAATTCAATAGTGTGGTAGGAACTAGGCGTATTTCTTTTAAGTTGTCAGTTTTCAGACATTTCCCCATGGAATCATATACAGGGTATCTACAAGCAGATGTTTGAGCTTATAATTTCATTTTAAGTAAAATAAATATAGACTTTTTTTTAATAAAAGTACAGTTAACAATACCTGATTTACTTGTTTCAAAGCTTTATCATTTAATTAAAATCATGCACCAAAATAATATGAAAACATATACAATTAGAGATCTGAAAAATAGTACAGAAGTTGAAAATTATTATTATTTTTTTCATTTAACGTTTTCTGCATCCAGCAGAACAAAATTGAATATGGTCCAAAACGATTGAATAAATAACATTCTTACCAATATCATTTCTCATGTTCTGCAGTCACAAGTTTTTGGAGTCATGACGACTGTGATTCACCTTTAAATGTTTATCTCAAGCTGAAACACAGCTTTGTTTCTCTGTGCACTGAAAAAACTGCTTTTCCAAGAGTAGTGTATGCATGCAGCTCAGGCACTGTTGTTTACCTCCAAAGTGTGTCCAGTCAGCTGACTTGCTTGGCAGGGGCAGTCTGAGAGCAGAAAAAAGGAAAAGAGAGAAATAAGCCAGGTCAGTTGCAATGAAAAAAAAAATCTTTGAAGGCTTTCGACTTTCCTGGCAGTAAACATCTTTTTGTACAAAGCCTCTTCTGAGCACAGTCAAAACACCTCAATTTGTGTGAGCCCAGTAACTCAACTCAATTATATGTCTTTTAGCAAAGACTCTAGAGGACAGGAGGTGAAAGAGTGATCTGATTGTGTTCTCCAACACTGGCTATGCTGTTGGACTGATTTGTGTGGCAGTAGACGTGACTCGAGACAATGCTGACGGTTGTTTCACTGTGATAGCAAGTCAGTGGGCAAATTAACGACCGGTTTCACCCGGTTTTCCCAACAGCAACTCAAAACAACACTGGCTGCTCTTTTTGTGAGTTCTGGTGAACTACTGCACTCCTGTTATCAATGGCACATGACTCAGTGTCTTATAATAGTAATAACTTAAAAATGAACTAATAATTAGTTGGACATTAGGAGTTTTAACAAAGAAAATGTGATGAAAACTACATTAAAATAACGTGAACCTGATGAAAATTATACAAAAAATAAATTAAAACTTTTTTTTATTTTATGTGATTTATTATAGAAGTAAGTTAATCAAAATGTATTTTTTTTATCTCTGGAAAGTCTGGATTAAAACATATAGACTCAAAGCACTGGCTGACATTATGCACAAAGACATATTTGTTTCTACAGCAATGACTTAACAACAATCACAGGATGAGAAAAAGGAGATGTATGGAGCCATTTAACTTTACAAAAGACAACAAACAACAATAAAAAAAGTCAATGTAAGCGACGGAATCATAAAGTTAATACACAACTACAAGCTAAAACTTTTGAAAAGAGTACATCTATCCGAATAAAAATGTTTTTACTTTAAATATAAAATGTTCCCGATCAATTCCACACATCTGCTGGCAGACTGTTCCAGATGGTTGGGGTAGCTGAGCTTAATGAACAGTATTCATGGGATTATCTTGATTGTCTGTGGTGGACCAATATTAAAAATCCAGAAGAGCGAAGAGATTGATTTGAATGGTGACTAGTTCATAGAGATAAAGAGCCTCTTGGTTATTGAGAGCTTTGTAGGCAGCTAAGTTCTTTAAACTGTGTCAAAATGAGCAGCCAGTGAAGATAGACCAGAATTGGAGTGATATGTTCCGTTGATGGGTGTTCTTAAAAGCAATTTTTCTGCAGCTTTGTGGATGAGCTGTAGCCGGTGTAAAGATTTGGATGGAAGACCAAGGAGAGGGAGTCAACTTAATTTGTATACCTATTTTACGGATATTACAGATATTGCAGCACTAATCTGAAGCGTGGTAAAGTTCTTTGGCCAAAAATGTTTTGGCCAAAAACCCTAACCCTAACCCTGCATCCAAAGGAGAATTATGGGAAAGGTTAGATATGTAGATGAAGAGTCAGCTTTGGACATCTTCGAGACCCAGGAGCATACTCTGAAAAGGCACCTACAACATGGACAGCAGTGGAAGCTAAAGTCAACAAATTCTTTATAAGGGGTATAAAAGATGAAAACAAATAGTTTGCATTGAGACTAGGAGTGATTTAGTTTTATTGAAATTGTTAAGACCGAGATAGAAAAGCTTTAAGAGAACCGAGTCTTAAGTGTTAAGCAATGGACTCACTGCCTACGTACTTTCTCTGAAATGTCAGCCAATATTGAATATTTTATCTTCTATCTCAAATTCATTTTTAAGTGAATTATAAAAACTGTTCCTTCATTGTGAAGGTGCGACATCACTATACTGCTGTGTCCCATTTTGTTATTTGTTGAGTTTTAATTCAGAGGCTAGTTTCTATAGTTATCCCCAAAAGAAAGACACAAGTGTAAAATTCCATGGCGATCACATAAATTGATGCCAATGGAAAAAAACGACTTCGATTGCTGAACTAGTAGTTGATGACCAACTGAGATGGAACGCAGAAGCAGTCATGAACAGAGTCTATTAAAATGCTTTGAACTTAGAGCAGATTTGAATAAATAAAATAAAAAAAGTTACATAAATGATCAAAACACCTCAATATTTTGTCTATAGAAAGACTAGCCAGTGTTCTTAAGTAATCATGAATCAGGAGCAATGCAACCTAGGAGACATGGGTTTTAACACCCACACTTTTGATAGTTTGATAGTTGAAAAAACCCACACTTTCCACTAAAACTGCATTCATATTTGTTAGGCACTGATTTTTTGACAGTCATAATTAAAATGGTTGTTCTGTCAAAAAGAATGAAGATGTAACCCCATACCTTTGACAATTTTCCAACACAATCAATGTTCAAAAAACTGATAAAGGATCAAACCTCGTGCTGTAAAAGTGCAATAAGCGTGTCTAAGGGTTTCTGCTGGCGTGTTCAATTAATATGTTTACAAAGCACTTTCTGAAAGGAAACACCAGAAATTAAAAATTAACACAATGTAAATGTAGAAAAGTCATGTTTACACCAGAAAAATGGTAAAAAAATGTATAAACCTTTCCATGCTTTTTAACTGAAATGCTATGGTCTAATCGGAGTGAAGCATCTACGCTAAGTTAAACGTGATATAGACCTCTTCATATCTTAGAAGTCACAATGCAGTTGTTGTTTTTTAAGACCGTATTAAAATATTGTGGAAGCTAAGACTTTTTCAGAACCTGAAGACTGATGGTCTTACCTTTTCAGAACTTTATCATGGGCATCTCCCCCCTGCTGCACAAGGCGATCCAGCACCTCCAGAGGGGAAGATGGCACTACTTCTACACCCTCTTCCTCGCATTCCTTCCCCACATAACTTCTCTGGGACTTCTCAAAGCTTACTCTCTGTGCAATCTCTGAGGTCTTCCTTCCCACAAAGAGTGAAGCTGTCCTTGGCAGAGCCATGTCAAAAAGAGCCTCGTACGGCAGAGACTGCGGTTTGCAAGGACTAGGGGAGCTCAAGCTGAATTTCAAGCCCTCGTCTTCCGGTGCAGAAGGACTTCGATGTAGGAGACTGTGCATTGGGTGTTCGATGGGCATAAACACTGGTTGGAAGGACCAGGTCTGTTCATGTGATGCACCCCTGCTGACTCTTTCTCTGTCCCCAGGTGTGAGCTCAGTTTTGTCAGGGGTGGAAACAGTGTTGTATGGGTCTCTAAATGAACCTCCCAGGAGCGCAGTGGATGAGGGCTTCTGTTGTGCACCAGTCAAAGTCTCTGTAGTTCTGCAGAATGGCGAGTCAAAGCAGCGAAGACCAGCTAAATCCCTCTTCTCTTCGGTTAGCTTGAGTAGCTCTTCTGTAATGGCAGCTGAGAGGAGAAAACACCAAAACATGATTATGTAGAAGTTGAGTTTTGCTCTTTAAACGAGTGAAAAGTTTTAAACTGAAACATTAGAAAAAAAAATAATAATATTAGCCCATACCATCCTCTCTCTCCTTCTCGATTTTCAATTGTTCTTGCTCCTTCATGTAGTCAGAGAGTTCAGTCAGGGTCATAGGCATGTTTTCACCTGGGTAACATGTAAAAAGACAAATTCTTAACACTATAAAATATTTGTATATTGACAACAGATTCTGTTCTTTAAAAATGAGTCCTATTACAGAGAGGGCTCGGTTCTTTGTTGAGAGAACACTCCTTCCATCTGAGCGTAGTGGATTGTGTGTAGTATAAGTTTGAGCGTCTATCGATTTACACTTAAAATTGAAACCAGACAACACACACACACCCGGGCACCGCTTTATGGTTTGGACAGACTAATTCTTATTTCACACCTATTAAAGTGTGGATAGTGCACAGATTGGGACGCAAGGAAGGTTTCTTCAGGTTAGGTTGGTGCTTCCTCACCATGTGACCGTCTTACGAAATGACCAGTTTTGGACTGTCAGTTTAGTCATTTGTCAATTTCATTATGCATTATTATTATTATTATTATTATTATTATTATTATTGATGTATATTGTTTGTACTGACATTCATTCATTAGTTTGATTTAAGTCGGAAGCAGATTCTGTGCATGTATACCATTTCTTAATTTGTTTGCATCATTCATGTATCTTTTGATTTATTGTCATAATTGGTATGTAATTACTACACTTTGTTTGTTTCAGATACCAACAATCATCTCACAACTTCTTGAATAAATTGGTTAAATGCATAATCAATCTGATTGTGTTTTGTGTTCTGATCAGTGCCCCATTCTGATTGCCCCATTTCACAAGATCAGAACGAGCTTTATAAGGTATAGGGTAGTTCTAGGTCTACACCATATAAATATCTGAATAAATTGCTACGCAACTCTTAATGCCTTCTCTTAATTTATTTATATTCTGGTTGCAAATCTTGGAATAGAAAAAATGAGAAAGCTGACTCACAGACAGAACCATCTTTCTAAAAATGTGTAGTCCTTTGTTTGCATACATAGTTTGAGTCATGCAAATATAATTTTAATCATGCCTGGCCATTGTAAAGAACATCTGGAGTGCTCTCACCAAACACGTTTTTTTAATTACATAGAATCTAAGGACTTAAAATCCTCAGCCTGCTTCCACTAAAGATATTGTCAAGATGTACTATAAGCTTTACCATTTCAATTCTGACATCCAGGTTTTATATCAGTGCTTTTGTCAAACTGCATCAGCAATTTACTCTTCCTGCTCTTATTGTACAGTATTGGCATTTTTGTTTGCCTGAACTCTTACACAACCCATCTCCTCACAAAACAACTGACAATTTGTTAAAAAAGAAGAAAAGTACTACCCTTATACTTACAGATATAAAAAATAGATGCAACAAGATATGATGCACCTAAATGAGAAAAATGTAATATTTCTCACCTCTGTGATTGACCGTTTCAGACTCTCTGAGTTGCTCCTGTCTAACCAAAATAGGTTTGATGTGGTCTATAGATCTCCCGTCCTTATGATCACAAAAAAACAAACACATACATTATTTCACTATAAAGTTCACAATAAAAGACATTATTTTAAAATATATTAACATAATAGAGCTAGATAAATAGATGTGACTTTGTGCTAAAAGATCCATTGGCCTTGTGCGATAAGCTGGTTGATTCGCACAATATGTTAATATGTTACTTGTTTTTTCCAAGTGCGATAGAATCCATTTGCATGCTTGATTGTATTTTTCCCCTTACATCTCTCTTTGTGGACCTTTTGCAATGCAAGTTAAGACATAAAAGCATAGTTATTATATAAGTCGCTTTGGACAAAAGCGTCTGCCAAATGCATAAATGTAATGTAAATATGTATTACATGACCTGTGATGAAATGTGGAGCAAATTATCACTTTAAGGCAGCCAGGCACAAGACATGAGCATGCCCGCTGAACGGTAAGTGACTCAATAGTCACCAACTGAAGAGACCGCAGAACGCAAACGCTCATTTTTTGCTCACATTAAACAAAGGTTTAAAATCAAGTTCAAGCATGAGGGGTGTGTGAATGCCACTTTTCTCAGATATTCAGTGGCAGATCTACATACATCAGTTAGTCAGCGTTCTGCTATAAATCCAGTTGGCAGACTATTTATTTCCTTCACTCATCTGTTTTCAGGCAAAAAAATAATTTGCATGCCTCTCAAATGTCTGGTTCGAAAAAAGCAAAAGTGATCAAAAAGAGTTAGAGACATTTGTGTAGTTCCTTGTTTAAGGAGCTCATAGAAAATGTTTGTGCAGTTTATAACTGAAAATGCAAAACACATGCAAAAGACAGTTTATCTGTGATTTCGATGTGTTCCATAGAGACACTGCTGAGTGAGAGTCAAATAAAATCAACAGTAAAATAACACTTATGTAAAATAAAAAAAATATGCAATTAAAGAAAGTTATGGATTTATCAAATTGGGAAATACCGGGTTCAAATATCTGTATATAAGAGAGCTTGCAATTGTGAATACAATAATTTAAATGCAATAAATTGGTTGAAAAAAGTTTTACAACAGCAGTGTTATCACTTGTCGCAGTATTCTAAATTCTAAAGCATATTAAAATGAGGACAAATCTTTCTTTTAAATAGAATGGTTGTCTCGTTTAGGGTTGATGAATTAAAAGGGAGGTATAATGTATTACAAATAAACTACATAGTCACAAGGTTTAAACATCTTATTCCAGTTTATACTATACATCTACAAATTCTTTACAGTTTTATGTTAAATAGCAATGTAATAGCTATTTAAGTACCTTGCTCAAAAATGTTGGGCTGGCAGTACTACATGGTAGTGAAGCAGGGGTAAACTCATCAGAGAAGCTTGGAGGAGGTGTGGCAGCTGCGGGGGTGCTGGAGGACGGGGTGCGTTTACCACCTGCTAGTTAGTATGGGAGAACATCAAAACTAGATTAAACCAAATTAATCCAGAGAGAAAGAAGGAAGAGAGAATATGTAAACGAAAAATCAAGATCGTGAAAGATTAGTTACCAGGTGTGCTGTAAAGGCGGCTTGGTAGGTGTGAGGCACTCTGGGACAGTTCTGGGTTAGGAGAAATCCCACGGGAAGAAGGAGGAGTAGCCATTCCACACTGGGAGGAGGGGCTCCAGAGAGAATCCTTGACACCGTATGTGGTATTAAATTCCCCGCTGGAGTTCTAAAAACAAAACACACACCTAAGAAAAAACCTTTAACGCTTTGCTTTACGTAGACTTACATAATCATCGATCAGCATTTACATTCACCATGTATACACAACAAATCATTTGCTTTACACTACATAAAACTAGAATAGCCTGAAATGGTAAAACAATAGTAACCTTTTGTGTAAACTTTACTAACTAGTTTGTTGCATTTTACCATTATAGAATCCATTCAGCTGTACTCTGTGTCTTCTTTTCCTTTAGCAAAGCTCAATTACTCAGATTTGGCCAGTAGAATGTTCATACTACTAGTAGGATGATTAAAGTTTAAAATAAAAAAAGGAAAATTGTACTCTTCTTTTGCTACATCATGCAATAAGACCAATGGAAAACAAAAGGTTTTTCTAAGTCTATATCTTTACAGCGTACCCTGCACTTTTTGAAAAGGCTGTATATGTCTTCTCCAGTTTTAACTGCCCAAACTAACGTGGAAAGTAACGTGGATACTGGAAAAGAAGAGGGCTGCACCACTCAAATTGGGTTTCGATCTAAATTAATCTATAATCTTCTGGCAGATTTGGTTTAACATGTGATTGGCTGTGTCCCTGAAATGCTGTGCACACTTAATTATTTTATTTCAGATCATAATAAAGTTCAGTTACTGATAAGTTAGCCTTTAAGATTTAGTTTTGGGTATGCTGCATTAGCTTCCCAGATTTTAATAGCCAGCCTTTCATTTACATTAATAATGTTTAGTGGCCTCCAAGTGGCACAATGACCAAAAAAACCCAAAAATTGAAGAGACTTCTTTAGAAGACAAACTGTAAGTTACTAAAATGGGTATCTTTGACATGGTTCCTCATGGCTAGTAGCAGTAAGAATTATAGTAATGATGATGATGATGATGATGGTTATTATTATTAATATTATAGTGAACAGAGAAGTTACAAAAGAACATAAAGGTACAAAAAAATGTAGTCAATGTCAAATAGATATGGTTTTGTGTTTTTTTTTATATTTGTTACTTCATTGTTATTTGTCTGTTGAAAGGCAGGAGCTGTTTAAAAACACCAAAAGTTGAGGGGAAAATGCTATCAATTAATTATATTTATTTTAATGCTGATTAGATCGAATGGCATAGAAACACAGATCAACATGCTATACATAATAAATAAACATTAAAACATAAATGCAGGTAAAGTGATATGAGTCTTAAAACCTTTATAGAATTTTTTCTGCCGCACCCACTTTTCAAACCAAACACAACAAACAAACATTTTCTTTCATCAAGAGACAGTCAATGGTGAGCAGAGCCACTGTTCCAATTCAATGAGCGATGCTAAACGAGTAAACAGCTCAACTGAATCCAAAAAATTAAGCCAAGTCAGAGGGGCCATTTAAGATTTTGAAGTCTTTAAAATATTTTGTTATGATTGTAAAAACTTCTCTATTAAAATTCTGTTTTCATGACAAATATGGATCATGTGACGCATAACTTAAGAGTGAAGAATGACCTCTTGGTTAATGTGGCTTAGACCATAAATGAAAATGCTGTAACTCAATTCTTTTCATTTGGACCGTGCCAGAGATCAATTGGAACCAGACCAAGAGCAATATTTTGAACAGTCTTCACAAGACTGGTGTATGCTGCAGCTCAAAAGCTTTTACAGATCTTTCATCAGATTAAGCATGCAAAGTGTGAACACATCTTTTTGGCCAACTCCCAACACAAAGACAGATGTAGACTATCAGAGATCAAGTGCTTTCTAAGGGGACCGTTTGAGAGGGTTTAAATCAGCAACTGCAATTTTAATAAACAAAAAAACACACTATAACAATGCTTCAATAAAATAGAAGTAGCCCATTGTGACTTGTTTACAATGCAAGGCTAAGCTGATTTTTTCATCTTATATTTACACTATTTAAAGTGTCCTGACTGTGATTTTGAAAGGTTTCTTATTTGATTTTGAAGGTCTCCAAAAACCCTCCTCTACATGACACAACCGGAGCAGTTTAGAAATTAAGACAGCTGAATGAAATCTATCTCGCCTGGTTTTGACTGTGTTTAGTAATTGTGCTGACAGAAAAGACAACCAATAAACAGAGTTCAATCAACACAACTTGAAACTGCTTGTGATTGAATAAAGGATCAAGGTTGAAGTCGAGCTCATCAGGTAAGCTCGAGGCTTGTCATGACAGCGTTCAGCAATTTAGGGTCACGAGTGAAAATATGATTCCAGTTCCTTATGACACCGAAAATAAATTCACTCTCCAGCAATCAGACGCAGGAACACTATAGATTCCATAACAGTGCTTCCCCTAAAGCAACGGTGTAATCCGAGAGTCATTATCTCAGGAGGTTTGCGAAGGAGTGGAACTGTAGTTTAACTGCTTCGGACAAACAATGAAAATATATATATTTTTTTTTCCTGGGCAAAAAGTGTTTGAAAAATGTTCCTGAAGTGAAGAAATATATTTATCAAAAATGGGTGGATTTTTCTTGTCTGCCAACAAGCATGGGGGCATGGAAGGAAGCATTGTAGTAGGAGGAAAAAGGGGTACATGACTCATTTGACGAAGTATAATCTTGAGGTTATTCACAGCTATTCACAGCCATTGTTTACGATATTAAGGATGCAGTTATGATATAGAGGGGTCTATGCACTCTAGTGTAAAGCTGAAAAAATGGACTAGCTTATTTATAAGAAACAATCTTGAGAATGAGATCATAAAACAACACATTCTTAAGAAGCAAAATAAAGGTCTCGTCAGTGGGAGCTGACGAGAGCATTGGCTTCAGCCACATCACCATGACAACAGATTTGACATCAGCTCTGAGGTGCCATATTTTTCTTTTTTTAAAGCTCACTCCCAGGAATGACTCAACAGTCTCGCTTCTCAGCCTGGCGAACAAGGAGATGATTCATGGAGTGGGAGGGAGGGTTCTCTGATGTGATGGGGGAAGGGAGGGGTTCAAGGATGGCTGATTTATAGACAACAGCTGATAAACTGAGAAACAACAGAATGGAGGAGGAAAAGAGATTCCTGTAGTACATCTACTAAACAAGTTAACATTGAAACTCAAATTAGGGTTAATGCAGAGCACTGGTTGAAGAAATTCTAGATTATTTTTTCTGTAAAGGAACTTAAAAAATATTAACAGCACAAACTAGAGCACATTCTGAGTAAAATTACCTGTCGACGGGTTCCGGTGGGGCTGTCATGTGAGGGTTGAATCCCTGAGAATGAGGAGAGGGCTAAGGGAGGGACGACAGGCTGACGAGGGGTGGAAATATGAGTCGAGGAAGAACTTCCTGAAAAATGTAAATTAAATTACATATTGAACAAAAACTGTCAAATTGTACTTCCTGCTTTGGCTATGTTCAGACTGAGGGTCCTAATACCCAATTCAAAATTTTTTTTTATGAAATCAATTTTTGTTGCGCTCGTTCCTATTACAAACAACATGCGTCTTATCAGCACTGTTTATAATCGAAATGCACAAAAACATGCATTATAATTTTTATAAGATTTTATTATATTATTATAATACTTATTTATAGTTCTAGTGTTTTCCTTCCACTATGTGCTTTCAGCTCCACTGTCAGTCATGACTGTTGTGAAACAATGACAAATTTAGATATGTCTGACCTAGTTGTTCAGATTGAAGTCGTATTGCAAAATTTTGGATATCTATTGGATTCAAGACCACATATTAAAATGACATGGGTTAAATTTGAAAAAATTATAATCAAGTTGTTCAAACCATTATGACAAAATCTGACACAGGTCACATAACGGCAAAAAAAAAAATCAGATTTGGGTCACTTTGGGATTCAGTCTGAATGTAGCCCACGTTTGCTGAGGTGGTAAGAGTGTTACCGTAGCTACTGTGAAAGTCGCCATAAGGACTGGCAGTGCAATCAGATGGACGTTGCTGTAGATGAGCACAGAAATGTTCAGGCAAGGTGGCATAACCCTCTTCACAGGAAGCCTCCTTCGGGTCCAGGGACACTTTGCTGCACTCAATAACTATATCATGGACTTCAAATCTCTTCCACCTTTAGAGAAAACCACCAAGAAAAGGAGGAAGGGTGAGCTGTTTTAAAACAGTTAAACCATAAAGAGGTAACTCCATTAGTAAATCTCACCGGCTGGGGTCCAGCTCATGGTCCTTGGTTCCAGTCACTAATTCAGGATGTATTCTAACATGTTCAAGCATGGGCTGAAAGTAATAAAAAGATTTGAGTAAAGGTACCAAAACAGGTTAATTTTCAGAATGTATTTTTGTTTGAAATGTAGTTAGAGTAGTGCAAAAAATGCTTTTCTCTGGCAACTATTACAACATGCTCACCTTTACCACCTCCTCAAATGTGTCCATGTTCTCCTTCATGCTGTAATGGGAGCGAAGGTAGGACACAAAATTGCAAGGGTACATTCCATAGAGCCGGTGGAAGAGGGAGTAAACACTTGCATGCAGATGGATGAGATAAACCTCTGGTACGTGTCCTGTGATCAGAGAGCACAAGCCTAGTTTACTTTTACAACAATTACAAAGCCTTAATATTTTCTTTGGGAGATTAAACACGACCAAAGCATTTCAATAAAGCTAAGCTGTATTTTTTCTTTATAGCCAAGACAACATTATTTTTATGTCTACAAACATTGTATTTACACAATTTGAGTTAAATAAACTACATTTTGAATGCATGGCAAAGAGTACCTGGGTTCTTAAGGTTCCAGGACGCGAGACGTCCAAATATGTCAAAAAATTCATAGAGATGATGTTTGCCAGCGTGAGGGATCATCGGCAATAATGTGATGAGGACCAGAACTCCAGTTATCAGGACTACAACATCGATGTCTGTCTGCAACACAACAATTATAAACACTTTTAACAAGAAAATAAATAGGTGATCAGAGATTCAAAGATTTTTGGGATGATTTGCTTACTTTGAGGCATTTAAGAAGCGACAGTAGCAGTGGATAGTGAGCAATTTTGTGGATCCAAGATGGCTGTTTCCGAATGACATGTCCAAGCAGAGTGAGAGTGGGCAGGCGACAGGGGGCTTTAGCCATGCATTCATTCATTTTGTCAAATAGGTGCTGAAAAAAAAGACACAATTTTATAATTACAAGTTCATTCAAGATGTTCTGCTCTCCTATCAGTCAGTTGGTGGCAAAGTTGGTGGCAGCTCTCAGGTCATCTATAAGACATGGGCGACAACTCCCTTCCGGCATATCTTTCAGGGCCTTGACTTGGAACCCCCGAAAGGCTGCCATGGAATGCAGGACAGCGACAACTTGATCCACAGCTACTTGAGGTGTCTAATAAATTCTGATCAGTTACCTATGCATTTCTGGGAAGATTGGGATAAGAGACTGCTGATGGTTATCATCCCGTCGTGACCCCACATCCAGCTTGGAGATTTCGGGTGCAAGGGGTAGAGCCAACTACAACCCAATCTCTCCTACCGCCCGGGTAAGCAACTCGGCCATCTACTCCGCAACACAATCTGTTGTAACTCCAGAGGGAAAGGGTGATGTACCGTCTCCTTCAGGACATCTTTCTCTGATTCAGCATCATCAGGCACACAGGAGTCGTCAGAAGATAGAAGTATCACATCATCCGTTAACTCACTGTGGGGGATAGTGGACGCACTGGGGGAGTGGTAAGCACACTTGGCTGTAACCGGCTAGTGCAACCCAGCTCGACTCCTCTGAACGCGGAGAAATGCACTTGCCGACCCTTACAAGCAGGAGTTACAACATCTCCTGGGGCAGTCTGAAAGTATGCCAGGCTCGGTTTAAGTGCACTACCGGACAGAACAGTGCAATCTACAAAGTTTGGACTTTCAATCGATGCCTCAGCATGTCTACGCCCCAAAAGGCCAAAGCAGTGATCGTGGTTACATGTCAATGCAATCGATTCACCACATCCAACAGCCTTGCACAGTCACGATGTTTGAACACGCTACAAACAGTCAACTAGCAACATAAGATTTCAACTAACAAAGGAGTCTTGTTTGTTTGATGGAAGGCAGTGAAAGGGGAGAAATATAGCAGCTAAAACTAAAGAAATATAGTTTCAGCTGCTCCATCTCCCAGAGAGCAGGAGAACCACGCTGGTTGCCATCGAACACCAGATCTCTTTTAATCCAAACAGGGTATAACGATCCAACTGTTTGCTGTGGCTTTTTTCCCCACTCAGTCACTCTCATGTCCGAGAGTATGGCTCCAGCAACAAACAGGACAGGCGTCGCACTTGTATCTGCTTTATCAGCGATGGAGTGATCACCGGCTCGGTGCTGATTGGCTTTTTTTTTGTGGAGAGAGTTGGCCGCCCTTAGCGGAGCTTCCCATAGTCGCCGCCGACATAAGTCGTTGTGACCGACAGACGGGGAACAGCATATTCCACTTTTGAATCTTTTTTTTAGGACACATTGACCCTAACCTTTATTATGGCACATTTTGTTTTAAAATGGGGCGAGGGGAGCGGCAGGCCCTAGAAGTGGTGCGCAACATCTCTTTATGTATATGCCCTACTTTCATATGTGGTCCTGAATCTGATGGATATTCAATTTTTGCAATGCGACCTCAGTATGAACAGCCAGGTCACATTTTTTATGTCATTATAGGGGGAAGAACTAACAAATAACTCTTCTTGATATTATTTGCTTAAGCGTCACGGTGGCGCAGTGGGTAGCACGGTCGTCTCACAGCAAGAATTCAAATTTATATGTATCAGATTTCAGTGTCCTGAGTCGGGTCTGAAAAAAATCTAGATTGAGCTGTTCAGACTGTCCTGAAAATATCACATACAGGTCACATTTGGTCAAAAGAAATTGTATCTGGGTCAACATCTTTATCTGAATTTGTGGGTCTTATCTCAATTCATCATACATTTTTTTACATTTACTCATAACTAAAAACTTGACCACACCTCTTGTTCAGTCAACAAAGGCATTCAGCAAATCTTAACTAAAAAACTATAATACAAGTCACCTTATCATGTGGCTCCCTCACTGAGGACAGGATGTGGACTGCTTGAGCTGAGCTGGTCTCCAGAAAATAATCCACCAAGCTGTTCAACAACATGGACCCTCGATCTGCATAACAGAAAGCCACACCAACATGAATGGAAACCATTCCAAGAACTGATCCCTCAATTTATTTAAAATGTTAACAAATTGACTAGTTTGTTCTGAACCTGAGTTGAGGTGTTCGTTGATGAGGCCCTTGATCTCATTCAGCTGTCGGAGATCGGAGGTCTCCAACAGAGGAAGCAGGTCCCCCATGTTAAGCTGCTCCCTGGACATGACCGTTTCACAGTCAGGGGACCGCAAACAGTCTATCGGATGGCACTCACACCGTCTCCTATCCTGTCCAGTCCAGAAGGGGTCCCTGGCCTCCAGGAAACACTGCAAGGCACATTTGAGAGCTAACATTAGTTCACTTCACTAGTAAAAGAGGCTCCATGAAAATCCATGAGTTTTTAAACAAACGCTCTAACTCTCTCTCACTCACCCACCTCACTAGGTGAGAAAACTAAATAAAGAAATCACATTGTAAATCCGAGTAAGTATGGAAGTCAGCTATAATAAAAAAAATAAATGCAAAACAACAAAACCAGATTTTATTTCTCTTTCCTTCTTTTTAAAGCCTTCAAGGCAACATGGCCTTTTCACAGCTACTTCCCGTTTAAAGGAAGCATTAATAATTCAGTTTAAAAGCTCATAAAACCATAATTTACAACATGTTTTAAACCTTTAACATTTCCAAACCCAAGGTATAAATCCCAGCAACAATTAGTACTTAGTAAAAATGTTATCAGACTTTTTGACTGGATGGATTTCCTTGAGATTGAGTATGCAAATTCGTTTTTCAAACTAACTGAACTAATTGAATTTACAGTGTAGTTTACTTTTTAAAAATTTAGAAAACCAATTGTCTTATTTATTCAAAGAAAACTTAGGGGGGAAATCTAAGCAAGTTTAGTAATTATCTACAGGTAAATGTAATTAATTATATTCTAAAGTAAATTTACTGACATATATTAATTTACATTAATTACATTGTTTTAGATGCTGGAAGAAATTATTTTTGCTGCTCTTACCAGTATCCGTAATCTTCAAACCTATTTTGCAGAGGGGCTGCATTGTTTAATGTCTGAAGAAGCAAACCTGAACCATTTCCAAACAACTGAGAAAACAAAACCCTTATAAAACTATTTCTTAAGTTTATCAGCACACATGTTGTTAGCTGTATCTACCAAACATGAAATACTGAAGTAGGAAAATGTATGGCAGACCAATGGAAGCTCAATGGGCATATCAGCATAAAATCAGAAAATCTATTTTCAGCTTATTAACTTAGCTTATTCCCTGTTAAAAAGGCTTGGCCATTGCTATGGGTCAAGACATACTTGATTGACAGGTCTAGCTTTAGTCCCGCCCCCAGAGACGGAGCTCGTTATGTTGCATCACTCATGGCAAACAGACTCAAACTCTGCTGTATTATATTTTTTCAGTGTGCATAAATGAAAAAAAAAAAAGTTTAATTTCTTTACTTTCTTACATAATAGAGTTCTTTAGGGTTACTTTGAATGCTTTGTTTAACTTGTCAATAGGAAGTTGAGTTTACCTCAGTTATGTTGAGGATATCTTAGTCAACGCCTCACATGTTGCAATCGGGTATAATATATAATTTAATCAGATAATCTGTTGACATCCTTCTGTCTGGTGCATTGAAATCTGTGATTTACTTAATAGAGATATATACAGAGATATTTCCATTGTTATCTATAATTCTGTATTCAGTTCACTTTATTTATTATGGTATATCTTTGTTTGCTCTGTTGAAAGACTTTAGTGGAAGGAGTTTAGTGGATACAGAAGTACATGTCCATCAGTGCAGCGACAGCAACGGCGCACTGAGTCACACATTTAGAATGTTTTCTATCTGATAGAGGGAGCTGCCGAGAGGACACCTCTTACCAGGTGGGAAGGAGATAGATAGTAATGGTGGTATTGTTGAACATATGAGACATTCACATATGCAAAGTGATGTTCATAGGATGATCCAGGAGCTCAGGAAAGAGAATAAACACCTGCATGAAACTATAAAGTAACTTGAACACCGTGTTGATGAAGAAACGAGTTCATCAAAGTTTCCCATACCACTACCAGAATCTAAAACGTGGCCAAGACAACACAGTTCACGGAGAAGTCCCACACATGTTGCTGTGGAGAGAGATTTCTTCGTGGACAATTAACACCTTATTTGAGTGTTAACTCCACCGAGAAAGCTACTGAACTTGTGAACAAACTACTTCCTCGTTTAGCTTCAGGTGGGCTTGAGTTGAGACAGTGGGCTAACAACATTCCTTCTGTAGTAGCGCATCTTTCTGTTGAATCCCGATCAGAAAAGAATGACCTTTGGCTTTCTGAAAATCAACAGAACATCTCTGAGCATACACTGGGTGTGTTTTGGCTCGGTCCGTCAGACACAATCGGCTATAAGGCCCATTTAAAGGAACCACAACAGAAAACGATGAGATATGTCTATAGGGTCTTAGCGAGGCATTAAGACCCATAAGGCAACATTATCCCATACACAACAAGAGCTAAGGTGTTTATCTAAAGACTTTGGGATAAAAAAAATGTTTGTGGGATGATCCAATCTGCTCCAGTGACCTGGCAAGAATGGGGGACAGAATTCCAGTGCCTAGAGAAGAGCCACAGTGCTAAACTGGTGCAGATTTGTATTCTGAGGATTGCATCAGAGACAGCCACATATTCTGTGATGCTTCTAACCAGGCTTATGGGTCAGTGGCTTACATAAGAATGGAGAATCTAAAGGGTCAAGTTGAGGTAGCCTTTATTACAGCAAGATCTAGTGTAGCTCCAAACGAAGTGTTATCAATACACAGATTGGAACATTGGCTAAAGTCTTTGTGGGCACAAGAATAGCTGAAATTCAGGAACTAAACCCACGTCAAGCATGGCATTATGTGAAATTTCAAAACAACCCAGCAGATGACATTACCCTTGGCAAAGCCCTTCAGCAACTCTCATAGCAAAGCAGCTGGAATCAAGGACTAGAATTCCTTTAGCAACCCAAGACCACCTGACCAAATGGAGTCTCAGATGAAGAAAAAAAAGGGTTTCTTTTTGCAGTCTAACGACAGTAGTTTCTGATGTCATTCAGGAGTTTGCACCATTCCATACCTTTAATCAGCTGATGGAACATCAAGGTAATAAAAACAGGTAAAACAAGCCAATGAAACCAGTGAGTTATGTGCCCAAGATTATGAAGCAGCTGAAATATCAGTTCTAAGACGAGCACAAAGTGTGAGCTTTCCAACTGAACTTAAAACACTATATGGTGGTAAATCCCTGCAAGCAAGCAGTAGATTAATATATCTAGCTCCAGAGCTGGATTTATTTACTGGGCTCATAAGGGTTGGCGGCTGTCTGAGATGTGATGAGCAGCTGAATCCAGATACAACTCCTCCAATTGTTCTCGACCCCAAACACCCAGTCAGTCAACTCTTGATAAAGCATTATGATCAGAAACTAAGCCATCCTGGCTCAGAGAGAGTATTCGCAGAGCTACGTCAAAAATACTGGATTATTAGAGACCATGAGGCAGTACATCGACCCCAGCAGTGCTTTGAATGCAAGAAATGGCGTGGAAACCCAGATGAGCCTCAAATGTCTGATCTACCACCAGTCAGACTCCACCTTTACCGGCCAGCCTTTTATTTGACTGGAGTTGACTGTTTTGGGCCCTTCATAATAAAAACAGGCAGACGCACTGAAAAGAGATGGGGAATCATATTTAAATGTATGACAACTAGAGCAGTCTACATTGATTTGCTTTCTAAAATGGACTCAGATTCATTCCTCATGGCTCTTCACAGATTTATTTCAGGCAGAGGTACTCCCCATGAACTCTTCTCTGATCAGGGAACAAACTTCAAGGGCGGAGAAAGGGAACTCTCAGTGACGCTAGCTTCCCTGCAGCCAATGTTGCAGTGGCACTTGATGAAGTATGAGATACAGTTCAACTTTAATTCGTATGGAGCTCCGCATTTCGGGGGACTGTGGAAGAGGGAAATTCGATCAATAAAGTCTGCTCTCAACGTTATCCTTGGAGTCCAGCATTTGTCTGAGGAACTCCAGAATACAGTACTTACAGAAATAGAGGGAGTGATAAATCCGAAACCTCTGGGCTACGTGTCATCTGACGTTTACAGATGTAGATCCAATTACTCCAAATTGCCTGCTAATGGGGCAGCCAGATCCTGATGTGCCTCTCGTTGTCTATCCAGAGTCCGAGCTGCTTAGCAGAAAATGCTGGAGACATAGCTAGATACTAGCAGATCAGTTCTATGGCCACTTCATCAGAAGATACTTACCTGATCTGCAAACCCTTAACAAATGGAGGAGTGAACCTGGAAAATGCTTAAAGGCTGGTACCGTTGTGATGATAGTGGATCATCAATTGCCAAGAGCCCTCTGGCCAGTGGGCACAGATTTTTCGACCATGGAAAGAGTGAATGGGCGAATCAAGACAGCTGAGGTACAAGTGCAGGGTCGGAAGTACACCCGTCCAGTGAGTAAGCTTGTCTGCTTACCATCTTTACCTGATGATGACAAAGACATTTAGGCCTTTTTTGAGTAGAATTTACAACATAAATTGGGGCAGCTGTTAAAAAGGCTTGGCCATTGCTATGCTATGGTGTAGCTTTAGTCCCGTCCCCAGGAACCGACAGAGCTCATTATGTTGCATCAATAATTGCAATCGGACTCAAGCTCTGCAGTATTATATCTTTTCAGTGTGCAGAACTGAAAAGAAAGTTTAATTTATTTACTTTCTTACATAATTGAGTTCTTTAGGGTTACTTTGAGTGCTTTGTGTATACTGTTCATAGATATGTATTATTATTATATTTCTATACAGAGATATTTGTATTGTTATCTATAATTCTGTATTGAGTTCACTTTATTAATTACGGTATACCTATGTTTTCTCTGTAGAAAGACTACACACTCACACATACATAGAGACAATAAAGATCCGGATTTTAATCTTAAATTAACTTCTGGACTTTGCATTCAGACCAATGCTCCCTGTGGATTCCAACTGAGTTGAATTATAAATACACAGTCCTTTTGAATTCAACAATTTAACATTCCCCTTTTTTATTTTATTGATTAAACCCCCAGCTCTATTATAGACTCAAGTTTAAAAAACTAAAAATCATAACGGTTGAGAGCTGCGCATATAAAGAACTGTGGCATTCCTGGAAAGCATAAAACAATTGCCTCTTAAACAATGTTTTGGTTTATCAGTTAATAAGTAAATATATCAAAATACATCAGAGCCACCTACTATTTCTTTGTTTCATTTTATTTCGATAGATTTTTAAAAGCATCAGAATATCACTTGGTTTCTTTAAAATATACCAAACTAAGAAAAACTTCAAGCAACACAATAACCTTTAAAAATGTAAGGACCCTGCTCTGCCAAAAAGATAGTAGTTACGTTAATTATAGTCATTAGTGAATGTTTAAAAATTTAGTGGAACTGATGCATGCTATTAAAGTGGGGGATGTTCTGCAGAACTCACATTAACGAATGATGACATTGTGCTCAAGCCCACAAAATACCATATTTAGGGTGCAAATGAAACGAATCTTTAAAAATCACAAGCCAAGCTTTCAGAATAATGAAGAAATCAGGAGTTTTTATTTTTCTCAAATATTTTAGCTAGGGGAAACATGAGTCATCCAACAAAGCAGTGTTGCTCTGTACAATTTGCCAGCCAAATAAAACGTTAAAACATATATGCTCGCCCACTAAAAGCGACAACAAAATGCTGTGAGTTCTCTTTTGGATTGGTTGAAGACACGAGTGTGAGTCTGCTCTGAGAGCTGTTGTGCTCTGACAGCAGCTCTGTGGTAGAACGTCCACTGGCGTAAACAACACGAGAGAACAATGGCCAGATTCTGCGGGAATTTCTTCAAAACAAAGCGACAAAATTCAACAAAACTACATGCATTAAATCCGGCACCATAACCGCTAGCGAATGCATGAAGAGATCCTTTGGATTTAATTTCGAATCGGTAACATTCATTCAAGACTTCTATTTGACTGACAGCCCCAGACTCGTTTTCCACAAGCTTGGTGCAAATCAGAAATAACGACTATTGAACAGACGAAAACACTGAGAGCCGCCCACATCTAAACTGATGACTGCCACTGCGTACGAAGTACAAATATCACAAGAAAAAAACAATTTTAATAATCCTGTTTACCTGTTAGAGAAGCTGCACTCCATAGGGCGCCGCCATCTTGAACACCTCACAACCCCTCCCTGCGCTTTCGCCTTCCGCTGCAGAGCAGGGTAAATAATCCCCCAGCGCTCCAAAACATGCCTGCATCCGAACACAGAAGATTCGTGTGTGACTATATTTATCAGAAAATCGAGAATATGTATTGTGAACAAACACTAAACTTGCGAGACTCGTGTTTTCAGATGCGAGCGGCGTGTGCAGTTAGAACCCAAGTTGTTTTTCTGAAGGGTGGAAGGATGCTGCGCGGTGTGATGCGGTTTCGCGTGACTCAGGTGGTGAGCGCATACACTGAACTAGAAAAAGTTTTTTTGAGGAAAAAAATATTGAAAATAGGAATTTATGAAAGGGCTTGGGCCAAAATGGTAGATCATGTGTTTTAATAGTTTAAATGTGCTCGTCTTTATTATGGAAGTTATTCCTTTTCAATCACGAATTCTTGTATACAAAATATTTTCTCCAAGACCTTACATACTTAACAAATAAATATATATATAATAATAAATATTTTGACATACAATGATTTTTGAGTACATATATTTGTGTTTTTTAATATAAATTGGCTAATAGTATCTGAAAAGTAAAACATAAATCATAGTTTAAAAAACTAGTACCGAATTTACGTCAATAAACAAAACAAAAACACTGAAACCGTGCAAAGACAGTTTTTGTGTGCGCATTTTTCAGCATTTAATATTCAACTTTACGATTCTGTTAATATTTTGACTAGTCAAATACCTCTTAAATTTTTTTTTTTTACATTTGGAACTAAATTTAAGCACGTGAGTTTTAAAAAATCTATTTTCAGTTCAAACTTTTTTTTTAACAGATGCAATGTGATAAAGAGCAACAAATACAAATATTTAAGCAAAGGATTAAACATAATGCTACAGCTCTTGGAAATGCTAAATTGTGTGTTCTCTATGTAACTAGTGATCGCCCTCTAGCGGTAGTCGTGTTGATCACCTTTTTAGAAGACAGAGTTGGTTCAGTTTGATATTTGGATGACTGTTTCATGTTTGGAATACTTTTTAGTCATGTTTATAAACTTAAACTCTTCACAACATAGCTACAAGTATACATTTAGTAAAGGGAATTTAAAATATACTATGGCAAACGTCTTAATTGTGTTATGTTTTTAGATATGTAAAATAACACATAAATGATT
This sequence comes from Danionella dracula, assembly GCA_900490495.1. Taxonomy (NCBI): domain Eukaryota; kingdom Metazoa; phylum Chordata; class Actinopteri; order Cypriniformes; family Danionidae; genus Danionella; species Danionella dracula. Next base: position 12,715,254 of record UELW01000256.1, on the reverse strand, counting down.
TGCATTTAATCTGTTTGCACACAGTCATTCTTTGATCTCAGTTTTATTTGTGCGCGTGTAATGTCCTCATATTGGACGTTACTTCTATGACTTTATGTTTGAAGCGTGATTCACCAGAATTTGTTTTGGTTTGTTTACCGTCCGTGTACTAGGAGAAGTGTTATAACAAGTCCGTAAAGTTAAATCCAAATAAATTTGAAAAATAATCCTAGCAGAGGATGGTTTCGATCCATCGACCTCTGGGTTATGGGCCCAGCACGCTTCCGCTGCGCCACTCTGCTGGGTATGAATTAAGAAGACGCTAGGCTAATTTAAACAATATTTACTATCGCCATCAGATAGTTTGGTAATGTTGCAGCAGAATATTTTCTTAAATAATTATTTTTTTCGTTACATACATTTCTTTGTTACGATTGAAGCAAACCAATCCGTTTGTTTCGTGACGTTGTTTTGAACAGACAGCGAAAATTCTTTAGTTGTCCACACGATGGCGTAACATGATCGACCACGTGCACGAAAGCAGCTGACGTAATCGGGAAAAATGTGCTAATTAACTCTTCTGTCTCTGCACTGCTGACTTTTTAATCCACAAGAAGAAAAGCAACACTTAAAATAAAATATTTGTTTATTTAACCACACCATCCTATTCATATAAATAGTTAATTCTATATAGCTTATGCTTTAATTAACGAATCAAAACTTTCTCGCAAAAATGCCCAAGGCTGTAACCAAAACACAACTGTGCAAATAGACTTTAGAAAAACGTCCTGAGGTACCACTATTACAGGTTTGGTGTGTTTCAGGGATGTTCGCACCAATAAAAATCTACATCACAAGTGTCTATAGACCCTCACACCACGTGATACATTCAATAACCCGAAACAAAAGCAAACAATTTAGTTGAATAAAAAAATGTAAGAATTACTTGTCTTCTTCCTCAAACACTCGAAAATGAAGACCTTTTAATATATTTTTCATTGATTGAGTTTGCTAGTATACCCATAAAAGTTAACTTGCACCACAAAATTTAAAATGCAGTGAGTAAAATGCATTAATGTTCCAATTGTCCTAGTGAAGTTAAAAAAATCTTAATGGTAAGCGCTTGTTAACATTAATCTTAGGTTATTATGAAGACATTTGGTTCATTTTTATTCACCAAATACAAACATATGAGAGCTGGTTTATTTCTCCCCATTTTATTTTTTCATTATTAAAATGGATTAAGAATGCTGAACATTCACTGTGTACGGTTTAGAAATAAAACGTTTTTGCTTCTTTTTATACCTCTGTATTTCATATTTTCGTGATTAGTGGTCAAGGGGTTTGCTTCTGATTATAACATATTAATATCGAGCAAAACATTCATATCACTTTCTTGTAAAAACATAATTTGTAAAATGATCGCGTAATGTTTCTAAGCATTACGAATCTCCATTTGTTGCTTCTACTCAAAAATCTCTTGTAAAATGAACAGATCTTAAAATGAATTTTGCATAAAAAAACACTTAGTATGTTTAGAATGCTCACGTGGAACTCCATCGGCACGTTTTGTAAGATGTTAAGTACAACAAACTATTTTACTGTAAACATTTATGACGTGTTGTGAATGCAACTTATAACAACTAATAACACATGCAAGACTTTTGTGTCTTTTCTGAGGTGTTTTTTCACTTCAGAATCAGAAATCAGAAAATCAGAAAGCTTTGCTATATAACAATTTATGACATGGGTGACTTAATAAATGAAGTTGTATACAATTATTATTATTAGTAGTAGTAGGAGTAGTAGTATTCATATTATAATGAATCAATAATTATAATTTGGGTTGTATCCTGAATATTTACAGTTGGAAAAAATAAGAAAATTAATATGTGTGCACATAAAATAAAAACCCTTATTAATTATCAACTAATTGCGTCAAACGTTTTGAGTCTAAGCTCAACTCATCCGGGTTTACAGACCAAGCAGGACTAAAACGGAACTAAAACTATGGCAATCCTTCCAAAAACACAACTGTACACAATTGGGAAACCGATTTCTAACCTATTTTAGACGAGAAAGGTTATATCAAATAACTGTAAAGCGCTGGTGATGAACTGATATCGAGTAAAGTGGAATAAAAGTTTAAGCGCGTACTGGAGGAGAGTCTCCGCAGAGCACCTGTTCTCGGCTCTCATTGGTGGAAAGCTCGGTCAGATTCCTGCACCGCAACAGTTATCGGATTGAAATCTGGGAGGGAGCTGAAAATTCTACTCAAAGTCATGTAGCGCGTGGTTCCAAACATCGCAACGGATTTCCAGCGCTTTAGTCAGAGTTCGGCAATCAAACAATCTAAGGACTTTTAAAAAGATCGTTGTGCGGCTTTTCAGGTAAATCCCTCCATCCAATCAAATTCTTTCTTGAGCAGCGTCGCAGGCTTTTTATTTGATTTTTAAACTGATCTAAAACTTTCTTCACTTGTTTGATATTGAAAAGACATTGGCGTTCGATACAAATTCTTCTGAAAAACGGTATTTCAGCAGCTGTTTGCTTGTCACACGATAGTTTTATTAATCTATATTTGTTTAGGCTATTTGTACTAAACGAAAAAAATACGAATAATATGAAAATCTTTACATTAGTTCATAACATGTGTTAAGTTTTTCCATTTTGTGAATTAATGCCATTTATGGTTACATTCGATCTCGAAAGGAACAGAGGTTTATTAATGCTGACATGTTTGACTTTTTGCAGAAGAGCGCGATCATGCCTCGATCATTTTTGGTCAAAAGTAAAAAGGCTTACAACGTGCACCGAGCTCTCGAACCCGAACAAAACCAACAGAACCTTTCGGAACCAGAGCCAAGATCGAGTAAGTACTCTTTCACCAAACTCCAGCATCTTTCATTTTAAGCTCTCTGTGTTTGAATTTTTCTGTACAATATGCTTGCATGAAAAAATGTCAATTCTGACCCTGACTCCGTTCAGATGGACACCACTTTCAATCCGGATTTATTTAACTCTTATTCGCAGTTACTTCAAAGCAGCTTCACAAAGACCTGCTGTGGATTAACATAAACAAAGACTTTTTGTTCCATTGTCTATATTTTAAAGACAACCTGCTGTCCGTATACGAACACACATATATGAGTTAATATTATTAGAATCTTAAAAATGTCAAGAAAATTCTTCAGGTCTGAAAGGGTTAACAAAGGCTCAAGGCAGAGACCCTTTAAGGGCTGCTCAAATATATATATAGGGCACATCAAATTATTTTGGCACATACATATAATTTATATTGCTTGCATGGATAAACCTTCTGAACTAAAAATAAAACTTATTTTGAAATGGAATATAGTTTAAAACGTGAAACAATTTTTTACGAAATGCAAAAATAAACTACCTTTGTATCAAATTATACTTCAAATAACAGCATCAATTTGATCTAATAGAAATGTTATAAAAATATTTTAAAAATGTACTTTTAAACCAGAACTCTTCCATTCAACAGTCTTCCTTCCTTTACAAAAGTCTTCTTGAATGCACACTTACTGACTAAAAAAACCTTCTCCGCTATGAAAAACGTTTGGCGCAGTTTAAAAATGATAAATATTTCCTATTTGGCTACATGCTTTCTGCGTTCACTACACATATTTTTAATCAATCTGAATGTTTATTTGGAGACCATGAAATGAAAGATTGGGATGTGGTGAGCACCTGCCAGTGTCTTATGTTAGCTGCTGTTTACTGTTTGCTGCTGGAGCCTGGGGCTGGCTTCTGTTTGATTCTAGGGCTGTGTCTCAAACTATTAGCAGCTGACAATATAAGAGCAGGCCTTTTGGGAAAGAGCTGGTTTGGGTGATTTGTGGAGGTCTGAATCCGCCGAGCAGTTAGGGCGGATGAAATTATGCAAGCTACTGAGACCTATTCAAACAAGAGAACGGTTTATTCACAGACTCGTACCTGGTGTGAATGTTCTGCTGTTTTGAAATTAAAGCAACCTTAGATCTGTCTGTCACGAGTCAACACGTGCATAATAATCCGCACTATTTAAACCTTTCACACCAAAGCGATTGTCAAAGTTGATTAAAAATGGTAAAAGTTCTCTTTCATTAGGTTAGCATTAACAGAAGCAATGATAGCACAGATCTAATAACAGACGTCAAGTTAAAAATCTATCATAAAATGAAAAAAACTGTGTTTGTTCTCTCATGAAGTGTTTGTGTACAAATACATAAATAACTGTGAATAGAACACCTTATCATGTTCCTTAAATGTGTATCAAAGGCCTGTTCAAGTGCACAGCTTCCCAAACATTTGACCAGATAATAAATGTCAGAAAGCATAAAAATGGCTTTATTTGGGCTAAAATTCTGATGTCATGGACGCAGGGTTTGAAAGGTTTAAATCAGATCCTTTGGACTAGAACTGCATAGGGAAATCCAGATGGCACAAAATAATTGCTGTTATAATTAAATATAATTCTGTTGTAAAAAGTAATTTGCACTAAAACATAAGTTTATTTTTGTAAAAATCATTTACCACATAAATGTGTATGTTTTATTATTAAAATACACTTTAAAGTATCTTTAATTTATTCAGACCATGCATTCCTTACAATGGACCTAATAGTTTAGCACTTGTTTTATATTCTGGACAACTTCACTCAAATTATTGCTTGTTTCTCCTGAAATGGCATGTTTTGAATGCAGTAAACTGTCAGAAAAACTTTGTATGTGATCTTTATTTATTGTGTATGTGTCCCATCTAATAAACAATGATAAAATGTTTATTTTATGTGCTTCTAATAAAATGGCTTTAAAATAAAATAAAAGGAGCCTCTCAAAGAGTTATATCAACTGTTTAAAATGTCATGTAAAATGATTCTGTGATAAAATGTGTTAGTAAAGTATTCAAATACTTAAATTCCCTTCATCTTTTGATTATGATCATGGAGGGTCACTCTGATCTGATCGTCAGCCCATCATAGTCAACCTTAAAGCAGATCTATTTAATTCACTTGAGACATTCACTTTAAACCAAAATGACCACACACAGCGTTTCTGAAGTGACAATATTGTGTCTTGTAGTTCCAGCACTTGTGATTCTGGAACCTAAGGAATGTGAATCCTCAGAGCCGTCACCAGTGCAGCCAGTGACCCCGCCGTCCAACAGAGACCCGTATGACTTCATCAAGAGTGAGCAAGAGTCTGACTGCCCCATACCCTCGCTACCCGCGCTGCCCACTTCAATAAGACAAGCCTTTTACTTACCTGGTGAGTTCTGTATGCACCCATCAAACACTTTCATTAGGACTGTGAGTGCCATTGTGCACATCAATCAATCATTCCTATGGAGACAAAGATAATAGTTTTTCACTCAACCTTCACAGAGCCTCAACTGGCAGAGTTTCCTCCCTACTACAAGAGCTCCTTCTCCTGGGATCCTGTCCCAACAGCCTTTGATCTGAGACGGATAGGCTTCTCTCCATCATTGCTCCATCATGCGAGTAGTCTGTATGGTGCCAATCTGAAGGAGAGCCCTGAGCATCAGCAACCACTCGACTGCAGCACCCACTACTCGCCTACCTCCAACACCTACCACTGCATCACCTGCGACAAGGTAAGAAGGGGCAATTATTAAAAAAGATGGTAAATAATTACAGGAAACTGTTATGCTGCCTGTAACATGTAAAGCGCACATTATTGAGTTTTACATGCATGACATGGAGGTGAAGAACCCTCCAAATGTGAAGCGGAGGATGGTTGCCACTGCAAAGTGCATTTAAAACTGATTGTTACATGCTTAACCATCCTGTTTATGCCACTGTATTTGCCAAAATGTGTATATTTAAGTTATTATTAATATCTGAGCTGCAATAAATGAGTGGAACGATATAACTAAAGGTGTTCCAGTCAGTCTACAACTTGCTTTGACCTTGATGAAGTTTGATGTTATGAAGTTTTAAAGTTTGATGTGGATTTTGCTGTTTATGCCATTATCTTTGTCCAACATTAGCATATTAACATATCCAGTTCAGAGGATTCCACAAAATAATGGTTGGTGTAAAAATTGGACCGTAAAACCTAAATAATATGGTCACCAAAACAACCCAAATTGAGTAAACCTGTGAACTGCGATCTAGTGCTGATGTTGAGTGATCAGCTAATGTTTTGTAATTAAAATGGTTACTAAAGTTGCGCAAGGAAAAATAGAGTGAACAAACGGACCTGGACCACCTGTCCAGTTATTGAGAAATATACGACACTTGCCAACCATCCAGAAGCAAATATTCAGACAGATCATGGCATAAAGAGGTGTATTTGTATTGTGTATATTCATTTTGCTTCTGCTCATACATTGTGTGTTATCGGCTCCAGGTGTTTTCCACCCCTCATGGGTTGGAGGTTCATGTTCGACGTTCTCACAGTGGCACCCGGCCTTTTGAATGCAGCGTCTGCAGCAAGAGCTTCGGCCATGCTGTTAGTTTAGAGCAACACATGAATGTCCACTCACAGGTGAGAGAAACCACATTTCAGAGTAATCCCTCCTCAGGTAAAAAGAAATGTCAACATATCCCACCAGTCTTGGCCTCCCTTCACTGGCTCTTAAAGAATCCAGTTTAAAATTCTGTTATGTGTGTATCGGGCCACCAATGGTCAAGTACCTACATATGGAGAAACCTGCTTTCCCATTCGATGCGTAATAGAAGTAACTGAGTTGCAGAACCCCTAACGGCCGCTTGAGACTGAGTCTAGAAGCAAGCAGGTTATCATTCACTCCCCTGGTAGAACTACCGACATCAGAGCTGAGAAAAACATGTTTCCACCCCTGGTTCCATTAGGTTTATTGAATTCGGATAGCTAGGTTTGATCTTTGTAAACATCACATGCAGTTTTACTACGGTCATTTCCCGGCTTTTTCGAGTCCTGCCCACGCCCACTTTGAGCCACTTTTAACTTGGCTAGAAGCCTATGTGTGACATTACAGACACTACATCCATTTTATATAGTTAATGATATAGCTGAACTCTTGTCTCTGTCTCATTCCACAAGCTCCATGCAGCCAGCTGCTTAGGGTTTTCTGAAGATCCCTAGAGCGCCCCTAGGCTTTCTTTAGAATGACCTGACTTCCAATATACATCTATCGACTAATATTGTGCCTTTTAAAACTAGGTTAAAGATATATATAAGGGTTCTAATTATTGTACTTTTATTTTTACTGATGTTATTTCTACGATCGTATTGTTGACTACACTTTGAGCAGTTTCCATGCAAGAAATGTGCTTTATAAATAAATTTGACTTACTTTGCTTACTAGCATCCAACAGTAGTTTGCTCTGTGTCTAAAGGAACGAAGTTTTGAGTGCAAGATGTGTGGAAAGACTTTCAAACGCTCCTCAACGCTGTCGACTCACCTGCTTATCCACTCAGACACCAGACCTTACCCTTGCCAGTTCTGCGGGAAGAGATTCCACCAGAAATCTGATATGAAGAAACACACTTACATCCACACAGGTGAGGCACTACATGTTTATTCAGTCCAAGTTGAAAAGGAGCTCAATTAAAAGTGTAAGGAGGGAAAGCAAGGTATCAGTTTTCCAAAATTCTACTCTTTCCATGTAAATCTTTATAACTGAATGAGCTTAGCAGACCTCAGATGCAACAGTTGGCTTGCTTTCCAGGGTGTTTCCAAGAGAGGCACAGTTACTGATAAATCAAAAGGGCAGATTAAACAAACGATGTCTTAATTTGCATAGCTGGTCTTCCTGCTTTCCTGTACGCCTCAGAAAGTTTGCTTTGCATGTAGAAGACAGCAAGTCCTGTGTTTGAAAACAGAACAAATCTGGCTGGCACGCAAATGTATGCTTCAAGCTTTTTTCCAGAGAGGTTTAAATTGGGTTGTTTGTTTTCTAGGTGAGAAGCCGCACAAATGTCAGGTGTGTGGGAAAGCGTTCAGCCAGAGCTCCAATCTGATCACACACAGCCGCAAACACACCGGTTTCAAGCCATTTGGCTGTGAGATCTGTTCCAAAGGATTTCAGAGGAAGGTTGATCTGCGCAGACACCATGAGAGTCAGCACAGCCTGAAGTAACTGTTGGATGGATGGGAGCATTACAGATGGCTGTTGTTTGAAAGCGAAGACTCTTGCTTCAAAAGAGCTTTTTTGGAATGATGTGTTCCATAAAATTTCAGGCTATATTTTTTCCCCAGAGACAGGGTCAGGGCTATTGACAGTTTTGTTATATAGGTAGCAAACTTGATGAAATAAAAGTAGACTTTGCTAACATTTTAAGAAATAATACTGTGCATAAAGTATATTTTACCTTTCTTCCAATGAGAGCTAGATACCCCTGAAACCCAAGGAAGAGGATCAGAAAATGAATGAATGAAAACACAAGACAAACTTTTGAAGCTGGAATTCAAATGTTAAATGACTAGGAGATATTTTATTTGGCATCTGCATCTACATGTCAGAAGTAAGCTTACAATTCCTATAGGCTGGAAAAAGTAATGAGAGTTTACTTTCCTTGAAGATCTTGCAGTTGACGGTAAATCAAGTTTATTTTACCTTTAACAATGCTACCATGAGCTAAAGCCATGCAAATAACAGATAAGACTCTTATTCATACATGTGCATCATGAAGGACTCAGAAAATATTTTATTTTAAATGTTCATTTTTAAGTGCTGTGAAATGATGTGAATGTTATACTTTCTCTATTGAACGTTTTTTGTTTCTTGTATTATTTATAGGTTGTGCAAAATAAATCTTCCTGATCGAACTATTATATCTTGAGAGGATTTTTTGAAATCTAGTTGTGTGCTGAAGACGAGGGGGAGCGGTGTTTGTTTAGTAAATGTGTAAGAAATCAGTCTAGGTACAGTGAAAATTGAGAAGAGTCAGCAAACAGGGCTTTGCAGTGTTTGTCTTGTAGTGTCTCCGCCCTGTTGAGTATCCGGATCCACAGTTCCGTTGGCTCCGCCGAAGCTTCTGCACACTGCCGCAGGTCTTGTCAAATCTCCACACTGACTACAGATAAAGCTTCATTCAAATAGGTTCCTGGAACTCGGCATGCAAATCTCCTGCCTGGCAGGTTTGTAAATTTCATACAGCTCAAAGAAGGGGCCTGGATGACCAGATATTCAGCAGGGTTTGTGATCATTAACAAGATGATTCCAGCTGGGAGGGAGTCTTAGTTGTTCAAACAGTTAAAAACTCAAGGGGTTAACTAATACATGCTTTTAAGGTCACTCCCATCAGTTTTGCTCAAGCTGTTTTTCCAAACAAAATCCTACCAACACAATTTTACTCACACCCTCCTCTCAAACAAAGGATACAGTTCGGAAAATCCAAATTGTCTACATTGTCCTGTTCTACAAACCACACACCCCACACCTCAGCTCACAAAACTTAATCATTTGCCAAAGAGGAACTTATAGGAAAAAAAATGAAGAAGCTGGTCAGAAATCTCATCCCTTCCACTGCAGACCTGTTCCCCATCTAGGCCATGCACACCTGGGCAACTGTTTAAAAAAGTTAGAATTAAAATCAAAATACAGACTCTGAGTACAGTTGGTAAACAAATCTGCGGTGCCTATGCAAATCATTCTGTTCATTACCTCCACAACAGGGTGTGAGTCAGATGGATTACAGTTAGAGCCAGAACATCCTGGAACAAAAGTGTAAATCCAACGCAAATCAGGGAGTCAGACTGGGTGACGGATGAGATATGAGCAAACAGGATTTTTGGTACAGCACTGCATTTGGTTTAACGAGAAAAAGGGGAAATCGAGGGGCAAGCACACACCTGAGTTCCACTTCCTCTTTTTCTTTTGGTACTGATTTTGCAAATTCTAGTTCCTTGATGTTTGCTAATATTATATAATATAAAGAGTCAATTTATTGACAATCATCTTTGATTTAAGATAGTGTTGATAAATGAGAAAAAAAATTGGGGGAAATATTTTACATCAGAAAAGTAATTTTCTATGACACTAAACCCCTAGGCAAGGCAAGGCAAGTTAATTTGTATAGCATGTTTTCATACACAATGGCACATTAAAGAAGAATAAAACACAATAAAACAGATCAGAGATAAAAGCAAGGGATAAGACATTAAATGTATTAAAATTCATTTAACAAAAGAAAAACAGAAGTTCATAAATGCAGTGATGTTCAGAGAGCAAAAACAATGAAAGTCAGTAAATGGACATTTAAACAAATTCGTTTTTGGTCTGGATTTAAATGTGACTAAAGTTTTAGAGCGTCTAATCTCTTTTGGTAGCTGGTTCCAGTTGCGGGCAGCATAGTAACTGAAAGCAGACTCTCCCTGTTTGGAGCGAACCTGTGGTAATTCTAACTGATTTGAACATAATGATCTAAAATCTAGTATATATGGAAGTCCTCAGTCAATACAATAACATTATATTGATACATTGTATAGTAATTATGCATGGTTACCCCACAAAAACATGTGGCACAGGTGAATTGGGTCAAAACAAAATTGTCCGTAGTATGTGTGGATGTTTTCCGGTGGTGTCTGACATGTTGCAATCTTTATCATGAAAAATTAAGGAGTTTTTAATTTCATATTTTGCTCGCTGACCTGATGTGTTTGTAGCAGGCTAAAAAAATAACAATATCTAACTTCTATTTTTCCTAGTTTTTAAAGAAGGCATTGTAGCTTAACTGTAAAAAAAAGGTTAATATTTTTGTATGTAATAAATGTGCGCTGCTAAACTGCACAGATGTTTAAGCTAAAGTGAAGAAGATAAATGTAACTTTCCACGAATAATCTCGCTATGGGAAATTCTGTCCATAGCTTCATGGCACTAAAAATGTTTTTTTTTATTTTATTCCATGAATGGGATGATTGAGTGCCGCTTCCAACACACAGTATTATCTTCTGAGCTGGAATGACATGAAAATGTGAAATGAAAAAAGTGATATATATATATATATATATATATATATATATATATATATATATATATATATATATATATATATATATATATATATATATACGTGTGTGTGTGTGTGTGTGTGTGTGTGTGTGTGTGTTTGATATTATAATTAAATAACACATTTTAAAATTGTATTTCAAATGTAATGTATTTATTGTTTTATAAATGTAATGTTTAACTATACGTGCTAAATGAGGTTACTCCATGAGTAAAAATCCTTTTTCAAGTCATTTTGAAAGGGGTGACTGATTTGTAGTGGAGTCATTTTTTTCAGGAAGGACCCTGTAGTGTAAGTGTTTTATGGGTACTTATTACACCTCTGTGTAAATCCATAACAAAAGTCTATGATTTCTGTACAGATTCAAGCTAAACATGGGCAGAAAGGCAGGAAATGGAGATAGCTAGAATAACAAAACCTAAAACCATCCATTCGTCCCTGGTTTATGGCGATCACTTAAGTGCTCGCACCTTTAACTTTAGTGCACTTTTAATTGAGAAAATTGCAAAATAAACACGTTTTCAAGAGTATATTTGAATGATAAAATGTACATTTTAACATGGGCTGTCTTTGATGTGACCAGTCAAGGACTTATTTTTATTCACTCCTCGAGTGAAGGTTCTCTTTTGACACCAGCAAACCAGTTCCCAAATATATTTATACACAAAATATGGAAATGAGAGGAGAGGGGTAAATTGAAATTATAGTAAAGCCTTAATAACTTGATAAAAAAATGTTAAAAGGTTTTTAAGATGAAGTCACTAAAAATGAATAAAATATTGTGTAGAATAAATGTGTAGAAAAAAAATGGTTAAACGTTGCATAAGTTGCACATTTTGTTTTGATCAACTTTTTCTTCTGATTTCTTCTGACAACAAAAGTGGTTAAATGAATGAATTTTCAACATATTTTTTTAATCCTGTCATCATTATATTTTTAATTAGCATTGTTAGACTGTGTCCAAAGTTCTAAATTCAAAGAAAATAATCTATATATTTTGTTTTATTATTATTTATCCATGTGTTTTTAAAGACAGTATCAGTCTGCAGCTCTTTTCTTTTTAAAACTGTCTGTTTACAACTATAAATAAATAAAAAACTTCTAAAATGAATGTTTACATTTTTAATAATGAAAAATACATGTATCCATAATACATCATAATATCTAAGTAAAAAATAAGTAGATGAGAATGTCTATTTAAATCTGTAATGAGAAAAATTCTGTCTGCACTTTTTCCGTCTGAACACTTCAGATTTTCTCTCAAATATTTTTGATTGCTACTAAAAAAAAAATACACTTTTTCTGAGCCAAAAATGGTAAAACCTGTAGACAAAAATATCAATATGACCTGCTGTGCATCAGTCTGCTTACATAAACAATGCCAACACTACAATCCACTCTAAAACCAGTAAATCTTCATAAACATGACACCAACATCCAGAGTATGTGCTACAGAAACCTTCAGGGTCAAGATCCCAAAAGCAGCGGTGAAGAGAAGGGGAGAAAAGAGGGAGGCATGGAGAAGACGACAGAAGGAGAGAGATTTGTTAAACAAATGAGCAGATATGCAAAACCCTGCGACTGCACTGGCCTGAGGCAAAGCAGCAGGCGACGAAGCAGACCGTATCACAGAAAGGACTATCAAACATGAAAATGCTCACATTAGACTTGAGCTTTCTAATAAACGGACTGATTGTGCAACAGAGCATGAGAGTAAAAATGAAAAATGCTCTTTACACTCTCAACCGAGTACATTAAACTGATAATTTTACACCATTTACGTAGAGTGAAAAAATAGTGTGAGTTAATGTCTTCTGCTTGGATGTGTATTTTGTGCTCAGACTTTCTTCTATATTGAATGTGCAGGGCTACTGACACGTCACTAACAAAGAGCCTTCAGGAAGTTTTATGGCTGAGGAGATGAGCAGAAGATGCAGATAGGCAGCCGGTACGTCACACAAGAGTCCGGCGATGACACAGCGCAGCCGAAGAACACTGATTAGAATGCAACAGAAGATAAGAGTCAATCATTATTTAAATCCACTCTCGGGATTCTGCGTAGGACTGTGCCTTTTAGTACACTTGAATCAAATAAATGGTTGAATTGCTGTTCTGGTCTTTGCTTGTTCTATTTATTTTAGGATAATAATGTAGACATAATTATAGAGCTGTTAAAATGCAATAGAAATACAGGATGTTGTGTTTGTTTATGTGGTTTTAAAAGGGCATGATAAAACAAGCTTTCTGTAGACTATAATCAATTTTGAAGTAAACTTTTTTCTTAGTAGATTATAACAAATTGCAGTTGAAACTTAGTTTCTTTTGTTAAATTTTTTTTAAAGCAATTCATAATACAAAATATTTAACAGGTTAAATTTACTTTAACACTGAGTCCAAATAAACTGGTTTTATTAAAATGAATCATTTACATGTTTATAATGAACACCTTTTTTTTTATATTCCAATTTGTTTCCCCATTCTAGTGAATTTATAATTTTTTTCTAAAAGGGTGTTTCTTCAATCAGGTGCACGTTTATGTTCTGTAGCCAAATGTTATGTTAAATTATATAAAATTATTGTAAAGTAAAAAAAAAAGTACAAATATTTATAAAAGTACATAAAATGCCCATTTAAATAAATGCAGCTGTTTATATTATAATTTTCATAAGTTTTGATATACATATGTGTCAAAATCAGGCTTTTTCTAATAAAAAAAAACTGTTCTAATTTCTTTCACAACACAGTACTGTCCATTTAACATGCTTTTGTGAAATATCTATTTAGGTGGTTTCTATGTAAATGATCAGGGACCAAGAGGGAATCTTGCATTTGGTCTCCAATAAATGAAGGAAAAATTAAGGTAAATATCGCTTGAACAGTAATTACATTTATTAATATTTATTATATTTATTTCTAAACATGCGGCACATTCAAAAGCATGTATGTTTTTTTAATAAAGTTAAAGTTAAATGACTGAATTTTAACTACATAAATGTAAACAATTATTTAAAAGCTAATTGGTAAAGCTATCATACATTTTTTTACAAAAAAAACAACAACATAAAATTGTCGTTCCCACCATAGTTTTTTTACACCATGCTTTTCTTTAAGTTGCAGCTGTATTTTGAGATGTGGTGGAAATGACAATTGTTCATTCCAGGTTAATTAACAAAAATGATTTAATATTAACAATTGATATTGTTATTTTCTTTTGTACAGACTTTGAAACAAATTTAAAAAAATAACTCGAGACTGTCTCATTTGACTTTCAAACTAGTTCTCAAACTTCTCAAGGCCAAAAGTGCACCTGATTGAAGTAATGGCCAGCCACGTTACACCGCTTGAAAAAATTTACTTTACTACCTGTTTAAAAAACACACAAAATAAAAAACAGCTCTATTGTAATACAATGACATACAGTTCAAGGGGGTTAAAAGATCATTTATGCTCAATTTCTGAACAAAATAAATCTCTGACTTCAAAAAGCTCACTAACCTATAAATCACTACCAATCCACACTAAAATCTGCCTCTTTTCAACTAACAAATAACTTACAAGAAACATTACCGCATAAGATTATAGAAAGTGCATCTGTCTGGCAGTAACCACAGGAAACATGTCAGGTCACAAACAGCAATGGTAAACCAGTGATACCGAGTGATTGACAGACACCAGGCAGGAAGACCTTCAAGCCGTTCACATGACCAGCCAAGAGCAAAACTGCCTTGGACACAACAAACAGCAACCAGAAAGATTAAGCAACAGAAATGGTAAAAGGTCAACAAATAAGAAGACATGTAAATGAAGAAACGGACCAAGAATTGGTGAAATCTGAAGACAGCAGGCCTGTTGGAACAGGCAGGGCCATATTTGGAGAGGGACTGTCTTATCTGAGCCCATCCACACTGCAACGGTCTGTGCTTTCATGGACTGCTGAGGGAGGAGTGACAGGCGGAGGAGACAGATAGAAGTGTGGACATTAGTAATCAGAAGCAAACAGACCATAGAATCTTTCAAACTCTCTTCCATAACAGCGCCGCACGACAGAACGACGGTCTGTATTTTAGCTCAATCCATGCCACTTGTTCCTCAAAGCTCAGTCTCATATGGTGAAGAGGAAACCGAGCTTCTTATCTGAGCTCTGGAAGACTACAAAACACAAGGCACCAAAAATACTTATGCAGTCACAGGAAGCCTAATTTAACTCGGTAGACATTAAATACACTCTGTTAAATAAGTAAAAAGGGAACTGACAACACAAATGGGTAATCCATTAAGACTTAAATAGTTAACAGTCAGCACCGTTCTATTGCTTTACAATAAGGTCTTGGATGAAATCTGTAGGTTGCAAGATAGCTCCAAAATATTTTTGCCACAAATTGTTTCAAGTATGGGATTTTATGTTAAACCCAGCATACAAAACATTGTTGGCCTTCATAAGGAATTGAAATTTAATCTCACTTACAGTTAAGTATTATGAATAAATATAAATAAATAGCAGATAAGAAGTTGACTTTTGCTTTACCAAAAAGGCCTTTTTTTACGTGCCTTTTTAAAACGTTCATCGCATTTCCCCTCATCATCTATTAGCCCCAACGAATGGTATTTAAATGACTCAGATTGTTTTAATTAGGTAAATAGCAAATTACCTCACTCGGACCTCTCATTGCACGTAATGTGATCTAGCTTTATAAAATCTCAAGACTTGAGATTTCAAAAGAAGACAACCTGACATTACCCTGTAAGAGTGCTGCCATCATGTGGTCACGTACCTACACTACAATAAATGACTGTTAAACGGGTCTTTTGGATTTAAAATAATTGCACGATTTAATTTTTTCTTTTATTTGCTGGTATTTGCACAAACAAGCATGTGTCTTTACCCTAAAACTAGCTTTTAAGGCAATGGTAAGCAAAACAAAACCAGAACAGAAGACTTTCATATACAGGAGGTTTTATTCAACATTTTGTGTATAAACATAGGCCACAAATGCCTTCCAAACGTTTGTCTGCAGAATGTATTATCTATTCGTACAGTCCTATAACAAGAACATTAAGACATTAGCAGGAATAAATAGTGACAAAAACTTTAGGAGGAAAAAGGGAGAATGTCCATATCTCATTCCTGTGGCTGTCCAGCATGTCGTCAAGAGTTTAAATGATTCAACGTATATTTCCAAAACATTACATTGAATGGCACAGTGATGTCAAACTAGCGCACTTTAAGGAAACAAACAATTCTCAAATGATTTGATGGCAGAAACCTTAAAAAAGATGTCATCACAATGGGTTGTAATCTACAGTATTGAGAAGTGTTTCTCGGAGTTCGCGCACAGTATCCTTCCATTGAACTGGAGCATTTGTCTGATATTCCTGACCCAGTAAGATTCAGGAAAGCACATTAAATAAAATACAACAGGAATGTGATTGCACTGAAACTTGACAAGGTTTGGACAGTCGCACAGTACAGAAAGTGTAGATTAGAGTTGACAAAATATAACAAAAAAAACTGTACAATTTCCATCCAATTCCTCTACAGTAGGCATAGTTCAACTAAACATAAAAAACTGCACAAACAACACTCATTAAAAGTTAAAAAATACATAGAAAACTTTCAACTTAAAAACATGCCTGCATGTTAAATAAAGTAACTAAAGCACCTTTAACTGAAGTAACACAATTAAGAGCATTATTAGTGATATAACACGAATGCCAGAACATTGGTATCGTTCCTGTACTGCATCATGAGGGGTGTCCATTATAACAATTCCTCCATGAAACCCAAGCTTGTGCTATATACAGCTTTTCTGTTCTTACCAGAGAGGCACTGCTGTACGTTTTTGAGCCAGACATCCAGTAATGGACAATGTGCTGTGAAGCCGGTGAGATATAGAGAGCAGAGGAACTTCAAGATTATTTTAAAGTCAAGCACTCTACTGTTTGGTCATCTCTCAACGCTATATGGCAGGGATAATGCTACCAATCTGTGCTAACCTCTGAACCGTTAATGTCATGAACAGAGTTAAAGACAGGACAAAACAGCATGTAATGATATGAGAGGAATCAGCAGTTAAAATTGACCAATAAACACAGTCATTAAAAAAAAAGATATCAAAATTTGACATCAGTCTCAGAATAAATAAGTGACATGTTTCTATAGCTATTACACAAAATAACAAGAACAAAGATTTGAAACATTCGCTTATAAATGTAAAATCTGGTTTGAAAGACAAAATAAAATAGAATTATCAAAAGAAATGTCCTGAAGCATACCTGTTAATTCTATTGCTAGTTGTGGTCAAAAAAGGAAGAAAACTTACTGATATTTTTACTGATTTGCTTCTTGATGTAACATATCACATCAACATTGATGAAAACGGATCAGAACACCACCTTTTAACACATAACCCTATAAACGTACTAACTTTAAATGATCAACAAACCCCTTTGTGACGCTACTAGCTGACTTTTACCAAGAATAAGAACTATGTGGAATTGGTACGTTTTATAAAAAGTTTGCAAATTGCCGGCTGTGAAACTGAATTTTAGCAGCACAAAAAGAGCCGGGCAATGTGAATGAGCAGAAAGAGCATGCCCAGGGATCCGAGGGACCACAAACAGAGCACGAAGGTGCTTAAAGGACAGGGTTCAGAGAAAAAAAAAATCGAATCGTCATTACTATTCAAGGTGTGCTCCCAGTTATTCATGGCAAAAAGGGCTGTGATGCCTCCTAGTGGAAGCAGATAGAAACAGCATTAAATGGGCAAACCCTCCTGCTTTTAATCCAGAAGGAGGCGCTGTTGTGCATTCCAGTGTCCAGACAAACTCTCTCGCTCTCCATCGAGGATGTGAGCCGTGCACTTTGGGGATCATCGCTGGTTCAGACCTCAGTGGAAAACAAGATACTTTGTCTCTTGCTGTCTGGGGTCGGGATAGTTTCCAGCTGAAGGAAATACAGCAGAACTTGCACCTACAGAAATGCAGAAATTCAGTCGCAATGCAAAATATTTGAGGTAAGTTTTCCCCATGGAAAGAAGAGTGTACCTGTGACATGACTTCCAGTGACCAGCTGTCTCCCATGGTGATGGGCTGGGTGGGGTTGGTGGGGATCTTGCTGTCCTTCTCAGCAGGTCGAAGCAGGGTCGGCCCGAACACTGTGGCCAGATTGTGAAGGGACATTTTGTTTACGCTCTCCTTCTCTGCAACCCTAAAAATAGAGAGGGTCAGGGAGCGATGAAGAAATAAATGCAGGGGACAAATGTCTTCAAGAATTTCATTATGTCAAAATTTATCATATGGTAAATTTTGGTAAACTCTCTGGAAGGGTTTTAAATGTATGAGAGAATAAAAAAATTGTATTAAGAAATAATAAGTAAAAACTAAAAGCCTATGGTCTGTACATTTGATTTCTTTTAACAAGTAATTTAGTTGGATGATTTGACATGTTGTAACTGACTCTTATTAGTGTTCATTATTCTACATCTGTTTTACTATGTTTTTAACACTCTTGTGTGTGTGTGTGTGCGCATGCGCTGTGTGTAATCGTACTATGTATGATTAGCTATACAACAACTTGATTTACTTGCACGTTACACATCGTGATTTAAGAACAACCTTCACTGTATTATTTTTTTTAACTTTACAAAACTGATCTGAGGCCTGGTTCCACTAAATTTCAGCCTCATTTAATGCTGACCCTTCAACCGAATGAAGAACTTGTTTACTTTTAAGTTAATTTGTGCAATTTGCCATCATACTATATGTAACATTATATTGTCTGTGGGTATAGAAAAGTTGTTACTTGTGTGGACAAAAGAGCAGCAGGTGATTATGTGAAAGATTTAGCAGATTCTCCTCCTTCACAACTTCTGTCAGGTTAAGGCAAACATCAACATGACTCAAATGGTTAAAATTTTGTATGGTCAAATGAAAACATAGTGATAAAAAAAGTCTAAATTTGAACGAATAAAAAAAAAAAAAACATTAAAAATAAATTCAAATGGTTTTTTTTTTGTTAAAACGTTACAATTTTGACTCACTAACTCAAGAAAGCGAAATAAAAATGGACAAATTAAAGTAAAACAATAGTTATGGTAAAATTGCAACATAACTTAAATAATTTGTTCATAAGCAAAAATATTTTAGGTAAAAGTAAAAAAGGATACTAACTAAACAAATATTTTTGTCAAAAGTTAAACTTTTCGCATACAAACTAAGAAAATTTAAGACAAAGCGATTTTTAAAAGTTTTTTCTTTTCATAACCTAACAAAAATTATTTCTTTGAACCATATATCTGTAAAAGATATGAACAGTTTATAGTCTACTAAATAAGGTTATCCGTTTGTTTTACATGCTTTTACTATCCTCTATTATTGCTGTACATTCAGGTGAATAAATCCAATATGCTCACATTGAAATTCAAACAAATCAGTAAAGTTAGAGATGAAAAAATAACAAGGTTTTACCAAGCAAGCAGCCAACAAAAAAGAAAAAGCTAAATCTTTCACATTTTCTTTTTAAACCTCAAAAGCTGATCATCAGTATGGGCTGCTTTACTCTACCTCTTGAGATGATCCAGCAGGAAGAGGAAGGTGACCAGGTTGGGCTCTGGTAGAGACAGCAGAAGATTAAGCATACAGCTCTCCTTAGCAACACTGTCTGAAAGAGCTGCGAAACACACCACCATCACCAAAAAAGACCCTTCAAAAAAAATAAAAACAGATGAAGTTTGTGTCTATGTTTTCAAAATGAACAAACCAATGCCTCCTGCGAAGTTGGGGTAGAGCTCGTCTGTGAATAAAGGCTCGGGAAGCTCCCGGAAGTACAGCTTGAGAGTTCCAGCAATGGCGTTCACGTCCATCTCGCTCATCATCACCGACACATCTTTATTATCTGTTACAAAGAAAGTGGTCAGCAGCTACACTGCCTAGTAAAGCGTTTCCATCACTGCTGTGGGGGTTTGAAGCTCACTCACTGGTGTCAAAGGCCGTCTTGAGGGCCTGGATGTCTGTTGCCACACCAGAGACACGATAGATGCCCACCTCCTCCATTCCTCGTCTCTCAATCTCCTCCAAACACTGTCTGACGATGTAGGGCACTTTAGAGTGCTCTCGTCTGAGGGAGAAACACCACAGTACCAAAAATAATTACTTCTACTTTGTTATTTTCTATTTCAGTGTATTAAACAGAGAAAACTGCATTTATTGAACGTGCTGTCGCCTAAATCACATTATTCTACTGAATAGTTAGTATCCTGGTAGAAAACGATGATGGGAATGTTTGGCTGCAGTAAAATCCTTTCTAAACCTAAAATAGTTCATTTGAGACGTTAATAAATTTTTTTGTCAATACCAGCAGGGAGATTGCAAACATTTTTGTTGGTATGAAATCCATGGGCAAAGTAAATTATTTTAAATGAGCTAATTCTTTTAAATGTGTTATTCTGCCCCCAAACATGTGCCAAACCTCATTTTAATTTCATCAAGAAAACACAAGCCCTGTAAAAATGTGCTGTGAAGGAAATAGCCAAAAAAACTATTCAGCCACATGAGGGGTGTTGAGGAAATTTATTCCTAGTTATTTTGTCAGAGTAGATCAGCTTTGATGATTTTTCATATCTCAATAGCTATAAACTACTATTAAAAATAAATGTATTGTGTTACAATTAATACAAATAGAAAAAAGAAAAATCTTAAAGTAAAGTATACAAAGACCTTTTTGTTTTTTTAACAAGTTAACTCTTTTGAAAAACAATCTGTTGATTTTTTAGCTCAATGGCAAAACATTTTTCAAAAAAACTAAATATTGAAAAAAGATACGATGACATACATCGTGAACTATAATCTAGTGGGTGGGGGGGGGGGTTAATTCGTATTTATACAGGCAAAACTTGTAAAAGACTTTTGAAAGCAAGTAGGATTTTGAAAAGGCCACAAAATACAATTTTCCACATGTTGTAGATTTTGTAGACTTTTTAATAGAAAAATCACAGTTAATTTTGATTCTATGTAAATGGACATTAATCATTATTTTCTGTTCAGTTAAACCAATGCTGTCCACTTCTACTGAAATAAACTGAAGAATGATCAAAACTTTTTGGTAATATATGCTTTGCAGTAAAAATACCACACTTACAAATATATGTGTTTAATTTCTGTCTGAACATCGGCGATGGTGTTGTGTTGTCTTTACAGCAATAATTGGTTCACCCCTTAAACCCATTATAAAGCTCATTCCAGGGAATCCTCATTACTGTCAATCAAACCCATCCATAAACACTCCAGAAAAGGCCAAAGTTCAATAAAGACTGCTCGATTTAAATCCTAAAAGATTCTTTGAAAACAACAAGTGGCAAAAAATACTTATCAAAGTGTGTCAAGCAAATAATGCTGAGTCCTCTAGCTCACACTCCTCTGTTTACTCACTTTGTTACAGTGGAGATATTTATTCCAAACACCCCCATGGGCTTCCGTGTAGAAATCCTCTTCAGGCTGAACTCCCGGCTGGTGAACTTCATGGATATCTTCACCTCGATCTAAAAATAAATAGCATGGTTATTGGTTTTTGAAGAAATACAGCAGAAGAGATGTAGTTTATACACTCACCCCATTCATTGGGATCACCGTCCTCTGCCAGTCTTTACCCTGGAGCATCTGAGCATCCAACTGGATAAAAGAAAGAATGAAATTTAATGAGATCATAATTGAGAAAAGTAGCCTAAACACGTCCTATTTAGCAGCTTCAAGAACAAATTCAGTGACGCCTCTATGCAAATACAGGTCCATCTGGAGTGACCAGGTTCAACCTGTTCCTTTCCCCTCATCTTGGTCTAATCTCCATATGGCACAGAGTAAGGCCTGATCCTGCTGTGCTCTTTAATCTCATCATCTCAGTCGTTACAACCTCTCTGTCAACAGGGAGGAGAGTGAGGCCGAGTGAGAGCTGGGGCTTTGGCCAGCCACCCATTGCTGCCAAATGGAGGGGAAAAAATACATACGGCCAACTCAAAACATCAGGAACTTGTAATTTTGGCTTATATTTTAAGAACAAGAATGCAAACACATTACTTTGAGGAATCAGAGCGAACCTTACTAAATGCCAGCTTTGCATTATGCTTGATATGATGGATTAAATATTATTTTTGATTAAATAATATAACTTTTTAAAGGGTATATTAAAGAGGAACATAACATGGCTGATGGAACCATGTAGTGGTTGTGTGGGTTTGAGGTTATTTATGTATTTATTTACTTGCTAATCCATTTATTTTGTGCACGTACCTTTTGCTTGTTTGAGATTTTTGTTCTGATTTTTGTTTTGATCTTGTTTTGTAGTTTTTTTTTATGTCAACTACATCGCTATTATTTATTCATGTATGTAACTCTGAATTAATTTTGACAATAAAAACAATTAAACCATTGTAGAGTCCAGTGTTATTTCTAAATGCAGGCAACATTCAGAGAGCCCAATGTTTAGCATTCTTATACTAAAAACATGAAACATATATATCACTTATACATCTGTACATTTTGTAAGTTAAAAAATATACTCAACATGGACATTATGTGGAATTTGTTGCTTAAAATATTAATAGACATGGGTTGGATATTAGAATTCATTAGGATTTTTTTAAAACAAATAAAAAACCAAACAAAAAGGCATCCATATGACAAAACTACTACTTTTTTTTTTATAAATGCTGCATACAATTTACATACATACACACAAAAGCCAATACACACACACGTGCGCGCATGCGCGCACACACACACACACATACATATATATATATACATACATATATATATATATATATATATATATATATATATATATATATATATATATATATATATATATATATATATATATGTGTGTGTGTATAAAATGGACTGAAATATTGCACTGAAGAGTCAGTCTTCAGCTCACCTTTCTCTTGTGCAAGACATTCTGTACACGGACCCATAACCTTGTTCCTTTTCCTGCCAGTGTAGCTTCCAAAGACTGATCTACATCCACATCCTCCACCAGAGCCAAATTACAGCTCTTGTACTCCAGTCCAAGCACATCATACTGAATAATCTTCATCCTGCCTACAACTGTGCAAAGACTGAGCGGTTATCTTCAGCTAGATCTAGAAATCTCTTGTACATCCTTGAGAGTTCAGTGCTCCATATCCATCAAGGAATCACCTGTTCTTCACACTATAACAGCTTTCAATGGCAGCTGAAGAGTTTAAGGAGATCTTTAAACATGAACTTTAAAGCACGTGTTAAGAGACAAGGATCCAATTCCAGATATTTCAAAACAACCCACCCAATAGAGTCAAAGTAAAAAAACCTCTTCAGCGAAAGTAGATTTAAAAACTTTCATTCCTTGCTGCCTCTATGCTGTTTCTGTGCAAATCTGCACAACTTTCCCTCTCTGCAGCTTCTGCTAGCAACAGATGATCCTCGATTTGACTTAACCCAAGTAAGCTGTCCTGTTTCAACCTATAAACCCTCAGGGCCTCTAAGCAACAATGAACCAATCACAGCATTCCTCTAATGTTGAATCCTGACTTGGGTCACCATTTATAAAAAAAAGACAACAATGAGATTTTTTAAATATGAAAACACTGAAAAATAAACATTCAATTTTCAATTATAGACACTATTTTAAAATTATTAGGGAAAATTCAACCCTTATTGACATGCATCACTTAAATGTCTTTTATATTTTTTGTTTTTATTTATGCATAGTTTTATTTGCATTATAATAATTATTGTATTACAATAAAAAAACTAAAAAGCTAGAGCCCAGTCATTAACATGATCATAGCAGTGACAGCAGCACAACTATCAAAGACTATTATTTCATCCTATTTTAAACCTGATTCAATAGGAGGGGGAATGTCTTTATTTCTGAGGCAGCAGAGTGATATCCCTGTGTGCCTACTGCACAACAATATTTATTGAGAAGGAAAGTGTAAACTTCTTGGTAAACTTAATAGACTTAGTAAAAAATTATCTAAAAGAGAGTCAAATTTTAAACAGAAAAATAGCAAAAAAAATCAAATCTTTCTTCATTCTGCTCCTAGTCTAACACAACTTCTCCTGTACTTGCATGAGCTTTTCTAAGGCTATCTTCAGACTGCAGCCCAAAAGGGACCCAAAACAGATTTTTTTTTGCCCATATTGCACATACAGGTGTGATACTTTCATTGCCATCTGAACAGCTCAATTCTGATTTTTTAAAATCTGACCCAGGTCGCTATTATATGTGGTTCTGAATTCCAATAGATATCCTATATTTTTTTGTATTGTGACTTCAGTCTTCGCATTTATCTGACTTTTTCATGTTTGTATAAGGATTTATGCCAAACTTCTGGGCGGGGATGGGAAGTTTCACATCAATCATGGCTGAAAATTAAGCTACAATCTTTAACATCGAAGTTAAAGCTTGTGACCAATACAGGATTGTGCCATGGACGGGAAATACATCTGCTGACTCATATAAACAAGGACTTCTCCATGTGATTCACGGAGACATGGTTGAATGGAGGCATCCCTGAGAGTGAGCTTTATTTGCCAGGTTTCAATGTGGAGAGGCCCGAAGACCATCACCAACAACAGGACACCTCCCCCCTGCTCTATGGACAATCAAACTTTGGTGAGCCCACAGTCTGACATCCTCCACTCTGAAAACTCTGATCCATCAGAGCAAACATCAAAAACAGAAGCCTCTCCCCCACCCCTGCACTTCAGATTATTGAGGTTGATGTGGGTCTATTCTCCAGAAAGCAGAAGAGGAGGAAAGCAACAGGTTCCGAAGTGGTCTCACCAAAATGCCTTAGAACCTGTGCTGACCATCTGGCACCCATCTGCACAAACATCTTAAACAGGTCATTGGAGTTGTGTGAAGTTCCTGTGTGCTTCAAGTGCTCCACTATCATCCCCGTCCACAACAATCACAGGACTTAATGACTACAGACCATTGGCCCTGACATCTGTGGTCATGAAGAGATTTTAGAAACTGGTGTTTGCTTGCCTGAAAGACAACACTGGTCTCCTACTGGACCCCCTGCAGTATGCCTACCAATCTAATCGGTCTGTTGATGTTGCAGTCTACATGGGGCTGCAACACACCCTGTGAAGAACCATCACCCCTTACTCCTACGGAAATTTACCAGTTCCTGACTCAATCTGTGAGTGGATCACCATCTTCCTGACTGGTAGACAACAACTAGTTAGAATGGGGAAATTCACTTCCGACACCCCCACCATCAGCACTGGCACTCCCAGGGGTGTGTTCTCCTACCTCTTAAGACTCTTCGGTGAAGCTCCTGAACACCACTGTCACCAGTCCTATTCAATTCCTATTAAGGATGGCGAGTCTGCATACAGAAAGCAAGTGGACAACCTGGAGCTTAATACGCTCAAACAACAGTGGATATGGTAAGTGGACTTCAGAAGAAGCACCCCACTAGAGCACCCCAATCCTCACTTCAAGAACTGTACACCTCCAGAATGAAAAAAAAAGGGCTCGCAAAATCACTCTGGATGCTGCCCAACTTGGCAACTACCTCTTCCAGCTCTTACCTACAAAGCACATCTCTTAAGCACCTTGGACTTCTGTTATAGTTATAGTTCAATCACTTAATATTTTTACTACCGCCATTCATGATGCACCTTATTCTACTTATTTTTAACTTCAGCAATTTATTTATATAACCTGTGTTTACTGCTTAATGTTACTTGTATCATTTAACGTACCAACACTGGAGAGTACCCCTGTACCACAACAAATTCCTTGTGTGTGTGCACATGTACTCTTAGCAATACCCATATTTCTGATTCTGAAAAGATGACAGATCCTTTTGTAAATGAACTTACATAAAGCCACACAATCGCCTCAAATTATATCCTCGTCCATATTTATTGCCATGTTTTATTCAAAGCATTTTTCTCAGCATGCGCACCTCACAGTGAGCTAGACTGCATTCATACACAGGACGAATACAAGTCGCATGTTGTGTGTAATGAGAACGAGGACCAAAAAAAAAAAAAATGTAATAAGAAAATTGTAACCGAGTATTAAGCCTATACTCTTCAGATGAATTGATGACTATATATTGCCCTCAAGAGTGAAACTAACGACCTGTGAAGGGCGAAACGCCTTTCACTTGAAGTATGCGAAAGTAGTAATTTTTTCATTAAAATTTAAAATTTTTATTTTGAAGCAGTTCTCACAGTGAGGTCTTTTGCAGTGAAGAATGTTAAATAAAAACACTTTACATACTAAGTTATACATTTACTTAATAACAAACACATTTCATTCATAAAGAACTTAAGCAATTAATCAACATTAACTGCCCCAAAGGTCTCAGCTGCCTGAAGGGGGCCTTGTCTTAAACCTAGTCTGCTTTAAGAATTCACAGCTCAGCCCCTTAATCCCTTCACCTTCCCCCATGATACACTGACACACACTTTCTTGGGACTCCTTCCAAACCTTGCCTTAATAAGTGATCATTTGCAAAGCAAGAGAAAGCTGTGCTCTCTGTGTGACCCCAAAACCCTCGCTGGGAAGGAGATGACAGGTCACCCGATCTGACCTGGAATCGACTGTGACATTTTCAGACAGGACACATGAATTATGGATGATTTGCTGCCTTAAAAGCCATGGCATAGTGAATAGCATTGTGTCCATTAAAAAGGAGATTAAATGTCTAGAACATAAAGAACACCTCCCATCTGGGATTGGGACTCTGGTATGAGCAAAAACACCTTTGAGTAACAACAGCATTCGAGTAACAACAGATGGCTCAACAGTTCATGCCGGAGCCAAACAAATAAAATCCTTTATACAAAATAGCTGCTTAACAAAAATAAATGTATCACTGCCACTAGTTAATATCCCTAACGAGAATTTCACAATAATAAATAAGCAAATTAACAAAACAATAACTTCTTAGTTCAAAACCTGGGACCAGGTTTACAAAGTGAAAGTCATTAAAACACCACTTTCTCTTTTAGTGAAACTGTTATAGATATGAAGACATATTTGATATCATTTGATAGCTTAAACCCTCTACTGTTTGAATGCATGATTATGCCGTTTCTTCTACAAAAACAAGAGTCCCTTCAATTAAATATATTGTTCCAGAATTTCATTTGCACCTTATTAAATACTGCTATTTTTCTATCCCTTTAGTAAATAAAATGTACATCCATCGACACCTCTCAGTATCCAATATCACATTTAGAGATTACTTTGGGTTTATTTTGGCAAGTTGATTAATCAATGAATAAAAGATGATGCTTGGTGCACCAAAATGAAAACAGGTTTGAAAATGTACTCAATATATGCTCCAAATACAGCAGATAGTGATCTAAATTGGAATGTGTGTGAGATTGTCTATTAACATATACTCTTGTTGACAAAATGAGTCTGATTTGCAGCTCTTCCCTGCAAAAAAAATTCCCTTAAAAATTAACCCAGAGACAGGAATTTAATTTCCTCTCTCTTCAGTTCCAGTTTTAGAACCATTCAACATTTTTAAACTCATGTTAAACGGACATATTACTTACACATTTGAAACTAGCAGCAGTTTTATAAAGTGTACATAAGTAAAAAACAAAAACAAACATAGATTAAATAAAAAATACAAACTATAAACTGCTGTTATTGAGAGTAAGCTTATCTTGTAAAAACTACAAAACAATACTATTTGTAAATGATCAGATGTGATAGCCAGCAGCATTTATTTTAAAAATATTTTGTTTCTGGGAGACAACAATTGGGTATGCTGAAATTGTTAAAACAAATCTTGGTTTCTACGCTCTCCATTTACATTTAAAAGCTTTTGCAGAATTGGGAGAGACTTTTTTCAGACTTTACTGACAAATAATTAAAAAAGCAAAACTTTATTTTAACTTCATATGGCATACAGGACTGGGGTTAAATCTCAAATTTCCTGCTCAGGTAGGTCCATTATGCTATTTCTTACCAAAAAAATATTTGGTTAGGGCAAAATGGCAAAATTGCAGTAGGCATCATCCATACATTTTTGCATCTTTATATTTTCTGCCAAGTGAAGAGGCTGTAAAAGATCAATGGTTAAGCTTCATCTTTTTACCTGTACCTCATGACTACAACGCCAACCCTCAGGCGTACAGTCCGGCATTTTCAGAAGAACTGCTTAACCAATCAACATGTGTTCCACTCAGGTTTTGCAAAAAGGCTTTTGCAGAATAATGGATCATTTCCAACTAATTTGAGCCAGCATCTTCCTCCAAGTCAAAACCGGTAAGTGCGATGATAAAAGATGATGTATTATTTCTAAAGTGCTAGATGCTGTATCCAATAACAGCAGACTTGAGACTAACTGCCATTCACTGCAGAATGCATCACGTAAAGGAAGAGTTTCGTATAAGCATGTTGCAAAATGAATAAAAAATAAAGAAGACAAAAAGAAAGTGTTTTTTTGATGTTCCATTGATCTCATTCGGCTGTTTGAGACCCCAAAACACAAATAAACTAATTTAAACATGCAGAGAAAACAAAAAGGTTTTTATGCAGCCTTGAAGCAGGACTGTTAAAACAACATAGCCAAGGTAATCGTGCTGTGTAGTGAAGATCATACCGCGATTTGTCCTTTGCCCATAATCCTGTCCATGCTTTCGACATCTTCTTTGTTGTTCGCCTTGGACTTGTTGTAGCTCTTCTCATAACAAAGTAAACGCAATGTTTGGGAGCCTTCTAACTCGATCTCAAACTCCTGATGCAGAAAAAACACTTGTTATTTTTTATTTAGTTACTACCATTTGTTAATGAAGCTGGAGAACAGAAAAAAAGCTTTCACGATCCACTCATGCTGTTCTCAATCAACAAATTAAGCACATACCTCATTCCACTTAGGTTCCGTGGTGTATCTGTACACTCTTGTTTTGGCTTTATTCATAAAGATACCGAAGGAATCCACCTCTAATGTGCAATACAGATCTGAAAATAAGAAGTAGATACTTATTTTGACAATAGTGTTAGGAAGAGTGAGAATGTAAATATGAGCTTTAAAGACTGAGGAGAGTGAAGATGAAAAGAGAGGCATACTTAAGCTCTGTTTAAGTCCAGAGGCAGAATGGACAATTACATTCAGGAATCCATAGAGTCCAGTAGATTCATCATCTAAGTGAGTAGGTTATAATACAATTAATCACAATACAATTATATAAATTGACTCAAAAAGTGATAAAAAAAAAAAAATCTGAGTTACATTTCAGTTTGCAATATTAATATAAACATGGATGATAACAAAGGTCTAATTTTATTAAAATATTAATTTAAATATAAATTTATTGAGTACACAAGAAATAAAATTTTCAGGTTAAAATGTTTATCTTCTCACCCTCTTTATTGACTGAGAGGGGCAACTGATGGACCGTCTGGAGTTTGACACAAGAGTTGGTAAGCATCTGAAGCTCCATGGAAGTCAGGTTGAACCCTTTAAAGCCTAAAAAAGATGGAGTATTACATCAGAAATAAAGTCATCTGATGTCCTTTACACACCCATGAAGCAGATTAGTATGGCTTCAGCATGATTACTTCTTTTTTTATTATTATTTAAGGATATAGACCTAGCATGAGAGGACAAAGAAAAAATTTTCCCCAAAAAACTTTCTACAAATTGTTTATTCAGGATTTTATTAATTCCCAAATGTAACAAAAAAAATCTGTAGATAACAATAAGGAGAGCAAATCTTTCACGAATGACACATCACTTCAAAGGTGCCATAGAAACCAGAAGACCGCACTTTCACATTGTGTACAAAGGGGTCCTTCATATTAAAAGACATTGCTTTGTCATTTATTGACATGCAAAAACACAAAATGTGAAAGAGGTGTTATGTGTTTGACAGATTATGCTCTTGTGAGCAGATTGATCATTTCACTCACAAACACAGACACAGATACATTCTTTATCGTTTTTGGTTTCTGTTAAGCTTAAGGGGGCATTATGCCATTTAGCACCACCAAGTGGTAAATCAAACTTGTTTTGTTTGACGTCTGACGCAATATCGCAGGGATGTCCAACGTCGGTCCTGGAGAGCTGGAGCCCTGCACATTTTTGTTGCAACTCTGCTGTAGTATGCATACTACTCTACTTCAGCCAATCAGAGGACCATAATTAGTGCCACAGGTGTGTTTCATAATGGTTGAACCAAAAATGTGCAGGGCTCCGGCTCTCCAGGACCGACGTTGGCCACCCCTGCAATATCACATTGACACCCTTTTTACAAGTTGGTGTGTAAGGTTTTTTTTTGTAGCTGCAAAGATGTACAAATGTGTAACAAAGCCACTTACATTTCTTCTGTTGATCTTGAATCATATCCTTCCACTCTACACGCTCGTAGTCTGATGAGATCAGAAACATGTAGCTCTGTAATGGCAAACGGAGAGAGTCCATGAGCAACAGGCTTTAGAAGATACCTGTGGATGAAAATCAGATCTGACAGTGAGGTGGAGGCTGTGAATCGCAGGCTCTTACCTTTCCATTGCGGTTGTGTACTCTGAGGGGCATGATCGGAGAGTTCAACAGCAACAGGGATTCCTGTTCTGACAGCTTCTTTTTCAGTCTGTCCATCACTTTCGACCCTTTGTTTGCCCTCTGTTGAAAATAGATGAAAATTTGTATTATATGAATATTACAATGAACAGCTGGTTCACACAAATGAACCAATTCTATTTTAGAAGGAATTTTTTATCTAGCACTTGTGCTTACCTTAGCATAGAGCATTAAATCGAATTCGACCAGTAGCATGTTCATACTCGGTGACAGTAACATAATTATCAAACACGTTCATCCTATTTAAAACTGATCTCTTAAGGACCTGGGGCCTCATGTATAAAACTTTGCGTAGATGTAATCCTTAAAGTGTGCATACGCACATAAGGCAGAATTTGCGTACGCACAAAAGTGTTCAGATTTATAAAACCGTATGTACGCCAGAACCCGCGCAAGGTTCGCTTTATAAATCAAAATGATCTGAATATTGTGCGCAGGTGCACGTGCGTATTCCTTACCCCAATCTCCTCCCGAAATAACCATATTTGGAGGTTAAGACCGCCCATTTTGAATATGTATGATCTCCCTGCATATTAATACCACAAATAATTCGGTTAACAAAAGCTAATTCATTCTCAGATGGTGCATTTATTGCAACATGAGTGCAGTCAATAGCACCGATTACATTGGGAAAACCGGCGATTGCTCCAAATCGCATTTTGATGTTGGCTTGTTCAGCTTGCGTGTAAGGAAAACGAATGTATCGGGGTGCCATCCCCACTATGGCGTCCCGTACATATGGGATGACACGGCTCAGGGAAGACTGCGACATACCCGATCGGTCTGCCAACTCTCGCTGGAAAGTACCAGTGGCCGAGTGGCCTAATGTGGTCAATACTTGCACAGGAACACACAGCGCATGGTTTCTCCGCGAGGGTCTTTCCAATACTGGCCGTAATTCAGAACACAATTCCAAGAGGATGGCTCTTGGAAATCGAAATCGGCTCATGAGCCAATCATCATCATGAGCAAGGAAATCTTCACGGTCTCTGAAAACACGCTCCCTCCGTAAAGCGTCATTAGCAAGGTCTTCTAACAGCGCTAGAGCATCCATTATGATGATATCTTTTATACGCACATACCTTTTTATAGCCCATTCATTAAAACAAATGAGTAAATTCGAAGTATTTGCACCTGGTTAAGAATGCTAATAATGATAATTCAGGTTGATACAATTTGATTTATTGGGTGATGTAATAGGATAATTTAGAAGTTTTCATTTTAAATAGCTATTGCTATTTAGGACAGTTGGTGTCACCAAATCACATACTCTTCTAAAAGAGTGTGTACGCACGGTCAAGAGCATCCGTACGGTGCGCACTTATTTACGCCAAGTTTTTTTTTTATAAATCCCGATATATGAGCGTGGAAAAATGCGTACGCATATTTCTATGCCCATTTTGTGCGTACGCAACGTTTATACATCAGGCCCCAGCTCTTTGGATGGTATGAACTATGATAACTACATTGAGTTTAATTGCATTTTTAAATAAAAGGAGAGCTATTTATGCTGGAAATTCAATCACAGCAATCTATACTGTGTAGTATGTCAAATATAATATAGCAGTGAAATAAATTCTGATTTAAAACTTATCAATGTATAGAATTTTTCTGCCTAATTAGCTTGAGAAAGGCACACATAGATTATTATTATAAAATGCGCATCCCTTTAATACAATTGGTTCCTTTTTAGTTACTTATATAAATTAGCTAATTAAGTGCATCATAATCATTAACAAATAGACACCAGATCTCAAGTTCTCAAATGTTTTTATTACCAGAGGGTTTCTATAAATGTTTGAGCTCATGTTTGATTTATGAAAGCATATGAGTAGCAAAATTTAATTTTAACTGTAATATCCAATATGGCAATCTAAAATGTAATATATTTCCTAACAGGAAATATATCCAACTCAATGATCAATGCTAAGCTATGTTAAAAGTGCCGGAAGCACAGAGAACAGCTGGACAGATTTCAAAAGGTATTACATTGCTAATTATCTTGAGACGAGTAGCAGAGTGAGCCTTCGAACATAATAATAAAAACATGAAATTACTGCAGCGTTCAACATGAAGTTTTACAAAATGCTAAGCTTAAAACATACAGTACCCTTTCTCTCTGGATCTCACTCCTCAGGGACGAGATCTTGTTCTTGATGGCATCCAGCTCCTCGTCGGGGGCTTGTGGGATAGGCAGGGGCTCAGACTCTTCTGCTGTCTGGAAGCTGAGGTCCGAAAGAGGAATGTACCACTTGGAGTCATACTGTTGGCTCTTCCTGCAGACGTGAGTATGAGAAGTGATGCAGAGGGATAATTTAATAGGAGAAAATCTGAATCAGAAATCAAACTGTACAGTTGTGATGTTAAAAACAAGTTTAAAAGTTAAACGAGATCATGTGACATCCAAAATGATGATGATGTGGTTGTGTTTATTTCAATGAAGAATGTGGTATGATGGCTAATCAGTCCCAATAATAGAAAGTGTACATATGATCATATGTGTAATGTGTAACTTCTGCAAGTGGGAAAAGTCAACCACACACACAAAAAAATACAAACTGCAAGACAGGGCTGGTTTTAGCTATGGGCGAAGTGGCCAATTGTTTAAAACGGCATCCCGAGTAAGGACGACATCATCAGGTATAGTATTTTATTTATTTATTTATTTTAAGCGCCCATTCCAAGGTGCCTCAGCATGGACTTCCCATCAAGCGGGGACAAAAACAAAAAAAAAAACCACTTCATCAGCCATGACAGCAAGGTATATGAGACATGAATCCTGTCCCATTGGTTAATTTTTTTAAAGGACACTGGGCTAATCCAATAAAACCACACACATCTCACTCCAGCCATTCATCAATGTTTTAAATCTGCTCCTAGAGCCTACGGAGAAACAAACTTGACTTTAAAAGCGAACTGTTCTATGAAAATCACAGAACACTAAAGTGAGCCACAACAGCAATGTTTGCTATTACATATTCAATTGCAGTAGAAAGCAATGCTGTTTCTCTCTGTGTTAGTGGAAGTGCTCCTGTTGTAATGGCAGGAAGTGGTTAGCTATAAAGTAAAAAAAAATTAAGTTATTTCTTTATAATAAATAATAATGTCTAACTAATAACTCTAATGTCTGCAATTGGAAAGATGTGGTACGTTTTAACCCAAAATAGCCAGTTTTTAACCAAGAAATTCACAATTTTAATGAGTTTGATGCAGTTTACACCACAAGTTTACGCTACTCTGCTAATATATCGTGCCTGCTGATTCAGCAGATAAACACCAGGGCACCAAATAGGCAAAGACCGCCCCTATCGCAAGCTTTTTCACCCGTGTACATACGTCATGGCAGCAGAGAGAGCAAAAATACTCTGGTGACTAGATCAATTCCTGTGCTCGAGTGAGTTTCCTTTTAGTCCAAGATGGGGCAGGGCCTCAAGGAGGGCAGTTGTGATTTAAAGCCAATATGTCAATTTCAGTTGCTATAACATTCAAAGTCAAATCTCATATTAACATATTAACACACTTATAAAATAATACTGGGCCAAACAACGAAGACAAGCCAGAGAGATTCATAAATATTACAACAAAAACAAGTAATTTAAATGACAAAAATGACAACAGCTTGTAAAAAATGCAGAAAAATGTAAAAAAAAAATGTAGAAAATGGTCCAGTTTTGCACTCGTGGGAAACTGATCATCATGCATCATAAACATATGGGTTCTTTTAATCACCACCGATTTACCGCCATAACATAGGGAGAATATATATATATATATATATATATAATATATATATATATATATATATATATATATATATATATATATATATTATACAAACAGTGCTGAGAATGGAATGAGGAGAAATATGTGAGAAAAAAAATTGAAATTGGAGAACTTTTCCTACCCTCCGATCTGTTTCTTCAGTTTGGCACAGAGCAGGAGGTCAGTAAAGAGAAAAACATGTCGTAGCTTCCGAGCCCCTTCCACCAGCTCCACCATGAATCCATCTTTCAGCAGCTGTCGGTTCTATTATAAACAAAAATATGAAAACGTATGAATTTTTCTGAATAACCATAATTCCGTAAATCAGTAGTTGACCCAAAATGTAACAAGAATCCCTTTGAAATAATATTTATTTACATATTTACATCTTTCAAGAGTTTAAGCAGATGATTTTCTATTATTAATAAACAATTAATAAACATGATTTTCACAGCTAAATGTTTTTTAATACAATCTGCACTTTAGAATGCAATGAAGTATGAAAAATGGTCAATAACAAAACACTATCGTTTAGAAAAGACGTGCCACTAGGGGGCAGTCTCACACTATTTGTAATAACACAAAAAAAAGAGCAGCAAGCTGGTGTTTATGACTCTTTGTCGTCATGAAATAAGAAAATCAAGAGGGCATTTTTTTCACTCAGGGAGCTTCCATCTGTATTTCATATGTTAAGTGATAGCCCCTGGAGGCAAAACATTAATGTGTGAAAAACACATGTATGTTTAGACCAACACTGCCTCCGGGAGCAGTTCACGCTCCAGTGCTCCCACAACAACACGTCACCTCTGCAGTGGTGAAACAAAAGATGAAATCACAAGCATCTCATCCAATAAACATTTGGAACTTGCCTCAATCACCTCAAGATTAAACCTCACTTTAGATCATACTGTGGCTGAATCACCCTTACATGCATCGACAGATGCTCGAGTGAAAATCTCAGCACTGACGTCTATGTCTCTGTGTGAAGCTGGGGACATGGGAGCGAAAGATGGGTCACCTTACAATCTTTCCAAACATCTCAGAATTCCAGGAATGTTGTAACAAAATGTTATGGCTAAACTTCTGCTTATATCACTGTCAAAAGTGAGAGTAATATTCATCGTGAATCAGATCAAGTGTATTGATAAAAAAATAAACGATCTCTCCAAATCCTTTGAGCAAATACAATACTCTTTTTAGTCAGTGCAATGAGTTCAATCAGAACTTAAGATTCTTCTTAGCTCAGCTGCCTAGGCAGTAAATAATGTGCAGGGTCTTGAATAGGTTAATTATTACTGTCTGGAAAAATGTATCCAGCGTTGAATAAAGTGACTCAAAGAGCTGTTGACATGACATTATTGAAAAAGAACCTCTGTGACACAATGTTCTCAAAAGCTCCCACACGGCCAGGATTAAATTGTTAATATTTAAAAAAGGAGTCATGCCGGAAAGAAGAAAATCATTTGATAGCAAAAAAAATATATCCAATTCTTTACATGTTTTCAGACAACTTGTTATTTTTAACCTGAAAAGTTTATGTGATTAGTAAGGTGACACACATTTTTTTTTAACAGAATTGGCAATAATTATGATACAAAATCTTAAATTTTCTTTATTTTTCCTTTAAATTACAGTGTACAGAAAACAAAGCAAACAGTAAAAAATAAAAATAAAAGACCTGCTGTGTGGATATAAAAAAAAATGTACAGAAACAAAAGAATGCACACATTTCTTAGAAGGCAATGAATTAGTTCAGATCAGCATTAAAAATACCTCAATATCAGGATATTTGCTTAAAAAAACTCTTACTTCTTACTTTTGTGTTTTCTTTTTACATTCACAGTGAAAAACAAAACATGAAAAAAGGTAAACAAAATGATAAATTATATTTTATTGTTGGATTACATTAAAAACTACAGCTTACTCCGGTATGTTCATACACTTGTTGTAGAAAAAAACTGTCCACTGTTCAACTGTTTTGATGTTTTTTATGCATTGATTTTAAATAATCTAACATTTAAAACCAGTTGCAAACTGCACAAGAACGTAACCAACGATTTTGGTTTAGATTTGCAAGATTCAAAATAACAGAATTTGCCTGTAATTTTAGCAAAAAATATATAAGGTTAAAATTTACTACGCAACTATCAATTATTTTTGTAAATCACTAATAAAAAGCAGGATGCAATAACACAAATACAGTTCTAGTATGCAGTTAGCAAAAGTAAACTAGAATATAAAGGGAACAATAATGCATTTTCGTCCTCTCCCCAATAGAAGAGATGCTCAGATGAGCTGTCTCAACACATCAGCTGACATTTTACAGCAGTCCGCCTCTAGAAGAAACATGACAATATCTCATAATCACCCACAAGAAAACCACCGAAAATTACCCAAACATTGTGTGTTTGCATCCCTCGGGATATAGTGCACGCTAGTATTAAGTAACAGAGCATGCCACATTTATATCTGTAATGAAATTTCTGTTTTTACCATCACTGATAGTATCCCTTTTATTATGAAGTATGCCTTTAAATAAGCTCTTTATGGAATCCTCTTCGGGGAGCTCTATGTGTGGTATATTAAAGTATATATTCCTATTGCATTTTTTAAAAGAGCAGGTGCCTTTTAAGAGCCAGAGGTCACTCAGCTGTGTAAGCATACACGTTTGATGAGCTCCTACATTGTTTATCATGAGTGATTGCTTCATTGTGTCTGTTTTTTTGTCTCTGTGCATTATGCGTACACTTCATATGTATACTTACCTTGTGAATTCCACATGTGCAGCTGCCAGCGACATACGAATACCATCAAACATCTGTGCACTGGGATTGCAAAGCTGAATGCTGCTTTTTGAAATCTGGAGCTTGATTTGCATTTTAATTAAGTGGCTTCGTCCCAGCTAGTGAAGGCCTCCTGGGCAATCCTGGATCTCTTTTCTTTCTCTCTGCCTCCCATGCATATGCTAGTTTGAAGCATGAGTAACACTAGAAGCCACAACTAATCAGCACAAGCATGACCCAAGCAATCATGCTAATGTTTCTCGCAGGCCACTGATATAACTTCTGAAGTTACTCTTAAATAATGACCATTCTTTAAGGGCATCAAGATTAGAAGCACATCTTGGTCTCAAACTACAATCAGCTCTAGAGTAGAATGGAGGAATAGTGCCATGTGAAATCGCTGACAAACTGACATATTTAGGGAACCTGCAGTTTTTTTTCTTAGCTTTTGCTTTTTTAATTTTATTTCTTCTATTTTGTTCATGCTGTACTACTGCTCCATTGCCCAAAACCTGGTGATCAAAACATTAGAACTATTGTTTGGATATGATTAATAATAATAAAAGCTATTATTTAAATATGTAATAAAACATGTTATATATATCGAAAAACAAACAATAGGATAAAACGAGGTGTGTTGTGACAATATTTCATAAATAAAGTAAAAATGAGACAAAAAACTAGAAAATGTAAAGGAAACAAACAAAACAGTTTTTTTTTCAATAACTTCAGAAATATGATGATAAATATATTATTATTTCACCAACATTTCACAAATATCCTACTGCAAGAATGTTTATTATCTAACTACCAACACACAATAAATAAAAAAGGTATAAACAGAGAACAACAGAAAAAGAAACCAATGCTTGAAGAACTTCTAAGCTTTTGTTTCATTCAATACAAATACTAAACAATAGCCTCACTAAACAAAGCATTGATATCCAAGAAGTCTTTTCATGCCCACACAATCAATATTTGATCAGTCAGTCTGTCCACATGTGCTCCAGGGAAGAAAGCATGCATGAGGTAGACATCCTCAGAGTTTATTCACAGTGGGAGGAGTCTGTTCTACACAAGATGGCTTTTATGAATAAATAATGGGTAGCGAGTCAGTGCTCGGTAGCTCATTAAGAAAGATTACACGCAAGCACTACTCATCATAAATCAATAAGCTACAACTCATCTGTAACTCTCCTGTGACCCCATTGCTGGAACGAAGTGGGTGGCACAATGTCTGAGTCTACAAGCAAAAGTGAAAAGCAAAGCAATTGTGGCTAACACTGTAAAATATTTGATAGTAAGTTTACAGTAAATTACTGACAGCTGGTAGCATAAGGATGACTAACACAGTAAAATGAATGATCGTAAGTTTACAGTAAATTACTGGCAGCTGGCAGCATAAGGATGACTAACACTGTAAAATGTATGATAGTAAGATTACAGTTAAATTCTGGCAGCTGGCATCATAAGGATGACTTTAACACCGTAAAATGTATGATAGTAAGTTTACAGTAATTTACTGGTAGCTAGCAGCATAAGGATGACTAACACTGTAAAATGTATGATAGCAAGTTTACAGTAAATTACTGACAGCTGGCAGCATAAGGATGACTAACACTGTAAAATGTATGATAGTAAGATTACAGTTAAATACTGGCAGCTGGCATCATAAGGATGACTTTAACACCGTAAAATGTATGATAGCAAGTTTACAGTAAATTACTGGCAGCTGGCAGCATAAGGATGAATAAGACTGTAAAATGTATGATAGTAATTTTACAGTAATTTAGTGGCAGCATAAAGATGACCAACACTGTAAAATGAATGATAGTAAGATTGCAGTAAATTACTGGCTGCTGGCAGCATAAGGATGGTTTAACAATGTAAAATGTATAATAGTAAGTTTACAATAAATTACTGGCAGCTGGTAGCATAAGGATGGCTTTCACAATGTAAAATGTATGATAGTAAGTTTACAGTAAATTACTGGCAGCTGGTAGCATAAGTTACTAACACTGTAAAATGTATGATAGTAAGTTTACAGTAAATTACTGGCAGCTGGTAGCATAAGTTACTAACACTGTAAAGTGTATGATAGTAAGTTTACAGCAGATTACTGGCAGCTGACAGCATAGGGATGACTAACACTGTAAAATGAACGATAGGAAGATTACAGTAAATTACTGGCAGCTGATAGAGCAAGGATGACTAACACTGTAAAATGAATGATGGTAAATTTACTGTAAATTACTGGCAGCTGGCAGCATAAGGATGGCTTTAACACTGTAAAATGTATGATAGTAAGTTTATAGTAAATTACTGGCAGCTGGCAGCACCAACATAATTTACAGAACTGTAAAATAGAAACCTTGTCAAACAACACATACTACTGATATTATCTCAACTTAATAATATTAAATATAACAAAAAAGTGTCATTAGAGGGTGAACGTGTTTGAATGAAGTGTCTATGTTTTTGGTGACTTAACACTGGCTCTGTCTCTGACCGTTAATGTGTAATGCTTTATGCGGTTACACTGGTATTAAAAAACTTACTTTATTGATTATGTTGAAAAGCAAGGCCTGATTGGGACAATTCTGAAGTAAAGTTAAAAATTTAGTTTTTATGAATTTGAGTTCTAAAAATTTCAGTTTCTTATGATGCATTGGTTTACAAAATGTTGGCTTCTCAGTACATGACCCCTTTAAAAAATGTTCTCACAAACCATTGACTCACTGAAAAGGCTGCCTGTGCATTCAAAAACAGAGAAACTCTTCCCCATGAACAAATATCTAATCAGTGAGAACCTCCCCTAATGTAAATATCTAATTGGTAGCCGTTAGCATTGAAGCAAGCTTAGAGATCTTGGCTTCTTAGAGATGCACTAATACAAACTCTACGCTTTGGGGATGGGTTTACTTTTATCTATGACGCTGATCCAATACGGACACTTTCGTACTGGGGTCTGCAATCCATTTTATACCCCAGAAACTTTTTTTGCAAGTGTTAAAGTAAAACAGAACACTTGTACAAACCTGTAGGGGTTTGTCGATGGGGAGAAAACTGCTCTAGCAGAGAACAATCAAATCATTCCCAGTTTGAAAGCAACCTAATCCAATGAAACGCTTACTCGTTTACCATGTCTACAATTCATCATCCATGCATTATGAGAGCTTGACAAAGAAGAGAAACAAAGAGAGTAGGAAAGCATACAAGACTTCATTTGGCTGAGAAAAATGTTGATGGCCATTTTCATTTAAGGAAATCTAAGAGAGCAAAAAAAAAAAACAAAAACAAACGCTACCGCTATAATCCAGTTACTTGCAAACAATAGAAAGTGCCTTGAACCAAAAACTCTGGCTAAATACAGTAGTGCATTGAGCCATGGAATGACGGTTAATTGGCAAAGAAGCAACAAGACTGGACTGGACAAGACTGTTTAAAGGAAAAGGGGTTTAAACGCTACTAAAAATCCAAAAAAGCGAATAATAAAAAAGTTTATAAGTTAACTTCGAAAACACTTGGATTCCATTGTAATTCTCACAGTTTACCAGATGAGTAGCATGTCAACATCATGATTGACTGAATGAAAATGTTGTTAAAGGCTTGTTATAAAAACTAACATACAATACTGAAGTAAAAACAAAGTTTTTGCAACTTTAAAGGGAAAGTCCAATATGATTCAGAGAAACCGTTCTTTAAAGCAGTAGACAAACCATATTTAAGTGAAATTGATATTTACATTTTTTTAAAAGGTTGCATTAAATGTGCAGCTGTAATATTTCCGTTGATGAAGCCTAATCAGCAATAAATCTGATCATTAAATCAACCATATCGTATATTTTGTACATGATAAAGATCAATGGTACTACTGGTTACCAGAGCATTTAAACATCTTACCATGCTTACTCTGGTTTCACAAAGATATTAAAGTGAGTGCAGCATGTTACAAATGAATTTTACCTGGAACCTAAAGCATTGCTTATGTTTGATAATCAATGCTATGCTCATGTCAAGAATGTCAGAACAGCTTATAATTGATCCATTCTTTGGATTATAGTCTGAAGAAGTATATTTCTGAAACATTCCAGGTACGTGTGCTTTATAGGCGTGTCCCTAATTGTTGCATTACCTAAATCCCTAGAGATCTTGGCAGAAGGTGAAATTCCCATTTAATCTTGCAATTTGTTCAAATGTTTCACCTCAATCATGTGGCATCCAAAACTTTTACTAGTTCGTAAAGAAATGGTGCAAGCTACACTACTCTTCAGTGTCAGCACCAAAAGAACCGGTCACTGTGGTAACTGCTATAGTATGGAAGCATTCGGAGAATAGAACTACTCATAAATTAAATGTTTTTATTGATTTAAATTCGTAAACTCTAACTAGCATTGATTAAAAGATTGCAATGCACACAATTACATGTTTCATAATTTCAGTCATCATTCATTTAATTGTATTATTCTAAACATTGCCCTCTTCATACTGAACAGCTAAGGCTTAGAAAAAAAAACATCAGTTTAAACAATATAGATAACGAATTGAATTTAAATCCATTCCCAAAATCATTCACCACAAATTCAAATAACAGAAAGGAAATGTTTTGTGTATTGTGCAAGCTTCAGTAGAGCTGGTGAATATTAGCTAGTGTGAATCATAGAATGAATTATAGGCTGTGTAGAAAAGAGAAGAGAAGAGAAGAGAAAAGAGAAGAGAAGAGAAGATTCGGATGCTCATGCGATTTCTGCTCTGTTGATATTCTTACATTTTCCCCAATGCTACTGACCACATAAACAGGTGAAAGAAACAAGAGAGGAGTAAGTAACTACTCTCACCTCTCCTTTCTTCACTGTCATGGACTGCCGGCGAGGTGTGCTCTCTTCATTAATGCTGGACAGGAAGTTCTGTGAGATACGCAGGGCATCTTGCAGGAGGGGGTAGTCTGGGTGACTGGATGGGGTGTGTTTTAGAAGATCCTGAATGAAATACAGACACAGATTAGTTTGTGTGCAACTCGTGTTGCTTTAAATGTCCCATAAAAATTAAAATAGACAAGCTGCCATAAATGGCGTCACGGTGGCGCAGTGGGTAGCACGGTCGTCTCACAGCAAGAAGGTCGCTGGTTCTAGGCTCGGCTGGGGCAAGTGGCATTTCTGTGTGGAGTTTGCATGTTCTCCCCGTGATCGCGTGGGTTTTCTCCGGGTGCTCCGGTTTCCCCACAAGTCCAAAGACATGCGGTATAAGTGAATTGAATAAGAACGATTGCCCATAGTGTTAATGTGTGTGTGAATGTTTCCCAGCAATGGGTTGCGGCAGGGAAGGGCATCCGCTGCGTAAAACATATGCCAGAGAGTTGGCGGTTCATTCCGCTGTGGCGACCCCGAAAGGGAATAAAGCCGACATGAAGATGAAAAAAAGCTGCCATAAATGCATTGAATCATATAACTTATGAATTTGGGGAGAGGTCGAATTGGTAGAGAAGTTGTGAAGGTTGAAATAGGGCAGGTGGCAGCACAATAGACAGAGGCCCAGTCCTCTACATCTATGTTTTCACGGCAACAGTTTGTGAGAACTTTCCACCTTATTTGTGTGGCAGTTGTGGTCTGGTGGATGATATCGACTTGTAATCGGAAAGTCGAAGATCACTTGCTCTCCCTTCTTCAACAACCACAGCTGTGGTGCTCTTGATCAAGGCACCAGTTTCCAGAATGCTCCCCGGGCGCCACAACCATGGCTGCCCACTGCTCCGGGTGTGTGTTCACGTTGTGTTTGTTCACTGCTGTGTACTCAGTGTGTTCACTGTGCATACACTCGGATGGGTTAAATGCAGAGCACAAATTCTGGGTATGGGTCACTCCATATCTGGCCAACTGATAACTTTCACTTGTTTCCTTTTAAGTGTTTAAACGTGTGACCAGTCACCAGCTCTGTCTTCCTGTCAGCTGGAGGGCGCTCAACTACTACATTACAATTGAAATTAAATATCCTAAAATGCGTATTGATTGATATTGTTCAGTCTAAGAAACAGCAGTATCTGACATTTAGTTTGCACTCACATGTAAAACAAGGGTGCTCCTGGTCACTCTGTCCACTGGCTTGTAGAGAAGAGCTGGCAGAGATGAGACAGAAAAGAATAGACTCACATTTACA
This sequence comes from Danionella dracula, assembly GCA_900490495.1. Taxonomy (NCBI): domain Eukaryota; kingdom Metazoa; phylum Chordata; class Actinopteri; order Cypriniformes; family Danionidae; genus Danionella; species Danionella dracula. The sequence goes on along the minus strand of UELW01000256.1, from coordinate 12,672,006 downwards.
TCGAACGTTATTATTCACAAGAGCCACTTTCAAGCTGAAAGGGGCTCCAAAGGAGATGTTTGAAATCTTATCTAATCCACCCTCTCAATGATTTTATGCAGCTGAATTTAAAAGAAGGTAAGACAATAAAAGCTGAGAGTAAAAGGGCAACGCTAAATTGCACAAAACAATAAATGTCATCTTCATTTTTCTTACTTTCTAGTGAGTATTTGGCAGTCATGTCCTTGCACTCCTTGGTGCTCCTGACCTTGAGACTCTGGAGAAATAACAGACAAAGTCAAGATCAATAAATCAGTGAGAACTTCATGATCATCTAAAAGTTTTTGCTAATCGCAGATTATTAAGATAGAACTGCAAAATTATATCATATTGTCGCCCTTTTATTTTTGATTGCAAAGAAAGGTATGGAGAAATAAACATAAAATATAATTTGCCAGGTGTATTTAAGAGTTTTGGCAAAGCTTTTTGTACAATAAAACCTGCTTTGAAATTATTCAACTCCTTGATTAATTCAATTTTAGGTAGCTGTTTTTATTCTTCAATAAAATAATTTATAAAAGAATGTTCATATTATGAACATTTTGCAGATGTGATTGAAGTAAAAATAACTTTGCCTTGGTCTGATCACCTAGCTTGGCATCACCAGCCAATTATTTTTCTAGCAAATGTGTTTCTGAAAATTGTAGCTAAATCACAGCAGGATTTACACTGATCTTTACTTATTTTAATTCATGTAAATTATTTTCCACCTTAAGCACATCCATCTATCTATCCATCCAATCCATCAATGCATATATGCATCTATCCACATATCTATATATCTATCTATCCATATATGTAACCATCTGTCAGTACATTCATCCATCTATATAATCATATATTTATCCATGTATTTACGTATCCATCCATCAATCCATATATGTGTATTTCCATCAATCAATATATCTATCTATCCATCTATCCACATATTCATCCATCTGTCTGTATATCCATTCATCCATCCCTCTAACCAAATATTCATCTATCTATCTATCTGTCTATAATATATATCCATCTATCTATATATCCATATATCTAATCATTTGTTTGTATATTGATCCTTTTATACATATATCTATGTATCCATATATCTGTATATGCATCTATCCACAAATCTTTCCATCTGTCCATATATGCATTCATCTTTTCATCTGTCCATATATATATATATATATATATATAGATAGAGTATAGATATATAGATATATAGATAGATAGATAGATATAGATATAGATTATATATATATATATATATATATATATATCCCTTTGTCCAAATATCCATCCCTCTTTCCATTTATTAATCCATCCATATATCCATCTTTCCATTTATTTATTCATGTATCAATCGATCCAAATATCCATCCATCTATCCATTTATTAATCTATCAATATATCAAAATATCCAAAATATCTCAAAATAATATAGAAAAAAAAACAATTGACTAACTACTTTATACATATATTTTTGATCAGAGGTATTTTCTATAGGAGGCTTTTGGTAACCAGCAAACAATCAAAAAATAATTGTCTAATCTCTACTTCTAATCATGTTGGAAGGGTGGAATATATGTTTGCGTAACATACATAGATTTGAGGAAAGCACCATCATGAAGACTTCATCTAGTTACATCGCCTGAACACTGGATGGGGTGGAAAAGCTTTTAAAGGCTGGCAGATCAGTTGGTAATGGTCTGTTTGGAAAATCAATCACTCCAAGACTGACTGCGTGACCCAAAGGAGGAACTTAAAGTATTGCTCAGCTCAAAAATAACAATTTGATTTGTTTGATGCCAAGACACATCAATTACAGAGGATTAGAAGTTGCTGATACTAGATTTCCATACAAAAACTATAACACAGTATATAATATAATACTTCCAGTCTATGAAGGGGTCTATCACAATCTCTTTAGAAAAAGGAAACCTGTTTTCAATGCTGATCAAAAAAAAAAAAAAAATTATTTGGGATATTAAAAGGTCCCAAAACTCCAGGCTTTGGACCAAGTAAACCTATGATTCTTTTTTTAAACATGTACCTGAAATGTGGTGTGATGGGAGAAGAGAATGCGATGACTATGAATATGAGAACCTGGACTCTTAAAAGGCTTAATCAAAGCCGGTGGGATACAGTTTTTAATTAGCTACTATTGATACAAAAACACTCAAACATCTCTAAAAAGTTTTTCATCTCACAAAACCAACAACTTTCTTGACATTTTAAGTTTCTCATACAATGCAATTTACAGTTGGATGTCCAGCCACACTACAGCATGTTTTGTGTCAAAACAACACCTAAAACTAGTTAGATGGTAGAAACACTGCATGAAAGCTTTATTTCAACACTTCTTTACTAGAATGTTTCTCAATAGACATTATTGAACCATCAATTCACTGAAAGCATTAAGAGTTTTCTTTACTTGAAATATACTAGTCATTATCTAAAGGCAATTTAAAACATTTAAAAAGTATATTCCTTGGCTTGATGACAGTCATTTGCAAAACCCTACTTATTAAAGTAGGCATAGGGGGGTCTTATTTGGTGGCATTTATAACCGGTCTTGTAACAACCCACATTTGGAACTGGTTCCTTCATGGAAAAAGCAATATATGATAACTAAAAAAAACTATATATACACATTTCAAAACATTGAGATAACCTTTTTATCACACTAACACAGTGTCTCCGAAACAATGGTTTGTTACAAAAACAATCGGAACAGGTTTAATTTACATGAAAGCGACTTTAAGCGGTAGTTATAGTTTTTCTTATCATGATGATTTCAATCAATTAATCAATAAAAATTTTTGTATATTTTTTTCAGCAAAACTTCAAACAGTTAATTCAAACCAGCTTCACAAAAGCCTAGTGTGGATTAAGCATGGTTAAATAGGAATTCCTATTGGATAATTTTATGAGGTAGACATAGAACTATCTTATAATGCTATTTTAGGGATTGTAAAAAAAAGTTTATTAGTAGAAAGGAAATTAGTATGAGGAAATAAACCGACCAGTAATTTCTGATTTATTAAAAAGGCAGGTTTAAAACTATTTTTTTGGTGTAATACAGCATCCAAGACAGTTATTTTTATTGATGTGGGGAAAAAAAGCAGAACCCAGAGTAAAAACCCACATACACAAGCAGAAAAAAAGACCTCCCCAGTGAAGAACTCCTCCGTGAGGTCATAGGGAGCCTCTCTGACAGGGCTGGGTGCTAATCACCTCCCCAGCATAAAGACTACTTGAACTTAAGATTCCTCAACAAACAGATCAGCTGATCCATTTGTTTCAACTTTCAGCACATTCAGCGCATATTTGTTCATGTGTGCACTTTTCAACCTGTTTGAGTCTTTTAAATGGTCTCTAAAAACACATGAATCCAAGGCACTGACAACCTGAAGTAAACCTTAAATCTATCAGGAAAGTCCTGCAGCTTGAGGATAAGGAACTTTTTAAAAAAATTTCGATTTGTACATTTCTTTTTTTGCACAAGAAGTTAAAATGTGCAGTATGCAATAGTGAGCGTAAAAGAAATTCAGCATAAATATCGATTTAAAGTTTCTGACCAATGAAAATATCTTTAATATGGTTTGTCTTTGCCTCTTAATGTGGTTGGTTCTGAATATCACTGTTGAAGGCCACCTATTTAAAAACTGGTAAAAAAAATGTTATTAAAAAAAGAGCCAAAACAGTTCTCGTATTGTTACGAGCCAGATCTGATGCTATGTAGATTTTTTTTTCTTTTTTTTACTCAAGTTATCTAAGGGATCTAACAGGATAGGCTGAAAATTACCTAAATCAAATGATCAAGTGAAACTGTTCATGTGTACCATGTCTGCCATTTTTGCTAAATAAATATACATTGCAAAGAATAAATAAGTTACCCCTACTGATGTCAAGTAATTGAGGGGAAAATTCAGTGATATTTATACTAGTGATATTTATTCTTATGGAGTTTAAATGTTTTGTATTTTACTTTTCTGGATTGTTTCATACTGTAGCTTTTTCAACTAAAACAAAGTTACCGTAATACATTTTTCCATGAAAACCCTAAGCTAGGGGTTTGTGTGGTAGAGGTATCTGTTCCCTGCATCAGAACAAAAAGACCTTGACCCCTCCAGAAGCCATTACCTCAGAGATCTCAGCAAACTGTGTGTTCGCTTGACAGCACTTCTCCGCAGTCTCCACAGCTAGCTCGTAATTATCCACAAAGGCTCTGTACACTCCAAGCTGACTTGCCTGCAGGAAGAAAAAAAACAATGTGAGTAATTACAAATTATGCATCTTTTTTCATTTCTCCATGTTTTTAGGTAGTTAAACAGTTGGAAGCAAATCAAATATGGCATTTCCGCTTATAGCTTTCAGTAACATTTTATGAAACACATGTGATCCATGCATGGGCTCGTCCATGATGACATGGAGTATTTAGAGAGGACAGTGTCGTCACTGCAGCTGCAGCTGTGTACACGTATGAAGCCAACAGTGGTTGCCATGGAAGCAGAGCCCAACTCTACAGCATGCAATTAATGTGTGTGGCTGGTGCTTGTAAAAATCACATTTAGAAATCTGATTTACCCATCCAAACTCAATGGCCTTCCTGTCTAGTGGGAACCTCTCTCTCTCTTTCTCACTCGCCACAACTTAATCAATCACTCAAAAATCAAATACTGAATATATTAGACGAGATAATCTGTGTGGGTGTTTCATGTGATCATAAAAAACCTGCAACTGAAATAAAAACAACACATGTCTCTGCGGATTAAAATCAAGTGGATATGTATGGTTAAATTCTACACACTGACTTTTAACACCTATAGAGGAAAAACAACCTGCAGTTTTGCTAATTATATGAAAATTAGTTTTAATATAAGTATTTTCATGCCAAAAAAATAAATGTTGTCTCAAAGATTCTTTTTTTTTTCAGGTGCTGTCTGGCGAACATTTTGGCGAAGGATCTTAAGTAATCTCAGTATATTTTTATGCTGGGGAGGTAACTAGCCTCTACCTTTGTCAGCGAGGCTCCCAGGGGCCTCACAGAGGGAACTCCTATTTATCCTACCTGATCCACACTAGGACTTTGTGAAGCGGTTTTGAAAGCATTGATTGATTAAGACTCAAAATAATGACATTTATTTAACTCTTCTCTCAGCGATTAAGCTAAAGACCTATTTATCAGATACTTTGTGAAAATTGACATTGTATATTCTGTTTTTTAGAAGAGAAAAAAAATATTAACAACCTGTCTGTGATTTGGTTTAAGTTGATTTTATGCTAATTAATATTAATACGCTCTCTTCTCTCATGGCAAGCAACCTTTTTTCTGTTTCCTCAAAAAAACATAAAAATAAGATCATCCAGAAATCTCTTGGAAAAATCTCTGTTTTTACAATGCTATGATTTTTCCCAGCCATTTTTCAACCAAACTAACCTCCTTGTTTTTTTGTTCTTACTACATTCAAGGATTAACTTTTAATTTAACATGGGAGAACCATCCATAACAAAGTCATTTCCTCAGTGGGCTATCTTCACCATTCTGAGAACAAACAACAGCTGGAGTCCAGAATCTTTCGGCAGCGCAGATGACAAGAATTTACTCCCCGACAACATCACTGCCGCATAGAGAGCAATGATAATCATAATTATGTAACACCAACGAGCACAGCTGAAACAAACTGTGGCTGAGCACTCCAAGTGGACATTTATCCTGACGCAAACAATTAAAAAGTATAAAAAATATATTGAATCAAAATCAGCTTTATTACAAGTGAGTTTGGGCGTGTGTCCATGCGTGTGTGTGTTTAAAACCTAAATAACTAGGAACTGAATGAGACAGTTAATAAAGCTGTGCTTTATAAATACTTTTGATGACTCCAGGCTACATGCGTCTTAGGAAATGAAGAAAACATTTTTATGAAAGACTGAGCTGTTCTGATATTGATTTGAATAATGTGACACATACACCTCTGTTAAAAATATTTTTTATAATAACATAATAATTCTGTTTTACGTGTTTGACTTCCATCTATTTGTATTTCACATCACTAAATATCAAATAGCTCAAGCCCTTGCATAACATTTGAAATTATTTGGGATTAAATCACAATACATTTTTGAATGAACATGAGACTAATTCTTTTGAATGATTGTCAGTACTTATTTTAACACTAAAAGCAAAATAAAGAGTTGATCTATCAGCTGAATGAAACAGCTAGACCAGAGATGCTAGTGTCCCCTTTCACACCTAAACGTGCCTCCTCAGGATGACAAGCCCATATGCCAGGCCCAGCTGAAGATGAAACTATATTCCTCTACTCTGCACACTTAACCATGTTTAAGTAGGTCACTGATCTGCATAGCAAGGACAGAATCTCACTCGGTTAAGAGTCTGCAGAGAATTTACATGACTGTCAGTGACAGGCGGAAAACAGTTTTTGTAGGCAATCCAGAATATTCCTCAACGCATGTCTTCTCAAAACGAATTTCTAGTGATTTGCATAGTGTTTCCTAGCACTCCATGAGCTGTCGTGAACGTAGAAACAACAAACAGCAGGAGACATTTCCATCACTGAGTGTGACTCCATCTTTCTTATTCATTCATTTTGTTCCATCTCCCGCAGTGAATGCCTGTCTTTTTGGGAGGCAACCCCCTCAAGCAATGTCTTATAGATTGTTGCTAATGGACATGAGAGGCGGAGTGGTTTTATGAAAGGAAGCCACTAGAAAAACACAACTTGTTTAATTTTTTCTTTACTTCAATGCCCTTAAATGGCAATTACCAGTACACATGTTCAGTTTTCTGTCATTTTGGTGACTAATTATGAACTATAACTTGAGTGGAGAGAATCTATAACTTGTAAAAGTCTGGAAAAATAAAGAAAAGACTGATAAGGAAGGATTTATACAATAAGGAGACTCAGTCACATTTTGATCAGCTGAGTCACACCAGGGCTGAACTAAGTGGAAGAGAGCAGCAGAGCCACATATAGAACGCAGACTTCTAATGGCACTATAAATAGCATGGTCTTTAAGACACAAAGTGGATGAAAGATAAAAAGAACCATTCAGATGGGATTTTAAACATCCATCACTTCAGACTTGGTGAGTCAGGACTACTTTCCTAGAGATGTATACAAAAGTGGCTCAAATATTATTTTTAATTCTAACTTTCTTTTTTAGTTTTGGGAATCTCCTCCTAAAAGAAGTTGACAAAAGGTCAAAAACGCTTTCGTCATCCTATAATTATCTTCGATACTAAACCCATTCTTTACGTGATACAATCTGTGCTGTGCATAAAGCACTGCGAGAGCATAAGAAATGATTTTTCTTGTGATTTTGGCCATTTGTCTGGGATTTGTTGTCAGCGAGTTAAAATTGGGCCAAAAACCTCAATCTAAACTCACCATTAGAGAGATTAAAGTTATTTTAGCTATTTTTACAGCCAGATTGTGTTTAGCACTTTTCAAATAAAGAGGGGTATTTTACTTTTTAAAAGGTAAATAGTAAAAATAGTAAAAAAACTGGCCCAGGTGAGATATATTATATCGTAACGATTTTGATTGTAAACTAACATTATCTGAAACTATTCATGTTTAGAATATTTTTGCATTGCTTTGACAATAAAAACTATTTACCACCACAGTTAAAGATCAGGTTTTTACAGTTTACTCCAGAACAAAAACGTGCTATTCAGACAAAGATTTGGCTATTAAGAATATTGTGATAATTATTGATATTGGCTCATGAGAAAAAATATTTCTTGGGCATTTTATCCAGCCTTACCAGGATGTATTATATATTAACAGGATAAGGAATCATAGGTTTAGATAATGAACAATCAAAGTTTTCTATTAAATGAGAAACTGTTAACGTCAAGGAAGTTAAATTAAGTGAACAAACAAATGTACTGCATCTCATTAAAAGAACGGTCTAGCAGTTAAAAGTATGTTGACTCACTTGTTTTTGAAAAAGGTCTCCTACACGTTGATGGTGACTCCACTGCTGCACTCTGGGTAAAAGGCTATCAAAGAATTCTTTGTGGATCTCGTAGAGTTCAGGCACTTTGAAAAAGATGGTTTCTATTTGTTGAACAGTTAGGACAGGCTGGGAAGTGGTAGCTGCAGCTTTTAGAGGCTTCATGGGCTGAAAACAAAAATAATGCAGACTAATAAATCAGAAGCTGGAGAGTAGGATATAGTAACTTAATTAAGTTTGATGTTTTTTATCATTATTGTGAAGACCTCTGGTGTAAAGCAGACAGTCATCCCTGTATTTGGTATGTTCTCACCAATAATAGCGCCTCCAAATGGCTGAGGTAGGTCTCTTCACTGGCTAGGATTCCCGACAAAACCCTTTTTCTCATCTCCAATCCCTTCTCCAGGTCCAACTCCGCCTGGCATAAAGAGAGGAAAAGCTCAACAATCCACTCCAAAATCACAAGATGTCAAATTTCATACCATCAAAGCTGGAAGGACATAAACATGACTTGGCACTGGCACAATTGGGCTATTTTCTGTTTTTACAATAAGTGTAAGAGAATCATGAGCGATTTAGAGCCAAACATTGCCTTTATGCAGCTTAAATCGTACAAAAAGCTATGCCAAACACATCTTAGATTTTATTAAATGATAGACAAATCTCCTTAGGGCTGTGTGTAGGTTAAGAATGCTCATCATGACTAAATGATTAAAGGCAGTTCTTTCTAGATTTCATAAAATATCCATCGGTTATATTTCTATTTGCAAACCCATCACCAAAATATACATTTTTACTAAAGTACTATTCATATATAGATAACAGAACCACTAATTGGATGTTAAATTGGTTTTGGTCACGAAATATCTCCTGGGGAAGTACATTCTGCAGAGAGGGTAGAAGGAAAACAAAAATGTATTCATGAACTCCTGGACATCTTACCCCAGGGGGGGCATTCCTGACTCTCCAAACTAGGCAAGGCAAGGCAAGGCAAGGCAACTTTATTTGTATAGCATATTTCATACACAAGGTAATTCAAAGTGCTTTACATTGGAAACAAAGAATAAAAAAAGACAGGACATTTAATAAAATCAAGCATAAATAAGTAATATAAAATCATATTGATTAAAAACTGAAAATTAAGAGATAGATTAAGACAGCGAGGTGGAGACATAAAAGAATTGTTCATACATTAGTGATCAGTCGACAAAAATGCAACTAAACAGGTGTGTCTTTAGCCTGGTTTTAAACGTGACTAAAGTGTTAGCACCCTTAATCTCCTCTGGAAGCTGGGTCCATCTGTGGGCAGCATGGTAACTAAAGGAGTTTTTACCGTTTGGAATTAACCCGGGATAGATCTAACTTATTTCATCTGAGGGACCTAAGTTCTCTGTTTGGTGTGCATTCACAGAGTATGTCTGTTAGGTATTTAGGTGCTAAGTTATGTTTGGACTTGTATACGAGCAGCAAACTTTAAAATCTATTTTGAAGGATACCAGCAGCTAGTGTAGAGACTTGAAGAAATGCATTCTGACTTTCTAGTTTTGGTTAGAATTCGAGGCGCTGCATTCTGAACGAGCTGTAACTGTTTAATGATCTTTTATGAAAGACCGGTGAGAAGAGCGTTACAGTAGTCCAGCCTGCTTGAGATGAAAGCATGAATCAGTTTCTCTAAATCTTGTCTGGAAACAAAGCATCTGATTTCTTGCAATGTTTCTAAGATGGTAATAAGCTGATTTGGTCATTGCTTTGAAGTGACTATTGAAAATGTGATCAGAGTCCAGAATAACCCCAAGATTCTTGAACTGATTTGTAGTTGTTAGGCCCTTGGCATTGAGATACGTGTTAACCTTAACAACCTCGCTTTTGCTTCTGAATGCAATGACTTCAGTTTTGTCCTTGTTTAATTGAGGAAAGTTGTTTTGCATCCAGTTTTTAATATGATCAAGATATTTGCAGAGAGTTTATGGGGTTGTAGTCATTCGGGGAGATAGCTAGATAAATTTGTGTAACATCAGCATAACTATGGTTCCTTCTATGATATCTGGTTCCTTCTCATAATTTGACCCAGTGGAAACATGTACAGGTTAAATAGTAAAGGAGCAAGGATTGAGCCTTGAGGGACTCCACAAGACACTGCAGTCCACTTCGACATGTAACACCTATGTTTACATAGAAGCTTCTTCCTTCTAAGTATGATCTGAACCATTTTATCAAAGTTCCTGAAAGATCAACATAGTTTTCTAATCTCTCGAGAAAGATTTTGTGAAGATTTGAGATGGGCCTGTAGTTGCTCAGTATAGTATTGTCTAAGTTTGTCTTTTTCAGTAGTGGCTTTACCACTGCGGTTTTAAGGGATTTGGGGAAAAAGCCGGCGCACAAGGAGGTGTTTATAATTTCTAAGAGGTCCTTTTCTAGACTCTTAAGAACCATTTTAAAACAGCCTGTTGGTAGAGTGTCAAGACTGCGTGTTGATGTTGTGAGGCTCTGAACCGTCTCTATTAATGTTTTGCTATCGATTAGATTAAAGGTGCACTTTAAGAGTCCACACCTTTTGACTAGTATATTTCATTCATTCACATATTTAAAAATCAAGAGATTGGTGCTCATCTCTGATTTTCAAACACTGGCACTCACTGAATAGGAACAATAATGTTTTTCAGTCAAAAAGTCAAAAACTGGATTTACAATTTTCTGACATGGCAAATCATAAATAAAGACGTATAAGTGATATATAGATAAATAATTAATTAGTAAATATATCTTTATATATATATATAGACATACAATCTTCAGCAAAGACGAAACATTTAGAGTCCCGTCACACTGGGGTCTGCAATCTGTTTCTGGCAAAACTTGGGAATGGATGATTATTGTGAGTTCCTTAAACCTGAAATGGAGAACACTTGGGGTGCATTCAGACTAGACATGATTTCCTTCCCCCTCCCCAGTTCCCCACAGGCTTGTGTTCACACTGAGATCTGTATCCGGAAACAGTTACACCCGTATTTACATAATACAAGCAGCTGATGATTCCTGCTGGACTTCGCTTGAACCATTTCCCAGAACACATCAAGCTTCAAACCTCTACTCTATGCATTAGAGTTGATGTTGATGCTCCTCCTCCTTTGATGTGCTCTAGGGTAGTAATTTATTGTTTGTGAAAAGAACAAATATTCAAAATGACTCATGAGTAACAACACTTTTTGGAGAGTAAATCGTTTGCTTTGGTCTGTGAAGATTACACTGTTGATAAAAAAGACACAGGTAGATCAAAACATTTTTGGATATGTTTGAAGAAAAGAATTGTTCAAATGAATCATTCTTTTAAATGAACAAGTCAAAAGAACAAATCTCCAAAATGAACACCAGGCTATTTTATAATCTTTGCATGCTTTGTTGAACAACTCTTGATGGTCAGACACCAGCAAGACAAGCATCTGAATTTTAATATTTTCCTCTCTCGTGATTTCTTTTCTTTATCACATTGTTCTTCGCTGCAGTTTCCGGTCATAAAGTCGGCATGAGAGTGTGTATCGTACACCACCGAGCTGCCCTATTAAATCACACTTAAAGAGTCAGCTCTCATTGGTGGTTCTTCTTGCAAAAAAACAATCCGACATGTCAGAACCAAACTTTTTTCGGTCACACCCATCAGTCCAGATGTGTAAGGTGGCACTGGCACTCATTGTTTTTAATCGAGACACGTTTAAGCATAAAACTTCAGATAAAAAATTCAGGTAGATGTATAGAGACCTTTACAGATTTTGTACAAATCATGAAGAATGTTTCCAGTCAAACATTTAATAGTTTTTACAGTTTAGTTTAGATTTTTGTTTCAGTGTTAACCTTTATTTTAAATTAGGCAAAATATTAAGATTTAAAGATCATTCTACATTGCTAAAAAGAATCACAATATGTTTGATAATAAGAAGGAATACAGTTTATATGAAACTTTACAGAGAACCACATGAAATGACTTTTCATAAGTCAACCAAATTCATTCATATTTTTAAATCCCTCTCAGTGCATTGTCAGCAAACACACTCAGAATAATACATACAAGTGTGAGGAGGTTAGACTCAATCATTATATTGAATAAAACCCCTTTGTGAGCTTAAAAAAGAAATTTCAAGAACCCAAATCAAATGCTCGCCTCCAGGCATGGTATTGGCAGGGAAAGATATCAATCAGTTAGACGGGTAATGGCTGCGCCAATGAAGCCAGCAAGCTCTGTTTTACAAGCAGTAATTTCATTTGATGGCATTGTCCCTCTGCATTTCCTGGAGCTGGGCAATAAAACTATGACTATTTTAAACCATGGCCCAAACATTCACAAAATGAGGTCACATGATTTTGTTTTTTACACACTGCTAAGCTGTGCAACACTAAGATGCTGCAACAAGCACTAAATGATCAGTTATAACTGAGTTATGCAGGTATACTATTTTAGAATCTGCAAGCTTTGAAAACTGGCAAATTACACAGCTCAATGACTTCGTTGAGCACCACTACCTTATAGGCTATAAATACACAAGAGTTTACAGGTACATCTTTTTACCATGTACTGCACAGCTTCACAGATGGCCAGTATATGGTAAATTCCATTCCGTATTCAGGCAGATACACATGTATCTTGTGTGCACACTCTGATACAACTTCTTTAAAAAAATAGTCCATACAACAACATTTCTTACCATGTTTCTGAGAGAATTGGATTTTTGTGTTGTGCATGGGTCATTATTATGTCATTACATCTAGCGTTTGTCTAGCATTTTTTTTTTGTTTGCTGTGATTTTGTTTTGCATTATTTATTATCTTTCTTCATGCCGTGCCAGCAACAGAAGATATCTTAATGGCAAACACATCAATCTTTATACATTAAAACATACATGGCATTCATAAAAAGAAGTTTAAAATAGGTTTGTTCAAATCATTCAGAACCGGAGGAAAAAAATCAGGACATCACCATGTGTTAAATTAATTCTTAAAGTCATCATAATACCAACAACAAACTTCTCTTTCATTTATTGCTGCACTAAGCAAAACAACTTGTTGCATAATTTTAGTAATACCAAAAAAAAAGATGGAAGATTTGGTATTCTACAAAACTTAGAAGTGATGTTTGTGTAATTTCACTACAAGAAGGGGGAAGTACTGTAGCTAACAATGGAAAGAAGATAACAAAGGCTTGGTTACAAGGAGTTCAGCTGAACATAACAAAAAGTTATAATAATTTGGACCACCTTTACTTTTAGTCCTTTTTTCCTTTAATGCTCTGCCGAAGTATGAGCGAAATATTTGGAATTGCTTGGGAAGAAAAAAAAATTGGATCAGGAAACGACAGGAACAGCAGACACTCAAACTAGTTAGTTTACATCGCTAATTTAAAGAATATTTTTTAAGTTAAAGATGAGGTAAAAAAAAAAGCCTAAAATGTTATATGCAAGACTTTTATGGAAAAAATATTTTGTATGTCTAACACATTTTTTTCTATCTTAAATTTAAATGAAACCTTACCAGGTCGCCTGATCTGAAGCAGTGCTTTATATGTTCTACTCACTGACCACAATTTTTGTTTGTTTTGCATTATAAGATGAATTGACGTAAAATGTACGGTGGCTGAGAGGTGCAAAACAATTCAGAATTATGAAAGCAAAATAACAAGTTAAACAGAATAACAGAGACACAGCTTTATTCAAGTGATTTACTCTAAGGAGTGCTGACGTTTTCACAATCACTGCACAAGAAAATACTTCCTCAAAATAGTGTTTAATTACTTTGTAGTCTTATTTTTTTATAATTACAGAAAAATGTGTATGAAGCATCTGTAATGATTGACAGAAGTCTCGTTCAATAAGTTCAAAGGTGCTGGGTCTCAAATGATTCTCTGTATTTTCTGAATTGTTAAATTTTTTTACATTTTTTTCATTATGTGTTTTTTAACATGTTTACTGTTTCGCACCTTTTGGTCACCTTACTATTTCGCACCGTTCGGTCACTGTTGGAATGTGTTAAAAACATAACTGCAATTTTATAAATAAAGCTTTAAAAAAAAGCAAAACAACAAATCACAGCAACGCAAAGTGGAAAAACAACAACAAAGGCATCAGTCAAAGACAAGATGAAGTCATTGAGAGGTAACTTACAGACTTGGAGGACTCAATTGAGCCAGAAGAGAGGGTATCTCTGCTGCTCCGGCTCTTGGAGCTGAGGTGGGGGGAGGAGGAGGGAGAGTCGTCAATATATGGTAGAATGTCATGGTGTCTGCGCTGCTCCTCGGCTCTGTCTGCATCATACCCGTAGTTGGGAGGAGTGCCTGTAAACGGGCCATCTGTAAAAAAAAAACGAAGGAAAAGTTGTGGTTGATGAAAACCAAGTGGAAGAACACTGTGATATCCCAGATGGAACCCGGGTTACGTTTGAACACTGTGCTAAAGCTATTGATTGAGTTCAAAACCCTTCTCATTATGTTGTCAGACAAGAGTCGGTATCAGATTCTCCTTGTTCAATGGATCCGGTTTGAGAGCCAGTTTAACATTATTTGAGATCTCTTAAAGTATGTAATTATATCTCTAGTGGGTTTTAAGTTTTTGTTTTAATACAGCCTAGATAGAACATTTTGTGTACATTAACTTCACACATAACTTTATAGCCTATAAAGTTTCCCCACCGGAGAAAGAGACATTGAGTTACAGAAAGAAAAGAAAATCTCTGCTAGAGAACGGCAGCCGGAGTTCTTTCTTCCTGGAGTGGTTTGGTCATTAAGCTGCTTGCTGCCAAACCAGAGGATCGTGTATTTATTCAACACAAGCTCTCAGTTCAGCTTTTCCCTCATTAAGCATGAGTATAGAGGAACATACAAGAAATCTAACTCAAAGGTAAGGGCTGATAACAAAATGAAACATCAATTCACAGATTTATGGAGCAGGCTTAAATGGAATAATACAAAGAATGTACAAAAAATCCTCCTGGCTCGACTCTTTCTCTTTAAGCACCACAGATGTGCATTGCTCTTGGCCAAAAGGCAAGTGGCCATTCACAACTGGATTCATAATCAATGTTACAAACATTTCTTAAAAGCTCTCCCAACCATGTTGCAAAGACAAGAAAGATCATTACACTGTAACAAAAAGCAATATTAAATTGATTTGTTGAGATGACATAATACATCAAATGAGAATACAGCCAAAATATTGCTATCCACAAGCATAATAAAATGAAGGCTCACATGGTTTCAGACCCAGGCTTTAACAGTGTTTGGCCGCCTCTATTGAGCAAATTGATACCTCCAGCATGCTTCACTAGCCAATGGGCTTATAGGAAGCCTGGGAGTTAAACTGATGCAAAACTGCCAAATAATCATCAGCATGTGTGCCAAAGGGCTTCAGAAAAGACTTTTCACACACTTGGTGTAAAGGAAAAAGAAGGAATGTGTTGCAGGAATCTAGGCTGTAATCTAGTAAGGGTTCCTGTGACTCCCTAAATATCCTTCAGTGCTCTTTGGGTAAAAACTGAGGGTAGTGAAAAGGCTGAAATGCTGCACAGGTCTGAATCTGTCAGATAAATTAAAAACATACCTTCCTCCTTCTGTATGTCACATGTTTCATTAAAGTCTGAAAATCTAACAGTGTAGTAGAAGAATGTGTAAATGGTTGGTGTGAGACCTCTAGGGCGGCGTAACCAGTGCAATCGAGATAAAAATAAGGAAATGCATTTTTTTTACTACTTCTGTGTATAAGATAAAATTGGCGAAATTTAATAAATGCTCACCCAAATCCCATTGAAAAGAAATGGCAGGTGAACTTAAAGGTGATAAATGATGTAAACGTGACTCTACTGACATCTATAATAATTTCCCATTTTCTGGGCTCAAACGACTTGAACATACACCTCGCATTGTTAAGCCATATCACTACTGACCAATCAGATGAACCGCTAATGTAGCTCATCTCAATTCAGAGTTATTCAAATTCAGATGTATATATGTACACCAGAAATATACATACAAACAAGAAATGGGTAGATATTGTGTACAAACAATCAAAATCTTGGAAAGTTAAGCTAAGGTGTCTTTGGGGTGTCAAGCAGCAAATTTTTTTTCTCTTAAATTGGCATTTTACACAAGCACTGCTATTCAAATGAACTTTTTCAGAAAAATATTAACTCTACATTAGACAGCGAGGTCGATGTTTCACCCAATACAGATTACAATGTGAGTTTCGGTCAGCAGGTGGTGTGGTGAAGCAGTGGGAGGAACATGTGTGCACTGTGCTTTTGGTAGAGCCCAGTTTGAGGCGATTGAAAAACAATATTTAAGATGAATGCTGAATTTTGAAGGTTATTAAAAGTGCAGTGATAGTATAGAGGGGATACATATTTATTCTAACTTCTATTTATGCTTTAAAAATGAATAATATGGCACCTTAAACAAAAATAACAAGTCATCACTGCATGCAAATGAAATGACGACTGTATGAAAAAAAAATGCTTTAAAATAACAAGTGACATATTTTAAATTACAGGAGCCCAAGGACACAACTTCCTCAAAAAAGCAACTATAAAATTTTTAACAGTCTACAGAAACACATAATTTTGTAAAATTGACTGAAACTACTAGAACTGCTCTTGTTCTTTTAGAACTTGTACACTAATATGAATCTGACATTCTAATATGTTCAGATTTTTCAAGTTCAAAAGGCAATATTTTTCATAAACGTTTTTGAACCACCTAGTATTTTTGGCCTAACAAAAAAATGTGCTGTTTACACCAGTCCCTCCCACAGACTGGATTTCAGTGCGCCCCTACTGCCCACCGCTCTCAGCACTAGTCTGGTTTGAGCAAAAGCAGACAAAACTAGCGATGCTTTAAACATGTGATATTGTGTTAAAACATTATAATCAACAGGCAACGGCTATGCAGGATGTAAAAGCACCTTTTATGTGTGAACCTGAGTCTGAAGCCTCAGTTTAAGTCCACAGAATGAAACAAAAACCGGAGGAAAATGGCTCCTCAGCGGTGTGTTTACAGGTCAGACCGGCTTATTCTACACTGAATGATTTCAAATGTCGCCGTACTGTTTTATGAATAGGTGTACTTATGTAAAATGAGAATACAACATCTGGTCGCGAACTTAACTTTTTGATGTGCGTGCTTTGCACAATAGCGCATAACGTTAGTAACATCCCTGTAGTGTGCATTCCACACGATTGACTCTTATCGTGAGACCACATTTAGGATTTTATGGAATATGATATATATATACCAGCCTAGTCATAAATCCTTTATCAAACTGTTCTTTGTCGATGAACCAGGTGAATTTGACAGAAAATGTATCCATTTCTGACACATAAACTCATTCTTTGGTTAAACTCATTCAAAAGGTTAGACCCACACTCCGGTATTTTTCTTATTGAGTGACGGTCTGCTGATGTCACTCATCCCGGTCAAACCCGGGGATAAGGTAAACAAACCTTTTTCAGCTCAGAAAAAAGAATAAAGGATTACTAAAACATGCATGAACTAATCTGAATACTACTTGAGCCATGTTTTTGATAAGAAAACAACACTTCAAAATTCCAGGATTGTCAGAAAAGTCACATTATAATGACACCTTTAAAGTCACACACACGCACACACACACACATATATATATATATATATATATATATATATATATATATATATATATATATATATATATATATATATAAATGTATAAATAACAGCAGCACATCATCAAGAACACATTTAAACATTTTAGAGAGATTTCATGTTTTGGTATGATGAAATTATGTTTGTTGTGTAATGTAGGAAAATACATGGGGTCACATAAAAAAAAAACTAAAACCTTTAGTAGGTTGATTATAACAACACATAACATTCTTTCATTAAAAAATACATGTATCTGCCCAATAACGCAGAATGTGGCGCTAACTCACCAAAAAGCTAAGTGCCAGCCGCAGTAAGAATCTAGGATCAGTGATCCGTAGCATTTGCATTTATATTTTTATGATTTGACTGATACATTTGAAGATAGAATTTGTAATTGTTAATGCTACTTTTTATTCCCATAGAAACTTTTAGAAAATGTAAAAAAAAAATCCTATCTAAAAATGTCAATGATGAAAAGTCAAAATGTAGTCAATGCAGTCAACAAATATAATATTGCTTTTAAAGCACATGTTTTGTGAATTTTTTCTGTAAATATGATTATACACCTATTAAATCCTATAACAGAGCATGGAAATATGTGCCTTGAATAAAGAAAGAGACTGTTCAACTTTCCATGTTGTTTGTATACTAATATCTTATCTCTGAGGCATGCTTATCTCCAAAGAACTAAACATAAGAAGAGATAGGGCTGAATCCAGGAAAGCAGCCAAAACCCTGCGCTGTGATCACACAGGAAAGCCCCCTAGTGTGAGTAAATCAGTTTTCGTCTCAGCAAAAGGAAGAATGAATTATAACACACAGACAAAGAGAGAGGCCCTGCAATCAACACCGCCGGCAGGCATCTACTCTACCAACCGCCTCGCTTAAAAGCAGAAGCCGATTAAATTGCATGTGAATGATGTCACAAATTGTTCCACAGGTTTATTGCCAACCCAAGTTTATGTGGAGGATTCATAAATATATTTTTGTAAATTACATTCCTATACATTTTATCTAACAAAATAATGGCTAGTCCATCAATGTCCTTCACGTGCTAGACCAAAAAATATGAGAAGTTTGGCTCATTTGGGAACAAGCTTTGGTTTCAAGAGCATGACCACATGGCAGGGAACCTTTATGTAAATTATTGCTCTGGTAACACGATTTCAACGCTACATAATTTGCAAAAACAGAGTTAACCAAATCCCTTGTGTTTTTTTGCCATCTAGAGTGGTCAATACCTTCTTGCCAAATAAAAATGTGAAGAATTATATTAGCTCATCATGTGTTTGTCTTTATATATATATATATATATATATATATATATATATATATATATATATATATATATATATATATATATATATATAAGTACACATATAAGAGAACATCAAAAATTGGGATCTACTCTATACAACACAGCTACACCTGCCTCTGAGCTGAAGAGCTATTTTGGCTACTCCTACTAGAACCTAAATTAAACAACTTTTGGTAAAAAAAAATAAATAAATAAAAAAAAAATTGTGGGAGAATTTTCACTTCTCAATGATGGCTTAAATCTTTGTTTAAGCTGATTCGCTAGTACATTGAAGAGAAGCAAACTGTGAAGATGTTAAAACCTAAACTAGTTTGGAAGCTTGTGATTGGTCAACATTATTGGGGTTTGAATCAATTACCACCTATTGGATTGGGATACTCTCCAGCATTTCAAGTGACATTTTACAGTCTTAGTGTAGAAGCATTGGGGGTTTTGACTTTTTTAAAAGCAAATAATATAACTGTATTGTCAACTAACTTAAACTTTAAGGCAACATCCTGGAACCTATTGACTTATAGTTAGAGCTGCAGTACTCAAGTCCGGATTTGAACTTGTGTCCGGTATCGAGCTCATTTATCTATGGACTCGGTCTCGTCTCAGACTCGACTGTGTTTGAACGCGAAATTGACTACGTCTCATTTGCGTTCGGACTTGGACTTGAATGTTGGTCTTGACCAACTCCAATGCTACATTGCCAAGGAAAAAAATCTATACCAATCTATACTTGTGAGTCTAGTCTACGAATTGCCCTCTGTGAAGGCTGTGAAGTAAAATGTATTATTTTAAGAAATCTATCTGTTGCAAATCAGGAATTACTATTAAGTTGTAAGGTGTAAATATCTAAAGCTAAATTGCAAACTATGTTGGAAGGTGACCCAACAGGAATTATATTGAACAGATATACTGTACAGTATATATGGCTTTATCTAGACTGTTAGTGGTTGCTTCATTTGTTTAAACAATAAAATTAGTTTAAAACACTTTAAAATATACTCTTAGGATGCTTCATAACCAAGCTTAAAGAGCTTAAATGGTATGAGCTCAAAATTTTCCAGACACTGTTTAAATATAACCACTTCCTCCTAATGCACCACTGGTTTGTAATATTCTTAACCCTAAACGGAAACTCAGTTCGTCTGTGCATTATTTTTATCCTTTTATATTTTATTCTCTTATATGTACAAAAACGAAATATTTGACAGTGTTTAAATGTAGAAAATGGATGAATCAGGTTGATTAATAAAGAACACCCACGGTGACCTTAAAGTCTTCGGGTTCCTTCATTTACCACTTGTGTCAGCAAACATCCAAGTCATCAGAGTAAAACACAGCTTCTTAAAAAGACGTGCAGGAGTGTGTGTGGGGTCACTGGTAGATAGAGGTCAAAGGTGGCCTGGTGTGTGCTCAAATATATCAGGTTTCAAACAGCATATGGTTTAGGAGTTGCCTGAAAAAGCTGAGTCAGCCCTGAACATTAGCACTGGAACAACCACATGATCCTTTCCACCCTAGTGTATATCTTCCTCCAAAAATAATGCTCTCCATATTGAAATAGTAGCATGCACATGAATCAGTCCTGTCAATCACACTGCAATAATGATAATTAGCTAATTACCCTCTTTAAGAAGAACACGCCTCTTGTAACTCGCATTGCCCATAATAGACTCGATAAGGTCTCCATGCCTCCCTGACCAAACATTACGCTTGAAGACATACACCATAATCTTAAAACTCGCCTCCTCATGTTGGCAAAAGCTCAAATACACACACTGTACATATGGAGCCCAGCAGTAACAACATTGGCTATAGTGTACAGTCCACAGCGCTGGTTCTTATCATTAGCAAACAGGAGCTTCTCACAAAGGGACAAATCTTCCTTAATCTGCTGTTCAACAGATGCCTATAATCACATCCCTGTCACTGTTGCATTAGCTTTTTTTTCAGAACACAAGCAGAAAGACTTCCTATTGTGAGACAGACAGCTAACAAAATACACAAACAAGAGGCATCCTGCTTTAACTAAAGCAAACTGCAAATGTAGGGAAAGATTTTACCCTATGTATAAGCCTTCTTTTAAGCCTTTCTAACTCAGAGACGATCACAAGAAAAATTCTGAAATTACCATCGACTTGCTTTTCCATTGATGTCATTTTCATGCTTGTTTTTATTTAAAGTTTGCTTTATTGAGAGCATTCACACCAGGTAAGCATGTTTGGATATGTTGAACTGAACCAGGTCTCAGAGTGGTCTTCGTTACACAATGTGAGGATAAGAGGACAATTGGTTTCTTAGTTTAGTTAAAAGCCATACATTTTAAATAAATAAACACGTATATTTTTATGTTTGATCATAAAGCAACCAAAAGTAAAAAAAAAATGTTTTACTTGTTTTATCAGAGTCAATTAAGAATATGCATGAGCTCTTGAGAAAAACTTTTGCCATGTCAGTAGATGTTTTCAATATTTTTAAAATGTAAAAATACACTAAAAAGACCCTAAATATGTTTAGGGATGTGTTTAGTTCTTCTTTATCCGTTTTGTTCCATGCCACAATAAAGGCCAATCCTTGCTTTCCTGAAAACTTTTCCTCAGGCAGTTTTACAGCTTATTTTCATCAAAATAAAGACACCTGAAAGATAAAAATCAAGCAAAAGGATATACATTTTACAACAGAAGGAGAGTTGATGAGAAAAGTCAAAAGAAAAGAAAAGACAAAAAAGAGAAAAACGGAAAGAGAGGACAGAAAAAAAGAGGAGGGAAAAGAAAAAAGAAGAGAAGAGAGGAGACGAGATGAGAGGAGAAGAGAGGATAGTAGAAGAGAAGAGAGGAAGAGACGAGACAAGAGGAGACAAGTAGAGAAGAGAGGAGAGAAAGGAGAAGAGAGGAGACAAGATGAGAGGATAGTAGAAGAGAAGAGTGGAAGAGATGAGACAAGAGGAGACAAGTAGAGAAGAGAGAAAGGAGGAGAAGAGAGGAGACAAGATGAGAGGATAGTAGAAGAGAAGAGTGGAAGAGATGAGACAAGAGGAGACGAGTGGAGAAGGGAGGAGAGAAAGGAGGAGAAGAGAGGAGAAGAGAGGAGACGAGATGAGAGGATAGTAGAAGAGAAGAGTGGAAGAGATGAGACAAGAGGAGACGAGTGGAGAAGGGAGGAGAGAAAGGAGGAGAAGAGAGGAGACAAGATGAGAGGATAGTAGAAGAGAAGAGTGGAAGAGATGAGACAAGAGGAGACGAGTGGAGAAGGGAGGAGAGAAAGGAGGAGAAGAGAGGAGAAGAGAGGATAGCAGAAGGGAAGAGAGGAAGAGACGAGACAAGAGGAGATGAGTGGAGAAGAGAGGAGAGAAAGGAGGAGAAGAGAGGAGACGAGATGAAAGGAGAAGAGAGAATAGTAGAAGAGAAGAGAGGAAGAGATGAGACAAGAGGAGACGAGTGGAGAAGAGAGATGAGAAAGGAGGAGAAGAGAGGAGCCGAGAAGAGAGGAGAAGAGAGGATAGTAGAAGAAAAGAGAGGAAGAGATGAGACAAGAGGAGAGGAAAGAAGAGGAGAAGAGAAGAGGGGATAGGAGAGGAGATGAAAGGAGAAGAGAGGAGAGGAGAGATGAGACTGGAGGAGAAGAGAGGAGAGGAGAGATGAGACTGGAGGAGAAGAGAGGAGATGAGAGGACCCGACGAGACGAGAGAAGAGAATAGGAGAAGAGAGGAGACAAGAGGAGAAGAGAAGAGAGGATAGGTTAGCAGAGGAAATAAGAGGAGAAGAGAACCAAATACCTAGATGTGTGAAGGTTCGAGACCTATGTAACCTCTATACACTTTTGACAAGTTCACCCTTTAAAATTGACAGTTTATCCTAAATGATCTAGGAATACTATAGTGAACCTTAGAGAAACTGCTTTCCTTCCAATGTTTAGTAAATATCTAAATTCTGTAAAACTCATACAAAAAATTTAAAAGTGTACATGTCACATCCTTCACTCTCATCCCCCTGCTAGTGAAAGCTTCTTAGAGGTTTAATGACTTTCCATCAAAATGAGGAGTACGCCTCCGTCAGAACAGAGAACAGCCAGACCTCTTTTAAACAAAGGAGATTTCCCTGTGGAGCACGTGTCCTAAAATGCTGTGGAAAGACCTCTGTGAGCGTGCTAGGGGGTCTGGGGCTAGATAGAGTTGGAGGAGGGGCACAAAGAGAAAGGAATAATGGAGAGGTGGATCTACACAAACCACTGCAGTGCTCACCTAGCATAAGTGTGTGTGCATGTGTGTGGCTGACACATAAAATACAGCAAGAGGAAGGCACTACACTGAAAGTCTATACAAAAAAAAGATATATGTACGCCTCCTTACTAATGGTGACTGATCAAAGAATAACATTGATCAAAGTGTGTATTGTGATCCAGCACACAGACATGAATATTGAAAATCAATTTCAAATAATAACAGAAAATTGTGGAAGGAAATGCTGAAGAAAAACGACAGCATCATGAAGCATGAGACAATGTAAGAAATCGATAGACTTAGGGTGGGGTGGATGACATGGACACATGCTGCCATTCAATAGCACAAATTGAATGCAGTCAATTCCCACATGACTTCTTAAAAACACACACACACACACACGCACACGCGCACACGCACACACACACACACGCGCACACACTAAATGAGCTTGAGTATACTCCGGACCTGAATGAAACACTAAAAAATTATTTATAGTGATGTCCTCAAAAGCCTCAGTCACCTTTAAAAAATATTAAAAAGGTGAGGAAAGAGGGGGTGTAGGTTGCTAGCACACAAAGGTTACCATATATTACAGTAAAAACACAAACATAAAGCCTCTCATCCATGATTTTAGCACAAACAGATGGTTTTAACGTAAACAGCAAGAAGTCATGCAGGATGTTTGGATGGGTCACCAGAGCAGCTGTGTTTACGGTCAATAAATCAAATAACCTTATCATACCAGACTGAAAAACCAGGTCTAATTGTTAAACGAAAAGTACTATAGTAAGCAAACTCTAATATGAATTTGAATTCATAAAGCAATTGGAAATCGATTGACAACACAATAGAGAGAGCCTAGGGGTAATCAAATCAATTCCACATCATCTTTTGACAGAATCTTCTGGCAGAAACGTTTGTAATATTAATTAAAGATATAAAATATAGCTCAATTCAACAACAAAGCAAACTGTAAACAGGAGAGAAATCATTTAGGATGCTACAAACAAGAAATCAAACGAGAAGGTTGCTGCGGTGTCATGGTAACACATTGTCAGTTCATCCCATGCAGAGGATGATGTAATGGGTTCACTATCAGAGGGGGCAGATCCAGCCTCCACCTGCAATTCTCCAGCATTATCTTTTTGAGGCGCAATCCTTTGCAGGCAAAGACTAAAAAAGCTTATTTGCTCTCTAAGCCTCAATCTTTAATATCTTATTTATTATAGTGTAGTTAAGAGGGATAATATGCTTGAAAGAGAATCCCGAGGTGTGTAACTGAATCTTTGATAAAATCAAAAGCTCCATGAACCACCTCAGGGCAGAGGCAGCAATCTGTCACATATCAGCGGCTGGTGATATTGGGTTCAGGTAGGCTCGTGGGGACTAAAACAATGCGTACATTTACTTAAAAAGTGCAATGGCAGTAATGTTTTTGATTAACAAGTACAATTTCCTCAAAGGCACAAATACTCTCAGCAGAACCTTCTCTCTCACTGTCCCTGGCTGGTGGAGCAAACTTCCTGACCCTGAAAGGAGAGCAACAACATGAACAGCTTTAAAAAACTATTCTCTTCAGGAAACACTTACTATAAAAAAATAACTATAAAGCAAGGTATTTTTTTCTTCATTTTCTTCCTACTATGGTTGATTGATCAGTTGATAGAACTTCTACTATGAGATAGACAGCCAAGTGCACAAATGTAAACGTAAATGTAAAGCTACAGACGCAAGAATAAAAAGGCACAGCATACATTAGACTATTAATAAACAGCTTTATATTCAACCAGCGCAGTATAGTCCATGATCACAGACCTCTCTAAACCTTCAGGTCGCGCTAAGTCATGATGGAAGCAGCAAGAAAAGCTGCAACTGTTCTCCAAGGAGACAAAGATTGGCACAAGAAGTTGGTACATTATTATGGTAGCTATTGATTTTTCAGACAATTCTTCATAGGCACTAACATTTTTGACTGTAGGGAGCAAATAATCAGTGTTGCTTTAAAGGGCACCTGCTATGAAAAGTTACTGTTTTTAAGGTGTTTGGATAAACATCTGTCCATGAAAGGTGTGAACACACTCCCGTTAGAGTTGTTAAAATTAATCTAGTTGTTTTTTGTAAAATCCGTAAAAGTAAAATTGTGCTGTATTCAGACTGGACAGTTTAAGACGTGCAAGTGGTTTTTGACAATATTGATTGAAATCAAGTGGCAACCTCCAGCTCTCTGTGGATGCGTAATAGGAGGTGACTGTAGTAACGCGACCGGGGCAGAAGTGAACATTGTTTTTTTTTATTCACATGGTAAACCTGCCCATAATTGGAGCTGAAAAAAAAACTTTTACACCTTCATGAGCACTTTGAGAGGGGTGAATTATTTTTCATTTGTTTCAGATATTTTAAGATTTAAACCTTCAGCCAATCAGACATCTGTGCTATGCCAATGTCTTGTTTCAACCCATTTTTGGTTACTGGGAGGTGACGGACTTCCATGAGGGTGAGGACTACCTACACCCAAGCTGAGGCTCCTTGACCCTTCATACGAAACATTACACATGATTTGTCCATCTTATATACAGTCAATGATTGGACTGCACATACAACCAAAGCCACTCCCCACCAATCCAGCTGGACCATTCCGGTAATATTGGCAGGTTGTACACACGTAGAAGCAATCTCCCAGGTAAAATGATTATTGCAACTCAGTTTCAGGAGGTATTTCTCAAGACCCTTCATCATTACTAGTGAAAGAGCAGCTGAGGAAAAGTGTTTGATTATTGTTTTTGAAGGCAAAGTGAGTTATCCAAAAACCATAACTTTCGTTCACTTTAAGAAGAAAATTTTACACTTCCTGCTTATTGGCTCAAGGTTTTTATTTATTTGATAACATCACTGGTAGTGTGGCAAGTCATTGATACTATTTCAGTAAATATATAAATTCTATTTTGAGATCTCTACTTCCCTTTCCTACAAGAGTATTTGGAATAAAAACTATTAATGTAAATTATTTTACTTCAACCTAATCCAAATAATGTATTGGTATAAATCACTCTGGCAACACTTTCAATGAACAAAAGTGTGCCCGAAATAAGTACAACTTTGAAATGACGAACATGCAAAGCAATTATTCATTCATCTTCATGTCGGCTTTATTCCCTTTCGGGGTCGCCACAGCGGAATGAACCGCCAACTCACTGGCATATGTTTTACGCAGCGGATGCCCTTCCCTGCCGCAACCCATCGCTGGGAAACATTCACACACATTCACACTTTAACACTATGGGCAATTGTTCTTATTCAATTCACTTATTCCGCATGTCTTTGGACTTGTGGGGAAACCGGAGCACCCGGAGAAAACCCACGCGATCACGGGGAGAACATGCAAAGCAATTAGTCTTTACTATATTACAAAAAACATCCATTTACAATCAAGACTAATTTAAAAAAGAAAGCTACAAAAAAAAATCTAAATACCCATCATAACATTTATATATTACTATAATATTTTTACAGAAAGCAAAAAAAGGAGCTTCTTGTTTTTTTTTGGAATTTTTCATGGGCTCTGAATGAGGTCCTTGTGTGGTGGTCGTTTGCCTAAGTAGATCTTATGAGCTATGTCTGTGTGTGAGAGGGACAGACAGACAACCCTAGCCTACACCCATCAAAGATTTATAAAGAGCCTCTCCATCAGAAACCAAAAACCCACCCTGACACATGAGCCATCGCGTTTGCATTCATCTTTTTCAGACAAAACATAGGGCACTAATGGACCACTCAGAAAGCTTTAATGAGACAGCCGAGTTCATGCTACTGCATTATCAATCAGCATTGTAATATTCCAAAGTAAATCGATACACCTTTACAACTTCTTTCCCAAAGTGTTTAGTGAAAAATTGATATTACCGACATGTGCCAAAGTTAAAAATGTGAACTCATTAACTGTTTCTACACTATTGTTAACTGCAACAGACCTAAGTTGCGCTTTTGAGAAAAAACACCACCTAGATTTTTTACTTTATTTTAGTGCCAGCACCTACAGTCACAAACAAACTATAAACAGCTTCATGCCAACATTAAAACTATACTTTCATCAATACCTAAAAAAGATTTAAAGTAAGAGCAATACATGAGTTACATGATTAACTATTTTAGATTAATTAGTGCCAGTTGTTCAATTTCTTAGCAGAACTTTTTTGATTATTAAAAAAAAAAGGCAGAGGCATAACTAGACATCTATCTCTACTGGGGCACAGCACCAATCCTTCATGTCACATTAAAGAATCTTTCAAATGTTCAGAAAACAATATGATTCTAAAAATATTCAAGCATTACTCAAAACAGGCCTAATTTATAAATGTGTATTTAATTTTTGACATTCCATTAATTAAACAGCTTTGCTAGTTCATTTTCATATTTGGAGTTGCATATTCAATCTGTAAATTTAGTTTCCAGTTATAGAAGGTTATTCATTAGTTTTATCATATTTGTAAACAGGCATTTATTGACTCATGTAGAATTCATCATTTTAGCAATCAAAAACATAGTTCTTTCTTTTTTCTTACACATACAAGGTTAAATCTAGAAATGTCTCACAGAGTCTTTTCAGAATATCCGCTCTAAAAATACTTTACAAAACACAAAAATCAATGCAGAACTAAAGATTGCTGAGAAAGTCTCACACTGATGTAACTCAACAAAAGCTCTAGGGGGTTTCCGGGAGTACATGTGACCTCATGCCTTGGGTTTGCTTGACCAATCAAAAGCAACAAAAATGCAGTGGATTTTCAAAACAGAGTACCCATTCAAGCTCCCATTCATTAGATGCTTATTCATGTCTGTGTTGGAAGATATGTTAGAATTCCTTAAATCGCTGACCCAACAAAAAACTTGCCATGTTCACTTGTGTACTCTAACATTGCTTAGCCATACTCATCCCCTTAGGCTCCGGTTGTCTGAGGGGATGTCCAGACTCCAGACATAAGCTTGCCTATTAAAACAAGATAACCCCTGACCTTCCTCTGCCCAGACACACAAATGTCAGCCACAGAGAAGACAGTGATCCTAGTGTCACAGGGTTTTTTTCTAACCAAGCAGTTTTTCTGTTATATTGACTTATTAATGATCGAGCCGAAACAATAACCCGATATTTTACAACGCTCTTGAAACAACACGATCCGTCAACAAGCTCCAAGTTGAGCCTGTTCTTCTCATCAACCTCTTCTCATGTCTCAACACCTTATAATGAGGGTCTGTTGGCTGAATAAGCGATGACAGGGCAAGTGTTGTTTCATTGGGTCTTTTTAAAGTGCAAAACACACATTTATTCTGTTCATCTGCAAGCAACATTTAACTCATTGTGACTAAATAAAGAGCACCTGGTGTTAACACACATCTGGTTCATAAATGTTTTTTATGGCTTTTTTTTAGTTACTGAAGTTACAGGAAACAACAAAGAAAGCCGAAGACAGTTATATTTTACATTAGTGGCTGATAAATACATCTTAACGCACGGTTTTAACAAGTACATGAACATTTCTTAGGTTTTTCAAATTAAACAAGGCTGAGTCCAATGCCCAAATCGGTTCTAGTGTTTTTATTTGAGTGAAAAACTACACTGTTAAAAGCAACCTGTGGTGAGACGAACAAAAAAACGAAGGGAATACACTTTGCATTACAAACATAATCGGCAAGTAGTGAAATTGAGAAATTGATCACCTATCCAGGCAATAGACCCAACAATAGGATGATTTGGTTCGTGGAGGATCATTGAGTGAATTATTGGCCCAAAAATGCAAATGCTACTGATAAACGGCCATTTAATACAGAGACTGTTGTATATTGTTTAAATTGTTATGCCACAGCAGAGTGGAAAGCTACCTCAACATGAATCTATCCAATGACCAGCGGTTCCATATATCCGAATTTCCAGAATATTAGTCCTTCTCTCTTGTAATCATGTCTATTAAAATAAGTAAAATGTCACAGACTATAACAAGTGTTGAAGTTTGAGAAAATTATAAAAAAATTTCAAAAGACAAAAACTAAAATTGTAATTGGTAAACATTCTTTTTCCCATTGAATGAGTGAACCTGGTCATTTAATTTATAACAAATACTTAATTTTTTGGATAATAATTAAAAAGTTTGACAGAACTAAAGATTAAAAAGCTTTCATTCACATAGCGAGTAAGCTACTGGTAAAGTACTTTTAAAAAAGCTAGATATTCTCAATGAATGGATTCAAAATAAGTCTGCAGGTTTGTGCTTCTGAAACACTCATGGCTATCTGAGAGAAGAGGCTCAACACAAAAATAAATACACATTTCGGACAATAACTGTAGCTGCAAAACGAGACTGATCCTTCAGAATTAGGTGAGTTTCTGTGAAATATGTAACTGAATTGAAAGTAACATGTCATATTTATATTACATTGCCAAGATTTTACATTTAGGGGGCTTTAAACATAGTAAGATGTTACAGTTACAGGACCAACTTTTTTTACCCAATGTCCCCCCAAAATGAATGCATTTAACCATTTAAGAGGCTACAGGGCCCCCCAAAAGTAATTATTTACCCAGAAAATGCACCAGAAAATCTCTATAAAGCACTATTTGTACCCTTAAAATCCATCAAAATTAAGCATTTACCTTGAAAATTCACAGAAAAGAATCTCAGGAGGCTCCATAAAAATGCAATTTGTTTGCTCATAATGCCTTGAAATTAACCATTTAACCTGAACACTTCTCATGAACGGCATGTTCAAACTGGAGTAATGAGACGGACACCCCTAATATCTTTATCTGAGGAATGGCATTGTGTATGTTGTGGCTTTATTAAAAGTTAAGCAACCTCAACTCCTACTACATATTTACAAACTTTAACTTCTTAAATTAGAATGTGTAAAAAATGTGTAAACTTTGCCTATGGTGTCACTAACCACTAATATACCTGATTTTTCCAATATTTTTGTAGAAACAAGACTGATGAAACATTTATGGAACAGTTAATCTTTGACAGAGGGTTTGAAAATGACCCACTTTATTACCAGATTTCTGAATGACAATTGAATCGGAAAGTACTCTTACATGCCATCAACATACAGACACACAAATGCATTTCCAGTTACTACGAAAGCCTTCATGTGCAATAAATCACACCTACAAACGCACTCTCTCTCCACTAAAAGTACAACACAAACACACACACACACACACCAATAAGCTTGTAATTGAATTCTATAATAACCATCATAAATTATGAGTGCTGTGACAGGCTGGAAGTAGCTCTTGCATTCCTAAGGGCACCGTGCCATTCCTGATGCTTATTACTTTTTCCGTCCCCAGCAGAAAGACAGAGAGAGAGACAGGAAAGGCTCCAGCAGTCTGACCCCTGCAGAGACTGTGTCTGTGTCCCTCCAGTCCTAGGCGTCCTTGTCTACATCTTAGTTTCTCTCTGCTTTAGCATGGCAGTGTGTCATAGAGATATTAAACATAAATACACAAACATACTACAAACACACACGTTTTAGCTTGATAACAGCTTCAGAAATGTATTTTGCTGAGCCAAGGCTAGATTTATTTCATTCGATAGAGTTTAAATAAAATTAAATAAATAAAACTTGTTATACTTGTTATACAGAAATCTTTTCATGCTTTACACATTTTTGTAGACATATGTAAAACCTTAAAAAGATGCTTCCAAGATTTCTAAAACATTGTGAAACAGGGCTTAATTTTAAATGTAAATATTCAAGAGACCTTTAACCTGGCCAAATGTATCTATTGTGTTTCAGAGTAAGAAAGCTACCAAAAATAAAGAAAACAGTGCAAGACAGACAATAAAGCTGTTCAGTCCTCTATAGGCTGAACTGTATAAGGAAAATCCAACTCAATCTTTGCAATAAGGTTAAAATGGTGTCTGATGACCCACATTTACCACCAATAACAGTAGATCTCTTGGGTCAATAATCCACCTTACAATTAGGAAGTTTAAATAGCTTTTGGGAAGCACATTTGCACACAAAGAAGATCGGGTGTGTATTTGGGATGGGGTCCCTGAACTAGAGAAATAATTTCTCATTAGAGAGAGATAAATGTTTAACAGATTTTCTGATTTTTCAAAATTATCCAATAATCTAAAGCTTATTAAGTCCAGGTGTATAATATATTTGATCAAACATGTCAAAACTACAAAGTTCTAACAAAAAAAAAACTAGTAATGCTAAAAACAATCAAAAATTGTTCGCCTAATTTCAAAAACTTGGAAGAACAAAATTGCTTCCAGCAGTTGATACTCAAACATTCAGCCATTTCCAAACTGCTTTAAATCTAACTCTAACCCTCCAACTACACAAGAGAAGTCACAGCGAAAGGTGAGCAGTTTGACTGACAGCCTACCAATAGGATGCAACAGCCTCAAATGGAAATGCTAAAGAGTGTCAACTAGGACCAAACAAAAACAGACAGAGTTAAAGTTCAATTCAAGGTCAAAGCTACAGAAATTGACATTTTTGCGGGAAATGTAAAAGAGAACCAAAAATTCCTATAGTAACCAATGTCAATTTAAAACGAAGTGAATTTAATGAGAGTGATCTAATAGAGAACCATTTTGCTTTCTTGTATGGTCTACATCTGCAAGATACGAGACATTCAGAACAACTCAATATAAGCTCATTTCAGGTACTGGCTTGCGATCAAGGTTTTCTATCATTTTGTCATCGAGTTGAAGCCCTTTCGACTATTATGAACACACACTATTTAATGTGTTACCTAACTGAACATGTTTATACTGAAAAATGCAAATTCTTTCACTTTAACATAGCTTTTTTTATATGGTAGCCGGCCCATTCTTAGCTGCATGGTGTTTTGGTGGGTTGAGTTTCCTGAACACACCGACAGTATCAACCATCATCTCTTGTTCTGTGGCGACACACAAGGTCACCTTGAGCACCCCTCCTCCATTTCACCCTCCCTTGCTCACTTACTCCTCTTTTTTCCATATCAGCAAGAATATTTCACACCTCGCTAAGGGAGATCCTTCCTATCAAATTACACGACTGTATAGAAGCAGTCAGAAAGAAAGCACAAGCATTTAACGGTGGTGTGTGGGTTTCAGGTATTGCATTTGTATGAAAAACTGTCTAAAGTTTATCCGAGGACACAAAGCTTAAACCAGAAAATGAGATGTGCGGAATTGCTTGAATTTAAGCATATTGATAATAATTTCATCCCTAATGAATGTTACATCAAGATAACGAGTCACACCACATGGACATCCTCAACTGTGATTCACAACATTGTAATATGAAACCATAGAGGAGCTTGAGGACACAACAAGAATACACACTTTCCCTGAGGGAGCATCACTCCTGCCATGACATCTGAGCATAAGATAAACAACAACAAGAGCAGTGAATCAAAGACTTCGCAAACCTCTCAAACCTGCTGAAAAATATGGAATGCAGTCATAAAAATGCAATTAAGTTATTAGCTGTGTAAGCTTTGATAATTGCCTTGATGCAGTATGTACAGTACTATCTGGGAACATTTGGTCATAGAAAAGCAATTTAATCTAAGTGCACAATTACAAATTGAAAAACAAAATGACAATTTAGAAAAAACTCCAGCAAATTCAAAAACAAATGAACAATTCAGGAAAAAAACACGCAAAAAAACTTTGACTAAAACAGAAAGGGAATGTAACATTTCAGAACCAACAACTTGGCCCTGCCTATCTTTGAAGCGAAATAAAATATAATATAATTACATTATGTACAAAACCAAAATGTAGTCACTTATTTTAAAAACACCACATTGTTTTAACCTTCCCATTGTATTTCTGTTGCATTTTCACAAAATGTTCTCCTTAATTCTTGGATCAGTATTTTTTGCAAATCATTTCGTGAAAAATCAACTGTGTATTAGAACCATACTTGTATTATTAGGCTTAATTGTTTTGTAGGCAATAGTTCAGAACTTTTTCAGCTATTACATTTTATACACTTCTACTTGTCTAAGCCACCTATGTAAAGGAATCTTTGTCAGGAAATTTCACAAAATTTAAATAGCTCATCCGATTAATCGATCGAGTGCAGTGAATAATCACTTACCAAAATAATTGACAGCTGCAGTGCTGGATCAAAATTGGAAAAATCGGAGAGTTGTCAACCAGAAGTCTAGGAGCAGTAGCTTTCAATAAGTTGGCTTTTGAAGGCCAACTTATAATAAATTAGGAAAAACAGTTGTTTCTCCATGAAAATAGTTTATTTATTATTTAGAACTAATTCAACCCAGTCCTTCTGTCATGTGGAGCTTTTGTTTGTTTTTAACAGGTAGCAAACATATTTAATAATATGTAAATTGTGTGTTTCACAAACATAAAACAAGTTTTATATTCATAAACTATTAGCCCTAATTCGGCCAATATATTATAACAATACTCTGAACTTACTCAAACTCAACTCAAAAATTCTATCATGTACCACCCAAAAATGCAGTCCAATTCATGACTTTTTGCAATCAGTGAGATTTTAAATCAAGTAAATGTCTCACAGTGGTCACTGGTGGGGCCGGAAAAAGAGCTGCTGTATCAATAACAGTCACCAGCACACCCCTGTCCCCTTGGGATAAAGGGTTAAAAAGAATAATGTACAGAATGAAAAACAGAGGATAACCTTTGCTATTTGAAACAGAAAGTGTTTGTTCAAAGTGGAATGTGACAGGGACGTAAGGTCACCAACTACACCAAAGGTCTGAAAGCTTTCCACGATTCCAGATTTTAATATTTGATTATCCACAAAGAGCTAAAATCAATAACTAACCACTATTTTCTTGTAATGGCCTTTGAATTCTATGAAAAACGTTTCAACATCGAAGAAAACAAAATGATGAAGTAAAAAAAAACTAATAAAATTTGGTCCAAGTGCTTATGAGTCCAGAACGCAGTTTCTCTAAGAGCTTGTAAGGAGAACCCTGAATCATCCCTCTCTAAAGAACAAAAACACAACACATTTGTGCTCAGAAGCATGAGTAATCACAGTTCCCTCCACCCGCAACACAAGGCCAAATTTGAAGACATCCTGTACTTAGATGCCTCATCTTCTCCAAATTATTCGCTTCTCAGCTGTGTTCTTGGCTGATTTGTATTCTGGCTGCTGAAGAGAAGTAGACAAGGCTGCTCAGAGCTGTAGCCAGCTGTTATGTCCCCTAAGTCTCAGCGCATGAACATTCGAAAGAAAAAAGGAGGTAAAGAAAAACAAATTGCCCGGGTTTGCCATAGATAGGAGTACAGCTGGTCATTAGACATCCGCTCCATTCATTAATCTGATAACGTGTTATTATTACAAGCAGAATTCTCCTACGAACTGAATGTAGTTCATCCTAAAACTGTCCCTGACGAGCCTCACTAATATCAATCCCAGACAGCCAGAAGGGATGAGACCCGACAAAAAGCTAGGGAGAAGAGAGAAGTTAGAAAAAAGATGAATATCAAATCGCCATATTCGCTTCGTGTACCATTGAGTAGCATTTCAGAATAAGATAGAATGTGCTACTGAATAACAAAACAGTATTATCTATTGAGATTTAGACATCATATTAAAGTACAACACTGATTAAAATTTCACACATAAATGTACGTGCGGCAAAAAAAAAAATCCTTTAATATCTGAACTCCAATTTGCATTGTGATATCTCCATCATTGGTGGAGTTCAGAACATTTTTAAAACTTGAACAAGAAATACTTTGTAACAAACAAAATATGGTAAATGCACACAAACTGAGTTGTTCTCGCTTCTGGATGCAGTTATTTCACTGATAACATGCTGCTGTTTTAGGCCAGAAACCTTCCGGAGCAAGTCCTGGGAATTACCAATGTGCATTGTATTGGCAGATTACCACTGTTCTTTACTTTTAAATTATGTACTTTATTATGTCATCTTTTATCACAAATAAAAGCAAAATATATAAAAAATAATAATATGTTAAATGTATGTAGCACTTTTGTAGGGGTAAAATCTCTCAGCTATTATCTGATGAGTTTGGTACAGAAAGTTTGAGACACTTCAAAAATCCTGAAGTCTTGGTTTGATTGGTTAAACTTATCTGAGTTTCCAGTAGTAGCGAGTGTTTTGTTTTACTTTATCTCCACCCTGAAACATCCTGTGTATTGAAAATGTATGATCTTACACTACAACCTGAAGGTCTGGCTAAGCACTCGTTGCGGTAACATTTCAGCACCTCAAAACATGACACTATGAGAAACTTCATGGGACCAAAAAAAACGGTAAAACCTCCAGACCTTTCCTGAAGATCTAGCTACATGAGACTACAAGACGACCAATTCCGCCACTTTGCCACCCAAAAAACTCAAAATTCCATAATCAAAAATAAATAAAAAACAACCAAAAGTCCTCAGAGAACCAATGAGTTTGATGGCTTTCATTTTAAAACTCTTTAGCCATCCGTGAACAATTGCTGTTTACATTTTCTTTCAAGTATTTGTGATCTAATGCATTTTAAATTCTCTTTTATTTCGATATCTTGTTCAAAACACATGTTAGATAAATCTGATTTTCTTCTAAATGTCGCACTTTTTTACACTACTAGACTAAAAAACAACAAAGCATATTTTCATATCTGTAAGATCTTACAAAGAAAGCACATACAGTAACTTCACTTTAACTACATTATGCATTAACTTGATAATTTTAACAAAAATATTTTTACACTAAAAATACTAATTTCTTGATCAATCAAGTTGATCAGAGCTGCAATTGTATTGGCTACTGTTTAAAAAATGTCAATGACTTCTATCCAGTCTAGAAATCTGTTCATCTGGTATTTATCATCTAATTAAGGCACATGAGAGCATATTGCAAAGCTTAAGATTAGCTAAGCAACAACAACAAAAAAAAAACGGTCATGAACAAAGAAACTGACCAATCCGACAGATTTCAGATTAAATTTTTGTCTGGTGGTAAACTTTGAAACAAAAAAAAAAACATTAAAACCTAAGCACATGGGAAGCTAAAGGTCTAAAAAGATATTAGTATTTAGTGTATACCTGCACTCAAAAAATAAAATAATAAATACATAATAAAATAGATAATGTATTATCTATTTATATTAAATAGAAAATAAAAGTTCAGAGACAAAACTTTATTTTAGAATAAAGTAAGCTTATAATGATCATTTTAAGGCCGTGTGCAGCAGATATTGCACACTGAAGTCTGAAACTGTCAACGCAAATTTTCACTGAAAATTCATCATACGCTCAAACATTTTTCATAAAATCACACAAAAAAGCAGAAATGATTAGCGATGAATTTCCGTGTATTTCAGTACAAAAAGGAACCACGTCAATTAGCCGGTAGCTCAATAGGATTAGCGATTCTTTGTAAAAATTGATTATTTGTAATGGAAAATTTATACCCCAAAGCTTAGAGCAGATGCAAAAAAAAAAAACACTAAAAATCATAATCAAAGTCATTCCAATAGTTTTTGTAATGGACTAAACATTTGAAGGCAGTGGGCTTGTTTAATAGAAACAAGGTGAGCTCAATTATGTTTGTAACTGTGCAAACATTTCAAACGAAAATTTCATGCTGAATATATATAAAGGATTTCAGATTAAAACTCTTAGTGCAATCTCAAATTTATATTTGTACAATACAACACAACTTTATTTATATATCACTTTAACAACAACAATGTTGACCAGCGCTGTACACTAATAAAAAAAACTGCACAAACATGCAGCAGCTGCTCTGCTACAAAAATTTGACCCAGAAAATTATAAAACAACAAAATGATAAAAACATTAATAGACAAATAATTACCAAAATAAGTAAAACACACTTACACGCTTGTGTAGACAAATTTTAACAAGCTTTTGTATTCATAATCAATTCAATTATTTTAAGTATAAAAGAAATAAAACCTACTTTTTGCAATCTATCTGAAACCACAAAAAAGTTAACTATTTTCTAAAATCCCAATAGAAGAAAAAAAAAAAAAAAAAAAAAAAAAGAGTTGCTATGTGTTAATCATTTTGGTCATTTAAGATCAAACACTACTTACAACCAATACACAGCATATCGAGAAACCAAGATTATTCCGGACACTGAAGCGACAGTAGTCATCTCATATCCCAGCAGCCACACTGAACGGGAGCAGATACAAACTCATTCCCTAGTGTCATACCACACCAAGTTCAGGCTCTTTCTCTTTCTCTAAAACAAACGGCTTCCTCCCATCCAGCACTAAAGGCAATCCAAGGTTAAACCATATATTGACATCTGCAACTACACTATGTTTAGCAGATTGTAAAAAAAAATCTGCTTCATTCAAGCAGTTAGTGTTTCCTGAAGGTAATTTTCAGTGCCATAGAGACATGTTCCACCATAGTGTTTCGTATATACATTTAAAAATATATTCATTTGCATAAAACCCTGCAGAAAATGCTTAAACTAATCCCGCCCCTTTACACTGGCATAAATTGAGAATTAACTCTTCCCCGTAAAAACCACTTTCAGCCCTATAGCAAGAGTTCACATAACACGCTTCACCACATCCCTGACCCTAATCCTTTATAGTTCTGCGGTGATAAGAACCAGACTTATTGTTTTTGACAGAAGCCCCCATATACCAGTGGTGTGATACACAACCCATTTCTTGCTTTGTGGACTTCAGTGACCACACTTTATTTCTTTTTGAACAATCTGGTGGTTGAGTTTGACAGCTGGGGAATGGTATGGTGGATCAGGAAACCCACAGAAACAAGCAAATCCCAATTCTGAGTCTGAAAGGAGGGCGCGTGTAGCTAGTGAGGGTGACAGATCCTATTACAGTCGACAGTCTAATAGAATACAGTTCAGTAGAGCTCCTGAAACAAAGAGCTGACTAGACAAGATGTAGTGGATACATAAATCTAGTGAGAACAACTATTTGAAAGCAGTATTAAAAAGTGCCTTTCCTTCATTGAAAAAAACATAATAATTTGTGCATTATTGAATGTTGTTTTATCCTCCTTGATTAAATAAACTTGGACTGTGTGAAGGATCTCAGGAAGATAACCTGTGTACAGATGATAATGATTTGAACCAGTGTTCTTTATTGGATTATATTCCAGCTATGTCTAGTGTACGTTCTTATCCCCATGGTCCATCATCTAAAACGTCAGCTGTTGGCTGACACCTACCGCTTCGTGGCAAATTGTTATACGTTGCAGAAAAAAGGCATTACATTTCCCACCAAAGCTTTCTAATTCTTTTTCAACTGTTGGTGGACCAAGCTCCTGACTATCAGAAAAGCAGCAACACTTTTTTCAATTTTGAACAATTTTCAAAACATAACAATAGTTTCTCTTCTGTGGGTCTTCCCTTTTCTTTCTGATTATTCCCTTCCTCCAGCCACTTCTTTGTTTGGTTAATTAGCTGAAACAGTAAATTAGTTATTTTTTTTGTGAATTTAAATTTTTGTATCATTTGGTCACATGGTCAGGTAAGAAGATATTTACCTGATGACATTTCCTGTTGGGAGGTTGAGTGGGACTTTCTTTTATGGTTATTTATTATTACCTTTAATATGTTTGCATGTCATGTTAATAAATGATCAAAGAAAATAACACTTTAGCTTGGATAAACGCATCTGCTAAAGGCAAATATATAAAGGTAAAAGAGCTAATACTTGACATGTTTTTAGCTGCACAAGAACCAACACTAATTGTAGCATAAAACAACATTAGAGTAATCGCCACCCTAACAAATAAAATCATAATCCATATTATATTATAATAATATACTTTACATTCACTTTTTACAACACAAAATGTTTCCCTTAGACACATTTTTTGGGCTATAACGATGATAATACTATATTCATTCATTCATCTTCATGTCGGCTTTCTTCCCTTTGGGGGTCGCCACAGCGGAATGAACCACTAACTCTCTGGCACATGTTTTACGTGGCGGATGCCGTTCCAGCCACAACCCATCGCTGGAAAATAATACTATATAATCGAGAGTAAATGATTATTGTATTTATTATGCTATTTCTTCCAGCAAGTATGCACAATTGCAAAGCTGAAATCTATCGAAATCCACACAGGAGAACCACTCGAATATGATCCCACTTTTGAATATTTTCCACATGGCAGCAATTAGACATATAATTAGACATAGAATATCCCCTTTTCAGTTACAATAACAATGCGAACAATAATGCGAATAAGAGCAGGTGTAATAAGAACAGTCATGCTGTGACGTCTGTTGAATGCGATCGTCCAAATTGTCGTCAGCAACAACTTACCCTACACTTACTTACCCAACAAAAGTGAAATTTAAAATTAAAGGCCATTCTCTTTTTTTTTTCTTCATGGTTTGGTTTATTTACAAACATTTTTAAGTTCAAGTTAGACAATTTTTTAAAGGTCTTGAAAAGTATGTATAAATAAATTAATTTTCCCAAATATAACTATATATATATATATATATATATATATATATAGATATATATATGTTTTTTTTTCCACAATCAAGCATCACAAAAAAAAGACATTAACCAGAAAAGTTTTTAAATACTATATCACATTTTACCAGGAGCAAAATTTCCCCATGGTTTTCTCTTTAAAACAATCTCTTGATGAGGGTACTCCCTGTGCCCTGGGGCCAAACACTTTGATCTACTGGTTATCCTCTTGTATAGTCGAGCACTCATAGGCAGATCACTAAGGTGCAAGCGTACTAATTGGCTGCAAGCAGTCTAGATTCAAAACAGCTGTCCAGACCACATGAGGGAGCAGTTTTGACTGAAATAAAACAATGCTTCATTAAACCACAAGAAAGAGCAATCTGGAACGTCTTAGTTTTATTAGCTGAGAGGGGGATTCATTGATTTAAATGTCATGCTCCAAAAGGCTCCTTGATGGTGGAGAGAAACATTCTACATTACCGCAATACAAGTAGTGTTTTTTTTTTTAATATAGGCCACATACGCATTATCTGAAATGTGTCTTGTGTTAAAGAGTTGGCATTAAATCATTCCTCTAATGACTTAAGCAGGATTGAGATTATAAAGCATGTTTATATGACAATACGGATTTGCACTGTAATCTGAGAGGAGGCAGGAATTGCTCCTAATTGAGCCTACCCTTCTCTAGCCTCACACATTTCAAATGTAAACTGTGAATGCTAGAATGCTACAATGTCCTGCTGTCAGAAAAGTCTAGAAAACAGAACAGCCACAGTTTACATAAGCAGTAAATCTTTGCAGGGTGGGCCTCTGCAATGCCAGCATTTCCCGACTCTTTTTGCTCCATATGGTGTCTGTTGGAATGGGTACATCTGCGAAGCGACAAAACCTCCTGTGTTTGAGGGCATGGCACATGTGCCTCCTACGACAATGTTCAAACCAACACACGTGTTTGCACTCGCTGTGGAAATGGTGACGGGTGTGCAGGCTGGGTGGAGAGCGGCGGGGTTATAGGGTGATGTTTGCCAGTTGTTCCTCAGAAGGTGGGGTCAATGTCCAAGCCATGCTCTGAAGGCTTTACAAAGCTCAAGCAAGCTAGAACAGTTTCAAGCACCAAGGAAGCACTCTGCGGGGGTTTGGCCATCTGGGCCTGGCCAACAGTTCAGCAGCTTGGCCAACTGGCTTATGCCTCTGATCCACAGTCTATACATCAATGGGTTGAATGGGCAGAAATGCCATGTCAGAGCACATTATATACCAATTAGATTCCCACCATTGGAATCAATTTTTAATGGAATTATAGTGTTTCACAGATATTGGGGTGGGGGAAGTCAGTCATAAATTTGGCTTCCTAAATGAGAAGAGCAAGACTGAAAAGGAGTTCAGTGTTTCAATATCTGAATCCATCAGCAAACATTTGATTTTGAATATATTTTTATATAATTAACATCTAGATACTAGAAAAAAATAGATATGTTAATTGAAAAATCATAATAAGTGTAACATATTTAAATCACACCAAATACTCCACAACATTCATGAACACCTCACTAATAAATAACCCAAATTTAGCTTAAGTCTAAGGTATTTTACATTAAAATCTACATTAATCTTACATTTAAAAAATTATATTATTAATTAAAGTTCATTAAGGCATTTTAATTTATATTCTGCTAATCTGATTGCATGAGGGGTTATAAAAATACTGAAATACTAATACTTAATTAAAAAATCAACTCATATAAGACACATTAAAAAATGGTTCACAACTTCTTATTTAACCTAAGTCGCGAAAAAAAAACTAAACTTTAATCATTAGCTGTATAAAGTGCATTTCTTTTATTAAAAAAAGGAGAGATGGTTATGGAAAGGAGCTGTTAAAAGTTGTTTTAGCTGCTATTTGGCAGAAAGTGCAGGAACAACAAGCTCGTTCAGAGTCTTGCTGCATTGGAATTAATTTGTTTTCCTATACATGTCCAAGGTTTTGTGAATTTTCTTCAGGCACAGACTTTTGTTTTATTGTGAAACTCAATGAACAATTTTGAACACAACAAAATTAGTTTTTTGGTGGCCAAAATCTACTCTCATTTCCACACAAGGTTGCATTCTGCTCTGGTTTTCACATTCAGAAAGCACATGTCTATGAATCTGGATTGTCTGTCTAAAAATAAGCGAGTGGAAGGCCTGACCTCAACATGTTGCTGCTGGACAATGCGAGCATTGAGCTGAACCCACACCTCCATTCCTGACCATACCTCTCTCTCTCAACCTCACCCTGGAAAAGAATTTGTGTGTGACTAAGGTAACACCTATTAGAAGAAAGACCAGAAAAGGGCCTCAGTGAATCAAAGTCACGACCAGCTTTAGGACTTAAAAAAACCATCTGAATCATCTTGGACAAGTTTCAGTTCAAGTGTGTAGAAATTTAAGTATATATATATATATATATATATATATATATATATATATATATATATATATATATATATATATATATATATATATATATATATATATATATATATATGCATCGTAACCATCTATTCGTTTCAACAAACTGAGCAGTCAACTTCACTTCAGGCTCCTAACCATGGCTAAAAAATTTTTGAGTAATACACTTTTAGAGCAAAAAATTCTCACATCCATAACCACACATTCAGTAATGTGCAGTCTTCACTCCAAAGGACAGTGTTGTAGACCTGTACACAAACATCTCTTTCAGCATCTCTGCTTCAAAATGCTAATGGACCATCATGGAGCAATTATAACTGTTGTTTACAAGGGGAACATTGACTGTGAGAACACCACCCTGAGGAGGACGAGGGTACAAGAGCATACAAAGCTACAGCATGATTGTGTATGATATTATTTTTTTTTATTGCAGAAAAGAGGTATCTAAGAGAAACGAGTGATGTGCAATCATGAGTGTTATGCAATCGTGAGTCCTATGCAATCGTGAAACTTCTAGCTGAATGCTATGCTACCATGCATCACATGGGCATCAATCGGGGATGCATGAGCAAGCCAGTTCATGCTGTTGAGAGCCTTCTCTAATATCCGTGTCTCACCTACATCCTCAGAGCCAAAGAACAGCAGCTCAGCACATTACTCTATGCCATCCTGCATCTCCCTACTCTATGATTTGCTCTACTGAATTTCATTCTTTAGTTGCATCCTGCTTCTAAACTGCACCCACAACACAATAAGATACTATCGCCTTTGATTTAAGGAAAGCTGAATAGTCATATGCTAATGATGGCCTTCTTCATTAGGGGAATTGTGTATTGACTTGGTGTACTCACTGAAGAGTGAAAGTGCAAATCATCTACTGTACAACCAAGCTGCAAATTGACTTCCTGATAACTGGTAGCACATTAAACTTGGAAGATTATCTGCCATTGCATCAGGGTAACAATCAACAAAAAGAAAGTACCTACAGAGTTTTCATAGAGTTTGTAAGCTTGGGATTTCATTGGAGTACATTTAGCATTTTAGAACGGTTTGTTTCAAACTAGATGGAACACAAACAACATGTAAAAAATGTGCATCTTGACCTGCTTAAAGTGATGGTCTCAGTGTGCTTTCAAAAGATCTCTGGAGCATCTTATTTGAATTCGGATCAGCTAAAATTCTTTTCACCACGGGCAAAGGCGAAAAAAAACAAATGAACTAAACTAGCTGCCATATCCACCTATATGGGACAATGGGACAATGAGTTGCATTTGTTGAGGGAACTTACAGACACAGCTTCACAGCAGTCTGTAGACAAACCTGTGATTCATTTTCAAAATGAAAATTAATTTGTGGTTTATACTTTGCATTGCCTAATGCAATACCTCTGCATTGACCCAAACTCTGATCCGAAATTCAGGTGTAGTCTAATGGGCACCTCTTAACCCTTTAAAACCTGACATAGGGCAAATTCTTTGGACTATTTTTAGAAATTAGTGAAATTATTTTATTCAGACTCGTTAGAAGGTGAAAAAAGCATCTACTAGAAAATAATTATATAGCTACAATTATCCTTTCAGTTTCTGTTGCCCTTTAAACAGAGGATCCCACATGCTGGTTTTAAATGGTTAAACATTTTAAGTCGCGGCGCTCCCAAACCCTATGATAGGTCCGCTTAGTAGCATAGCCCATATTTCCTGGATTCTTATCATGTTCACACCAAGAACAGATGTTGATTGGTTTGAAAAAGACATACATGTTAGATCAATGGGAAGACAGGTTCTTCAATCTCTGTGGAAAAATTGGAGCAAGTATATTGTGGAAATCGTAGCTAACGTCATTTTCCTGGATATTCGTGGCTGCAACAACCAATTAGAATCTTCTTAGAGTGGTCACAAGAGGGTGGGGAACTGGATGGGATCAGTAATGGCAGATTTCACTTGTGGAAAACGTGAGTTATTTGAGATTTTCTTGCATCTTTTCAGGGAGGTTCACACGTTTACCAAATATTGGTCTGATCGCAGTGTTACAATGCAAATGCCAACATGGACCATGATCAACAAAGAAGTAGAAAAATATAACATTATATATTGTTTTTATACTTTCTTAATCTGCAACAAAATCCACACAGTTTTATCAAGGTCAGGAGTGCAGAGGTATCCACAGCTGAAAAAGCTAAAAACAAAAGAGGAACACAAATTCCGAGGTACACGTACTCTTGATGGCATCGACTAGAGAAGTATTGAAGCTGAAGTA
This sequence comes from Danionella dracula, assembly GCA_900490495.1. NCBI lineage: Eukaryota > Metazoa > Chordata > Actinopteri > Cypriniformes > Danionidae > Danionella > Danionella dracula. Next base: position 12,627,637 of record UELW01000256.1, on the reverse strand, counting down.
TAATCATATTAATATAGCAAATAGTGATAAAGGAAGAAATAAGCTAGGGTTAGTTATCTTTCGATTCTAAATGCATAGAGTTGTCTGCCATTTTCTTGTTCTAATGCTTTTTGAGTTACCTATGTGCGTTCCTCTGATTTTTCTTGAACGCTGATTCCAAAGGATTGAATAACAGTTTAGAAACAACATCCAAAAAGGTACCTGGGAAGTGAGGGATGATTGACAACAGGAATGTGGCTGTTTCCACATGTTTGAATAAACAGGTATGAAAAGGACCCAAAATGGCAGATTAAATGCTGAATTTGCTCAGTTGTTGACCGTGATCACCGTTAAATGAGCTACTACAAAAATGGAATAGCATCCCTTAATATCAGCCCTTTTAATTTCCTTCAAAACCCAGTAGCCATTGAGTATATTAAACAAAATCAACCACTTTTCCATCCAGCAATACAGCTTATAGTGTGTAACTAAAAAAATCACCAATAGTTTTTTGAGGTTTGGTAGCTACAGGATGAAAAAACTAAAGAGAGGAAAAAATAATATGGAGCACAATCAACCCCTCTGCCAATGTTTATCTTTGTCTATACCCTGTCTAATCTCACTCTTTCACAAAACAAATCTTCTGGCATTCGAATAGAGAAGCCGTGCCAATGGCCTCTGGGTCAGTTTGCTTCACACCAAAGTGCCATTCACCTTTTCAGCTCAAGGCCTGCAGATTTCAAGCCCAGTATGCTACATGCCTCTGGCTCCCCTGAAGTCATTATAATAGCTGATGTCATTTTGCCTCTTGGAAAAAACCTTTAAAAGGAACCAGATAACACAATTTAACACACTGCAGTTCAAAGTTTAGAATGCATGAAGGAAGATGTCTTTAATAGCAGCCTGGTGAGTCAGATTCACAACAACCCATGTCTCAGTTTGGCTGAATCATTTAGACACCTGGCTGCTGGTCAACATCACTACGCTGTGCTCTTACCGGATTCAACAAATAAGGCTGGACCGGTGATAGAGTGGCAAAATTTCACCTGACAAACTTATAAAAGTTTTGATAACTCGAACGTGTTAGTCTTGTATTTAAGCCATTATGTTTTCTGACATGTAGAGGTACAGAGGTAATCAGAAGATCAGTTTTAGATTTGTAGTAATAATCTTTCATATTGCAGGAGATGCAGTACTGCTCAAGTAAAACATTTTATTTGTCGTAAAGTAGCATAATTTTTGTAACAACATTTTTTTTAACTGCTATTAAAAGTTGTCTCAGAACCAACTTGATAAACTCTCTTGTATTCATGTAATTTAATATAGAATAATGATATGCTATCACACCACTTCATAATTATATTTTTACCCTAAATTGTTAGGTGCAGTTCACACGTTAAAAGTGCAGTATTTAACAATTGATTAAAAAAAATTGGCTCGATTAAACACAAGCTTTTTTTTTTACCATCAATTAGCATTATGCATGCTTGGTAATACATTTCTTCCACACATATTTTCAAAAGTCAAATTTTCAAAAGGAGTTAATAAATTGTATGTTCTAAAAGCTAATCTGCATTGTTAACTATATAATTTTAATGTATTTAGACCCAGTATAATATAAATATATGCCCTCTTTGAATGCGCTTTCATTCTTTACTTAAGCTTTCATTTGTCTTCAGCTTTAAGCAAACTGCATTCTTTTTGACCACCGTCACTGGACATGATTGAAAATTATTATCTCAATCTGATACCCCATCTTCTAGTGGAGGAAAAGGTTACAGTGCTCCACAATCATACATTTTTTTTTTTTTGGGTTGCTGCCCTACATTTGGCCAAAATAAGACAGACTGTGACTTTAATATTTAGGTTGTTTCCTACTAAAGCACATAAAAAGAGTCAGACAAACTGAATTCAACCTTCTAATACAAGGAAACAATCCCATCACAACCCATTAACTTCACTCCATTTTCAAAACGTTATATTTTTACTCCATACACTGCGAACATTACAGCATTTAGGTAGAAATTAGCTAAGTTTTCCTTCAACAGGTTTGTTCTCATCTTTTTTGTACAACCCCAACCGCATGTGGCATTAGCAAAAGCTGCAAAGCAATCATCCTGCACAAAGACACAAAATCTGTCACAGTCATGAACAATAGAATAAATTCCCTGTCTGGGTAATTACTGCGACAGTATATGACTGACTGGACTGGACTAGCCAACTGTAGAAAAAGAAATGGACAACAGTTTGGGACTGGATGACAATCGGACCATGTAGTGACAGAAAGCTATTTGCAGCCAAATTACACCATAACATTTAAACATGTTTTCAGAAAAATCATAGAAGAATTATCAGAACAAGCTACTTCTAGTATAAATAGCTTTATGAATGATTCTATTCCAGTGAAAGCAAGATCTCTTTCTTTTATACAGTTGTACAAGTGTTTACTTGTACAATGTCTACCAACTCAAGAAAATTTATTTTGACTAATAGTCAAATTTGTTAATGAATCTGTTACATTTCACTATTCAATCTCTCCGAAAACAAACATAAAAGACAACAGTGTTATCTGAATCTACAAGAGCGAGTCATAAGCATGACTTACCCAGATCTCCATGGTAACTGTTGTCATGGGATGCCCTGCTGGAGTCCCCATCATGAGGCCAGATTTGTCCGGTTTTCCTTACCCCCACAATTGTGGCCTCGGACACCACAACATGTTGCTGTCTGTGTCTTTTCTGTGTCTGTGGAGTAGGAGGACTACTGCTGCCAAAGGAGTGCTGGGAATTCTGGGAGTTTTGGGAAGGTGAGCGACTCTTTTTATTAAGTGGACGACGATACGCTGTTGTAGGGCTAGGTGACACATGACTGGACTGTCCTGAAGAAAAATCGTCCTCACTGGATGTCAGGTTCTCATTAGAGCTGCAGTCAGGTGTGTATCCACCTCCTCCACCTCCCACATCCTCAAAACTTCCAGGTGAATAAGACCTCCTTGGCCAGGTGAGAAGATGGTCATCACTTCCTCCATGCTCCCTCAATGCAACCCTACCATCAATGGGATCTCCGGACATCATCCCTCCAACATAAACGCTTGTGTAAGGCTGGAAGTCTGATGGCTGCCATGGTGGAGGTGGTGGTTTGGCACCGTTCGGTCTTGCACCACTATATCGGGGACTGGGTTCCCCATCCTCATACTCGGCATCATACCCACAGGTGCTTTCAGTAGATCGTCCCCTATACACAGGCCTAGTCCGGAGATCACCTGCAACGGTAGCGAGGTTGCCAGGAAGTGAATGAAGAGACCTCTTCCGCTCCATCTGCATGGCTTGGTTGCCAAGAGAGCTGATTTTGTCTGAAACCTCGCGATCGTTGACTTTAACCAGGCCCCTGTCGTGATGAAATTCAACATTGGTGTAGAATGACTTCTCTTGGACAGATTTGCCATCGGTAGCGGTGTGTGAGTTGGCCCTTTTGATCCTCTCAAAATTTGAACGCAAGGCTGCCACCCCCATTCCCATGCCAAGCTTGTCCTTCGGGGATGGGTCAGAGGGCAACTGTTTGTCAGGAGGCGGATGTGGCCTTCGAGGGGATACACCACCCCTTTGTGTAGAAGATGAGAGCCCATCAGACTCACTGACTGGCACTGGTTGGTGTGCCTCAAAGGACGACTGAAGCTCCAATCCGTCACCATGGGACGCTGACTTTCTGGCGGGTGGTGGTCGTGGCTTTGCTCTGTTCTCCCCAACAGGCTGAAAACTGCTGCATTCTGGTTGTCCATGCTCTTGTGCGTGGAGCTGCTGGGAATCAAACCCAACAGCTTGAGGGTCCCCTTCTGACATGTGAGGTGGCTTCCTGAAACCCCATCTCTGTTTGTCATAGCTTTTTCTCTCCTTGGCCAGAAGGGTCTGAAGGTATATCATCCGAAAGCGCTCTTTGTTCACCTCCATCTCCAGCCTTCTTATGGACGTTTTACACTTCTCCAACTCCTGTTCAATCCCCCCGATTGACCTAAGCTCCATCCTTGGAGGCTCAGACTCTGGAAACTGTGCTTTCCAGGCTTCAATGAAACCCACAGGCTCCACCATTGTGTTTTCTCAGGCTGAGAAAATCAAATTAGTCTGAACCACGCGGTCAAGTAGATCCAGCTAAGAAGACATTACCCGAAAGAGAGCAAATCTGAAGAAAGTAACAAAAATTGGCAATTTTTGGTCATATTCGAATTTAATTCAACACTTAGTAGGACTGTTTACAAAACACTTCGTTTATGATATCCCTGGAATGAAAAACAGCAGTGTTGGTCTTTGTGAACCAGAATTGTTGCGTTGTTCAACGACAGAAGCGAGCCCCCGTCAGTGAGCATGTCGCGCGGAAACAATAAAGGCACGCGCATTCTCATCTCGTGCACCATAACGACGAGAACACTTGCAGAATATCACGCGCGCAAATCCCGGTCTCCAGGACAATGACAGCATCTGTTCTCCAGAGAGCCAGGGACGAGTAAATTCTCCTCAGGAGGACTCACAGATCAAGCTGTCGACTACAACAAATCATCCGGTCCACTCTTGCCTACGATGTTGTAGTCCTGCTGTCCAGCGTTCATAAGATGATTGTGATATCTTTTTGATCATCATCATCCACCATATTGTGTGATCGTCTGAGTTGATTTAAAATAGAAAACGGCTAGCCTCTAGGTCCTGTTTGTGAAATTCTCTGAAGATGTTGATTGTTATCCCTTTCTGTATCATCTTAGAGCGCAGGTCTGTACGCCGCTTCACGAAATGCCTTTCTGCGAGAAACCACTGACACGCTGCTGCAGGAAGGGGAGGGGCTACTGTGGATGATTGACAGCTCTCCCAACATGTGTTCGATTTAAAGAGACAGTGCGCTTCCAGCTCAGGTCAAGACGCTTGGTATGGCCATAAAGGTTTGAATTCTCAAGCATTTTACGTATGAGTGGTTTCTTAGAGTTACGTTTTTGTTGAAAATGAGTCTCTGTTTTAGTCACCAGAAGCTGAAAAGATGCAGCTGTGTTGACATGCGCAACGGGATGATGTCATTGTAATTGAGCCGTTTTTAGCACCAAATTAGGTCTTTGTCGCCTCCATGTGTAGAATCGCAGACATTACAGACACCTCGTTTATTGTTGTGCGTGTGTAATTTCACAGTGAAAATGTAAACACGGAGAACACAAGTAATCACTTATGTTAACTTGGGTTTATTTGTAAAATTGTGTTTAGTGTCAAATACTATGTTTCTGCAGAAATGTACACAGCAAATGGATATAAATTATAAAACAATTCGCCCAATTGTGATTTCAGAATGCATAATTTTACACGATATATATATATATATATATATATATATATCAATCTATAGCATTTTATACAGCAAAAATGTCTCCTTACATCGACATCAGACAGTGGTTTTATCAGCATGCAGGGTAGAAAACTCATCGGCTCAGGGCAATTGTTGATTGAATTTGTTCTTTATTGAAATGTTATGTGTGAAGTATCTTGCAGATCTTTACTGACTACTAATTAAACATGCATGTCAATCTAAATCAAAATATATTCCCTTTTGTATTATGTGGAAGTGTTACAAACGCAGGCAACTTTTTCAGCATCAATTGGGGAAAACTTGTTTTGAAATTATTAAGATGTTAAGCTTAAAACCATCATACATTAAACAATTTAATTAACTTGGACTTTTACCAGAAACAAAAGAAATCTAATGCCAACATTTCATTTAAGTTCAGTTCCTGAGCAAATCAACCCACAGTGTACGGACCAACCTTATTAAAATATATTTACGAAAGCTTTCAACTTCATTCAGAAAAATGTTTTAAGTATATATTCATTATTATTATTTTTACCATTTACTGTCATAAAGAACACATCTGGAACATAAAGCAGTTGAATAAAACAGTGGAATGTATCAAGCTGCTATGGCGATGTGTTAAGTTTAACAATCTGCAAGGTAGTGGCAGCAACTTTAAAAATTGTATACATTTTGTCATGCTTCAAGATACTGAGGCTTCATGATGCAGCTGTTACAAGAAGCAACAAGCCACTGCAAAAATCAGGGCCTTATAAATGAAAATCCACTGACAGCCATGATGACATGATGGATAACAAACGGAATATTCTTCACAGATGACAAAGTCAGGGATCTGAGTTCACGTCAGCAAGCATTAGTCTGATGCAATAGAGAACTAAATACCATCAAGCTCTATTTTTGAAATAATTTTGAATACTGCTTGTGCTGTGAAGGTTATCATCAGTCTGCAGCACAGGCCTATCTATAAACTTGGTACTCTGCGTTTAAATTTTTGTACATGAACTTATTTTACTCAAAAATACCTCCTTAAAAATCAAAATAGCTTCATAAAATAAACACATTCTAATCGAAATGGTTCACAAATATATTTTCTTAAGAAACAAAATCAGCATACATTTTGGTTTAACATGGTCAATTCATATTCTTCTAATCCTCCCTTGTTAACTTAACCAACCTTTTCTTTCAGACTTATTTATGTTAAGATTTACATATCCTAAACAATTCATTCCACTCCAAAATGTCTAAATTAAGTTAATGCAAATTCTTTCATTATAAAAAAAACACAAAGAAACTAATTAAAAGAGTTGTCAGGGCACACAGATGTAGCATTACTCATCAAGAGTCATACCTCATGCAGTATGGTGTACAAGCGTTGTAAAGCAACCTGAGGTAGCTGTACTCTGCTCAGTGCAGAAAAAACTGGCTTTACTACACAAAAGTGTCCGGTTATAGTGGAAACAAACAGTATCCCTGTATAAATGGAACTTATTACACGTAAGGAATGATGTAGCCATACAAATCATATATGATACACACAAATGCATGCGAAATACAGACATGCAGCTTTCGTCAGAAGAACCAACTGCGAAGCTGTCAGACATACAGTCCCGTTCTTTCCTTCCCATGCTGCTTTGCAACACCATGCTTGTCCGATGGCTCTGTGTGATGTTCACGCCGAAGACACAAAGGTAAACATAAGTAAACAACTTATCTGTTTAAATCTTTCATCTACTTTTCTCTGTTAGGAAATGATCAAATAATATCATGAACAATTGAATAAAATAGTGTTGACATTCTACATACCAGTACACTTCCCCATTCACATTTTAAATGAGAGAAGAAGAAAAAAAATACCTAACATTAACCAAAACTGGTATTGGTTTGAAATCAGACAACATTCAATTAAAATGAAATAACAAAAGACAAAAACTTCACGTTAATGGCCACTATTAAATAAGGAAATCCACTCTTTTCAAGCCTCGTGGACAGTTAAAAGAAAAGGGGTTATTATTCTAAGGTAATTGTATTAATCCTGTCCTTCTCGTACACAATCGCTTTTGCCGAGGCACACGTTAAACCACACAAACATACACACTTATCTACAAGCATCTGCGCTCATTTCAGTCAAGACCAGAACATCTCAGCCAAGTTAGTGTCAGTGCTGTAGAGCCACAGCACCAGGGGGAGTGTGAACGCCACGAAGGGCCAGGAAACACCCTTTGTGCAGGCGCTGAAGGAGCAGCCCTTGCCCTCATCTTCCTCCAGCTCTTTGGGCTTGTCCAGGTAGTTTCTGGCTGCAAACTTGAGCACTTCATCTAATAAGATGACGGGCAAAGACATCTTCAACACCATGAGCCACTGAGTCAAGTTGAGCGGAGTGATCTGGAAAATCATCTGTGGAGGAAAACGTTGAAAAGTTAGTAAATGCAAGTTTGAAAGAACACCTTTTAATGGGCTCAGTGTCCCTCTACCCTAGAGTTAATACCGTTTAAAAATATATTCAGCACTGTGGATCCTCACGGTTTAGCTTAGCTTAGCATAGCATAGGCCATTAAATTGGATTAGACCAGTCACATTTTGATTTAAAATAATAATTGTTAGGCGTCACGGTGGCGCAGTGGGTAGCACGGTCGTCTCACAGCAAGAAGGTTGCTGGTTCTAGGCTCGGCTGGGGCAGGTGGCATTTCTGTGTGGAGTTTGCATGTTCTCCCCGTGATCGCGTGGGTTTTCTCCGGGTGCTCCGGTTTCCCCACAAGTCCAAAGACATGCGGAATAAGTGAATTGAATAAGAACGATTGCCCATAGTGTTAAAGTGTGAATGTGTGTGTGAATGTTTCCCAGCGATGGGTTGCGGCAGGGAAGGGCATCCGCTGCGTAAAACATATGCCAGAGAGTTGGCGGTTCATTCCGCTGTGGCGACCCCGAAAGGGAATAAAGCCGACATGAAGATGAATGAATGAATAATAATTGTTAACACATTGACTGATTAAAAGTTATATATTTGCATTGTTGTCCAAGCAAAAAAATGTCAAGTAAATCCCATCATGGCTAACACGGTCATCTTCTTTTTTGTTTTATGAATTCGACCTCTAATGGCAAAATTCTAACCAATGTAAGTGAAAGCATTCAACACTATATAGTTTTTTTTTCCTAACCACAAATGCATTCACCTCACTTCAAAACAACATCTTTGTCAATATTTAGCATTATAAATTGCAACTCATGATCTTGAGACTAATCCTCCAATTATTTCTTCCGGGCAGCATGAGCCAATATCTTATTTCTACATCAGAGTTTACAATGAAATAAAAAGTTAAAATTTCCTTACAATCTCAATTTTTTTTTTACAAAAGGGCCCAGTATACTTTCAAAGCCAAGTAACTAACAGTCCCACGTGCATTCATAAACTCAATTGTATTTATTCATCCCTAATACATTTTATTTAAGGTGTCTTTCATGGCACTTAAGGACACCACACAGAAACAAGAAGTACAGAAAAAGCTAAACGATACATTTTTTTTGCAGAAAATACAAGCCCATTTTTTTTACTAATTTCAACACATTTTAAAACATTCAGAGAAAGAATTCCTGTATAAAGAGATAAGCCTTTGGATTAGTTTTACAGTTCATCAGTGATGCAAACCCAGTCCAGAAGCTTGTTCCAGAGCTAGGGAGCCACACAGCTAAAGGGGAGAACACCCATTGCTGTTTTGGGACAACTAGCGGGATCTATTCATATCACGCTTAATGTTTTGGATATAACTAAAGTCTAGTTAAATATTTAAAGTTTGTTCCTGTCAATTTTTTTGGTGACTACAACCTTTTATTTTTGATGACTTGATTAAAACGATGGATTTTCATCAACTAAAATGTGACAAACTATTACATTTTGAAACGACTAATAATCCATTTCGTCCAAAAGACCGAGACTAAATCGTAGATGGCTGCCAAAACAAACGTGATGCAGATGAAGAGCGAGTGAACATAAAAAAGCACAAGACAAATATTTTTTGTTTATTTATGCATGGAGAAAGTGTTCAAGCCTACCGACCGTTTTGACTGAAAAGAAGCTTCCTCAAGGTAAATATTTGTCATGCAACTGCACTCCTGAAACATCTACTTAACATCAACTTTTTTCCCCATTTGTGTTCAACTATTTTAGCAACAATTAAAACTAACATGGGCTCATGATTAATAAAATAGGTCTTAAAAACTACACTTAAAAGGAATGTTTTAAACTGACTGTAAAACAACACACTCTACACAAGCAAATAATCATGACCATTCACATTTTTCTCTTTTCTTTTCTTTAAACATGGAGCTCAATGAAAAAGCGAATTTGTTATTTTATTGGTATTAAACATCAAAATCTCAATACTGCATTTATAAATGTAAACACTGATGTATTACAACAGCTGCCGATTTCTTACCGGGAGAGGCTCCACATACAGGATGAGGAAATGCAGGGACATGGAGAGACAGATGGCCCCCAGCAGCCACACGTTCTCCCATGGGGGCATGTGAAGAAGGGACTGGTTCTCCGAAACACTACAAAAGGTTGTAAAAATGGATTAGTTTATTGATCTTTTTAAGACCGCCAAAACCATTTTAACATAGCAAATACGCATTGGGTTTTCAACCGTCCATCAGCATCAACAAAGAAATTCTGAAGTCGCTAAAACATTTATTGCTTAATGTGGTTGAAGGGTTATAAATAACACCCTTTAAGTAGATGAGACTTGATTTTATTAGAGGGTTCGATACAGACCTGTTGAGGGCGTTGCACATCTCAATGGTAACGAGTACAGACAAAGCCATGGTCATAGGATAAGGAGACCCAAACACTTCACAGTTCAACCCCTCAAACTCTGGGCTGTCAGGTGAACACTGAAGAAAGTGGCTCTAAAATGAAACCAGCAATTGATTAGGTTGATATTTTTTGTAGGTTATTACTATTTAAAGCGTGTTTCTAACCAGTTGATAGAAAGTAACTCTGGGCCCATCTTCAGCAGCAACAAACCACCAGGCAGCAGCGCCTACAGTAGCAGCACCAACATAACCTGTAGAAGCAAATAGGGAACATTCAAACAAACTGCATCTCACCATCCGCAATAGAACAATAAATAAATACAAAAAAAAACAAAGTAGGCACCAGCATCTAATATTTTAGTTACTCACAGCCAATGGCCAGGTATCTGAAGAAAAGCCAACCGGAGATTAGGGGTTCTCTAGCGTTACGAGGAGGTTTGCTCATGATGTCCAGGTCGGGTGGGTTAAAGCCCAGTGCCGTTGCAGGCAAGCCATCAGTCACCAGATTCACCCACAACAACTGAACCGGAATCAGAGCCTCGGGGAAGCCCAGAGCCGCTGTTAAGAAAATGCTGCCAGAGAGAACACACAGTTACACCAACGAAAAAAAATTGGATCCGGATAAAAAAAGGACATTGGTAGCAATCTAAGCTTGAATAATAATAATAATAAGCTGTTCAATTTATATGTGCTGTTCAAAGACACGTTATAATGTTCGGAGCCTTTTTCATTCACACTACATTCCCCTGGGGCAGTCTGACAGGATGTGGCTGCCATTCCGAGCATACCGACTCCTGCCCACCACCAATTACCAAGTCACACTCATCCATGCAGGACAATGCGGGTGAGGTGGCTTGCCCAAGGCCACAATGTTACAAATGTCCTGGCGGGGATCGAACAGACAACCTTTCAGTTACAGGACGACCAACTCCACCACTGCACCATCTTTCTTTCCCTTGCTCAAGAGATAAGTTATCACGCGTTTATCTGGAGTGTAGGGCTAGGGCCAAAAAATATACATCACAATATATGTTTATATTGTATAATTAAGTTAATAATAGAGTTAATTTTTAGTAATTCCTTTAAAATGATGGACATTTCCAGTTTCAGACAAATTGATATTCAAAAGGTATTCATAACTTGTAAAAATTTTACAAATATCATACATTGAGTATCAAATAATTTTAATTTAGCCATTACAAATTATTATTTTCACATTTAGGATTGTTTTTATACAATTAGTTAATGAAATTCATAAAAAAAACTCAAACATCAAACAATTTCAGCACAACTTTAATTTCACAAATCAAGAGCCGTTAATCTTTCCCAGCGATGGGTTGCGGCTGTGAAGGGCATCCGCTGCGTAAAACAAATGCCAGAGAGTTGGCGGTTCATTCCGCTGTGGCGACCCCGAAAGGGAATAAAGCCGACATGAAGATGAATGAATGAATGAAGAGCCGTTAATCTTCTCCACTGTTGGTGTAAGTGCATGTCTCCATAGGTTAAAAAAAATGTCCATCAGCTCAAGAAAGCACTGAAATGTATGCTTCTGATTAGTTGTCTAGTGTCATGTTGCTATTGTTTGTATAAATCAAGAATAAAAGTGTAGGGATTTTAATCTCTGAGCATGAAGTGTGTGTGGAAGTGTGTGCGTGCTAGATTGAAAAGTAGTTAATGCTGTTGACCAAATCATGAAAATTTCCAGGACTATTCAATTGGCTGACTCTTCCCTGATTTTTCCTACATAGAGCTCTGCAGGCATATCTTTAAAATTAAGGCACTTAATGACCCTCTAACCCTTAGAGTCCAAGGTATTTTGCCACAATTCATCATGTGTTAGTTTTTAGTTAAAATGTATATTTAAAAAATCTCAGTTTTTAGACACACTTGTATAAATTGCTATGCTTGTATGCAATTCTTTGCAGTACAATTTTAGCTGAGTAACTGTGTACTTTGTTGCTGTGTCGCCCTTGACCTTTACACCGTTTTGAATAGTGTAAGTTACATATGTCAAAGTTAAAGAGGAGTACTATTGACAAAAGTTATCTGTGTGGCACCACCTTTTGCAATATCCTTTGAATTCTGGCTTTTGATTTTGATGTGGTTTGTCCTTGGACTCTTGAGAATTAAGCATCATTTTCTATACAATATAAGCCATTAATGCTTGTCTAGTTTAATGTGGATTTAAAGTAAATCCAGACTTCTGCACTTTATGTTATAAAACAGTCAAAGCTTAAATTTCAATGCATCATTCAAGCAATTAAAGAATAACATTATTAAAGATTTACAAAAAGGCTACAAGCCTTACCAGACAACCTCGCCAACATTTGAGGAGATGAGGTAGCGGATAAACTGCTTCATGTTGTTATAAATGGCTCGACCCTCTTCCACAGCAGCAACAATGGTGGCAAAGTTATCGTCTGCAAGCACCATCTCGGACGCTGTCTTAGCAACTGCTGTGCCAGAGCCCATAGCAATGCCAATCTCAGACTTCTTAAGTGCAGGGGCATCGTTCACACCATCACCAGTCTGTAAGTAACAACATGAGAAAAGAAAGATTTTAATAGCATAAAACCCCCAGAAAATCTTTTTTGGTAGGAAATCGAGGAGAATTCACATACAGGGGCCTAATATAGATTCAAACAATACCTAATCTAATATTAGATAGTTTAATGGAAGAAAAAAATTATAGAGTTCTTCTTTAAATCAGGAAATATATGTCATAATGGGGGGTGGGTGCAGGGTTTCAAGGTTTGGGAAAAAAAAAATTATGCAAGTCTAATTTGTAAGGAATATAGACAATTTTTTGGTTGTTTTTTTTATAGCCAATGTAATATCAGTGGTCGTTTCATGGCTATACAAGTTACATCCTACATCCACTATTTTTATTTACCGCTTATAGTTTTTAAGTTTTTAACTTTTAAGGCCGTACTAAGAACACAATTTAGTTGTCCACGTTGTGCTCAATTAATTTCACTGTAGTTTCGAAGATTTTAGTTTTTGTTTTCTCATAATTTCATAAAATCCATGAAAATGTTTTTGAATGCAAGTTGACGTTTACAGATTTGGGTCATTTAAATGTGGATGGATTTCAGTCAATTTGCTTGTGTGTTCGTCCCATTCTGATTGTTTATTTCTTGTTTTAGATCTGCTGGAGTGATTGGAAGTTTGGATATTCTTTCAGAGATCGTTGTTTTTGTTGCTGCACCTGCCATTTCATTTCTCTTGTGTCCAGGGATCCAGCAGAAAATATGAAATTTGTTTTTTTTTTTTTTAAGTTTATTTCCATTAGTGTTGATTGCTGAATGTTGAGAATTCAGGTATTCGATTACTTATCAAAAAGCCTTGAAAAACTATGCATTTTCGTTAATGGGATATGCATATGCTTCTGCGGAGAAAGTAGAGACTGTTTTCCAATGGCTCAATTACCTCTTGTTCTCCTATATTCATTACTACAGTTGTTTGACTTACTGTTTTAGATCCAACCATAAAGATGCTTATGTAAAGAATATCCATAAATAAGCTTCTGATATTGTGGTGAGTTTCATACTTCTTGGAATTTGGGAGCAATTCAATTTGTTCCAATTAAATTTCTAATTTGATCAACCAAAGTGTTGGGTTGGACCTGACGCGTATTCCAAAAGATTTGATAATTATCTTTCTGTGACCAATATGAAATACCAAATTCACTTGTTTTAATGTTGTGGAAGGAAAAAAACACAGAGCACTCGTAGAAAAAAAAAAATTCCTCACACACATGAGAACATGATGAGAGTCCATGTGACTTCAAAAAGACAGTCAGGCTGAGCCAGAACAGTGCTAACCCCCTCACCATAATAAGGTAAATGTGGAAAAGTTACCATTTTGTCCTTCACTACCACTATACATAACATTGAACACACACCAAAACAAACAAAAAAAAATAGTAGCTTCTATTTACCATGGCAGTAATCTCATCGTAGGACTGAAGGAACTCCACAATCTTAGATTTGTGAGAGGGCTCGACCCGAGCAAAGCAGCGCGCAGTGAGAACAGCTTCACGCTGGGCAACGGCAGACAGGTCGTCAAACTCTCTGCCAGTGTAGGCCATACTAGAAACATCATCATTCTCTCCAAAGATGCCAATACGCCTGCAGATGGCGACGGCAGTGCCTTTGTTGTCACCAGTGATCATGATGACCCTAATTCCAGCTTGACGACAAAGTTTGATTGAAGCGGCCACTTCAGCTCTGGGTGGGTCCAGCATGCCCACACATCCCACGAAGGTCAAGTCAGTCTGTTCAATGGAAAGAATTATTAACCAACCTGATATCAATCAACTAATCTACAAAATAAATGTGTGCAAAATCCTCACCTCATACTCAATGAATTTACTTGAGTCTTCCAACACCATGCTCTCTTTACTTGATGGGTTGTCACGGGTTGCCAGAGCCAAACAGCGCAGTGTGTCACGTCCTGTGCCATACTCGCGGATCACAGACATGATCTTCTCTTTAATTCCTGCTGACAGCGGAACTTTATTCCCTCCGACACGGATGTGCGTGCATCTGTCAATCACTCCCTCAGGAGCCCCCTGCAACCAGCAGAGAAATCACAAACGCTGCAGTGCAGTGTGACTGACAATCTTATTTAGAATCGTGGGTCAAGGTTTTACCTTAACAAACATCTTGCCGATGGAGGACCGAGCTTTGTTAGGTGTGCAGTAAACAGACATGGACTTCCTGTCTCGGGAGAACTCCAGAGTGAACTCCTTCTTCATCAGCTGCTTGATGACCTGTGACAGATAGAAAGAAGACTCAAATTAGGGTGACGGTATTAAAGAGTGAACACAATTTGGATTCAAGAGCACTTTTTTCTATCCTAAAAAAAATGTGCCTCACCGAGTTGCAGGCATTCGCCCTCTCAACCTTGGAAAGGCCCTTGAGCTCTGTGTCAAACACATTCATTTTCTCCACCAGACACGTGAGGGCAGTCTCAGTGGCTTCCCCTACCTTCTCGTATACACCTTTGGCCTAACAGAGACCGAAGTAGAAATATTTGAGAAAAGAAAAAAACACCAGAGTTAAGCTTTTCTTTGCCTTTGACAATAAACAAATAACTGTTACATAAACACAATTATGCAACACAAAACCAGTTACATTGTGCTGCTAAAATACATTTTACATTGCATTTATAAGCAAAACAACAAATGATGACATTTAAAAAAAAAAATAAAAATATATATATATATATATATATATAATTACACATTCTGAAATAGAAACAAAAGCTAGTCAGACTGCAGCGCCGTGATAAAAACCTAAACATTTTCCTGTATCGGATATTTACATGGTCTTTACACTACTGTTACATACTGTCTGTTACAATATAGGAACATTTCCGAATTTATCACACCATGACATGTGTTTCATATCACCAGATTCTTGCCAATACACAGCCCTACTATTTATAAAACAATTTCTAAAAATAGCATCTAGGAATACAATAAAAATGATTTTTTGATGCTAAAGTGTTTTAAGCAAGCAATTTATTATTATTTTTTAATAGCCAAGTTTGAGGTTTACATTTGTCAAATTGTCATTTATTATAACGTGCAATAAATTGGGTTAATTTCAGCTATTGACTATTTATTTAGCTGGTTATAATGGAAATCTGTTAGTGGAGAATTCTGGGTGATGTATCAGAGCTGCATTTCTTTCACACGAAAAACTGATAGGAAAATATGAACCCTTTAAATAACAGATTTCAGTGGGAAAAAATAGCACTAAGATCAGAAGTGTCAAAGTACTCTAAAAGAAACCAAGAACAAAGGTGAACAAGTTCATAAATGTGATGCTTACGAGATCAGGTTAATAAATAACTAACCTCGTTATAATCCAGAGACGAGTCATTGCAAAGAGCACAGATAGTTGCCATTTCAACCAGAGCATCATACTGGGAGCAACGCACTTGTTTTCCTTCATGGCATCTGACGTAAGTGGGGGGAAAAAATGCATAATTAAAAAAAAATCTGAAAACATCAACACATGCTACATAAAGAACTAACTACTAACTACTAAAGAAACTCACACTTGGCCATCAGGAGCGTAAGTGGATCCACTGATGGAGAATTCCTTCAAAGAGCAACTGTTTCCATTGGCCTGAGCCACAATAAACATCTATAATGAAAACAAAAAGATAATAAAGTCCTACAAAATCTCTTCCAGTAGATGGCAGAACAGTACAAGTGTAGATTTTGAACTCTCCATCCAACATCCCTATTCCCCCTGACCTGGATATACCACTAGCTCGGTGATGTAAACAACTCACAAGACACTCAATTTAGACTAAACTAGAGTTTAAAGGGTCTTTAAACCCCATTCAACAACATTGAAACATAAGCAAGTGGGCATTTCACAGACTAACCGCTGTGGATCTCTGGAATATACATATAAATATATATAAAAAAGTAAGTGGGATGCCTCCTGCAATGCAGTGGAGGAGGACTGATCTTGGTGTAGTTGAATCAAATTCGGTTTAAAGTCTAACAATAAAACCACGTTCATTATAGCTATGTGTAACAAGATGCTATGTATAGTCTTGAAAAGCTGCTAATTAAAGATGTAGCAACAAAGTATAATTTTAGATCGTAGATGCATGCTGGACTTGTAGGGTAAAAGGTTCTGGTTTGAATGGTCAGAATCACAGGTTTTCTAGAGAAAGCCAAACTTGGTCCTAAATTAAAATAATCAGCAGCGCCAGACGGCTCATACAGTAAAGCCCTCGATGCAGCTATGGATCCTTGATGTTCATACACAAGGTCAGTTACGCAATACTACTGCAAGTCACTAACTACAGCATACTGATCAGCTCTCTCAACAGAGGTGCAACAGAACCATGACAGAAATGGGCATGAGAAAAAGATAGTTTATTAGTAACTCTGACATGAAATAACATAAAAAAACTATTAAAAAAAACAGATAAAAAAACAACAGCTACCCAAGGGAAGCAGAAGGTCACGAGTCACAAGAAATCATAAATAATTATCCATCATGCTTATATTTGAGCTCACTGATTGTATTGTTCTCCCATGGGTTTCCTTTGAAGCCAGTTAACGTGAGTCATGTGCTGACAGATACATTTAAAGAAATACGAATTTGCTCCCTACACGAGACTTCTGAACATTTTTCTACAAAGCTCAAAATTAAAAACTAATAATAAAAAATACCACACATTCAAATGACATTTGCAGATATGCTTCTGCAAATTGAGAAATTTTTTTCAAACTAGATTTGGATTAACTAGATAGTGTAAAGGAAAAAAAATGAATTTTTTTTATTGGGTGCTCAAAACGAAAAATGCAAACCCGAAATATGTGCTTGCAACCCGTTTTGTTTTCGACTTTTCCTTTTGTGAATGTGCAGTGTCGCAGCTTATTTACGTTACACAGACTGTAAAAAGCTTTCAAATGTTTATTAATACTGCTAATATCTTGGGTTATTGAGCTTGGAAAAGCGAATGTTGTAGTTAACTTTACTGAAGTCTCTCTGGTTCAGTCTGTCACTTATCCTTCTCAAATTGCGATGAACACAATGTAAATGATTTGCTTCCTGACACCAGTCAGTCGATCTTTAAGCAAGAGTCCCAGGCTCCACCCATTTAGATGACCATACAGATGCTTTGAATGAACTGGTTAAATCATTTAAAAACTCATTTAAAAAATAAAAATAAAAAAACCCCACCACTCCCTTAAGCTACTCACTATAATCATGCTAATTATTCTCAGAACTCTTACCCTGCAAACAGACATCTGGTTGGTAGTGAGTGTGCCAGTCTTGTCTGAGCAGATGACAGAGGTGCATCCCAGGGTCTCCACAGAGGGTAAGGAGCGCACAATTGCATTCTTCTTTGCCATACGACGAGTTCCTAGAGCCAGGCAGGTAGTGATGACGGCAGGGAGGCCTTCGGGGATGGCAGCCACAGCAAGTGCGACAGCTATCTTGAAGTAGTACACAGCCCCGCGGACCCATGAGCCGCCATGAACGGGATCGTTGAAGTGTCCAATGTTGATGATCCACACAGCAATGCAGATGAGTGAAATTACTTTAGAGAGCTGCTGTCCAAACTCATCCAGCTTCTGCTGCAGAGGTGTACGCTCCTGCTCTGTGGATGCCATTTCATCACGAATTTTGCCGATTTCAGTGTTCACACCAGTCGCGACCACAACTCCGACAGCTTTGCCAGCAGCAATGTTGGTACCCTTTACAAGACATCAAAGATAAGATTTTTTTTTATAACACACATTTGATTGTTGGTATTAACTAGGCCAGTCGCAATCACAAACTTGATATGCATTAACTAATTTCACTAAAACAATTTTGCATTTCACTAAAACAATGATGTCAATAAACTGCTTGAATTTGAACAATCTTTGCCTATTCCTTCAACTATTTTTTCATGTTGGATTCCTTGTTGAGGTTGTAATTTAAGGCATTCTTAACTTCATTCAGAACAAGTCCTGCAGTGTAAAGTGACAAGCAAATCTTAGAGAAAGAAATGGAGGGAGAGGAAAATCTGAAAAAAAGAAAGAGCAAGAAAGGGAGAAAGAGAAACAGAGACAAAGTTAGAGAAAATAGAGATAGAAATAGTAAGAAAAAAGAATGAGAGAGAAAAAAAACAATAGGTTTGAGGACGCCGATATGCCTGCTTGATTCAGTTTAAATTTCAAATGTAATTTTAATTTGCTATCAGAACAGGCCTAGCAAGTAAATATAAAAAAATAAATGTGTGATCCCAATTATTAACATGTCAGAGGTCTGGCTTACAGAGAAGAGCATGTTTTTCTTGTCTTGGTTCACAGCACGAGGGTCAGGAACAGGATCTGTGTGCTTGATAACAGACACGGATTCTCCTGCAAAGAAAATGAGTTGCGAAATTAACCTTTTTAGCTCTAGCTGAATGTAACTAAAGCTCCATGTTATAAAAAAGGCATTTGGCACAGACGAACACCATACTACCAATTAAGGCAGTGAAGTAATGATATCACTCCTACTAGAGTACTTCCCTTCTATCTTTGCTCCAAGCTGGACTGCAGAGACCAAGCACAGCTGACCTCACCTGAAAACCTTATTTTAACACCTAATCTAAACTACTAAACTTGCACTATAACGTGCTTTCAGCAGAATGCCCTTGTTTAAGAGAAAGCCTTTGTTGCCACAACTCAGCGGCGATAAAACTATGTTTAATAGAGCTTTATAGTGAGATAAAAAGAGTACCTTGACATTATATAAATATAGTAAAGACTAAACAACTTTGTTTCTCAGCAAAGACACGACCACTCCTCAAATGAAAAGCTGTAAAGATTGAATTGCTCCATGTGAAAATGTAGTGTCATATGGGTTGCCACTACGGAGTATAAATACAAGATTTTATGTCCTTTAAAAAAAGTATTCAGTTGATACAAAGAACTCAATAAATACTCAACATTCCAATGAACGTGTTTCTGTGTTCAAGTTGGGTAGCCTTGTTTGTTAACTTTAGGATTTTACACTTTTATGCTTTTTTTTTTGACACAGTCCCTCTTTCCTGATTTGTTACTCTGGAAACAACTCAATAGCACTAATTATTGTATACCAATAACAACAATCATAAAAACCATCATAAACACCAAATCATAACTTTGCAAAGCAACTTATTTGAGAAACTTGAACTGCTCACACTAAAATCTAATTAAAAAAACAGTGTGATAAGCGTAAAAATAACTCTGACCTGCAAAAACAATCTTATTTTTTAAGATTATCTTACCTGTTAAAATGGACTGGTCCACCCTCAGTGTGGTTGACTTGATAGAAGTCAAGCGAATGTCAGCAGGAACTTTGTCACCCACTGTAAAGAAACAAAAACAGCGTAAGGGGTACAGATAAAACCCATACTTTGTGCAAGCAATGCCAAGCAAAACATACATTTGCATCATTATAAATAGACAAAACAAAAACACTAAGGAAGCATGCTAAATCTTTATTACTAGGGCAGCAACCTGGGATTACAACAAACTTAAGCCACGAATCAAGCAACAATTTGGCAAATTTATAAGCATCAATTCAATGGGGCATTTTTTATTTTACACTGTACCTGCTGAGATGTTTGAAAATGAATTATTATATTTCTTCAAAAAAAATTTATTTTATTTAACCCAATTCATTTCAGAAATTTAAACTTGCACATTAGAGTTTAATGAACCGAAAGTCGTAAAACATTCTGGTTAATACTTGACACATTCTGGAAAAAAAAAGTCTATGTAAAGTTAAGTCTCAATGATTGAGAGATCTTGTGTTTAACATACTAAAACACTCAATTTCAGAAATATTTGAGACAGCATTTGTTTGAAAGAAAGAGCAGTTGATGTAAGGCCACATTTAGGTGGATTATTTTCAGTTGTCTCCACATTTCCAGAAGGTCGGGTGAAATGTAGACGTTGTTGCAGTTTGATGGTCTCCGACCACATGGTGGCTCTACAGAGCTATAGGGCCTTCGACGCTCGACTTCAGAAGAAAGTGTTTGCAATACATACACCAATGTATTTTAGCACTTGGCAAACACACGAGTAGCATTTGCAGCTCAAGCTCAGGATCCAGTTTGAGCAGATCCTCCAGCTTGTCGTCTTCTATACCCATGTTTCTCTTCTTGTCCTTCTTCGACGTTACGTCTACGACACTCATCGAGTGTTTGAAGAGCACCCTCAATGAGTGTATTAATGTAATATCACTACAAAGCTTCACCTCACTTTTGTCAGTCAATGTATTGTGCCAAAATTTATGCCTATGTGGCCTTACATTTACATTGTAACATAGACCCAATGACTTTTATCCACTTGTCAGCTGATATGTGTTTTGGTGCAAATTGGCAGCAGTTATATCAGCCAAAACTCACTGGATTAGGAGACCCCTTGAAGATTAAATGCTCTGTGTGCCTAGTAAAGCGCTATGTAAATGTCACAACTTATTAATGTATTTTAGTTTAAATCTAAGTTATATCTTCAATCGCACCCTTGTTCTAGAAAAAATACCTTAATGTAACGAGAAGATTGTGTACTGGATCCCTTACTTAGTGTTTTAACAAGCAATAGCTCTCTGACATTCTTGGATGTATCTTAAATAATGAGTATTTGATGTAAAGCCACAAACCATGTAATCAAATTATAATTAATGTGTTGTAACATAAAGTGACCTAAACGGTACTCAAGTAAAGCTGATGAAAAAAATAAAACGATCCAGTTTTACATAAAACTATACATTCCAAATGCCCCTGAAATAAACTAAAGAATGTGGGGCACAATCCCAATATATACCTCAAGTTACAAGGCCAATTAACAGGGTTACCTACTTTTGGCAGACAAGGAGAAGAGGCTTGCAAGCACATAGAATTACATAGGATTGAAAAACTGGGTTATGGTTCAAACTAGTTTAAACATTTCAAGAAACAAAAAAAAACTTAAAACTCAAAATAAATAGTATCATCTTATGCATCTTATCATCAAGCTCAACAGTTTAAAAAAAAACTAAACAAAAAAAAAAACTGAACAGCTACCAAGAACAGAATTTGAGGAAGCACAGATCCATTTCACATTTGAAATAGAATTTGAAGAGGTTAAATCCTTTCTTCAAGTGAGCAAATGCATTTCAGTTCATGAATGTTGCTAGTTTTCCCAAAGAGTATTCCCTTTAAAACAGTGTCAAAAGACAGTAACTCTCCAGAGAACATCCAGAGAGGACAAAAGAACACATACGACCCATGCACGTAAACATACAGAGCCGGATGTGCTCCCAGTCTTACAGACAACTTGTTTTTGAAGCCTGTTCCCACTGCCACCAGTGGGACCAAACCAATGCAGCAGACAGCAAGAGAGGACAAAGAACAGATCACCTCCCTTTAAAACACCAGAGAACAGAATACAGCATGACCATTTGGCTTACTGGCTCTTTATCTAGTCAAAAATGGTGAACATCAATTGCATATCCTGTTTCTGACCTTCATTTCACCTACAATTGCTTTATTTTTAAACTTGAACATTTCAGGGCAAGTTGTACACTAGGGATGCACCGAATATTTAGCTGACAAATATATTCAGCCTAATATTGCACAAATAGGATTGAATGCGATTAAATAAAAATAGAGACTTTATAAGTAAAAGAAATAGACCAATGTGGAAAACATATTATTAAAAATAACACAATGTCACTGAATCTTTAAATTGTGTATTTTTTTCTAGCACATTTAAAGTGTTCTAAACATTTCTTCATATTGAAAATTGAGTGCCCTGATGATTATGAATAAAATCAAATCTAATATTTTTACTAAATTAACCACCAATAAATGACAACACAATCCTTACACTACCTAACAAAACAATTTCCTTAACATGCATGTTTTTGATTTTACAAAAATCCAAATCTACGAAGCATGTTGTGGTCAAAGGTGTAGCTTTTGTTTTGTTTTTTAGGTTAATATTGACTGTAAATGACTGCCTCGGATTTGGTTCATTTTTCAATCCACAGAGATCCACTTCACTGCATCCTGTGGTTGAGTCACTCCAAACCTCTTGAGCCAGATTAAAGATACGTCATCTCAAGACATCATCAGGGGGCAGGGGACAAACACTTTTCGAACATCACTGCACCATCTGCTGAAGGTCAGTTCATCGACCTTGAAGAGGAGGCTTGAGGATGCACGTGGATGCTCAAGATCATCAGCTCTGGCCTTCAGTATAGCTAACATTTAGCAGCTGTTGCCACTAGACATGGAGTTAAGATTCCAGGCACATATATGTTTTTTTCCCCTGCAGTCACCACTCTCTTTGTTTTGTTCACAAAGCCTCCTTCCTGCTATATAGTTTGCTCTATGGTCAAACCCAAAGCCATTTCACAAGCTACATCCCTACCATAGAAAACAATCTGAAATCCAATGCTCTGGTGAGATGAAAAGGAATGAATTATTTTAAGATGTTATCAGATACCAATTTCACACGGGCTTAAGTTTTTAGGGTATTTTACTAAATAAACCTTGGTAACAAGCTAAGGTTACATTCTGTCATCAAAATCACTTCTGATATAAATTAACCACTTCATAATTTTTCCTTAAATGTGCCATGCCATGTTAACATCACTTTTCTGACATTACTGGCATCTTGAATCATTGTTCCCTTATCAAAAACATGCCTCACATAGTATCAGATTAGTTCATGCATGTTTTAGTAATTCTTTATTCCTTTTTTCTGAGCTGAAAATATTTTCCTTATTCCCACCCAAGCCCGACATTAGAAATCATACAGTGTAGAGTCTGTTTTACCTTTAAACATGCCGCTGAGGAGCCTTTTCCCTCTGGTTTCTGTTTCATTCTATGGACTTAAACTCCATGTCAGACTAATAATAATAATGTTTTAAAACAATAACACGTGTATTAAGCGTTGCTAGTTGTGTCGCTTGACAAGCTTGAGCACGCTGGTCAGTAGGGGCATGCCGAAAGCTCATCTGTGGGAGGGACCGGTGTAAACAATGCAGGGCTCAAATATTGAACCTAAGTGTTATAACAAGGGCATAACATGGGACCCTTAAATGAGACTGTTTCTGTGTTTGTTGCCCTACTGCTGAGATAGCAATAGGGTTGTAATTGGTCAACCGATGCAACTGGATATGCAGTTCCATGTACTAGAGATATTGCTTCATCGCTTTCAGCTTTATGAATCAAAATGAATTAGCCATTCATTTCTCAATGAACCGGTTGTGGAGTCGTAGATAGAGTAATTGCGAGCATTGCAAATGGTTGGCGGCATCAGGTGTTACGCTCACTTACACAACAAAGAGCATTTTTAAAAATGCGTGAGCTGAAGCTAGTGAAAATTAGTGTCGGCAATAGTGCCCCCCCCATAAACCCCAGTCAGCAACAATATTGAATATATATCATCAAAAAGAGAGAGAGAGGTAAATAGAGGCAAGAGAAGGAGCGTCGAGAGACATATTTCATCTCTGTGAATACGTTCTATGTCTGCCCTCCTTCTGTATCTTCACCATCTTTCCCTAGTCTCTTACTCCTTTAATTCTCAAATGTATTTAAGCATGTGGAAGACATCGTGTTTTTACCCCTCATCTCTGATTGGCTTAGCCCTGTTGCTAACAACTATGATTCTACTGTCTGAGATAAAACAATGTTACTTCTGTAAGTAAATAACAAAAAAACCAAACTGTAAATATAGGCTAGGTGCCAGACCTAAATGAACACAATTTATAAAAATATTTGATAAATATTAATTCTTTTTCAACTTATCGAATCTTTTTTTTTTTATCAAATGTATTTTAATAGAATAGTCCAAAACAGGAGTGGGCCACAGACTTTGAGGTTTTTAATGCGTACCACCAAAGATTATTACAGAATTAAGGATTGATGTGAATGATTGCATTCATTTCATTTTGACTTGAAATGACAGGAATTTCAACACCAGGTGGAGCAGTATGATTTAGTGGAGCCCGAGCCATTTCTAATTAACGCTCTTCTTCTGATGTTAATGGTCAGATCAGAACCCATCTGCAAAAATGTCAAAGAAAAGAAAGGTCAACAGCGAGTGCCCGGTGTTTAAGAAATACGCCTAATTGCTATTTTACTGAAGTCCGGTCCAAGACTGTATGTCTTATTTGCCAAGAAACCGCTACTAAAAGAATACAACATCAGCCGTCATTTTTCCAACAAGCATGCGAATTACACCAGCAACCTTTCAACAGTAGAATGTACGGCTACCGCTGACAGGTTGGCAGCTCACTTGCCGGCAAGAGTGCATGGAGAGCATTTTATGCCCCGTGAGCAAGAAAAAAATTCAGGTCGGTGACTCGCCGTATTGAAGTAATTGACAAACACTTAACTAGCAAAAAAGTGAAGTCATTTACATTATATTCTTTGGCACTGAACAAAAGTTGCCTGATTAAATAAAATGTCATTCATTAATTCAAATGAACAGTGAAATATTTGAATTAGATGTGTTATTATTTAATTCAAAACAAATGTTCGTTATTAAAATAATTCAACTATTAAATTAGGTAATGCATGGTCTTCATGTTGCAGCATTTAATTAATTAATTTTATCTTTCAGTCAATCATAAAGTCAAGTAATAGAACTCCTGCAAACTGCCTTCATAGAGACCATGCCTTAATTTAATTAAGAAATCATTTTTATTAAAGAAAATTTGTATTTAATTAATTATAATACACCTAAACAAATACATTTAATTATTTATTTAACTCCACTTTTAATTAATTAATAGCATATTTAATCAACGAATGACCTATTTATTTAATTAATTGTTGTACTCTTTGTTCTCTGCAATTTTTGGAGTGAGTGTGAAAATGTTCACTAATATAAGACATAAAAAGTTCATAATTTGATTCTGGTTTAAAAAAAACTTTTTTTAAGGCAAGCAAATTTTGCATCACTTAATAAGAAAATAGCTTACTCATATCAATGTTGTCAAAACAAAACTATTTACAGCTTTTTATAAAGAAATACAATTATCATTATGCAGATTTAGCATGATTAGCATTTTGGCACAGTCCTCTACAATATTTTCTGTTTCTCATGTGGCCCCATGGAAAAAAATAATTGCCCACCGCTGTCTAAAAGTTCAACTCCCTGAAACTGGATTAGTTTTATGCTTCATTAAGCGCTAAGGATGCTGATGTTGTTTGGCTCAACATATGTGTGTGAACAAGCTTTTAGCTTGATGAACAACAACAAAGCACCCCACAGATCTCAGATGAGTGCTGAACACCTCATTTCTGTTCTGACAATTGCTCCAAAAGAATTACAACTAGACTTCGATGCACTGGCTAAAATGGGTGATCAACAACACTGTTCTCATTGTTTAATGCTTAATGCTTTAATTCTTTTTTTTGTTTATGTTTGATATATACTTTTAACAAATGCAGTTTTTTTTTAATATATGTATCGTATCTTGTGCTAACCCAGCCCATCTGTCAAATTTTAAAAGTCAATGTGGCCCCAAGCTAAAAAATTTTGCCCACCCCTGGTCTATAACAACGATATCGTTTTTTATTTATTTAATTGTAACCTGTATATCAACATGCAAATTGAATTGTTTATCTCTGAAAGATGTGCAACCCCAATAACTAACCGTATAGGTTTCAGCCATTTTTCAATCAGAAACATACCAAACAATGTTATCCATTACTATCTATTCTACATTACTTTGCACATCACAATCAAAGGCAGCCTCTGTAAGTTTACCTGTAGATAAAGCATTCTCTTCTAATGTGATATTAACAGATCCAGCATGCTTTACTGATGTAAAGAGAGCCGCTGCATGAGAGGCCTTTTAGTCCTCCCAGACACCTCATAAATAGCAGAAGAGAGCACTTCCATACTGTCCCAAGCCCTGTCCACAAGTACATGGTTATTTTATAACCATGCGTTTTTTTAATGTGGTTATAGGGTGCGTCCCACACGTAACCGGAGCAGCGTTTTCACTGTAACTGTGTTAGTTTGAATATGGCGGCCAAAGTAATTCTTCTAGAAATGCTACTGATTCGTTTCAGTGTGAACACGATTCTAGCTTAGGCGGAGTTTGAAGGAGTTATATGAGCTCTATCTGATGCATAAGCATTTTCTCAGCTCTCCATATGGTTAATGAAGACAGAGCGAGAGATTGCACTCCAGCTCTCTGGGCTAAACCAGATTTTCTGAAACGTACAGGACTACAAAATTGATTGGTTGATTTAACCTCAATGGGTGGAGTTTGCTGCCATCTACTAGGTTTTCTGCAACATTTAGAGCATTTTACCCGGTTTTGTGTGGACACAGTTTTTTTTTATACCCATGAGAGAAGATCACCATTGACACTAGGGGTTGGCGATATAGGTTAAAATTCATATCACAATATTTTCCACTGTCCAGACGGTATTGGTATATCACAATATGATGGGGAAAAAATTTGACATGACATTTTAGTAGACCTTAAATACATTAGAGGCAAAATTTGTATGTTAACCTTTTTTTTAATTAAAGTGCAAGATTAGACAAAGAAGTGAAAACTGTCTTTGCCAGTGTTAAATATGACAAATAGTTTTGTTCATTTCTACCAGGCTTACTTGCCGATGTTTCACTTCAAACCACACTCTGTATTTAATTTGGAGTTGTTCTCATGTAGATTAGTTGCAAAGTCTGCTAGAATATTTTAAATGATGAACCCTCAGTAATGGTTTTTACTTAACTGCAAACGTGACTGCTTAACACTTTCTTTGCCTTGTTTTATAGATGATTCCCTCCTGGGGTTTTTACTGACCTATCTAGGCTGTTTTGTACTTAATTTTTTGCTCTCTCAGTTTGCTGGAACTGAAACCGAACACTTTGCATTACAGACTGTACGTCTTCATTTACACACTTTCACCAATAACCTGAGTCTTCAAAGAAAGAAAGAAAGAAAGAGAGATCGTTGAGAGAAAGAGAGTACATGCGCACTGAGGGGACGCCCATTAACAAGTATTGCCAACTTAGCAACTTTGTTGCTGGAGTTAGCGACTACTCAGACCGCCTAGCAACTTTTTTATAATCCAGCAAATAGTGACAATTCTAGCGACATTTTCTGCTGTTCCTGGTGACTTTTAGCAACTTGGTTTGTTCTGGCTGACTGGATTTCAGACGGAGCAGCAGCTGATGCAATCTCTCTAACTAGCTTGCCCCTCTGCTCTCGGTGCCATCGTTCACATCACACCACAAGAGCTCCTGCAGAGGGCAGGAGCCTATACGTCTATAAAATGAATTGAGCGTATACAAGTAAAACATCAAGCTAATTTCATGAATGTGTAACCACGGTTCTGTAAAATCCATATCATACCGGTAATCCAACACAATACCGGTAATCACTTTTCACCGGCATAGCACCCAACCCCTAATTGACACGGACGTTAAGTTTTAATTCTTTTTAGACCCAAAATAAACGATTCACAATTTTGACTTTATCCAAACTGCAAGCCTCATGTGCCTTCTGCTCAAACCTGGGTAATGTCACGCTTGTTGTGTCAATGTTGCATAAAGTCGATGTCACAGACGCACTTTTCTTCATAGGGTTTTTTTCAGCCACTAACAAATACGATTTCACACAATGCATTCTAATTTAGAAATGAGGTGGCTACATCTATTGAAAAGCAATGCATTGTCACTGTTTTAAGAGCTGGTGTGTAAGGTAGATTAGTGCTCTTGTTTTTATTAAGATGTAGCCAGTCCATGAAGCTAAGGTGCATAAAGGCAGTTGGAGATTAAATGGGGTATCTTCTTAGAACAACTCAAATGTTTTCAAATTTTCTTATTTCTGATACAAAAGATTATTATTCAGCTTCCACATGAACCTTTTCTTTAGTCACATTGCCTAACATCCCATTATACCAAAGATTTATTTAGCAACGATACACAACTGAAGTATTTAAATTCGCAACACCAATCTGTTTAGGCACCCCGCAGGTTTGCGTAACCACTACGCTCACCTGGTTACATTACTGCAGGAAATTAGTCAGAGCTGTGAGACCATTGGCTCTTCAATCCCCATCTTGCTGACAGACGCTTTGCTGCCCACATCACTCATCCGTCAATGCAGACAGTTCTACTTCATGATGAGTAAGCAAAAAATGCCCCCTGATGCTGATGGGCACAGAACAAATGAAAGCAGTGTTGAAAAATTTACTCTTTCAACAAATCAAGCAGGGTGCTAAAACTACGGACTCAAGGTGAAATGGTGAGGTGAGGTTGAAAAAAGGAGTGATTGTATTATTCTCAAGTGGAAAGATAATAGCTAGTAAATGGGAGTTATAAGGAAACTATCATAAGGGGGTGAAGAAACGTGGCGGAACTTGATGCAATAAAGAGCAACAGGCACTCCTGATAAATCCTATTCTGATTTCGTCACAAGTGAGCTCTTGCTAAAAGTTAACCAAGCACACAATAACAGTTACTGTCTTTGAGCAAGGTTTATTTACAACTGCTGAGTCATCTTATGACAAGTACCGCTACATTGGTAATATCTACAAAACAATCTCAGTTCAGTGCTCGAACTTCTCTGAAAAGAAACAGAAAAACAAGTTGACTGTGGTGAAAAAAACGAATTCATTCAATCTACGCTTCCTATTCTAATATAAAACCCATCATAATACCGGAAACTGTGACTCGAGTTACAAAAGTTGCTCAATGGCCAAAGGCACAGGAAACAAGAAAGCAAGAAACATATTTTTCGTTAGAAGTCAGTTCAGATGAAACCCAGCAAGTACACTGTTCCACTGCACTCCATTCACTATAATTTACTATTTACCCCTGAAACACAATCTCTCCCAGGGCCACCTTGTTATCACACACAAAGGTTCAGAAAGTCACTGTAAGACTAAACCACTGGGAAACCAGCTGGTTCACACAGCACCAGCACCATCTGATGAACCATTACTTTTCAGGACACTCAAAGCATTGGTGGTGGAGGGGTTGGAGGGATAGAGCTATCCTAATCAACAACCAGCATTCAGAATCAAGGTAGATGTTACAATTTTGAAGGCAATTTCAATTCTTACCAGCGACTTCCACAATGTCTCCAGGAACAATGTCCCTGGCTTTGATCCTCTGTACGGTCTTTCGGTCCTGACGATACACCTTTCCCATCTCAGGCTCATACTCCTTAAGGGCCTCGATGGCATTTTCAGCATTCCTTTCCTGCAAGTGGAACATGAATTTTAAATCAAATGCCAACACAGAGATTCTAAAAGACACAAGAATAAAATCAAGTGAGGAGAAGTCACTTATTCAAAATCTTCAGAAGGATTAATTTAAATCATTTAAGTTCATTTAAAAATATATAATACCACACACACACCTCTGACCTACTGTTATTGCATTGTTGCAATAACCGTTAAATAACTATATCGGTTAAGAATGCAAAGTATTAGTCTGGTTAGAAGAGGACGTCCGGTTATTTGTTAACCTCAAATCATGAACCTTAAAACAAATCCACTGTGATTAAGAGGGTTAGTCAGTACCGCTTCAGATTAGAATAGTAGGCAAGCTTCTGAAGTATGAGATACTATCAGACAAACCTAGTCAGCCACATTTCACACTCAAATCCACTACTGAACAATCAGTTACAAGATTGTACCACAGTAATGTCATTTACTTGGAAAAAAGGCTTTGAATCAAGACTGAATGAAGGGAAGGACCTTTAAAACTTCTCAACATTGAAGCTTTGCCACAAAACTAGATCACATTTGCATGAACGTACTTAACTCATGGATCTCAACTCAAAGTAAACTTCACCAAGAAATATCAATCATCTATACACAAAGCCCAATCTGTAATGTTGTTACAGTATTGTTGTTGTCATGGTTTTTTTTCACCTAATTGTATGCCGCCATGGCAAGTTTTTGTTATGGTGTTAAGGGAGGAAAGGAATTTATGAATAGTTTAAATTAAAAGGAACATACACCAAGCAACCAAACAATAGAATCATCTAATTACTTATTTACAGAAAAATCTAAACCATTTTGACAAATATATGGAAAATAAAATACTAGCAGCATGAATAATTAGGAATTATTAGAATTTAAAATTACAATAATTAAAAAGTTAATAATTTAAAAGCTAATTTTGTTAAGTCATCCGAATAATTAGCAGGAAACCCATGAAAGCACATTTACTGAATGCAATATTACTCGTTTTGACTCCCTGCAGAAAAATATAACTTAAAAAAAATAATAGACAGGAATCCCTCATGTTTTATCATCTTTTTTTAACTCCAACTTAAAAGAATTTAAGCAACTGATCAAATAGGGTTTTTTTTAGATCTGCATCAAGTTATTATTATGGAGAGAAAAAATTACTAACAAAAACATAAGCAGAGAATGACTGCCAATAAGCCGGTTTAGCTACACAATTGGCAGGACATTAACACATTTTAAATTATTTCCTAACAAAAAACTTTTTATTTTTAAAACATAAAAATTATGAAAGTTTGTACATTTGGATTAGGCATAACATGCTGCTCATCAATGGCTGTAAACTAAGTGGGATAGTGATGGGATAGTCAGCAGTTTTATAGACTTGATGAAAACTGATGTGAGCTCAGAGAGCATAAGTTAAAAAATTCTGCAAATCCACTTTTATGAATAAATGTGTCATTATCTATGCCGCAATGAACATTCCAAAATTCAAATGGTGGCTTCGCTCCATTTGAATCTGAAAAAACTGATCTACAAGAAACTGCACAAGAGCCCTTAATTTGTGTCGGTTCATTTAATGCATTCAAGATTCCTCAACAACACAAAAAGCAAAATCTGAAAGACAAAATTCTTTGTATGAAAGTTCAGAGTCTATAAATGTCATTGCATATGGCCTAAAGCTCTGAAACTGCACCTCTATTTTTAAAAGGATGATTACATAGAGTAAATTTAGACGAGTTCAAACTTTCTAAATCGATAGCTACAAGGCCTCTATTTTTAGTAAATTGTGATTTCAAAGTTGTCTTTACACATTCATATACATTCATAGCATCCGCAAAACTGCAGCCCGAGGCTCTCAACACTATTCTGCTACAGAGCACTTTGGAGAACATTTGAAGAGGGAGAAAACTACTAAGAGCGGACAAGGCTAAGGATTCTCAGGGCAGTCTTCGTAATGAATGATGACTAAAATAAAATGATGGAGAGAAATCTAGGACACGCGTTTCAGGGCCGCTGAGAGGTGCTGATGAAAATAGGGTCTTGGCTCAATGTTAAATTCCATGGAGACAGCAGCACTATTTTTAGAAAAGAGCAGGGAAAAGGGACCACATGTTTTTATTTTCTTGAAAGAACTTTATCCAAAGTAAAAAAATATATAGTTTTTCTTGATTTAACATTATGGTGGTTTGGCCATGTTTTTAAAAAGATATCGATTCAAATGTGGTTTCTAAGAAACGTTTAAACATCAATACAGTTAATCTGTTCATGGATTACAAACTGCGCTTACAAAATTGCCACACAATTTGCCACACTTTGCTTTTCAAAGAAATTCAGTTCAAACAATCAAAAGTGAAGTGCAGCTGAAACTTACCTGCCAGACACCTACAATGGCGTTGGCTATCAAAATGAGCAAAATTACAAAAGGCTCCACAAAAGCTGTAATAGTCTCCTCTCCCTCCTCGAACCAGGCAAGTACCTGTTCAAAAGAAAACAATAATTGTATAGATAAAAATATTTCTTGTGTTTAATCCAAGAACCTAACCATGAACAAACCCAACCATGAGACTACATTTTTTTTTAATAAAATTACAAAATAAATTAAGCTTTCAAAGTTCGAACACTACACACAAAACACTTGTTGACCCTAGAAGTCTACCATTTGCTCTACATGGTCATGTGCCAAGTGGCAGACAGAATAGCATCCCCATAAAATTTCTGCTCTAAGGTGGCACTAAAGATGGAAAGTCATAAGCATTAAATGTATGCATCAACATTTGTGGAGACATTGTCCAGAATGAGAACGATCAGCTCTTTGCTAAATGATGCAAATAAGATTAGCCTTAATTCTTCAAACTAGACTCAATCGACTTGCGTACAAGCAAGAGGTCTTGATTTTTAAGCATAAGGTGTCAAATGTGAAGAGCTTAACAATGATTATATAGAGCACAGGTAGCAGCAGCTAACAAGCTAAAAACAAATCAACTGCGTATAAGATAAGGAAAAGTCTTTAAAGAATTAGTTAAAAAATAAGACATACTCCGAAATCTATTTCAGGAAAACTATTTTTCAATATGTTCTGTTTTAAGGGTACTCTAGGACAAGCTTGAATTAAAAACAATGACTGATATTTGGATTTTTATCACATTATATGAGAGGGTTTAGAACACAGAAACTTACTCCACAAATAACTTGAGAGCAGTCAGGAAAAAAAATGACATAAAATATATTTTATAGTACAAGAAAAGTGATTTAATTTCAAGCATGCCATGCATGCAGGTTTACCCATTGATGGAGACTCCAAAAACAAAGAATTTCCTTTTTAAGTTAATAATAGGTGTATTCTATGTTTTAATATCCCATACTAATCACACATGGTTTACTTAATAAATAGTTTTATTTTGTTTGTGACATCACAAATAATAGGACCATGCCAAGTCACCCCAATACTCAAAAGAGTAAATCAATGAAAGGTGTGTTGTGAAATTTCTGCCAGATGATATTATAGAAAAAGTCAGAGTCTAGTGCAATGACATTCTAGGGAGGTCAAATATTGATCACAATTGTTAATGATTTTAAGGGGCACAATATAGCTTCTTAAAGCAATGTTTAATTTATGGATAGAATGAGTCTGCTTACCACCCAAAACCATTCTAAAATCACCTGTAAAGACTACTTTATGAATAATCGTTTTTTTCGGTAAAGGCTAAATACTGAATCTACAACAACAGTTGACTCAGACAAGTGTCTGATAGGCAGCAATTGTTGGGACTACAAACAACCTTGGATATTGGTCTGTATGAAACACTGTGTAACCATTCATCAACAGACATTGAAGACATGCTTAAATAATGATTAAGGGGAACAACACTGGGGAAAATGGTGTACTGTAAACAACAGAAGCCAGCTGGGAAGTTAAAGGATGAGAAGCCATAGGGAAATGGAAATGTTTTCAAGTAACGCCTTCTGACTATTTTTCATGTAAACAAGCATGCTTTTGTATTAATATCAATCCTCAATGTTGACACAACAAACAGTGACCGTGCCATTTACACGATGTTATAAGCGAGAGTTCTCTAAGCCCTTTTGGACTTGCACCATGCTTCCCATTCCAGCAGTGAAACATTATCCAGAGAGGACAAGTGTTAAAGACAGCTTAATCATCCCAGAGAGTGCCTCACTATGCATCACCTCAAACCCTGATGACAGAGTGTAATAAGCTGATTCAAATACCATGCTAAACATCTCAATGTGTTATGAACTAGCAACTCGTTTAAATGTAAAGCACTCATAAAATCCAATGCATATGGATGACAGCAACGTTTTAACAGAATCCCTCTTTTTCTAATTAGGACTTCAACCGTAACACGTTTCTTTTTAATGAAAAGCCTTTGACATCCAATTTTCACAATTTGGTCAGCTTCAAGCAAGCAATGGTGAACTCTGATTGTAATCTGTTCGTTTACCTTTTTACCGTACTATAATTCGAGGATCTTCCATATTTGTGACCATTTCGTAAGTAAAACTGAAAAACTTTGAGAATCCTGAAGTCGTGGTGTGATTGGTTAAACTTATTCGGATCTCCCGTAGTGCAGAGTGTCATGTGTATTTTAGTTCCACACGGAAACAACAAGGAGGCGTACAATCGAGAACATCAAATATGCGTGTGCATTGGAAATGTGTGATTATAAAGAACAACTAAACATTAGATTCGCTACCTACGAGAGAGACTATTACGGTGGTAACAGTTTGGCATCCCAAAACCAAATGACATGCCAAAAGACATAGAATTGGTTCCCTGAAGATTGGGCTATATGAGACTACCGACCGGGATACATCACAATAGCTGTATCACTATAACATTGCCGTACCAGCATGAGCGTGTGTACAAGGATTAAGAGAAAGAAAAGAAAAAACTCAGATCCAAATAGGATCCTTCTCTGTGGTAACTATCCAGGAATAAGATGTGTGCTACATAGATACTAAACATACGTGTGATTACGTTTTACAAAACTCTATTTAGGTGATGGTGTGATAGGCTGTACAGCAAACACAAATAAGGAAGAATGCACAAACATCGCTGTAACTGTTTAAATGTGAATCATTAGATACAGGGTGGTATTGTTGTTGTGATGAAAAAGCTGTTTCATAACAACTTGGAACCGCACAATCCTTTTAACAAAAAATCAAAGCCATCTCAAAGCAGTCATTGATCGCACCAAGATTGTAGAAGCATTCATCAGTAAAATCGTACGGATTGACAATTGAGTTAAAAATTATCTCAACCACTGAAATGTTTGGGGGAAGACTTTGGTTTCTTGGCATGAATGATGTGGGAGAAAGTCAAATGCAAGACGTAAAAAGATTTTGCATCAACTAGGACTTTTTTCAACAACTCTGAGTCAACTCCTTATAAAAGATAACAGTTTGATAAAGAAATCACTTTCAGATGTAAAACTTCTGCATGGTGTTCCCTGGACTTAAAGCGATGTTTCACACCACATGTAAAATAAAATAAAAAACAACAACATCATAGCAGCTCTGCCCCTTAAATTGTATTTAAAATGGCACTTTTATATAGACTAGTCTTTAAGTCTGGCTTTCAAAAATATCACTTAGCAGACACAGTAGCCTGTGCTAACAATTTGCAAGTGGTAAGGTGATACTCATTAGAAGTCTCTTAACAATAACGTTCAGGGTTATGGTTTGTGATGTCACAAACAATGCAAGCCAGGAAGGACTTACAGTTAGAGGAAGATTTCTAACAATTACCATTTAAGCACTTGGCAGAATGCAGGTTATTAGATGGTTCTAAGAACCACGTTACTAGTCCAACACCTGCCAAAGTGTGATTTTTGATCTGCGCTGCCCTATAAGATTAAAATGTGTGGAAATACTTACAAAAGATATGCAAGCCGCCAAGAGAAGAATCCTGACTAAAAGGTCTTCAAATTGCTCCACTACCAACTCCCAGAGTGACTTTCCTGAGCGCAAAGCACATGAAAACATGATAAAGACGAAAGAACGAAATACTTAGACAATCAAAGAACGAAATACTTAGACAATCACAGCAATCAATCTCAATTAATTACCTTCTTCCGCAGGCAATTCTGTGTCGAAGCCAAGGTGGAGAGAGAACAGAAAGGAGAATGAGTTGAGTTGGAATTGATTACAGTTAATATTAAAATCAAACGAGAAGAGTTAGGGTGAAATTTATTTGGTGGTAATTTCCTGGAATCTTTTTTGACGAAATCAGCTTTTTGCCGATAGACTGTTACGTCACGCGCCTTAATTTCGGACACATGCCGACTGATGAAACTAATTTACCCGAATGTATAACGTTACACATCCATCCAATGGCCACGCCGTGCGTTTTTCGTTCAACATTGCGAAATCACCCAAATGTCTTCAAGTTCAATTGACTTGCCGAACCCAGTTTCCTCTGTTAGCATTAGCCGAGCCATGCTCGCTCGCTCGCTCACTCACCGTTTGGTCCCCATTTTTCTCGCTGTCGTTTCGCTTGCTCCAGGCCGAGCCCCGTGCTCTCGTTGACGGCGAAAAAGCTGTAAACTTCCTCCACGGTTTTCGTGTGTGCGTTCTCCATCGTGGACGAACGGACACGCAGAATTATGTACGGACTCGCAACCTCCACGGACGGGCTTCTTCTTCAAAGCCTTCAGTCCTAACTTCCAAGACCTTCGGACCCGCGAAGACAAGCTGATGCTAAAAAACGGTAATTACGTTTTAAAACACAATGCTTCGGTATCTTAGAGTTCTTAGATATCAATTTTTAAAGTTCATATACTGGCCAATTAAAAAAATTCAACATCGGCCATCGTAAACTCTAGTTT
This sequence comes from Danionella dracula, assembly GCA_900490495.1. NCBI lineage: Eukaryota > Metazoa > Chordata > Actinopteri > Cypriniformes > Danionidae > Danionella > Danionella dracula. Next base: position 12,590,939 of record UELW01000256.1, on the reverse strand, counting down.
ACAAGTGAGGTCAATCCCAAATATCCGTATGATGCGGTAGAAAACTAAACGAGCCTCTTTAATGGTCTTTTAGGTCTATCTCTGGCTCAATCCCGTGAACCGTAGCACACTGCCGGTGTTCGCACCATCAGCACCAATCGCGTGTCTCCGCTGCGCCTGTCTCCTGATCCGCATGCACCGCTTTTCGCTGTCCGCATGTGGAATGCGCTCATTGGCTGCGCCGATTCCGGAAATCCCGTTTCGTCCTGGATCAGCTGACACACGTTACGTTTGCTGACGTCAGTCCAGATGAACCGATAGCCGGCTTCATCTTTTTATCTCTTTCATAAATATAAGATCTAACTTCAAACCTCTCTTTTCTCTCATCTTGCTGCAATTCAGTTTATAAAGAACAACAACCATGTATCTTGTTCATCTATAAATATCTCAACGTTAAGTAGTAGATTTAGTTTTTATTCAGCATTTATTTCTTACATATATATATATATATATATATATATATATATATATATATATATATATATATATATATATATATATACAAACAATATATGTATTTATGTATGTATGCATGTATGTATCAATATATAATTATTTTTATATCCTGCTTTGTTGTATTATTGTATTTGTATCTATTTTACATGTGTGTATTTCACTATTTGTTTGTATTTCTTGTGATGCATTTAATATATTCAATATTTATTTTATTATGCTTTTCCAATGTTATTTTAATCTCTGTTTTTTAGAATCATGTAAATGTATTTTATTGTGTCATGTACTGTACACTAAAGCTGAAGATTCTTTTACAAATACAATTTATAGGGAAGTTTTCCAGCAAATATATCCAACAATTTTATTTGAACGAGCAACCCTTTGTTTTCAAACATGTTTCTTCAGGTGTTTTCCATCCATCCATCCATCTTCATGTCGGCTTTATTCCCTTTCGGGGTCGCCACAGCGGAATGAACCGCCAACTCACTGGCATATGTTTTACGCAGCGGATGCCCTTCCCTGCCGCAACCGCTGGGAAACATTCACACACACATTCACACTTTAACACTATGGGCAATTGTTCTTATTCAATTCACTTATTCTGCATGTCTTTGGACTTGTGGGGAAACCGGAGCACCCGGAGAAAACCCACGCGATCACGGGGAGAACATGCAAACTCCACACAGAAATGCCACCTGCCCCAGCGACCTTCTTGCTGTGAGACGACCGTGCTACCCACTGCGCCACCGTGACGCTCAGGTGTTTTCCATGCATTGCATTACTTGTATTAACTGAAAATGTAAAATGATCCTAAATGCAAGCAAGAGAAGAAGTTACAAGACAATGTTACATTTGTTTAATATGACAAATGAATCTATCAGTTCTATCAAGCTTAACCACTTAAAAAATGAAGGTTAGGTGTATAACAACATGTTAAACAACTGCATGACTTCTGTGACTCTGCATATATTAGTATTATTATTCAAGTGTGTTCAACAAAATGAGACTTGTGACACAAGAAAAATGGCTGGTTTTGAATCATTAATTAAAATGTTATTTTAAGATGTTTGAACGTAAATCTAGCTTTAATTTATTGACCATTGTAAATCCAGTATGCATAAAAAGGTGTAACGTGAATTAGTTCAAATGATATAGCATAAATAGTTTTATGTCATAATATTTTAGTCAGAACGATTTAAATAATATAATATGATACATTGTTTTAAATTTTGGAGGTGATTATTATAAAAAAAAAATACGTTTTGCATTTTTTGCAATATCATTTAATATTTTAGCAGTAGTAATACAGTGAAGTCATCAACATAAAAATTAACTCCATGGTAGGATATAATACACTCTGAATATAGTACGAATAACTCTCAAGAGTTATAATATCTTCTCTCTGTTTTCATCTAAACAGCCAAATATTCACCAAACTTTTTACCTTTAATGTTTGTCTTTAACTAAATAAAAATCACTATGTATTCTGGTGTTGTTCCTAAAGCAATGTAAAAAAAAAAAAAAGAGTTAAAATTATAAATACATTCCTGGCAGCAATTATAGCGTACGTGGTGCAGAGTTTAATCCAAACACAGGGGTTCGAATCCAGCCCCAGCCCCTGATCTCTCCAAATATTCTCCCTGTCTCCTCTCTGAACTGTCCTATCTATTAAAAGCTACAAAAAAACATCGCAAAAATTATAAAAACATTTCCAAAGCTGAGGTGCTCATTTAACTCTGTATGGAAAACGACTGGATAGACTCAATTTAGAGTTTAGATTTTTCTCCTTTTTTATTACTTTGCTGATTCATGATGTCATTAACATATGAATTATTGTTAGCTGCTTTCCTGGGTTTAATATAATTTAAGTTGACAAATAAGCTCTTACTTTTAGATTTTATTCATTTATTTATTTACTTGCTTCTTGTTTCCATGGGCTGCTGGGAAAATAATAGCCTCTCTATCTCCTTGAGTGACATATTAATTGGTACGGTCAGCATCGCTGAAGTGCTCAGGCATTTAGCCCAGCCTTAAGATCCCTTTAAAGATTATTCTGTTAATGGGTTACCTTTCCTAAAACAACAATAAAATATTACAAAGCCTGTATTCATGATTGTTATTAATCCATAGCAAAATGAGCATTCAGTTTTAGTATTTGTGTGTTGGGGTTAAGTTATTGTGACTTTGTAAGGAAGCAATGAGTTGCTAATGAAACAACATCTTGCAAGCAGTTCATGAGAAAAGTCATGTTTCCATGAGATCTTACAAAGCTCTGTCAGTGTGCAAACACTTCTGTGTACTTTTGCAAAGTGACAGTTGAACACATAAACAAAGAATAAAGCACATGACAAATCTGTTAACCATGAAGCGATGGAGAAAAATGTATAAACAGGTTCTTAGAGAGGCAACGGTCCTGGAGAGATTCTCATAATCTTCTGTTACCACCTGATCCCGGGTGTTCTTCAGAAAACCATGCCCTTGTTTGAGTTACACGGATGTGGAATGTATCGCTAAGAACTCTTTCCCATATTCAGTCTATGTTTGGTATCAGAGTCTGGGACGGGAGCCAGCTGTTTGCCTTTTATGGTTCTGCAAAACGCAAATTGTAAGATGCTGCTGTCAGACAGAGTAGAACCTCTCAAGCAGTTTATTTATTCAGGCAAATAAGAAGGTAGAAGTAACGCTCACATGCAACATTTAATCATTTCTTATTGAGCAAATTAGGGTGATTTTTTTGTCTTAAACATGAAGCGAATTCTGTTCAGAGCAGTGCTGCCCCTCTGAAGGTGGTCTTATTGAGGCTTTCAGGGCCTTGAGTATACTCCTCACGTTCACCAGTTTATTTTCACATTATTTTTTTTTTGTTAAAAACTTGACTATTCTAGTTATTTTATACAATGGAACATTAAAGTTTATATTTTCCAGGTCAATATGGTTAGGCACTATGCTCTTGTTCCTGTCTTAATCTTCTGCTGGACTTTATGTAGATGTATACCTTTTTCTCCTTAGTCCTATTTAGTTTTTATTTGTTTATTGTAGGTTTAACCTCTACTTTGATTACTGGGATTTCTAATGTTTCTAAAGTACTTAGTTGGAGTTGGAGAATATGACTAACTCCCTAGCAGCCTTTCTGAAGTGACAAACAGTATCCTAGAAAACAAATATACTAGTATAATATTGATGGTTAACATAATTTATAGAGTTTTTACACAAAGCATATTTAAATAATAAGTACTGTGAAAATCTCTAGGCAAAAAACAGTAAGTATTTAGCTCCATTTTGCCATTTTGGAGGAATTCTGTCTGAAAAAAAAAAACAGAAGAGCTGGTCACATGCTAACGACAAGATTAGGACAAAGAAAATATTCAAAGAGCAAAATATAAAACTTATAATAAGACCATAGAAGCTGTATTCAATGTTCGGTTAGTAGGCAATATTTAAGATCCAAAATGACGTAGCCTACTACGCAGTCAATTTAGGACGTCTCACGTGTATCGAGAATATCACAACTCACAAATAAGCTAGTACTGCCACCTAGTGGAGCTTACTTCTCGTTACAATAAAAGAAGGTCAAAGCGTAAAATTCGCTTATTGTCTAGGTTTAAAGATAGTTTACCAAGTTTCATGGTATATCTGTTGTATTGTTATACTTTTTACTTTTAACTGTTTGCACAATTATCAAAGTTGTCGTGATAAAAAAATAGAAAATAGATTTGAAACAAGAAAATTGTTTTAGTTAGTGTAAGTAGAAATGCATTACGCTATATTGCTATAAAATAAAAAAGAGGGAAGGGGGCGTATGTTTCCAACAACGAGACACAACCTTCAAGGATTTTAGTAAAAATATATATTTGTAAGTAATAAGGGAATTCTTTTAACTGGTTAATTCATTAATTAACAAATGTCATATCAATGGATTATTTAGCTGCGAAAACATATTTGTGCTCAATGAAAAACAAAATTCTTGCTTTGTTGATCGGGTTGCTTTGGCTGCATGTTAAAACCTATCGAGAGATCTACTTAGATAGCAACGCAGAGCGTTTGGTGTCCTTGATGGGGAACGAGTAGGGCACATGCACTACAGTCAACATCTACGGTAAGTGAGACGCAGCCTTGAGGTCAGTGCCAGTATCACATGTACCAGTTCCCAAGCGCATGGGTAAACTAGCAGAGCTCCAAAACACAGTAGAGTTGCCAGTCGAAGAAATTTGACAGGCCCTTTTAAACACTGTTGTCTAGTCGTGGTTAAACACTTTATTAATTGTGTGAACAATAGTTGAAGTAAAATGACTGAGCAATCGGCCTTGCTCCTGCGAAAACAACTAGCAGGTAAGTGGCTAACAGCTAGCATGAAGTAACGATACTAAACATATTCTTTCCCCTCCACCTTGTATTTTATTTTACCAAAATTGCCTTAAGATAAGTATGTTATGGTGCCCTGCTTCCTACATTGTAGCTGTTAGTTTAAGGGTTATTATGTTTTCGCTGTATAGTAGCTCAAGCTGAAGGAAGACTGTTAGCAGGTTAGCTTAAGTTTTTATTGTGTAAACACTTCACAGTATATTTATTAAAATAAGAATAATAATACATTTTAACAGGGCATGTAATTTAAAACGAGTTATTTTTGCTTAGCTAATGTACGTTGTATCTTATTAAAAGTTCAGGCACGTCCCACTGTATATAAAAAGTTACATTTTCTCAGCCTTTCAGTTTTTTTTTTAATCAACATACTCAGGAAACCATTGAACTGCTTGTAGCGTAATTTCTTTGATTACATTCTTTAATTGGCCGCCTATTTATTGCAGTCTTTTGACATTAATATGGTCTTAAACCATACTATCCATTTGTTGAACATAAATTATTGAAATATCTTTTAGTTTACTCATATTTCAAGACAGAGCTAAAGGGCCATTTAAATCTGAAAACTTTGTACGTAGATACTTCATTTAATGCTTTCATTCAGTACCCACTATATAGTATGGATTTGAGCAGCATGCTTACTCCCGAACATACTTCATCTGCTATGTTAACATGTCCCATGATCAAAGGTTTACTTTGTTGAAATTTATTGAAACATGTGGCCTTTTCGCGAACTCGAGATTCCGATATAGAAATATAGATATTCTGATATGGAAAACCACCTGGGACTTTTTTTGCTTGGTTTAAATTGATTTTGGGAATAGTAGCTTTGGCAAGTTTTTTATTCAAGAAAAAAAATTCAGTTTACTTTTCATCATACAGAGTTGAATAAAAACCCAGTGGAAGGGTTTTCAGCTGGACTGATTGATGATGAGGATATATATCAGTGGGAGGTTGTTGTGATCGGCCCTCAGGACACGTTATTGTAAGTAACCAATCCTCTTGGCAACAATGCACTTTTTAAATTTAGCCATTAAATTGGTTTTCTAAATAATCGAATCTTCTGACTAAGTTGATTTTGCTCTTCTGATTTATAGTGAAGGTGGATTTTTTAAGGCACATCTAATTTTTCCCCACGATTACCCTCTTCGGCCCCCAAAAATGAAGTTTATCACTGAAATTTGGCATCCCAATGGTGAGTGGCTCTTTCTTTGGAAAAATATGGGTTTTATGCAGTGGCTAAAGGGAGCATACTTTTTAATCTCTTCACCAGTTGCAAAGAATGGAGATGTGTGCATTTCTATCCTACATGAGCCTGGAGAGGATAAATTTGGCTATGAGAAGCCTGAGGAGCGCTGGCTGCCCATCCACACTGTAGAAACCATCATGATCAGTGTGATCTCAATGTTAGCGGATCCAAATGGTGACTCGCCAGCTAATGTAGATGCAGCGGTAAGTTCAGTCTACTCAGCTTGTACCTTGGAAGGGGTCTCCAAATCTGGACCTGGAGGGCCGGAGGCCAACACATTTTTAGTTAAACCATCACTAAATACACCTGTTAAACTAATTGAGATCCTCCCTGATTGTCAGAAAATAGAATAGTATGCAATACTAGAGCAGGGTTACTATTTATGTCAGCAGGGCTGAGGTCCTCCTGGAAAGGATTTGGTGAGCTATTAGAAACATATTAAGCCCCAGTCTAGGGGGAAGGTCATAGTAAAAAAAAATATGGACCATCACATTTGGGGATGAAAAGTCAACATGAGAGAAATATAAAGTAAAATTAGTTAATTTCACCCAAGTGAATTATTTGGAATATATACAATTACCTTGGGAGATTGAATCCAAAAGAAATGCCATAGATTTTTCTAACTAAGCTGCTTATTTACAAAACTAAACTAGCTAGCCAAAATTAATCTCCCTACTAGTGATGCTCCTTCTGACTCTGAGGCTTGTGTTGAACTCGATTGGTTAGCTTCAATGAAATAGGGCTGAAACGATTTCTCGAGTTACTCAAATAACTCTATTACAAAAATCCCCCACCTCGAAGCCTCCCATTGGAGGTCTGTTTGTTCACTCACTCCATGTGTCCTTGCGCGACGTTAATCACAAACAGCCGTTCTTCAAGGGGACTGTTCACTCAATGCGGGCACATTGCGCACATAGTGGCTCAACTTGGATTCTTTTATCGACTGTATTATTTAAGTTTTATGGGTTTTTTTTTTTACACCAACCACCGTTTGTGAAGCTCCGCTGATTTAAAGCTGAGAAATCCTGAAGAGAAATGAAGACGCCGGCTTAATTCAGGAAATGTAGAGCATAGACTGTAAAGGAGTCTCCTTTTCTTGTATATTTTCATAATAAAGGAAACCAGGAGCTTCAAATTGGCTTTTGCCTGTTTTTATTCGTCTTAGTACCTTAACGTTACTTTGAAGAGATTGTTGTGAAGTATAACTGGTAACGTAAGCTTTCGGGTTACAGCGAGAACCCACTATGGGAAGGGTATTGCCAGATAATGTTGGAAGTAACATTAAATGCTCCATCTGCAGGGCAAATATTAATAATATCTTTAATATGTTTATGTTGGCCAAATTAAGGTAAAACATCACAACATTTAAACGTCCACACTACTTTTTTCTGCATAGTGACAGCAATATGTAGACTTTCTGGAAAAACCTTTAGCTGTAGTGTTACACTCTTTCATTGCTTTTTAAAGATATTAATAAGAACTTAATTATGGGAGTGTTGGTAAAAAGAAATGGCGTAAATGGGACAGAAAGCTAAGTTTATAAAGTGGAAACTGCTGTTCAGGAACGAAAGTTAAAGGTAAAGACAGCGATGTTTCACACACGCTGTTTCTCTTACTTGCGCTCAAGAACAGCACTTTCCAACTTTTTTATAGGACACCTTGACTCTAATGGCACATTATTGGTAATCTACACATAATGTACTGCTTGATTTTAAACACATTTAAAGTGATTTTGATATAATAATAATTTATTTCAGCGCATTCGACTATTGAATATCAATGGACGAGTGGAGCGGCAGGGACCGGAAGTGTCATGTGACATCACACATGTGTTATCCGATTACTCAGTTAATCGATAAAATTTTCAGTAGAATACCCAATTACTCAAATATTCGATAGTTACAGCGAAGCTCTGGGCTGAAGCTTGCTTCAGTTGATGTCACTGATGACGTGTGAACTACTTCTGTGCTTCATTCAGACTGAATCACGACTGCTTTGACTCGTGGGGTGGTGCTTTGAAACTTGAGCGTGATATTCCACGCCGCTCTGTATCTGTTACTGCATTCTGTACTCCACTATAGCGCTTGTGTTTGTGGCTGATTATTCAATAATGGAGAAGTCAGGGAAATGTTTTCCAGTTTACTATATAAAGTAAAATAAGAAAATATTATATATTTTATAGTCGGTCATATCAATAAAAGCGTAGTTACAAAAATAAAGAAATGATCATCAGTCTGGGGTCTGTACCATGAAGCCAGATTAACTGGTTAGCCAGCTAAATTTAGGATTACACCAATCCTGGATTTTGGGTACCATGAAAGGATCTAGGATTGAATCAGTCTTTGTCACCCTGGTTATTTACGCCACACGGCTAACCTGCTCCGGAGCAGGCTATGTTCTGGATTCGAAATCGCAAACTGGCATTCGTCCAATCAGTGCTTATAAAAGGAACTTTTAATCGTTAGTAACAATGGGTTCACATTTTCTTTGCAATTCTGCCCATATTTGTGCTCAAATTGTTAAATGAGCACATAATTCGAGACAAGTATTTAAAGACAGACAAAATCCATAAACATTTCCTGACACGTATTTGCACGAAAGATAAAGGTTTTCCACGGAAGGCAGCTTACATTTGAGAGCTTCTTCGTACATAAAAAATGTAACACGTGGATGTCCCACCCTTACTGGACCGCAGATGATGTGTTATACGGCTAACCTGCTCCAGACCTTCATTTTTATCTGCTGCCATGATCGTTTTGCATTGAGGTTACATCTTCCAAAAAAAGGAAAACAATTATATAGACCTCTTAAATGTTAACATAGATGTGTAGAAAAATAAGCATTTAATTTATATTGTATTACAACCATAAACATGTTAACATTACATAAAAAGTTAAAACGTATTGAAATGATCATGCATATCACGCTCGATACTCAAATTTTACATTTAACCGAAGGTGCTTGTTTGACATTGTTTTCACAAAATCAGCTATTTACTGCTAACAATCTCATCTGGCTTTGGCAGCAGCCACAGTATTACTAAGACACAAAAATATAAGTAAATTATAAAATACTCATCATATTTTCTAACTTTAATCTGCGTAACTTTAAGCAACTTCAGTCTTTTACATGCACGCACCCGTGAACAAATCTTAGCTTCAGGACTAAAGCCTGACTCGACAAAGAAAGTTGATGAACTGCTTCATGATACGATTAAGCCTGATTCAAACAGTTAGGTTCACATTCATGGTACAGGCCCCTGGTGCCGCTGTATGAACATGACACAAGCAAAAGCATGTTTGGTTGTTTCAGCGGCAGCAAGATGTGCTCCTTCCTATACTGTGGAAAAAGGATTATTCTTCAGTGAGAGAATTCTTCAGATTGTGCTCTTATGTGATGCTCATTGAAAAACAATGACATCCACTCATTTAGTAATCTTTGTCGAACAACAAAACAAGTTTCTACGTGTCCATGACCTCATGATTTCTTCTTCTTTGGCTCTTCTTCATCTAGTTCTTCAGTGTTTCTTGTTGTAAGGTTGGTGCAAGAGTGTGTATCGAGCACCACCTAGTTGTTCTGTTATGACCAAACAGCATTTAAAAGAGCCAAAACTTATTGGCCGTTCGACATGGCAGAGCATAACCATAATTTTAGTTTGAGGTGTGTTCATGAGTGAAAATTTAATTTGTCTAAATTTGGTCTCCCGGTGTAAAAACAGCTATTGTAATAACTAACTATGAATTATTATGGGTGAAGGGCATTACCATGACATAACGCATCTGGAAATTATGTCTCCACACCATTCATGCACAAGTTTGTGCAGAGATAATTATCTAGACTTATACCTCTATACCTAGGAGCTTTTTCTTTGGAAATCTAGGCCTGCAGCTTCAGTGTGTGCTGAGATCACAGCTAATACCCTCTCTTGTTTTATGTGTAATGAGTGTAATAACATTTGTGTTGTTCCTTTAAAGTACTTGCACTAATGTTCACATTTATATCGGGTTTACAGAAAGAGTGGAGAGAAGATCCTAATGGTGAGTTCAAGCGGAAGGTTGCCCGCAGCGTGAGGAAAAGCCAGGAGATGGCGTTCGACTAGTTGCCCAGCTAATATTAAGGGTTGTTTGATAATTATCTATTTTCTGCGTATTATGAACATTGCCAGATGTCAGTTTCTGGATTTATTTCTGCATTCATTTGAAACGCATCTGCAAGTTCGCATCAGTTTAACTGATGAGTTTGAATACATTCATGGCGATGCTTTATAAAAAGTACAGTTATAACCAGCCCTCCGGATAAGCCTGTTAAAACTTAATTTTGGGGATTGGAATGATTAGGATTATAGCAGCATAGTCGTATGTTAAAAAGGTCAATGTTAATACCCCACATCTTCTTGTGTGTCTGAATTATTTATTATATTACTATGTATTGCTTGAATTATTTTTTTATCTGCCACTGAGCCATCAAACTTGAACAAAGTATTTTATGCAATTCTGATCTGTTTTCTGCATTAATGGTACTAGTAGCAGGTAAGGATTTAAGTCAATGGCAACTTTTTTACTTCCAAATTTTTGGTTCACTTAAAAAAATAAGTAAATATTCCAGAAAATCCCTCAAAGGGCCATATTTGCTGCCTTAAGTTGCTCTCCTGTCAGAAAGGAAAATTGTATTCAGTGATCGACAGTCTGTCTCGATGTCTGTTCAGTTTTTGAGCTGGAATCCTCTTTTGGATTAACCAAAAAATTCAATATTCGCATGAGACAGAGAATATTTTTTCTATCAATGGTGAAAGCTCAAAAGCTGTATTTTTTGTGTTTGTAAATATGATGTAATGTACCATAGGTCTTATAAGTAATTTGTAATGTGTCCCTGCCACATACCAATTTTGTGAACTCATTTCTGACTGTTCAAGCTACTGTTCATGAAGTTTTCATCGTTTAATTGCACATTAAAATGTAGCATTTTTCTTGCATATCTCGATTTTTCCTTTCACTTGGACTGTCTGGCTGCGTTTGTCATGCGCAAAACAATTACCTCAGATTTTAAAGGTGCATAAGATATTTAGCTAAATATATTTAATGATCTTGTGTAATTGTTTTTGCTGGTGTGTACTAATGCAAATGGACTTTAAACATTTAAACAATCCTAAGCAATAATTTGTATTTTTACATTTTATAGCTTATTTTGATATGTTGTCATATGAGTCTTTAAATAAGTGATGTCTAAAGTCTGTTATGGAGAGCAACTACCCTGCACATTTTAGATGCAACCATGGTCTAGTATGCATACTAATCTGACTCCCATCGAAGAGTGCTTATAATGTGTTCAGAAATGTTACATGTTGGTTAAAGCTCAATTCCTGGAGAGCAACAGTCCCTGGTGGTTTTCTTGACCACCAGTAGCTTTAAATGAGTTAGGATGAGCTCAATTTGTGAGATCAGGTGTTAAAAGTGTGCAGGGCTACAACGCTCCAGGGGATGAGTTTGACACCCCTGGTTTAAGCTACAGGGCCACATAAGTTTGTTTAATAAGAGAGAAATTAGTAACTTCAAACTTCCTGAAATCAGGTGCATTAAAAGTTGAAACTGTGAAGCGGTACACTCTCCAGGACAGACTTGTGATACTCTTAAAAATCATGACTTTTATAAGCATATTGTGAGCAAGATTCTTTCTGATATTTATGTTCATTAGCAAATTCGTTTAATAAAATGACTTATCAAAGAGATTAAGTAGAGTGGTTATTGTTAACAGAATTGTTGCCACAAAAAAAAAAAACATGAACTATTACTTTTTAATACTTTTATTGGGTCTCCTCCTGTTCCACATGACAGGACCAACATTAACTGAACTTGGTGTGACCAGTAAAAGAATTCAATAGAATCATGATATAGTTTGATGTAAATGAAAGAAAGATTAAAAAAAGAATTCCATCCATATCTTGAGTAGATGAAAAATCTCCCCTTTTACTTTACTGCCCAGGTGCTGACAGACTTTTGTTCATGAACTGTTTCTTCACAAAACAAACCCACCACTGCAGAAAAAAAGAAACATTTGTTTAAAAAAAGGCTATTTATTCTATTTTATGAAGTTGACTTCTTCAAAACAGGTTAAATTTGTTCTCTCAAAACAAATGAATATGTTACACTGTTCAACTAGTTTAATTCAGTTATTTTATTCCAGCTCACCTTGCTTGGTTTATCTGTCTGAGGGTCGAAAACTCGGTCACACAATCTCAATCCTGTCTCCTGCCGGATTTGCTGCAGATAAGCCCTCATCGTTTCTGTTCAAGGAAAAAAAATGTAGAACAACATGCCTTTAATGATTTGGTCTGCAAATTAAGGCAGAAGGTTTAATATTAGATTCCACCAACGCATACCTTCTTCTTGTTTGTTGGAAGGTTTGGCGTACATTGCATTGAGAGGGAAGCCAGGTTCTCCTGGGATGGGGAAGTTAGTAATTCCCAGAGTGTACATTTCCTTTTCACCTTGACCTCGTGAACTGCACTATAAAGATTTAAACATTTGGTGTATGTTAAATGCGTAATTTATAGAATTCACTGTAACCACCCCAATATTTACTTAATAAATGGTTACCTTTTGGAGTTTCTTGAGGCACTCTGAGATGTACAGAGTGATGTAGATCAAGGTGCGATCAGCTTCATTCTAAGTAAGAAAAATAATAAAATGTGACAAATTTCAACCATTTAAAGACGCTGAAACCTTTCAAAGTGAAAGATCAAACAACAATTAGCAGATCACAATTTCCTTGAGATATCTAGCTTTTAAAGACGAAAAAAAAATCACTTTCAAAAGGCTCTTTTCTGTGGCACACAACGATCAAATCAGCTTTTTTGCAACCTAAAATTTTTCTTCAAAAAAATGGCAAGATATTAATCCCATGTTTTACACAAACCTGTGTTTATTCAATTGGTAGAGTTAAAATCAAGAAACATGGTTTCTGAGGTCAGCAGTAGGATGAGTACATGTTAAGGCATGCATTCACATTTTTTAAGCACTTGTACTTCCAGACAGCGCGTTCCATCTTTACCTTGATTTCATAGTTCTTGAAGAAAACGTTGGCTTTGAAGTAGTAGATAGCTTCATCTATGATGTCTGTGTCTTTGGCTGATCACAGAAACAGGAAGGAAAACGGGTTCGTCAGATACTCTTGGCTCATAATGACCATGTATGGAAGCTAACGAACAGTTTAGATTTAAAGTCAAGAAGCATTCTTACTTTCTCTGGGAGCCGGACCTTTAAACTGTGATTTGAGAGGCAGTAATGCCATATTCCCCACCATTTTAGTGTCTGCATCCATTAGGCTTGAGTGGTAAGCCTGAAAACACGAGACGTCACATACAATGTTTGTAGAACTGAGACATATTAACTAGGTTACATGGGTAATGTTATCACTTAATTCGATAGACAACAGACTAATAGGGACCTCACTTAAAATGAGACGTGCCGATGCAAGTTATTTGAACCGTAAAAATGGATTATTATTCGCATTGTACTCGCCAAACGTCTATGTGTAACGTATATAAAACAAACAAAAACGAAACAAAGCCCAACCGCATGAGAATAAAGGTTTTAAAGAGTAAAGTAAACGTTGACATGTTACAGGTTAGCTATCAATGCTGCACTGTTTGCAACTAAACATACTCTTTAAAACGTGGCACAATTAATAAAGAAGCAAACACTCAAGCTCATTACCAAAATGTTACGTGTTTCTTACCGGCATTTTGATACAGAATGTTCAATGTTGAGCAGGAAAAATGGAATATGTCAGCACTGCGCGTAGCCACTTGCCCGCTTCCGCTATCCCACCCTTCGCTGAAACCGGAAGCTTCCTGTTGTTTGCCGCCAAACCACCAGAGGACGCCAATGTGCTTGGTTTTGTAGACCTTTTTCGGTATAGTTGGTTACTTTAGCCTCTCATCGTTACCGACCGTTTTCTCTTCTACCTAATGATAATCTTTGACAGTTTTTAGACATGTAAGGTTAGTAATTTCGCTATTGCATTTTAAAAGGACTTGAACAAATGTTAAACACTGAAAGTCAACGTGAGACTCGAATATTACATTTAAACCTTTGTTTTTTTTTGTATTTTAAAATGGTTGAATCTAAAATGCCCATAGTTACGGTTCTCCAGGACTTACTTTGGACACTCCTTCCTTAACAAAAGAAATCTGAAGGACCATCTTAAGCTTGGTATCTAGTTCAGAGTGGCTGGGTATTATACTACAATATTCAAAAAAATGGACATTCCATTAGTACATATCTAGCAGTTTATGTCCAAAGTGATTCAACCTAACTCTGAGATACAAGCACATTTTTTTAAGTCTCATCACAGTAGTTCAGTCAATCCGATAGTTTTATTTGAAAATAAATATACAAATCTAAAAACGTATTAGATACAGTCTCATTAAAACTCAAGATGAACAACTCATTCTTTCAACAATGACTCATGCAAACAAAATTGAAAATAGTTGTGTGTCTGCTCTCTCAAGAGTCTTGGAAGAACGCATCAAAGTTTGTGTTCTTTGGTTCCTCTTCTAGTTCCTTAAAAAGGCAAACAGAATTGAGTGAAATACCAGTTTTTGGAACTCAAAGTTAAATCACAGTGTATTCAAACAAGCTGCTTTATCAGACGGTGGAAGCAATCTCACGAACCCGTGGCTCTTTAAACTCCAAGTCTTCACCATACTGTATTGAGAAATCAATGTTCTGCAAGACCATGTTGATGCCTTCTTCATCGGTGCGATCAAAGGGCAGGAAACGTACCATACTATAATCATCAATCTGAATAAAAAAATTAGGAGATACATTTATAAAGTAAATTACCATTTAGCTAAATTTATAACATCATTCATACAGACATATTTGTTTGAGTGCTGGCAGAATCTTTTTAACTATTACATACCAAACCACAGATGGCTTTGGTTAATTTTCGGAATTTCTTGCTTCTCAAAGAAACAGAATTATCCTCCATCATTGAGTACATATCAGGGTCCAGATACCTTAAAAAGCAATGCTATTAATCACTGTAACATCCTCAGAACAGCTTAAAAAAACAAAGTTAATTGCTCTCGTGAAAGTTACTTTTCAATTTCCTTCTTGGCCTTTGGACTTAAAAGATCCATTTTGGTCATTATGTTGACTTGTGGGATTTCTAGTGTCACCATAGCACTCAAAGCAGCCATAACACCAGAGATGAACTAAAAACACAAAGGTACAGGCCTGTTTTTGACAACTAAAACACATGACTTGTTGGAATTTTTAAACAATAGGAGCTAGTAAATGTACAAAAATATTCTTAAAATAATTCACATTACTTGTGCAATGTTCTACCTTGAATGTTTCGACCATGAACTGAGAGTCAACCAGAAAGACACCACAAACCCGAAACTCCCACTGTTGCAGCTGCTCCACAAGTTGCTTCATTACAGGTAGATGTGTGTACAGTTCTATCTGACCTGAAGTCCAGAAAAAGTGACTTTAGACATACACACCTTAATCCATAACCAATAACTCAAATGTTGTTGTTCTTTTCCAACCAGGACAGTCAAAGAGAATGTAGTCATCCTCCACATGACCAAGACTCTCCTCCAGCCAATCGAAATTGCTGACGAAGTACTCCATGCAGAAGATCAGTCCTCCATTTGGGCCAAACCTCAAGGAGTCATCCTCCATCACGTCATCGACCTGGATCAGTTCTCGAATGTCTGTACACCAGGAAATTGTAATCAGACACTAATGGTTATCCAGAGCAAAAGAGGCTCAAGTTTTTTTTTTTCAATCTATTGAAAGTTTATGCTTTGCAGCTTTTTATTAATAAAACAAAGAAATTCAATACTGATAAATTATCTACGATTGAAATCTTATTCATGATAGTTTTGAAGATTTGTTTTCATTTATAATATTAGTTGTCTTGGACAAATCAGCTGAGGAATTAAGTGAACTGCAACCTAATATGTATGAGATCCAAAACATGGTCCTAAAATGTTAGCTTTTAATATATAATCTAAATAAAACAATATACTTGGCTCAAAGAATTAAACAGACACTTTTAACCCTTCCTTCGTGTACATTCAGCTTAATGAACTCAAATTATACAAAATCAATCTTTAAAATGTAATCTTCTAAAAACACAAACAAGTAAACCTAAAGAATAGAACATAATTATATGTTAAGTGTACTTAGACATGGAATCCAAGTGTCCAATCACATTACAAATAATATGCAACTGATATCCGTCTTCTGTGTGAATGAAATACCGCTCTAATGTGCCGAAGACGAAACTACGTCCCTCAAAAAGCTTTGTTAACATATGCAAACTTTGAAGCACATGCTCTGGGTAGCACTAGTGTCTTTGTTGGCATAAACAACTGATCCGAGCCAACTTTACAAAAAAGTATCTAGAAAGACCTTAATACAGAAAAGGAAAAAATATTGCGGAATAATATCGGAATAATAAGAGGAGTTAAGGCCAATCTATACTTGTGTATCAATTGTCCTTTGCTAAGGCTAAGCATTCACATAACCCTGCACTGATCTTGAACCCTTTCCAACTTCATCTCAAGGCTTCACAGAGAACGAGCTCTTTGATTGGTAGAGCTCCTCCCTTGGCTTGCAGTCCAATGCTGACGTCACCAAAACAAACAAAGTTGGTTCATTAAATACTTCCGTTCCACATCATGAAAACCATTACAGATTGTTAATGTTTACATCCTACTGTAGCTTACGAAAAGCGGCATACAAGTACATTAAAAACAAGATAAAAAAAAAATATATATATATATATATATATATATATATATATATATATATATATATGCGTACAACACTTTAATGGAAAAAAAAACCCCCAAAAACAAATTAATCGAAAATGACCTCACTTATTCCCATAGTTGACCTTTGATTGAAAGGAAGAGAGTGGGCATACAGTCAGCTTTAAAATGTTCAGACAATGGAGTGGAGCTTAAAAGTCACAGAAGGATAACACCTCAATCTGATCAAATCAGAGCAAACCAGGGTGTCCACATGTTGTCATTCCCTAAAATAAACTCTATCCCATTACCTCAATTTAACAAAATTGTGACATAATATGGTACATTGATTATATAAATAGATACTACAAAGCCAACAAATTGTCATTAAACAACTTTTAAGACAATAGCTTATAAATGAAAGCGTAATGTACAAATATATGTTATGCTGCCATCTCATCTCACCTCACCTGCCATAACTGGATACTGGAAATGCTCCGCAGCTGGATCCAGATTCACCACCTGTACAGAGCGGTTTAGAGCCTGGCAGTGCTCTAGCATTGTGGCACAGTATGTACTCTGAAAAGTTAAAAAACGACACTAGATACAGTGATCTAATCAAAGGAACGTGGGGAGATTTAAAATAACTAGCGTTACATATTTAGCCTACCTTTCCACTTCCAGCAGGACCCATCACTAAATGCGCGTAGCGAGGCATAGTTAAGGTAATAGTTGCAGGTTAATTGGATGTTAGTAGGGTTATTCTTTAACTACCAGGAGGAAATAATGTTACTAGTTTTCACACACTGTTTCGAAAGCCATCACGACAATAGCCAAGCTAGACATGCTGTTTTCCTCTCGGACTCGGCTACTTCTTCTTCTTCTTCTTCTTCTTCTTCTTTTGATGTTTCATGGCAGTTTGCATCCTTTCCTTTAGTGAATTACCGCCACCATCTGGCAATTGTTCTAACGGAAAGAAAATCTATCGACAGATATTCTAACCTATACTAAATGTACGTGTTTAAAAACATAGTCTTGTAATTGTAATCATTTTTAGTTTTTTAAAGAAAAATCAAAATAAGTTTGTAAGTTCTTGCATCTTTTGATAATGTCGAAATTGTAAATGGTTCTATTTTCATTTTTTTACTTCGTTCATTAGACATTTTCTCTCCTCTTCATAGGTTTTGCATTCCATAATAACGTGTTCAATAGATTCCTGCTCTCCACAGCTTTTACTTTTTCCTGTTGGGTGATTTCCTATTTTAAATTGACGGTGATTTAATTTGGTGTGTCCTATTCTTAACCTCGTTATTATTGTCTCTTCTTTCCGGTTTCTTAAAATAAATTGCCTTTCTTCTGCCTTTCCCTGTATTTTATAAAGACCTCTTCCAGTTTCACATTCATTCCATTGCTCTTGCCACATACTTTTATTTACTATAACTTTTTGCCTCAGTTATACTTAGTTGAATGTTTGCTGTCATCTTCTCTGTTTTCGGACTCGGCTATGGAGAGTCGCTAGGGTCAAAACCGTGTGGAACATTCGAACACGCGTTTCGGATGGGGTTACAAGGACTCCGAGTGACGCTCGTAAACATTCCACACAGGTCTCACAGCTCGGATAAAACACCAGCATGAAAAGACACGTGAAATTCCTTGAACACAGCAATGATAAAAGTCGTCTTTACCACAAAAGGTTGCTTTTACCATTGAGGTAAGAACGAGAACGCCACAAAATGCCAATTCAAGCGTTTTTGGTGATGTTTTGATAAAAATGTTACTTTATATTTTGGTATGTTTTTATAGGCCTCTTGGTTTCAACAATATACAGGCTGGTAAGTTTATGTTTTAATACTTTCAAAAAGTATTTGCCAATTTTATACAATCTCTTTAATTTAAAGATCTTCACATAGTATACAAATCATTGGTGTGAGTCAATAAGGGATAAATGTACTGCTGTTTTCAGTGTTAAACAACATGTAAATTGAACATGCGAGATCATCACAAAAGCCCAGCGTCAAATCATAAAAACTAAAACCATGTCAGGATGTGCTTACTTTTTATTTTCATATGTAACATCTTTACTTTTTCTGTTTATGTTAAAAATCACTTAACTTCAATTTTTGTTGTGGTATTAATTCTGAACTCAGAAATGATTCATTTGTTAGGTTCTGCAGAGTCCAAAGCATGTAAAGTTAGCAGACCCAACCGGACAGGGTTTTTCCATTTGTCGGCACGAGTAAGCTTAATCTCTGTGAATTATAGACACGTTACACCTGTATAATTTGGACAGAGTAACAAGAGTCTCTGACCTCATTTGGTTGGGCGAAAGACGCATTCGGAAAAAACACTAAAGACAAGAAACTTTATCTGCTATGCTGTAGAGTTGTTTTACTATTTTAAGGAATATACAATTTGGATGCTAAATAAAAATTTTTTCTCATATTCTAGGAAAAGCAAACTTTTTTGTGGAAAAACCACCAGGATCACTGGCTGCAAATGTGCCAGAGGATGATATTAAAGCTATTTATATTCCCAAAACCATCACTGCTGCTCCATTTTTGCAGGTATTTGTAAAATAACATTCCTGAAAGTTTGTGATTTTTACAGATTTGTTGACAATCAAATGCTTTCTGTTTCAGCATTCAGGCCTGACCCCTGGACAAAAGAGGTTTCTGCACAACATCGCAGAAGCCTACAGTAAAGAGCATATGCGGCAGTTAATATGTCAACATTATATGAATGTATTGCATCGGTGCATCACAACAGGTGAAACTTTTGAGGGGTTACTATCACAAAGATATGTATTACAGTTTTTCACAATTGCTAAGACAGTTTTTTCAATACATTTAACAAGTTTGCTTAACTCTTAACACACCGAATCAGTTAAAACACACAATTGGCAAAACAGTTAATTTATTTCTCAAAGCCCCTCATTGTAAACAAAACTCCAAAACTCATTTTCAAAATACAATAAACATGCTAAACAAATATAAAAACACATGTTTTCTTCTGACAGCAACATTTAATCAATCATAACACATTAAGAAAAAATTTGGTTTTAAAATCACATAGTTTTGGTGGTGTTGGAGCTCGAGTGTAAAAGAAGTTCAAGCGTTTGACATTTGTGTTAACTGAATGTGTTTTGTATCAAAGCAACAAAAAATGTTTTCATTGTATCGCCTACCTGAACTGATGTTCTGCTAATTGCGTTAAGAGTTTAGAAAAGTTATTAAATGTATTGAAAAAAAAGTGTCTTAGCAATTGTGAAAAACTGTAATGAAATCTATGCATAATCAAGTCATTAAATGCTTCGTTGTAGCTGCAAAGAAGCAACTGTCATCCTGTATTACAAGATAAATGTAAAAAAGGCTCATCTTTCCTAGATTTATGCTATACAGTTTTGATAATTTAATAATTCCTCAATTGAAAATTTATTTTTTGGGATTCTAACTTTTTTTGCATCAGCTTTTCATAAAACATGTTGTATTTTTAGTGCCTGATGATGATCCAGTTGCAAAACCACAAATTCCGTCATACATCCCAGAAGTGAAACAAACAGCAGCGTCGCAAATTACATCAAAGAGCAAAGCAAAAGAGAATGGAAAAAGAACAAGCTCGTCAATTAAGAAAACAACTTTGCCCAAAATCATCCACAATCAAAGGTCAGATTGTGATTCTATTATACTAGTCTCAAAATCAATCACTGAAGCAGCCCTGCAGTTTTGTTCCAACCTTAACTGAACACCCCTGATTCTACTAATTAAGTCTACTAATGGCTGAATAATTGGTGTGTTATTTTTTGAAGCTACCAGTGTGTGTCTCTAAGCGAGGTTGTAACAAAAACCAGCCAGAATCTACAGGAATTGAGTTTGAGTCTACAACACCGGAGATTAAAGTTGACAATGAGCTTTTCAACAATGATCTTTTTTTATAGGTTGTCTTCTGAATATGAACAAATAAAGACAGCACATTCAAAAAAGAGAAGGGCCACCATCGCAAACCCTGCCTCATTACGCAGTAAGTTTGAATTCAAATGTTATGAACACCTAAGGGGCCTCATGTACAAACTTTTGTGTGGATTTCCTACTAAATTATTGCATAGGGAGAAAGCAAGGATTGCATGAATACATATATTTACTCATCTTTGGTTACCTTGCAGAATAGCTTTATACATTCTAAATCAGGTGAAACCCAAAGCTGACAAATCTCCATTCGGTTTCCGCCAGTTATATACATTTAAATATGTTAGTGAGTGCACTGATGGATAACTACAGCCACAAGATGATGAAATTTCAGCAAAAAAACCCAAACTGGTTTACCAAAAGCAGAGTGGAAGAGGTGTTTGTTAGTGGCAGACACAAGTAAGACAAATAGTTTATATATTAGTTGAAATGACTTTATATGAGATTAAATATGATTATAAATAAATCTTGATGCTTGTAAATTTTAAGTGATGACTGCAAAAATCCTGCTTAGACACAGGAAGCAGAATTTGGCCAAACAACATCAGCCAGCGACGATAGACTACACGAGAAAAGGGCAGTGACATATTGTTTCTAGCTCCGCCTGGAATCTCAAACTCAATATTCCTATTTATAAGAAGTAACGTTATCGTTTCTTCTCTTGACTCTGTCTAAAAAATAATCTTCTGTTCCTGGCCCCTTTTCAGATCCCTGAAGTCAGTTAGGAAATAGTTGTTTCCTACTGACAACCACAGAATGGTTGTATTTAAAGCATAAACAAGTATTTGAAAAAAATTGACAGCATAAATTCTTCTCTCTCATGACGTGATGACAACAAAAAGTCAGCACTGTACAGTAATTGGTTTAGTTTAGCTGTCACATAGCCCTGCTTCGATTTTCTTTGTAAAAAAAAAAGAGCCAAATGAAAATAAACTTTAAGGTAATAAACTGTGTCTAATGTACAGATATGTAAAATAATCAAAACCATTATTTTAAACAACTTAATTTGAAAGTAAAAAAATATAAGAAATTTGCTTCCTCTTACATTTGGGGCTAAGTAAAAAAAAAAACATACTGTCGCCATACTCAGAGAGTAATTGCAGCAACGTGTAATCAAGTCACCCGGTTTTATTCACAGTAGCTTTTGAGCGCTCCGATGGCCATCGTATGGGTGTGCAGCCATGAAAACCCCGCCCACCAACCGGTACATTACATTTTGCAAGTCTAAGTTTAATTCAGCTGAACTTTCATCGTAGCAGAATCAGAAATCCCACCTCACCGGCAAGAATGTCCGGTGTAGCACAGTCACATGTCCATCCATCCATCTTCATGTCGGCTTTATTCCCTTTCGTCGTCGCCACAGCGGAATGAACCGCCAACTCACTGGCATATGTTTTACGCAGCGGATGCCCTTCCCTGCCGCAACCCAGTCACATGTGATCAACGGAATTTTTTTTTTAGATTGTGACATTGGCATTAGTCAGGAGGCCACCATGGACTGCACGTACTATGAGTGCTTAGCTGGCGGGAGTGTTGAAAACTTTACATCATGATTTTTTAAGAAAAAGTACATCAACAATGTGAAAAGTATGAATTTCAATAAATGTTGACAATGACATTTAAGAATTCCACTTTGCAAATATAAACTGTAACTAGCAACAAATATAAACAATAAAAGCACAATATCTTCTATATTAAATGATTTCAATAATTTCATGAAGCTTGTTGGTAGGAGACACCAAAATACACTATAAACCCTTTCGCAAAAACAAAAGCAAGGTTTTTACATGCAACGTTTATTCATGAGGCCCTGTAAATTAGTATTTACTCATCTTGACTTTACCCATCTAGGATCAGACCCATGGGAGGCTCCTGGAATGGATTCTTATCTTGCTGGGCACATGAGTAGCCTTTCTTTCAACGAATTAGAGGAAGATCAGAAGGACTTCCTTTACCTTGACTAAAACATCGACGTTTTAATATTTGCCACAGACAAACCCATCAAAGTCAAACTAACTCAGACTTCTCACAACAAATGCATCGATACGATCTTCATGAAAACAATACACTGCTCAAAAGATGTAGCAATTTATTTTATGAAAATGATTTAACATGGGCCATGACAAATTAACAGGACACTTTTCTAGCAGATTAATTCTCTCTAAAATTATGCAAACAATGCAGCAATATTGTTTTTAAACAACCATCTGCTGAAATCACAAATAATGACATTCTGATGACATATAAACAGTGTTATATTTATATATATATATATTACATTAAAATAGAGCACACTGTTATGATACAGCATGTATACGATGGTGGTGCTCAGGTGAAAGGGAATGACAAGATGATCATCCTGAAAAAAGGCAGCAGACGACATCCTCGCTCCTTAAGACTTTTTGTATTCAATCCTCTCGACTTTGACGTCATCTCCAATAAGTTGATAGACATACGTTACCACTGTGGATGCTTGAATGTCCATCAAGACAAATGACGGTGTGATGTTGCTGTGAGAAGATCAGAAAAATGCCATTAAAGTCAGATTTTATAATTAAATTATAATTCAGATAAGCTACAATGTCTTTTTTTGTTCCAAGTGTTGAGTAAACTATTGTCTGTCTAACATTGTTGTTCAGTCATCACCACTTTAAGTGAATTTTTTGTGTGAATACTTCTCTAGTAAAAATACCATTGTGTTATAACTGGCCTGTTATCTTGTTTCTATTTAACCCCAAGTCATATTTTTTTATATGGGTGTCTTTTGTATTTTGCTTGGTTGCCCCTTTTTATAAGAGGCTAAACATAGTCATAAGTTCTATGCTTGGAAAGAACATTTGCATTAGCTAGAATCACAGAGAAAAATATAATGATCTCAGATTTATTTTTAAACCAAGCAATTTAGGGCGTGTTTATTATTGAGTCTAGGGCAGAGGTCAATAACTCCTAGACAAAACATTTAAAAGATGCTCTTTTTTGTGTGAATGCTTGTTAAGGTAATGAGTTGCTATGTTAACCTGTATTGTTTAGTGATATTCTATATATGTATATATTGCTTCCCATTTACTTGTGGTAAATCCCTTTCTCGTATTAAACCCAGTCATTTTGTGGCTTGTTTTTCCACTCAATCTCATTAAAGGGTGTATTTTCCAGTATGAAAGAGACATACATGCATTCAGTACATATCCAGAGGGGTGGCCCATGCCACCCCTAAAATTTTATCAGCTACCCCAAGTGTCACCCCTGAATTCGCAACCTAATTGGGTAAATAGAAAAATTAATA
Source organism: Danionella dracula (assembly GCA_900490495.1). Taxonomy (NCBI): domain Eukaryota; kingdom Metazoa; phylum Chordata; class Actinopteri; order Cypriniformes; family Danionidae; genus Danionella; species Danionella dracula. The sequence goes on along the minus strand of UELW01000256.1, from coordinate 12,566,826 downwards.
ATAATAATAATAATAATAATAATAATAAAGATTAAGTCTATGCTCATGGGTACGGATATCAGCTAACGGACATCAGCTCTTTCTATGAGACCTTACATTTTATTGTTTTATTTTATTGTATAACATGGAAAAATTAAGAGAGGATTTTGACATTAAAACATGAAACTTCTCGATAGTAAGGATAGTTTGACAAGACTAATGTGTGAAACCTTACAGGCGAGCAAGTGAATTAAGTAAGTAATTCAAACCCCAATAAGTTAACATTACAGCTTCCAGTACGGTTTTAGATCAGAAAAAGCAGGCCCAAACTAACCAAGATTGCTGACTGTTATGTTTAGTCGTGATGCAGTTCCATTTAGACATTTATAAAATCATTGTTACCTACTGTAATTGTTTATTGGTTTTATCACCAATAAAACATATGTGCTAAAATAATGAATATGTATTAACATTTTACACCCCAGTTACCATTTGTTCTGTACGTGCCTGATAAGTTACTAATTTTATGTACAAACTATTGATTGAGCAAATAATAGATAAAATAAATTAATGTTGCAATTTCTCTACTTGATTTAACCTTCTTATTTAAAGAAGTACAATCATTGTTTGATTTAAGCAACAATATCAAGCGTTTTTTTATACTTTAGTGAGACTGACTATGTGTTTATTTGAGTCTATGGTATTTCAAAGTTTCTATAATATACACCTAGATCTATAACCCTTTATTGTAAAGCACCCAATGTAACTACTGTGTATATCAATTGTAACAATTTTACTGTGTTACTGAATGCCTAAGCCGCTTAGTATGGGTCAACCCAAGAATTTACATGACCACCCCAATTAGAAATTTCTAGAATCACCATTGAATGCATTACTTTTCTGTAAATAATGATAATTTTGAGGCCAAACGGAATATTATTTTATTTAAAATAAAATGCTGAAAATAAAAACAAATTTCCTCAAATTAAACAACCTCTGTAATATGCTGTCAAGAACGGCACCAATTAATAAACAAATTACTGGATTTTTTTAAGATGTACAATTAAAAAAGGGGGAATGCAAGTGCAGTGCTGCTAACAATGCATTATGAACTGATAATATAAATGTAACCTGACTGAGCGTAACTGAACATTCATCTTGATGATGTTTTATAGCCCTCTCAGAATGGTGATATGATGTAAATGTAAGAGATCTAAGGGATATACAACGGCTGTGCATGGATTATTTATTTTTAACGTTTTTAACAACATGGAGGCGTGTGGTACTTAAGGCACTTCCGAACACTGCTGTTTGAGAAGAAGCGTGCATTTGTCTCAGTTTCTCTTGAGTTCAAATATCGCAAGTACCCCTAGTAGAGGCAAGTGTAAAAACACAGTGTGGCTGGCTTGATCACATTCTCACGGGTAGCAGCTCACTGGAATTCTGTTATGAAGCTTGTAACGTTATCACTTACTTCGCCACAATCTCTTCAATGCAAGATGAATGAAAACAGGGGAAGGCAGTTATGAAGCTCCTTGTTTTCATTTACTGTGAAATTATACAAAAAATGTAGACAGACGCGTTACTACACATTTAAGGAGATCTGACTGATTAAAGAAAAGCCAATGCTCCTTTTTCTGCTGCTGATGTGCTATTTTAATGCAATACAAAGTACTTATTTGGGCACAAGAGGAATGTTTTATCATTGTTACATTTAGTTATATTTACATTCAAAAGTTGGTCTTTTCAGACATATGTATGACATTTACGTTGATGCATATCTTCATTCAGTGCACTTTGTTGTTCTTTCTGTCTTTGACTTTAAGCTCATTAATCTTTCAAACTATTTTTACTTTAGTTTATGAAACCAGTTCACTTCTAATCTGTTAACTAATTGTACCGCTTAGCTGCTTAAAGTAAACCGTATTGCCTGATGAGGCTTAGCTGATTATCTTCTTGGTAGTTCTTTTGGCGAAAAAAAGTGTTTATGTGACAATTGGGGACTACATTGCATGCACCTACGTTTCCCAGAAAGCTCGGCATCAGGTGACTGATTTTTTTTATTATTATTATAACAATTAAATATACATAGAATAATAATTATGAAAGATGAATATAATCTATATTATAAAGGAATTTATTAACGTTATATTTAATAGCTGGTAGTAGTAGTTTCTAACTGCACACAAATTCAATCTTTAAACATCATTTTTCAAATAGTTAAAAAGAAAATCCTTAAAATAAGGTTAAAACTGCAATATGCTAAAGCCCAAGTTGCCATTTGAAATCACCAAAACAAGTTTATTAGGTGTCTACGGCTTTATTAGGTGTGAAGCAGCTCTCTTTCCAAGTTAGTTTTAACACCAAATAACAGAGAATAAGGTGATTAGAAACCCATTTTCAAGTAGGAGAATGTCTTACCTTTCCAGTGCACAATAGGCCCCTGTAGCAGATCCGGGGTTAATATAAAATTTATTCTCATTCTCAAAAGCTTCAAATTTATGCGTGTGGCCTGAAATGAGGATATCCACATCCAGCTGCCTTTGAAGCAATGCCAAGCTTGCCATGTCTCCCCATGGAATCACTTGGTGTCCGTGGATCAGTCCAATTTTAAACTGCCCCACTGTCACTACCTTCTGCTCTGGGTAGTTCAAGTTCTGCCATTTAGAAAGAAACAATACGGTTGATGAATAGAGTGAAAAAAAAAATTATGACAGAACACATAAACTGGAATTACCTCGTCAAAGTCTCCCCTGACAATATGCACGTCCCCGGCGAGTGTTTTCAGGTAGTCGTAGCTCTCCTTCGTACAGAGGTTTCCAGTGCAGAGAATGTGCTGTATCTTACCAGGCACCAACAGCTTTTTGAATTTGGCAGGCAGGGTGTTGCATCGGTGGGGAATGTGCAGGTCACCTAACACAAGGACCAGCTAATGGCAAAATGACAACTTGTTAGCTAAACAACATTGGACAGAGTTACAAAAAAAATATGACTTGCAAGCAATGCATTGCTATCTGAGTAAAACACAACTATTATATAAAGTAGTAATGAATAAATGTAAACTTTTTTAATGACTAAATTTCCTTCAGACAGCAATTAAGTGAAAGTCAAGCAGAGAAGCTGTTTTAATTACATTAGCTCGGATTTGTCAACTAAAAGGGTGAAAAGCATACCAATCAAAAACAAAACAGTTTGAAAAAATTGTATCAACAGTCTAGGAAATAAAAACCTACAAATATAAAAGTACAGCTACACATTTGATGATGTGCTTGGAATTGGAACAAGATCTTAAAACCAGTTTTGCTAAACTGTTGAACACAAGAAGTAAGTCACAAGTTTTATTTCTGTTAGTCAGCAAACTGACACACCGATGAAAGATAGGGGCCTGGTTCCAGGCTAACGGCCAATATATATAGTTGTGGCAAGCCTACAAACTGTCCTTTTCCAAGGCTCAGCGAGCACTTATTAAGAACACTTATGCAAGCATTCATCAAGAAAGCCTCTATAGTTCTGTGCTATGTTGCACGCGATTTATGCACTGATCACTATTGACATGATAAAACTGCTAACTACAAGCTACATAACACAGATGCTAACAAAGGACAGGTTTTATTTACCTTATCATATATTGTATACATAAAGCTCCATACATACATATACATATATATATATATATATATATATATATATATATATATATATATATATATATATATATATATATATATATACATACATATGCTGCTGCTGTAGAAGCACTATCTTTGCTCTGAGGAATGCTACAATTTGGTGTGCTAACAATGCTAACTTTTAGCTAGCCAAAACAACTATGCTAACAAAGGAATATTATTTATTTAATCACCAAATTTTTACTCCATTATCCAGTGTTTAAGATGAAGCACAGGCCGAGAGAGTGATGTGAAGTTAAATAATTTTAGAGGCGCGTCAGGCTCTGCAAGAGGGTAAGCGTGGTGTTACAAAGGGCAATTCATAGGCTTGACGCACAGGTCTATACAGTATCTATTGGCCTCAAGAGGGAGAAGAGCATCACTCTCAAACAGGAAATAGATCACCACCACATAAATGAACCAAGGTGTCCCATATAATCTTCTAACATGATCTCAGCTAACAAACAATCCCAAATGCTAATATTAGAAAAGGTAAAGCTTATAAATTAATCTGAGAAAAAAAAAACCTGCTGCATTTACATAGAAAGCAGGGTCTTAAACTCAATTTTGCAAAAGAAAGGGTTTCTGCAGGTTTCATAAGGTCGAATTTAAAATTTTTTAAGAACTTTCTAAGACTGTTAAAAATCGAATTTAAGACCTATATCATAACATCAAAAACACATACAAAATGTTTTTGAATAATAAACAGTATGCTTAAAATACATTGTTTGAAACGATAACCATCACTTTTATGCTTTTGAACATTTGCAAAGGTTTTCTCTAACTCTGGAAACCCTAGCAATAATTTTTTTAATTTTATAACATTTAGAAAAATTCTCAATCTCTGGCAACCCCACAATTAATTTTATGCTTTCGAGCATTTATTAACATTTTCTTAATCTCTGGCAACCCTTAAAATCACGTTAACATTTTTTATGAGTCTTATGTCAATATCTGGCTGCCCTAAAATCAATTTTAAGATTTTGAAATGTTTTCAATCATTTTTGTAATCTCTGGCACATTAACATAATTTTTTTTGCGATTCTGAGTACAAGCCTTTTCTCAATGTATAGCATCGCTTAACCTGACATATGTTTTTGATGATTTCTGATTTTGCGGTCACAAACTCTGGCAACACATAAGTCACATCAATTACATTGTTATTTTTATATTTTTTGCATTTAGAAGCATTTTCTCAATCTCTGGCAACCCCAAGTAACACAAAACACTTATCAAATGAGCTTTACATGGAAATCAAAATAAAATACAACCTGTAAAAATATATTCAAGACCTAGAACAGTGAATATGAAATGATGAATATCAGTACAATAACAGGACATAGCATTACTTCATAATTATTCAAGAACCTGGCTAATAATGATGTGATGGTGGTTATACATTTCCTGTTTGCAGCTAGTTCCTCATGGAAGTTTAAAAAGACATTAAACTGGCAAAATTAAAAGATTTTTAATATTGGAACAGGAACACACACATAACACTACGATATAACCTTTTATTTCTAAACCTGAGCCTACTTTCAATTAAATACTGTATTCTCTTGTTATAGAGGTGTTAAACCAAATCGCAATTACAAAAACATATTGCTAGGAATGTTTTAGCACAGCCAATATTATGTAATATTACAAGGAAGAGATAGTTTGAAATAAAGTAACTTGTCCCATACTTAAAAAAAGGCAGCCCAGGCAGAGGAAGCTACATTTTAAGCAAAAGAGAGGGTGAGGCACTTACTCTGTGACCAGCCTGAACGGTGCAGAGACCAAGATGGGGATATTGGGAGAGCAAGGGTGAGGGAGGGGACGCATGATCACAAGAACAAAACATACAAAAGATGAAAGATGACGTGAGATAGAAGGAAAACTGAAACAAATGTGGATAATCCAAACTGTAAATTGATGTAATGTTAGCTGGTTGTGGTTGAATAGCAGTTAGTGTAAAGTTTGGGGTAAAAGCAACGGAGGCATGCTATAAGAACATAATTTCACCTAAAAATTGAAGACAAGCAAACCCATAGACAAGAAAACTGACTAAAGTAGGTTTTAAACAATGCCCACGTTTATACCATAACCATACAACGAAAAATAAAACAGCTGCCTTTAAATAAAATCTTTAAACACGACATAGAGTGCGCTTAGTTAAACCTAAACTGTGTGTTAACGTTAGTGCTAGTAGAACAGTTTTAGGTTAGCCACTTAGAGCTAGCGATTCAGGATCAGGCATTCTTGAGAACACGATACAAAAATTGAACATAGGAATAGCAAAATGCAGACAATATGCTTCTAGAGTCATTCATTTTGTTTCTCTAAAAGTTAGTTGACAGGCAAACGTTACATCCTGGTCCAATAGAGTTGAGAACACGGGTTCAATCACTGAGGCTAGCTCGCGCGGTCATGTGACACCTCCGCCTTCAATTCGCAGCTTTTGAAGAACGCTGAAGCCTTTAAACCACGTACGGCTTTAAAACGGAGAAAGAAAAACGATAAAAGAAAGGTTTGATAAATACGTACATACCATTTTTCAGCAGCTGCGTGTTTGAAACGGAGCTCAGGAAGCTGATGTTGATTCGTAAGGCCAGGAAAATAATGTTGCCAGATCTACAAGGAGCTGCTGCACACGGTCTTTGGTGCCGCACAATGACTGGTGAGTTGCAGACGTTTGCTTGAAAACAATATAACTGGCAACACAGTTCAGGAAGATAAACTACCACAGCGCCATCTGGTGACGTTAGGGACACTACAGAATTGTTGTGGTTGCCAGTTTTTTCGTGTCTGCCTTAAATGGGCTTTATTTGAAATGTTATGAATTAACAGAGGTTACTATTATAAAAATGTATAAGACTATATCATTTTAAATGAGTAAGCTGAATATTTAATAAAGGAAGTACATTTTTAAACATGATTTTTTTATTTCTGAGAATAGAGAAGAAGAAAAAAAACCCATAATTCCTCATATATCTTTTAACCATACATATTTTAAAAGTATACTTAAAATTTATGGAGCCAGAAAAACCTTAAAAAAGATTGTACTCGTTTATTTTCGTTCATAAATAAATAGCACAATTCAGATGAACAAAATCCAATTGTATATTCAAAGCAATGTTCATAAATAGCCAAGTGAAACTTTGATATTTCCCTGAATTCGCCTACGTGTGCATTTTACCTGAATTAATTTGAAAACTGGTTCATTATTTTATTTTATATGTATAGTTTGATTTTATAAGTTTGTCAGCTGCTTCTCATTAAATATTTACGAACTATGTGAGATATATTTACACATTGCTGATTGCAATGAAATATTTTAAATTCACAAATAAATGTGAAGACACACACAACAATAAATTCTTTTCACAAACAAATAAATATACAATTAGAAAGTAAAACACAATCCACAAATATTTTTCAAGAGTCACAAATACAAGTTCATTTCAATTTTTTTCTGGATTACTTTACATTTGTGGATCTCTTCAGCATTTGTTGATCTCATCTTGTACATTTGTGAATATCTCGCTGCGCATTTGTTAGTCTTGACTCAAATCTACCGTCAAGAGAACCAGAGATCCACAAATATGCGAGCTGTGTCCGCCGCCTGGTGAACCAATCAGATTGTAATGGACTGGCATCTTTCCCATCTAATCACTCCATGCTTGCTTACGGGTGAGAAGATGGTCTAAATATATTTGTAGATTATGTTTTAATACATAACTGTATATTTGTTTGTTTGTAAATCTGATTTATTTGATTTGTTAATTAATTTGACAAAATGTTACTCCCATCAACAAATAACCTGTAACCTTAGAACAAATGTTCTTTGTAACCTTGTCATCATAACGTTGGTGAGAACATGTCTTGTGATGTTTGCATTTTTTTATGCTGGGTAAATAAAAATATGTATAAAAAATTTCAGACCATATGAACAAAAATTGTTGAAGTAAAATTTGACTGCAGTGTTCATTGGAAAAAAAATATTTTGTGGCATAAACAAAAACACTTTTTTTCTTGCTCCGCTACACAAGTCACTTGTTTGCACTCTGTGTATTTGTGTTGATTAACTAATATATGATCATGTCTGCCTTGAGAGGCTTGTTTCAGGCCTCCTGAGCAGGTATTCCATTTCAGAATGCCACTGGTGGGGTTCTGGGATGCTGGGTGTTTGATTGACATTAGATCTGTTTGGGATTCCACTTCGCTGAAAGGCCATGTCGTTGAGAAAATCCAAATGTCAAGCTCCACTTCAGTGTTTGAGCAGTGGGTGGGGACCAGAAATGGCAACTCCTGTCATCATCGACATTTCTTTAAAAAAATTTAGATTTTTTTTTCTCTCTGCTCTACTTGATTACATAATAATGTTTGATAGCTACCTGTGCAGGACAGAATTATAAAAAAAAAATCATGTTATTTGAAATGTTTTCATTAATGGTTTGAGGCTTTTAATCACTTCCAACATCATCATGATGTGCAAGGTAAAAAAAAAAACTTTGACCATTATTTTTCTAAACTGTTTAAACGTATTATGTAATGTTGAAAAAAAAAAATCACATTCACAGTAATAAAAAACTGTCTGGAGGCAAGTGCAGCAGCTAATGTGCACGGCTGGTGCATGGGGCAAGTTTTGATGCGTTTTTAAATGAAGAAATAATGTTAGAACACAATCCATGCTGATCTTAATATTTTTTTTGTGGTGAAATCAACATTAGGTGCTATGTCAATAACAGCTGACTATCTGTATTTTACTTAAACTAGAGCCTTTGGGAATTTTTAAATGCTGAGATTGTCAAATTTGTCAAGCATTGCTCGTTCAAATTTGATCAGATTATTCTGAAAACATGTTTGCTTACGGAGTATTGGTTCACTGAAATACCAGCTGTAATGAAATTTTATTTTGATTGGACAATGCTAACAGAGCATATGCCTTTTTTAAGAAAAGCTTAATTTTTTCTTTTATTATTTAAAACATGTCCCATCCATTGTCATTTGGTTAAATTTCCATTTTGATTAAGACTGTGTTTACCATTTATATCAGGAGAATGAGCTCATTTGGAATTAGCCTTGATTCTAAAACCAAAAAATTTTACTCTTTCAGAGTAAATAGCATTACTTTTTGAACCATTTAAACATAGGAATGGACTAACCAAAATGTAATAATAGTTTCAATAACCATTCTCTCATTCCAAATTCCCATGCACAACTTCATCCTTATTTCTCTTTTCTCTTCACACTTTCTTTACATTTTTACAAATCGTGAACAAACTCAGTGAGTGCTCACTGATTTCAAATTCATTGTCTGGGTTTTCTCAGGCCATAAACATGTCTCCGGTGTTGTGTCTCCAATTTCCTCTTCATTGCGCTATAGAGGCATTGCACTCTTTCCTTTCAGCTTGGAAAATATTGTGCATTAGATCACAAAATGTACAATCTGAGCATGGTGTATCTGAGAGCTTTATATTTCTTTTCAACCTTTTTTACCTAAGAAATTACTATGTAATAATTTGCGTGTCCCTGTGTATATTTAAAGAAGGTACGTTTTCAGTTAGTGTTTTATTTACGAGTTGATTTTATTTGTATTTTAATAAAATTGTAGTTTATTCTATTTGTAGTTTATTTGTTGTTTTATTTGAGTTGTCAGCATGTATGAGTTTTATACTCTTAAAAAGTTTTGTTGTCTAAATTGACATACATTCAAACCGTGGAAAAGATGAAAAAATGTTTGAGGACAGACTTATCTACAAAAAAATATTTGATTGAACATAAACAACGTATACACTTTACAAAAAACATGCTTCTCTGGCTTTACATCAATATTCATGTAAGTAAAGAACAAACAATTAATAAAAAATGATGATTTAGGATGATTTAGCAAAAAAAATCTACATGCTTCCAAAATGCATTGTTAAAGATTACTTAAAAACATTGATCACTGATGTTTAAACACAATTTCACTTACTAAAACACATTTATTTATAGAACTTTACAAAATGACAAAAAAAAACCTAGATATTTCACTGAGGAAAGTTGAAAATAGGAACTTGCTTATGTGGTTGTTTTCCCGCAATATAAAATACACTTTTGAAAATAAATTCAATAAAGACAGACTACGACTTTCAGTCCGATTTCTCTTTACTTTTCAGCACAAGATCAGGAAACAGCAATGTGATGGGTTACAGAACCTGACTCGAAAACTGCACCTCCCTTGGTGTTTCATAGGCGCGGTATATATGCAGAAAGCTATCCTTGCAGATAAGTTTCACATGGCAGATATTTTGTCTCTAGCTGCGTATCCCTATCAGAAAAGCGTCACTCCTTTTAAGTTAGACTGTCTTTTTCATGGACTCTAGCGTTTAAGGTCAGACTGTCTTTTTCATGGAGTCAGGTCCAATTTATGAATTAAATAAATGTTAAATCAGGTCACCTAATTGCCAAAAACACCCACATTCCCTCCTTGGGAACTTTCCAAGTTTCCATTCGTTAAGGCAATTAAGTGAGTTAATTATGTAAAATCGTTTTTCTCCATTACTTCAATTGGCTAAGTTAAGGAGTAGCACTTTCCCTGTCTTTTGCCAATTTTCTACAAAAAACAGTAAACAAACAAAATAATAATTAATCAAAAGTAGAATAAGATCCGCAGATGATGATCTTCTTCGTAAGGAAACGCGATTTCGATGAGATAGTCATCGGAGGGCCGTTCGATACCGGTCTGTCCGATCATGCTTTCAAGACATCATTCACACATTAGCATTACTTCTTCACTTCTCATTAAAACTTTCTGTTCAGTGGTTACAGATGCTCCAAATATAATGATGTTCAAAATGTCCTTCAAATGTCATTCACTCAGTCATCATTCTCTCAAAGACAAATTTAAGAGATGCCTCATGGAAAAGTTTTTTTTTTTTTTTTTTTTTTTTGGCATCTATGTTGGTGATTAGGATGATTATTATAACTTGTACACTTGATAATGAGCGTAATATTTTTGGAATAATCTCCATATTTACAATAATTTTGCATAAAATCCAATGTTTAGCCAAACTCTGTTCTCTAACTCTCCAACAACCAGAAAAATCAGCATTAAACAGCTTTTCACCCAAAACTAAAAAATTTATTCAGCAAAAATCAAAAAGTAAAACTAGATTAACTCAAAAATCTCCGTATATACTCTAAGTAGAAATAAAGTAATAAAAAGAAAGACACTCGCTTCGGATCCTCTTCATTCGTAATCCTCTCATTTGTAATCCTCTCATCCCACGCACACACAGAAACAGGTGTACTGGGGTATCTGACAGTTCTTTTAGGTGGATCACTTTTTCTCTCAGCATTGTCCATGTGATCACCTTTCTAGGAAATAGGGTACCTTTGAGCATTTGGGTAGGCTTTAGGCAGGATAGGCAAGGTCAAAAGGTCGTGGCGGTTGTAGAGTTGTTTGGCACCATGCTTTCAGCATCACTCCGGGTGACTTTCAGGAACCATCGCCATGGGTGACCTTTTAGCAGTGACATGGGAATACGGGAGTCAGGAAATCTTTCGGGAACCCTCAGGAACCTCCAGGTGTCTCATCAGACGATCTCTTGTTGACTGCTACCGCGACTGCATCCATGTTTCTCAGGAAAGCCTTTCAGCCTTTTGCTCAAGTCCCTCAGGATCAAGCTAATAGAATGAATGCTAGGTTTCTTTGCACTCATTTTCAGAATAGCACAGATAGTGGTTCTGCGCTCCTAAGAGTCTTTAGAGTTCATAACACATTGTCCATTGTCTCCACTAAAAAATTGTCCATTCAAAGTGGGAGACTTTCTCTGGTTTTCAGCCAAAATTCTCTCGTGAGTGTCATAAAAAACGCAAAGTATTAGATATCTACAAAAATCAAAAAGTACTAAGAAATATCAATCAAAATAAAACAATCGACTTATTAAAAAAAGTAATAAAACTAAGGGCTAGAAAACAGCAAACGATATCGCAAAAACTATTGAAATAAAAGATTGAAAACAACAAATTTGGGTTACCATGCTGCCTTCATACCAATCTTAAAAGTTGGCAGTGAACCGGAAAAAAGAGTTTCATGATTTTTTAGATTCTATCTTTGATTCTACATAAACAACTTTATTTTTGATTTACACTCTCAGAAATACTTTATTTAAAAACCTTAATTGTACTCCATCATTATTTTATACTTTTTTTTTCTTTTTATAATGCTCACATACTCATTTTTAATTCAATAACAGTTCAAAATATCATCTTGTTTTTATTCTTTAGCACTTAAAATACGCTCATTAGTAGTGAAAAATAAATCTTAGATACTAGGAGAAGAAGCTCTCATCACACAAGTTCTCCTTATGATTGGCAAAGACACAAGGTTTCAAAAAATACACTTTTACTTCTTATCTAAATAAGGAATCAGACAGTGCTAAATATGTGGATCAAACAAAAGTGAACTTTCTCTTTAATGTTACTACTGATCTCAAAGGATATCATTCTGGTCAGCTGAAGGTCTGTTGAAAGGAATCCTTCATTCACAGGACCTAGAGGGGATGCTCTTCTCTCTCCGAGCATTCACGTTGTCATGGAGTTCACTCAGTTTTGTTCAAACAATCATTCTTTCTATAATCAAGACAAATAAAATTAATATCCAACAGTGGAGTGAGAATCACTCATTCCTCCATTCTCCTTTCACTTGCTTTCATGCACATATAAGACAGACATCCTAGCTGAGGAACATGTTACATGCATGTGTCCACTTCGTCGCAAAGTAGTGAACCAAGCTCTTCCTCAGTCGCAGCAAGATCCTTTCCTAAGTTTAGGGTAATATCAATAAATCTGTCGCTTGTATTTTGGTACATCATCCTAGTCATACTATTTTCGATAGCTTTTTGAATGAGTCCTCGAACGCAGGGTATCACGCAGCATCCCATGATTGCGATAATGGCAAGTGCAACAACTATAGTAATTGCTATTGAGGAAATAATCTTTCCCCATTTTCCAAACCATATTTCCATCATTTTACCAAATGGATCTTCTCTGTCAGTGTTTCTCTTCAGTTCCAGGGATAACCTTTTCAGTCCGTTTAGTGCGTTAGTAATTGACCCATCGATTTCAGTATTTGAGGGTATGGCAGTACAGCATTCGGTTCCAAACAGAATACAAACTCCTCCTTCTTTTGCAAGTAGCATATCTAGAGCTATTCGATTTTGTCTTGTCATGATAGAATTTTTGTCTAATTGGTCTTTTATTCCTCAAATAGCTTGGATGGAGAGGTTAACAAATCTCTGCTGGTTGTAGTACAAATAGTTAATCCATGCTACATTTTTGTTAATTGTCGGCCAAATAATAATTGATTCTAATCCTGCTACTATTGGATTGCGAGCTAAATATTCAGGTGGTATCCCTTCAGGGACTCCTAAAGCATTCAGGTGGATGTTTCGATCTAATGAGCCAATTGGTATTTCTCGTTTGCTTCTGAATTGTATTCTTGGTATCTTAAGAGTTCTTTCAGCTACAGATTCTATAATATCTTTTCCAGTTAAAATGTGAAATGGCATAATAAGGTGAATCATTGCACATTGTCCTTCCCAGTTTTCACTTAAAAACGATCGAATTCGCATATCTCCACATAGCCACCAGATGTCAGTACGTGCTACGTTATGGTTTTGGAAATCTGCCATGGAAAATTGCTGGGCACTGTTTGCTGGCTTAATAACGTGCTGGCACCATCCTTTAGTGAAATTCTTATAGTTTCTTTTAGCGTCTTCCTTCATTACTCCTTCAAAACATGTAAAGTTGCCTTTATATGCTCTAACGTTAGGTGGAACCATTGGTTGAGTTATCGGGTACTTTTGTGCTATTTCTTGGCAAATAAATGGTAAAGGATCTTGTGCTCTAAAAAGCAGTGCTAGACATCTTAATTCTTGAAAGTCTGTTACTCTGACAGATGTAGTTGTTAATAGGGGTTTTGCCGTTGCACAAATAATACAGTCACTAATGTTTAAGGATTTAGCCGTATAGGAGATCCATTCTAGCCATTCATTTCTACCTGTAAATCCTGTTTCAATAGCAAATAATTCTTCAATTGAACTGGCTTGGATAACATCTGCTCTAATTTCTTCAGTTTCAGCGTACGGGGAAGTTGGTCCAATTGTCTTAGTGGTTGTGCCGTTATGCTCTTTAACCTTAACGTAAAATGATCCCACAGGGTCCCATCCATCAATTGACGCACCCACTACATAGTAGTTTTCATCACTTTCAAGGGCATCTTTTAAAGTTATCATTAATCCATTACACTTAAACTGTTCGCATTGGCTTCCTTGGTTGGGCATTTTAATGATACTCAGTCGCTGAAATAGAGTTTTTCCCTTGCTCACAGTTTCCGGATTGGTTGTCTTTGGTGGAGGTTCAATAGCCCAGCTTGGATCAGTAGACCATCCTACTAGACTCCAAGATGAACAGGTCGTGTCTCTAGCTCCACTATCTTCCTTGATTGGGGCTGTACAAATATACATCTTAGCACGTTGGTACATATTATGGTGTCCTACACATTTGGCTAATCTACAAAAATCAATTCTCCAGGTTGTGGTAGCTCCTTTTGGTGCAATAAACAGTTTGGAAGTTTGAGCTTCTCCTTTCCAAGCATTCATAATTAAAATGAGAAGCACACAGACCCATCTTAACACAGACATCTTTCTGTTTTAATTCCGATTTGTACCTTAGAACGGTTTTAATCAGCTCTGGAGTGGTAGAGGGCTGGAGCAGTCTCGATCCGCCTCAAGTCTAAGTGGAACACAGGAATACTCTTATCCCAGGTTCTCAGAATCTCCAGTCGAAAGTAATCTGTAACGCAAAAATTCAACACAAAAATGGTACGTTTTATGGTTATTTGTCTATCTGGATGTCTGGATTTATTTCAAATTGTTTACTCCTTCACAGGGTCATCTGCAATTTGATCACTTGTTGGAAAGGTCTCATTAAGTTTTCTTACTTTCAAGCAGTGAGATATATGATACCACAGGTTGGATCCCTTCACCCTTACAGCAGTAGGTGTGGCTTGGGTGACCTCATACGGACCCTCTCTTCTCGGTTGATCCCACTTTCTCTTAAAAATGTTTATGAACACGTGATCTCCAACTGATATAGGACCTGGTCGTCCAGACTCCTCAGGAGAACACCTTGGTCGACTCTCAGCCTGTAAAACATGCTGATGATTCTTTACCAACAAACAGATATATTTGTCAATATCATTTCTCAGATTATTCAAATTGTCACAGCTAATAAATTCTCTATCAGGTCGAGGCATCACTCTTCCTGTCACCATTTCATGGGGGGTTAATTTGGTTTCACGATTTGTGCTGTTCCTGATGCTGAATAATGCAATGGGTAAAGCTTTTGTCCAATTGAGCCCGGTTTTTGCACAAATTTTAGAAAGCTTTCCCTTTAAAGTCTGATTCATTCTTTCACACTTTCCTTGTCTGGCAGGGTGGTACACAGAACCATACTTCAAATCAATTTGCAACCTCTTACACATCAATTTCATAACAACTGCTATGAAACCCGGTCCATTATCACACTGTATCTGCGACGGGATACCAAATCTCGGAAATACCTCTCTCGTCAAGGCATTCACTACAGAGTCTCCACTCTGACACTTTAACGCGAAAGCTTCTACCCAGCCGCTAAATCGGCAAACAATTGTTAAAATGTATCTCTTTCCACTAATAACCTTAATCATATCTATAAAGTCAATGACTATGCTTACAAAGGGTCCCCTTGGTGTCGGAAAAGTTCTGATTATATGTGGAGCACTTTTGATGTTTCTGACCATACACGTTTCACATTTCTCTAGAAAGTTGTTTACCTTAGTTTGAAGATGCGGAAACCAAAGATTTAGTTGTCTAATGATAACATCTATCATTTCTCTTCGATTGTGGTGCGCTGTACCATGAGCATGTAATAGTACCATTTGTTCTGCACTCTCTGGTATTATCAATTGACCTTGAAGTGTTGTCCAAATTCCTTCTTTTGTTTAATCCCTCCTTTGAGGTTCCAGTCTAATGTTTCTTGTACACTAGCACTTGATTGCATTTCACAAAGTTTTTCAAAATCCCATTCACCTTTTAGTTCAACTGCTTCGTTTTTCTTTTGCTGTCGAGTTACAACTGGCATTTCAGTAATAATCTCTTGCATCGCTGCTTGTTTGGCTGCTAAGTCTGCAAAATTGTTTCCAATTGTTTCTACACTTTGATCTCTTTTGTGTGCATCACATTTCACTATACTTAGCTTTTTTGGTGTTTGACAGGCTTCAATCAATGCTTTAATTTCTGTTTCATGAATAATAGGTTTACCATTTGTTTTCTTATACCCATTATTGTGCCAAATTTTTCCATAGTAATGAGCTACCGAATAACCATAGGCAGAGTCTGTAAAGATCGTTCCTTCTTGGTTATCTAAGATGTTACAAGCTTCTGTTAATGCCATAATTTCTGCTCTTTGTGCTGACATTATACCTTGAGTGACTTTTATTTCTCTGATGGTGTTAAATTTTAATGGATCTTTGTTCTCAAGTTCTACCACAGAAAAACCCATTGAGCTCTTGCCTGCATCGTTCTTAAAACACAAACCATCTACAAAAAGAATTCTTCCTTCCTCTAAGGGTTCAGCTGATAAGTCTGGTCTTATCTTCATGTCCATAGTCCCTGAAATTTCACAGCAGTGTGGCTCTCCCTGGTGGCAAAATAATAGTTGTTCTGCTTCATTTTTTTGTTTTGAGTACCTTTACAGTCGTTTACTTTTTCAAGTAGTTCCAAATATTTCATTCTTCTTCCTACTGACAGATTAAATCTGTTTTGTTCCAAAATTCCTAAAACTTCATGGGTTGATCTTATTTCTACTGGGGCACTTAAAACTAATTTTTGAACATTTTGAATAAGCCCAAAATACTGCTTCAAGATTTTTCTCACAGTCTGTTAAATTGTCCATTCCACTAAGGAAAGTTGAATACCATCCTAGCGGTCTTTGTTTTGTACCTTCTTTTTGATGTAAAATAGCTGTTGCTAATCCTCCCTTTCCTAATGCAACATCTAATAAAAAAGGTTTGTTGTAATTTGGATTTGACAGTTTTGTTGCAATTATCACTTCTTTTTTAAGTTGGTCAAATTCTTTTGAAGCTTCTTCAGTCCATTTTAAAGTTGCATTTAGTTGTTTAATTCCTGCATCGCTCATTAGTTGTCTCATTAGTTTGCATTTGTCTGCATATTCTAATGTATTCACTACAGTAATCTGTTTTTCCTAAAAATCCTAACGTTTGTCCATTTAATTTTATCATTTAGAAATTTGTTAATTATTTTACAGTCCACATTTATTTTATCTATAATTAATCTCGCTATTTTTAACAGTTCTGAACATTTTTTCTTTATGTTTACCATCTGCTGATTTAACACATCTAAAAATTTCTACCAATTTAACAAAACTCATTCTAGAGTTTCCAGAACCACACACTACAATAGTTTATTCAGTTACAATTTGGATTGTAATTTCAGGTTTAAATTTTAAGTAATTGAACTTTAATTTTCATCATTAAAATTTATTTTTCAGATTCTACATTTTGAAAAAGTATCTCAATAATCTATTTCACTTTTCAGTGCTTCATTTCTCATCTAAGTTCTATTATCTATCTGTGCTTTACTTTGTGTGTTTGAGTTTCTCTTCCAAGAGAGCACATAAAGGCGGGGTGAACTTATCAGTCTCTGCGTTATTTTGTCTAGGCTTTCTCACACATTCAAACATTCTAGTTACTCATCTCACATCACAAGTTCCTTGCTTACACACACATACAATTTGCCATCTTCATCATTTTTTCTCAAACATTCTAGTTGCTTTTCCTCATTCTATCAATTTTCACAAACACAGCACACATGTCCATCAACATTGTACATCTCCAACACAACAAATTTTTGCTTTTTCAGCTTGTGAGAGGTTGTTCTTAATCTCTACCATACCATTTAAGTATTTGCTCTATCAATTTATGTCTTGTCTCAATTATTCTGGAATTTTTGCCTGTATTTCTCCTAATTATTAGCCATTTATTCAAATTTTTGATTTTCTCTGTGTCCCAGCTACCTTTTTATGGCCACGAAAGATCTACAGATTTGTCTTTTCTCAATTTGTTTTGGATTTTTTCAGACCAGCGTCTAAGTTTTACTCCTGCCGTTGAGTCTTTCATTTCAATCCACTGTATTAGGGTTAGTGAAACATTAACCTCAAACCTGTTTACAGCCGCAGTTGCCATTGCTGATAAGAACCTGCTCAGAAAACCAAGTCTTCGCTCTCGTTAATGGGAATTATTTAATTCAAGGTTTTTTTCTTTTTCTTCAAAGCTAGTTACTTTTAAATGGTCTTTATTTCTTTTCCGGTCGTTAACAGTTTTCCCAAGATTAGATGCTTTTAGTTTTAAAGTAATAATATTATTGTCTAACCACTATTTTTGTATCCCTTTCTAATAAAGTTTTCAACTAAACACTATCACCTCCGTCATTCAAGGACCTCCATGAGTATATCACATCACGCTACCCTTGAACGTGCTCCAGATCAAAATATCTGGCAACCCTTGAGCGTACCTCAGACCAAATGTCTGGCATCAAAAACAAGCGCAAGTTTTCCGGAATAACTTCGCCTCCTCGGTAAGCTAACTATCCCGAAGGTATACTAAACAAATCCTAGTTTATTATATTATCACCCGATTCAGCAGCGCTGCGCAGTCACCGTGATCTGAGTCTCTTCTAATCTTATCTATTACCACACTCCATTATTATAAGTTTCAATTTGTTTAGTAGCTAATCGACACCCCCGACGACTAGACTTTCTCAAGTTCAATACTCATCCACTCTCAACATTTGTGTTAGCAGGTTATACGTTCAATTTGGTTCAATGATTATTTTAAAGTGCTCACTTTTTCATCAGTACCATCCTCTCAGCCTTTCCTCCTTCTGAATCAGACTTATTCTACTCAGATAATAAACAATACTAACCGAATTGTATTTTTAGTTTTAACTTATTTTTAATTCTTTTAAGGGGTTTAAAAAACAACCTGTTCTTTTTAATTCAGAGTCTTATTTTTACACACTTCTTTCAGAGTTAAGAGCTTTTTCCCAGAGCCAAAAACCTCATTTAATTCTAATCAAAAAACTGGAGAGACACATCACTTTTCTTAACATTAACTAACACAGTAAGCATAAATAACAAAGAGTTATGCTTACCAATCCAAATGATGTGCGTTAGCTCCCAGTTACAGGGTGAGGTTTTCTCTCTCGCTCTCGAAGCTCTGACAGCGGCTCCTGGCACCTCTTCAGGGTCAACGGCTGTGATCTCAGACTCTTGAATCCTGCTGACTACGCCATTTAATGTGGTTGTTTTCCCGCAATATAAAATACACTTTTGAAAATAAATTCAATAAAGACAGACTACGACTTTCAGTCCGATTTCTCTTTACTTTTCAGCACAAGATCAGGAAACAGCAATGTGATGGGTTACAGAACCTGACTCGAAAACTGCACCTCCCTTGGTGTTTCATAGGCGCGGTATATATGCAGAAAGCTATCCTTGCAGATAAGTTTCACGTGGCAGATATTTTGTCTCTAGCTGCGTATCCCTATCAGAAAAGTGTCACTCCTTTTAAGTTAGACTGTCTTTTTCATGGACTCTAGCGTTTAAGGTCAGACTGTCTTTTTCATGGAGTCAGGTCCAATTTATGAATTAAATAAATGTTAAATCAGGTCACCTAATTGCCAAAAACACCCACACTTATAATACAGAGTTCATAAGTGTTTCATTATTCAAAAAGTTAAAACAAATATATATTAGGGTAATCAATACAACTTTCTTGTTAAGCATTTAAATTAGTTCATTTGTCTATATGTTAAGTTTAAGCAAAATTACACATAATTTTTAATAAGAGAAAAATACAAATTGTGATCGGGAATATACAAAATTAGTATTTACATGTGAAATGGCAATGGCACAACAAGGCTTGTAATAATAATAATGTCAAGAAGTCTTCAACAGTGGGAGACACCCCACAAACCAGAGTTTACAATATCTCTTTGTCTGAAAGGGCTGTTAGGTTAAACCCATCCTTCTCTTCCCTTTCGCCAGCTTCTCTTTTATCTCTTTCTTCTCCTTCCAAATGGCATCCAACCATCAGCTGATAAACCACCACTCCAAGAACAGCACCAATGAAGGGCGCAAAGATTGGCACCACGAACCAGTAAGAGTTTGCGCTAAGGAAGATTCAAAGGATATATATGTAAGAAATCATGTTAGAGAAATAAATAGAAAATAATTACAAGAAAGACTCACGTGAACACTTCAGATCCCCATCCAGCAATTAAGGTAAAGATCCGTGGTCCCAAATCTCTGGCTGGGTTTACTGCATAACCAGAGTTAAAACCCATCGACTGGCCAATCACCATCACCACAAAGCCCACAGAGAACGGCTCTAGGCCTGGAGGGGTGGGGTTGTTGTAAGGGTCAACAATTGCAAGGATGCACACGATCAGAGCTGATGTGCCAATCATCTGTGGATAGTGAATGATAATTAATATTCTGAAATAATAATAATGACTTCAATTTATATAGCACTTTTCTAGATGCACAATGATGCTCGACAATGATATGAGCAATGTTTAGTGTCTTCACATTCACACTCTGTTGCTGATAAGCTACCTTGGTACCCCTCAGCTGCACTGGGGCATTCTGACAGAACATGGCTGCCATTTCACGTGGTCTCCTACCAACCACCAACCACACGCCACCAGTCACACACATCCATACAGGGCAATGCGGGTGAAGTAGCTTGCCCAGGGCCATAACGGCAGAATGGACCTGGCAGGGATCGAACCATTAAAAGAAGGACCAACTCCACCAGGCATTTTTGCGAATTTGTTCTAAAATGTTCTCTTTTTTTGAAATAATGAAATATTGAGCTAATTTCAGTTATATTGGTCAGATATGTTGGTCTATTTTTATAATCTTAACCCCTTCAGACCTGATATATATATATATATATATATATATATATATATTATATATTAGATATGTATATATATATATATAGATATAGAGAGATATAATCTTAGAGATATATTATATATATAGGATATATATATATAGATAATATATATATATATATATATATATATATATATATATATATATATATTGTATATATATTATATATATTGTTCAATACTTTTTTGTGTGTAAAACCCATCTGAAAAATGTCAATACATGTCAACAAAAGAATGTTTTGAAAAAAAAAAGTGTTGTTTTATTTAAGTACTAAAATTACTGCAAAAAAACCCACATAAAAGGTTTTGAAAAACATTCTATAATGTGTGTGACGTACTTTGTAATGAACACAGGTCTGAAGGGGCTAAATATGAATATGAGCCATTGATTCATCTCCACCGAATCCATAATGTTGTGTCTCACCTGGTCAAAGAAGCCGTTAAGCAAAGTGAGGTGTTGCGAAGGGTAAGTAGCAAAGATTCCTGCGGTCGCGTTGTTCCCTACAACAGTGAAAGATCCTTGTCCGTAGTCCCGAATCGCATCTGTAAGACATTCAAGAATCAAAACCTGAAGAAAACACTTTTAGATCAAAATCACAATCCTCTTTATCGGAGCAGCTTCATTGTTGCCCGATGTAAAATTGACTGAAATGTCAAAATACTTTGAAACTCACCAAAATACATGCCAAATATTATTCCTGATCCAAGAAAAGCCCCCAGAGTCTGAGACAGGAAGTAGACAGGAAATTTCCTCCAGGGTTCCCTCCCCAACAAGCAGAGGGCGAAGGTCACAGTGGGGTTTATGTGGCCTCCTATAAAACAAACTTGTGTTTAAACAACCAGTTGATCCCCAAACAAGACCTTGAAGCAATAATGGCACAAAAATCTAAAGTCTCACTGTTAATCTTTATTTAACTAAAGGAAGTTATTCAAATTGTACTTTTTTCATAAACTTTTCAGCCACGGATTTAGCTTAATCTATGTCTGGGAAGTTTGTTTTTCAACTGTCTGCCCATTCCTCCCTTTACAAACCTATAAACATTATTTTTTGTACAAATCAGTTTCAACTGTCCAAAATTTCTTTTGATATCCCATATGTTTGTGTCATGATCAGATACCAATGAAAATTCAAAACAATGGTTTTACAAAAAAAAACGACATATGTAATACCTGAGACTTGACCACAAACCAGTATTGCCAACGTAGCAGCAAATCCAAATGCGAAATTCACAGTCAAGAACATTCCATGAGAGCCTCCACTTAGAACCAGCTGGGCAACTGAGCCACAACCAAACATCTACAACAACAAAATAAATAAATACATAAAAAAGTATTCAGTATCAATTTTAACAGGTTTTAATCTCATATATTACTAATTAAAAACTCATTTTTGGTTTACAGCAAAAATGTAACTCCTAAAGGCTACCATTAAAAATGATCAGGAACCATTGTTTTATAGGTGATCATGGAGGGCCAAAAATTAGACATTTGAAGTAACAATGATATTTCTTGATTCCAGATGTCCAGACGTCGATTTAACTACATATTCACCTTAATATAGATGTGATATGAAAATCTCTTTCATGGTGACATATTTGCAGGGTTACACTTTACCAATGGTGGAACTTGGTCCAGTTCTGACTGACTCAAGGTGTTTTGATAGGCCCAAGTACCACAATGAATTGTGGTGCATTGCTGGCCAAGTCCAAATTATAGAAAAGGGCCAAAGATGGACCATACATTGCAACTGCTTCCAGACTTGGATTATAATGCATGTCAGAAGTGGCAGAAAATTTAGCTCAATATCTTTTTGTTGACTGAGGCGTAGCTATGATTTGATTCATTTAAAAACAAAATAACTCTAGTTTAGTAACCCAGCTTGCTTTTCAAATAATACAAGTGTTACTTGACAACTTTAAGGTGAAGTGAAAGCAAAAAAGGTCACAGAGAAAGCAGAACAATGGACTGGAAATGACCCCCCCCCCTCATGAAGGGTTGAAAGAGCTTCTTTGTGTTTATTGACTATTATCATATAACATAGGGGAACAAAAAAATGTAATACATGTTAGAACTTTTTACGTCATTGACTGGCAACCACTTTGATGAAGAGAATCAAACAAATCTTGGTCAGAGACCCATTTTCAAATTACGTGCCAAGAGGTTGTTAAAATTCTTAACATATACCATTTTTTTAATTCAGGGCAAGGCAAGTTTGTTTGTACAGCATATTTCAAACACAGGGTAATTCAACGTGCTTTACATTGGAAACAAGGAATAGAAAGAAAGTACATTTAATAAAATCAAGCATAAAAACAAGTCATATTAAAAACAGAAAATTAAGACATACATTAAGATGGTGACATAAATAGTTGTTCAGACGTTTGTGCTCAGTCATAAAAAAAGCTCAACTAAACAGGTGTGTCTTTAGTCTGAATTAAACGTGACTACAGTGTTCGCACCCTTGATCTCCTCTGGAAGCTGGTTTCCTGTGTGAGTAAAGGAGTTTTTACCCTGTTTGGAATCAACTCGTGGTAGATTTATTTTGCCCGAGGGATCTCAGTTCCCCAGACCGAGGCTATTAATGAGATGGTATTGGCCAAATTTAGAATTTCCAAATGTTGTTTTATTGTAAATCATTGATCAGCTTAAGGATTATTACCTCTACACTTCTACAGGTGACACAAGCCTTTCAATGTCTTGACACTAGTTTTATTTTGATATTTAAATTCTCCCAGTGAGGCATCCTTGGCTTCCTGTACCAGACCTCTTGCTTGTTTGAGACTGAATTTGAAGAATGTGAACTCTTCTGGGCTGGTGGATTTGATAGATACTTTGAGAATGAGCAGTTCCCTCACTCCCATTGTGTGATGCCCTCTAGCCTGTCTGTGTTTGCCAGCCGTTACTGAGCTGCACGGTCCGTCTCTGGATGGGGTTTGCAGACTGCACAGTATCAACAGAAAACAGCAGATGGGCACGGGGGAGCTCATTTTCTCTCCAGGTATCGCTGCTTCATTGAAAACAGATGGTGGATGTGTTTTAACCTGTGACCCCCTCAGTGACATGTTAAAAAAATCTAAATACAGGCTGCTTTGAGTTCTGAGTTATCTCAAATCTCCTGTTGCTTGTGCTAATTGTGCCGAACTTCACAAACAGGCGGAGATATTTTAGGTTTGCACTGATTTCATTTCAACGCAGCTTTTTCCTTGTTTGTATCACACTGTTAAAGTGAAAATTAGTTTCCATCGCTACATCTCCTCTCCTGAGGTTTCGAAGAAGAGCTGTAACTTCACAGATACAAAACAGGTCCGTTTGATCTTAACACAACAGTGTTTTTTATTACTTATACTTGTGTTTAGTCACCTAATTGAAGGGAGGATGCTATATATCTTTTCATTTTGAAAACGTTGATGCCAATTTAAGAATATAATACATTTAACCTGTTTCTATAATATAGAGGAAATGGCGATGCTGTAAAACCATGAGTAAACAGTAAACCTTTCTGCAGGATTTAGCATTCCATTCCCCATTATTTTACACATTATGTTTTACAGACTGTTCTGCAAATGACACATTTAGATACAATTAAATTAATTGGTTTTGCTTTGATCGTGTGTTTCATTTCATGATCACCGTTATTACCCAAAGTTGAAAAACACATTAAAATCCGTTTGAAGTACGAAAGTCTAATGTGTGAGTACAAAGTGTTGAACCAAAGCTTAAAAATATGTTTTGCATGTTAAAATGAGCTCAAAACTACAAAATTCTCTCAAATGATAATTTGCAGAATTGAGAGTTTGCTGGCAAGGGGAACAAGTCCCATCAGACCAAACTGAATGAAAATTTCAATCTTTTCAATCTTCATCAAAGAGACAGCAAAAATGCTTCTCATTCGGCTCTTAATTTTTTTTCTAGAATGAACTGAAATTTCTAAACCTCAATAAAAGTAAGTTACATTTACTTTATCAATATTTACTGTTAGGATCTGTTTTCGTCAGATCATTTCATATCAATAAGAAAAACAAGAGTCTTACCACTAGAATGAGGGTTCCCAGGCATTCTGCCAGCGCTTGTCGTATCAGCAAGTTTCGAATCTGAAAGGTCTGAGAAATCTTGTCTAGGATCATTTGCTGCCGTCCCATTTTGATTCAAAGATGCTTAATGATGAAGAGCAGCGAAATTGAACTTTCTCAAGAGTTACAACAGGCCTTATATACACTTGTGAAAAGTTCCGCCCTCTCTCAAAACTCTCAAGCACTCCTACTCTACCCCCTCATCTCCCAATCTCAGTCACCCCTCGTTTGCAATTTTAATTATGTAGAAAGGAAAAAACAGAGCATGGGTATCATTTTAGGGCTGGAATTTCATCAGTGCTTGCATTTGCACCTTTTGTTTTTTGGAATATAATCAGACTTCATGATGCTCACATGGCTAATTTCTATTGTCATAACAATGTTAAATGATAAAGTGTTTCTGTTCTTCCAAAAACACAATAGTGCTCTGAATTCATGGAGTGGAGGTTGGCTAAAACTCAAGTTAACCCTTAACCCAATATTTAAATCTAATGATTACAACATTATGATACCTAAAATACCTTCTTCAGGGTTTTCTCTATGAGGTGTTTATTAATTACACCTTGTTTTATAGCTAATTTTACTAATGTAACAGCAAATCCTTGTTGTTGGGATATCATAAAATGATGTCTCAAATCAGCTTCTGTGAAGAGACTCCTCACACAGTGCTTCCTGGAAAACTCAGTCAGGTACACGAAGGAGATGCCTACATAAGTGATAATATCATATTTGGTGATCCCTGGTCTAAAGTTTCAAAGCTGATACTGAGCTGAAGTGAATTGCAATGCAAATAGTGACAAAAAAACTCTGTTTTTAATGTATCTCTAATATTTTTAAATATAATATTATTGGATCCTTTATGTTGGATATTTAATAAGAAAACTATCA
The DNA here is from genome assembly GCA_900490495.1 of Danionella dracula. Taxonomy (NCBI): domain Eukaryota; kingdom Metazoa; phylum Chordata; class Actinopteri; order Cypriniformes; family Danionidae; genus Danionella; species Danionella dracula. The sequence goes on along the minus strand of UELW01000256.1, from coordinate 12,541,170 downwards.
AATTTTAATAACAAAAAAGCCAGAAAACCTGAATAAAACAAAAAGTATACATTTTCTTATGGAATATTATTCTAGCTGACTTAGGAAACGTTAGTGATGCTACTTGGCAACTGAATGATTAATTACTTGCTCTGAAACAAATCAAACTACACTAAGAATAAACTTGCACTGCCAGTTTCATTAAATGCATCATTGTTCTCTTACATAAATAATACAAGTAATCATATTTACATAAGTTATCTGTGTTTATTGTACAAATCAGTTGTTCTAATTAGTTTACTTAATAAGTGTTGATTTAGTTCACGTAGCATAGTGTAAAAAGCAAATCTCAGCTTTCAAAAAATGATTTGTTGGATTTAGTTAAAAAACATTTGTCATGGGAATTCCATGTCAGCAATTAAAGAAATATTTACTATTAATTATTCTGTTGATAGCTCAAAAAAACGAAAGGTGAAATGTTGATGTTATATTTGAGTGGCTACAACAAAATAATTTCTACGATTTCTGTGGTATCTGACTTTGAGGGATGAGGAACTGACGTTGTTTAAAATGTATTTAACTCTTAATCCACATTAAGCCTTCACTCAAAAAAAATATTTGTCAGACTTACTTAAAATTCCTGTGTCAAGAGCATTAAAATAATTGTTATAATTACTTGCAAATCTATGTCATAATTGCCATGTAAAATTATTGTATGCTTCATTAGAAAGCATACAATATCATTAAAAGAGTCATTAGAAATAATTAAGAAAGAGTCATTCATTGTATTTACTCAGACATAGCATGTCATTCTTTCTTATTTTATTTTGTTCTATCAACAAAATAATTCATAGTAAATCAAACTTAAAATACTTAAGTGGAACTTAATTTTTAAATACGTCTGACAAATATTTATTTTTTCGAGTGTAGAGCTAATATTCTCAAATTATTTAACATACAAAAACAAACTGTGCTTTTCTGGAAAACTCAGTCAGGTTTGTGAAGGTGGTAGTCCTAAGAAGTTATAGTATCATGTTTTCTACAATCAACTATTATAAACAAGGAGATCAGAGCTGCCAAGTAAATACTCTGAAATGCTGGGAAACCAGTATGTTTTCAGTAACGATCCTGTTTCAGTATGGTCTGGTCTAAAGACCTCCAGAAACTGTTAAGCACCACACCTCTCCATCTCTCCAGTGAGCAATCAAAACCTGGTGAATTAATGAAAGACATTTACTGCAAAGTTGAAACTGCCGCCACTCTCTCCTTGTGCAGCTGCTGAAAACAGATCAGTGAGGTGATGTTTGTCAGCTCTACAGGAAACCGAAGAGAAGTTTTCACATCATGCATTTTGGATTTTAAAAAGCTGTCATGCTTGATAAATCTTAGAAATTTTATGGAAGCTGTAAAATACCAGATATTGCCACTCAATAAAGGTATTTGTCCTTTCATGCGTACAAATAACTGCAACAGGCAAAGAAAAAAAACGAGGATTACAAAAAAAATGTGCCATATATTAGACCTGTTCCAAAAGAATGATTGAAAATTAAAAATAATAATAACATAATTAACAAACAAAACCAACTTTTCAACATGATTACATTTCAGAGATTACTTTGCAAATGTCTGTTCCTGGATGCAATAGGGGTCTGTGCACATTTGAACGCCTGCTGTTATTTATTCTTTAATCCACTATTCTTTCATTTGTTAGCCATGACACAAATGCAATGGTTAGCTGTTTAACATTAGAGAAGAGAAGTGCAAGGAGTTAACTCTGAGATCTGTTACTGGTGCAGATATTGCTCTGATTATACCTCATATCTCCCCTTGGGCTTTTCCTGGGACACAGCTGAGAATTAATTCAGCCTTGAAACCATCCATACTGAGACCTTTGATAAGTACTGTGCTCTGTTATGAAAGAACAAGTAGCCTTACTGAATGTCAATATATCTCTGCATGACATACCTTTTTTTGAAATTAAATGTAAGGCATGATAAAGTGGTATCTGAACTAACATTGAAACCGACTGCTAGGACAGTATGGAAGGTGAAGTGTCTCAGAAAAGTCTCAGGGGAAGTTGCAGCCTTACATTGAGCGTGTTTGTTCACACCTACAGGAATCTATTTCTGATTTGTCTTCACCTTTCTATGTTACATGCAGGAATGAAAATAGGCCTACAAAAATAGACAGCTTCTACACAAATTGACTCTTTTTTGGCAACATTAACACGGCAAAGAATTTGCTTTGAATTAAGATGCGTGAATGTTATGTTGACTGTTTTAAATCACCCTCTGATTTTACAGCGTGTAAAATCTAGTTTTCAGATCCCAAAAAAACAAGTATTTCTACCCGCTGCCTGCTGTTCTGACTCCAGTATATCTTCGCTCTTGTCTGTTCAATTGAGGTGTTTGTATATATTTGAAGATATTGTTGTGAATTAGGGAGTGGTTTCGGGTGTCTATGTAATATTGTTGTGAATTAGGGAGTGGTTTCGGGTTTCTATGTAAGTGAGTTTGCTGTCTCACATCAAAAGCAATGTTTAATGTATTTGATTGTTTGTTTCCTTCCACTCCTGATGTATGTCCCTACTTTTGTAAATGTTGTAATTAAGTCACTTTTTTCCACTGACAACCCCTTGTTTCTTTTTAAATTATTTTATGTTACCCCTGACCCTATTGAGTCTAACACCAGCATAAACTGCACGCATTTCTCTAATGAATAACCAAAAAAGTAATACATTCAAAGTAATTCTCACTACAATGACTGAACGGTTCAGTGAGCCTAGGCTTGTTTTAGCCAGTGGACATGTAAAGTGCATGCATCTCTATTACCAGTAGGTGGTAGCAGTGCAGTGTTGGATTTGAGTTTCTGAGAGGATGGACTGACGAGAGGATAAGGAGGAAAGAAAGGTGCATGCCAAGTCAGACACAAGATGACCATCTGGCCACAGATTTGTCTTCAGGCAGCAGCCCCAAAACTACTCTTATCTTAGCCTCGAAGGAGTTCAATCAGGTGAAGAGAGGAAGGTCAGCTTTCATCGGGAAGCCCCAATGCTTGACAGTGAACCAGACCTTCAGCCTCAAGCTGTTTGAGCTGTGCTTATATTTAAAGCCTAACTAATATATTATATATATATTTATAGTAACATTTTGAGGATGTCAATGGAAAATGTTCAGTTGAGGTGCATGAGATGCAAAGGCAGGGTTTCCACTGGGTGTTCAAATGGGACAAATTTAAAAGCCCTTAAAAAGTCTTAAAGCCGCTCTTCTAGATCTTAAATAATTTTTCACAGCTCTTATTTTTCTGATGTCCTCGTAAAGCTTGTCTTAAATGTTTTTTGTTTGTTTTTTGTTGATCAAAGTTACAAGAAATTTAGAAAATGTTCCTAATTGCAAAAAATAAATAAACTTAAGTATAAATAAGTAAATAATTAATTAATTAAATAAATAAATAAATAAAAAGTTGGGTTGCCAGAGTTTCAGAAAGACTTATAAACATCAAAAGTGACAATAAACACTGTCATAGTGAGAAAAGGCTCCTTCTTCTTCTTCTTCTTCTTTCGGGTGTTCCCAGTTTAGGGGTCGCCACAGCAAATCATCTGTTTCCACCTAACTCTGGCCTCAGTATCCTCTACTCTTTCAGATAAAGGCTCCAATATACTGTAATTTGAGTGCCCACACACGCATTTTCTTAATTTCTGGCAACCCTAATCATATATATATTTAGTGATGGTTAGGGTTGCCAGAAATTAAGAAAATGCGTGTGTGGACACTCAAAAACCTCAAAATCTTATTACCCAGAATTAGAATCATAAAATTCATGGTTAGGGTCGCCAGAGTTTGAGAATGTAATGCAATTTGTTTTGTATGTGTTTATGACATTGTAATATACGTCTTAAATCTGACTCGTAACGATCTTAAAAAGGTCTAAAATTTGAACTTATGAAATCTGCAGAAACCCTGAAAGGAAAAAAAAAATGAATAAATATACAAATATTCCTGTGTCGTTTGAATACCTTCACTCATGGTAATCCAATAAGGCAACTATAATAAATAAACGATGAAGTCAATATTTTTTGGGAAAATACAAAAGAAGATGACTTGATGTAAAAGGTTTCTCTGAACAATTTTTTTGTGTGTGTATTTTTTCAATCTTGTGATGTTCTGAACTCTTTTCAGAGCTAATTGAACTGTCAGAATTGACAGAATATTGAATCCCAGAGAGGTTCACTGTGATGAGACACCCAAATTAATATTAAAATCAAGACACAGGATTTTGTTCAGAAGCGAGTATGTTCACCCAGTGTTTTATCTGTTCAGATGAACTTTGTAGTCTTGATTAACTCTCACTTCTGATTAGGTGCTGCTCAGTGCACTGAGTGCAACAGATTCTTCAATTTTAGATGTCTTAATGTAGGTTTTCTGAAAAACAATTGTGTTATGAGTAGCTGTCTTTCTGATAGTTTTGTTACACAGGTGCTATGTGAATATTTACCATAATACACAAGCAAAACCACTAAATTAAAACTGCTAATTTCAACCCTACTGGCAAATTTTTTTTTAAAATTAAGTAATCATTAATTGATTTATTTGATTATATTAACTGTTTTATTTACAAAAGTGTGAAAAAGTGTGAGAAAAATAAGTGTTTTTTGATCTGAACAGTGTCATATGAAGAACAAAACAAAAAAAATAAAATAAATCAGATAATGCGAACAAGATTTATATTTATATTATATGTTTCTCAATTGGACTCTGCTTGTGTTCTGCCAATTTAAGCTCCAAAAAGCAACTAGGATTTAGGTAAAATTGGGAAAATGTTGATATTGGGATTAGAAAAAGATAACTTTAGTGCATGCTGCTCTCATTTTAAAGTGCAGTGGAAGGACATCAATTTTTATAACTACTTAGCAATTCTCTTTGTCTTCACAGTTTATGAAAGCCAGAGGGAGAGGGTGGTGGAGAGCGTTACAGGGAGTCAACATGTAGCTGTGAAAGCAGCTTTAAAAGAGTGTTCCCTTGGAAACACAGTTATTGTTTGATTTTTAACTCACTCTTTGCAGCTTAATTGCTCATCACAGTAATAACTCGATTCCAAACAAAAGCATTTTGTATTCTTTAATCTCCCGTAATTATATATTTAAATAGCCCTGCATGGACACTTTATGTACAGTTAAAAATATAAAAGATGTTTTTACATATGTCTAAATGTTGCTTTTTGCTTGCCATAATTATATATACTATCAATTTATACACAGTCAGAATATGCATTCAGTACAGACAGCATCATGGAATATTTTATATGTTTAGAATTAAATATTCAGATCATTGTCTAAGAATTTGGCACATTTTGGATTAATTTTGTCGGATTGAGAAACAGGTATCTTAGTCTATTATAATTCACCTGAATGGCATGATGGCTGGCATTCTGTGCCAGAACACTCCCCACACACCAGCTAATGGTGAACAGGAGTCATGGGGAACCAATCAGAGGAATGTAGTCAATCGCAGCACAGAGGAAAATTGGAGTGATCAGATTTGGAATGTAAAAACCCTATTCTTTTTGCAGAAACCTGTAGTATGTTTTAATAGTCATTGATAACATACTTAAATGTCTCATTTGAAAGGTATTATTTAAAGTTTACAGCGTCCCTGTCCCTGCATTGGTGTGGTAGGGCCTATACAGAAAATAGGGTGAGGACTTCCTGCTAGGCTCATTTGTTTTCCCTTGAGGTTTCTCATCCAGGTAATAACCAGGATCAGACTTGCTTCACTTCCGTGGGAAACCAGTTGATTTGCAGAATAGCTGGGGAACAGTTCAGTTATTTAAGTTTTAGATTTGAGTTAAACACCTCTGTTGTCCAAACACATTTTTTAAAATGTCAAAACTTTTGAGATTGTGAGAACAAATAACATACACTTGGATAACGCATGGTTTGCTTTCTATACATGTATCTTGTATTATATCATGTAAACTCAGGTCCAGTCTATTTAATACTAAGCGCATTTAGCTAATGATTAAATATAATTGAAAAACACTGAATTCACTACAGGGTCATCTTTTTTCTTGCTATGAAATATTTTGTGGGCCACTTTCAGGAGGTGTGCAAACTCTTTCTCAAACTTACAGTTTCCCCAAAACCCAAATAGGCTTCATTCATGCAGGGCAGAAAATGAATTCAAATAAACGTTCCCAAAGAAACAGCATTTTTCTGAATGGCCTCATGCGGCTGTGAAATGAAATATAGGGAATACACAAACATATTTGATTCTTAGCTGATTTTTTTTTTAATTTAAGGTGCAGTAGGCAATTGTTCAAAAACACTTGTCAGAACAAAAAAAAAACTTTTAGCTAATCAGCAGGGGCTATTAAAATCTGGACAAGGAGCTATTGGTCTAGAATTGCGTTTGTTTTAGTACTCTCAGATGTCAACACTGGCTCAGAGGAGTCATGTAGAGCACAATTAAGTCAATGTTGACTGCTGGGACGCCTGTTCAAATTTCGATTACTTTAAAACAATGTAATGAACAGATATCTGACTGTTCTTTCATCAAAAAATTGCTCGTTATTATCTTTGTTACCGATGATGTACAACGTTTTCCCATTTTTTTTTATCTGCACTATCACTATGTTTTTCAATTAAAATTTTGCTCTGAACTTAACATCACCCTTTTCCCTCCATCCAAACTTTTACCAATATGTGGGTGAATGCCAATACCAGTTGTGTTTCGAAAAGGCCAGAAATACAACAAAAGCTGTAGCTGTTAAATTTGCTCTCCTGTTCCCTCACAGAACATAACTGACCTTCATCCTTCACCAGGCAGAAACAGACTGCATCAAAGGCTCTATTAAATTAGGAGTATTTCTGATTTGCAATTTTAAAACCTTCTGATTCTGCATTAAAGCTTTCCAAGAATAAGCTTGAATGCATCCTAATAATTTCACTCTTAAAGGAACATGAAGACTGGGAATGATGTGATTGCTTGAATTTTTTTTTATAAAACATTTGTGAAGTTTTTAAGCAATGGGTATCTGATAACTTTCTCGAAGGCGTGTATTGTCTTTGGTTTTTCATTACCCACTGATCTGACACCTAGCGTGGAGGCTCTGTCATTGCAAAACAAAACCCAGTGACTAATTTGAAGTTAAACTAGACTTAGACCTAAATATGGAGCACCAAAATAATTTGGTTGTTAGATGCTTTTGTTTGCTCAAAGTCAAAGTGATGAACTGTACTAGGGAGTTAACCAGTACAGTTTACACCGTCTACAATTGTTGCAAAATGCAGCTGCTCATTTGTTAACAAACAATCGATTCTGTAGGCATCACTTCCATTTTATCTTCCAGGCACTGGCTTCCTGTTATTTTTAGACTAGAAGGTTTTAGTTTTTAAAGCCATCCACAGACTAGCTCTGAACTATCGGTGTGAACTTTTACAATTTTTGCTTAGAGATCAGAGAGCCACCTTCTGCTCATTGTGCCTATAGGAACAACTAAAAGCACTTTGGAGAGTGGTCTTTCATTGTAACTGGGCCTAGGCTCTGGAACAAACTTTTATTAGAAATTAGAACAATTTTCAGCTTATCAATTTTTAAAAGCAAGCTAAAATCCCATCTTTTCAGGGAGGCGTTTGGCTCACAAACATGTGCTGACATAGAGGCTGATGTATGATATGATGTGTATAAATAAAAAGCACACCTGTCAGGTTGTGTATACATCCTATACAATTGTTTGATTGATTTGATTCAAGTTTTTACAAACATTAAACCATAGTAGTAATGGAGTGGCTGTAAGAAGAAAACCCCAAAATGTATGTACTGTAAAATTATAGGAATTGGATATACATATTTGCATAATCTTTTTTTATTATTAAAAACAGGTTTTTGTCTCAATCCATGTGTTCTCTGAGATGTTAGTTCATTATACGGCTGTCCATAAAATCTCTAATCACACACTGCATGAGTCTTGAGAATCATGCCTGCCAGCAACTCTTTTTTTCATCTCTTTGAAAATCTGCTTTTCAAGCGTTACACAGATTGGAATGTTGAGACAAAACCTGTGTGTGATAGAAAATGACATCTATTGGATTTGCATGTTTGTTTGCTTGGAATCCAGAGCAAACATTGATTTCTCTCCAGTACAGTTGAGGTGGTGAGATCAGAAATGGTTGGGAGAGTTAGGAATGAGGCAAACACAGGTTTGATAGGAACAGAATTGTCACCTCAAATTTATTGAAGTGACCTGGCAAGTGTGTCTGTAAGAGTGACCTGTTTCTGTTGAGGAAATACTGTATTTATTTCAAGTGAAAAACCTTGAGGTGGGAACAAAAAGTACAGTGATACCAGTTACACTTGGAAGTAGGTGAATGTAATTATTTTTATTGTTATTTAATGTGTTTTTTAGATTATGCAAAGGTAGGGTTTGATTTTATCGACCTTTTTTTCCAGATAGTTTGATTACTCATTAAATTGTGAGATCAACATGTTATAATCTTTTTTATTACAAAAAAAATCTATATGATGACCCTTTGCAGAAACAGATTTAAAGCGCAGTAACTGTTTTTGTCAGTTACAAAATCTTCGTAGTCTTAACCAAGCCTGGCCTCCTCTTGACCTACAGAGTGCACTGAGAGCGGGTTCAGATTACACTCAGAATGTCTTATCACATTCTATGTGACACGTTAGTTCCTTTTGCCCACTCATAGCCTGGCTTGCATGCCCAAGGTCGATGGAAAAAGCTTGTGTTGTCATTTTATCTGCACTTGAGTTCCCCTCTCTCCAATCTGCATCATTTGATCTGGGCCGTATGGATCTCTCTGTCTCTTTGTCTCAGCATCTGATCTCTCTCTCTTCTCTTTATCTCTGCCTCCTCTGAACTTCCTCTTCTGCTTATCGCAGTCCTTTTGTCTGTCATGGACTTTTTAGGATCATTTCTCACTTTCTCTCTTCTTGACTCTTTTCTGGATTCCCCTCATTAGTCAATAAAGATTTAATGCATGTTAACTATATTTAGATTAATGCACTAACATTAAAAGATGATAAATGATTGTAACCAGAACAGTTATCTGAAAACAACATGTTTGCAAGTTAAAATAACATAGAAAAAACATATACTTGTTAACATCTATGACATTAGAGAACTTAGAACTGTGTTTAGATATTTTTCAATTTTGAGTTGTGTTGAAAAAAATAACAACGATATGTCAACTTCTTTTAGATACAATTGCAAGAAAAGGATCACAAGGAGTTTTGCATGAATTGGTCATAAAATGTGCTCTGATCTTCATCAAACTCACAACTATAGAACAATCAAAGCCTGCTTAAAATATGAATATACCAAAAATAATAAAATAAAAATAATCACAGAGCAGGGTGGACAAAATACATGAACCTTTACAATTAATAACTGGTTGATCCTTCTTTGGCAGCAAACATTTGCCACATTTTATGACCAATTCATGCCAAACTCCTTGTGGTCCTAAAGGGTTCTTATACTTTTTCTTGCAACTGTAAAATGTACTTGTAAATACAGAAAAAAAATCAGCAACACTCCCCTGTAACATCATGAATAGTCGACGCCCTCAAATTGTAAGTTTTTAACTCATCGATAAAACCTAGCTTGGCACGTTCAGGAGAACCAGAAGATCAATACCACCTCGTATTATTTTCCAATAATATCAGCCTTGTACATCAAAGATCAGGTATATTTAAATAACATTTATTCAATTTGGTCGATGTTTTGAAGGTTCTCATAGTCAATTTGTATTGGAGCCGTTACAGTCTTGAGTCAATGTTTGTTGTGGAGTCTTTAAGCAAATGGTCCAATTTAAATCCAGTTTTTTTGTTTTATATTTCAATTCTCTTTATGGTTTCCTCTTATGTTGTTATAGATCTGTGAGAATGCCGCGCTACCCTTCCTGTCATTCATAACATAAGTCTCCATGAAAGATAAAAAAGGCATTGCTGTTTAGTTTTTCATCTGACATAGTATACAACTCCTGATCTAAAGGTATCTAAAGAAGTGTGACATTGGAACGTTGTATTTGGTGGACAGTACGTCAAATGATTTGAACACTTTCTCTTCCTACATGCCCCCTTTTTTGAATGGCAGGGCTCTTTAATTAAAAGTAAGTAAAATACAATAAATGTTGCATTCGTTTATAGGTTGATGGATTGATAGATGGCAGAAAATAAAGTTCCAGCTGCCTTGATTGCTTCCTCTGGGCATTTAGGGTCAGCACTGTTCAGTTTTAACATTTAGCCGGCGGTGAGGACTGAGGTTATATCTCCAAATGAGATGCTGCCAAGCAACTCACAGGAAATTTGAGGAGGTGACAGACTACTCCCATGAGGCCATGGCCAAAATGAAGAGCTGAAACTCAGCCGACACAGAGAGCAGCATGGGGATTCGTGGGTCCGGTGGCCTTCTTATAATTGATGACTAATAATAGATGAGTGGTTGACTTCAGCACGGTTTTGGTTTTACCTGTCCCTATGGGAAAAAGCTAATGCAGTCGAGTGAGGGGTGGTGAAATCCCAGAGTTTAAATGAGGAGATGTCATGGGTTCCTTCTAATAGGCTGTGATAATGGGACAATCATTTAGCCTTTCATCCTCAAGCCATGTTATAAGGCTCTTGGGTGCTGTCCTCTTAGTCTGGGCCTCCACCTTTTAAGGGCACTTAGAGGCTTCCGTAGCCATCTGCCTGTCACGTTACAACTCAATGAAATCAACTTTCACCCTTTTTATGTGTGAGAGGTGAGGGAGGGAGAGATGATATGACCCTCTATGGAGACATTCATCTCGTGAAGAGCCCCAGTGACAGTAATTGGACTGAGGAACTTGAGTGTACATCATTTCTGCAGCGATGGAGGTGCATGTAGCATGTAAGCGTTAGTTGGCTTTCTATCATTTCTAAGGCATTTAGGAACATGGCTAGCACTGTACATCAATTTTGTTGCAAGTGGGAGATTGCAGATGGAAGACAGATTGGGTTGTAACACCTAAGCCGTGGAGGGACAAATGTGTGGTCTGTCCTTGAAAATCATACCACAGGGTTGATTGGGGTAATTTTTGCATTGGCTTATTTTTGGCTCAGAGTGTGAATTTGATCCAAGCTTCATTCAGGATGTTTAATTTAGAATGAAATGTTACAAGCATATTCTGAGCAGTCAATACAGTGGTTGAAATGGGTCAATGTCATTTAGTTAGTTTGTTTATTAATGAAAACCACACAAGAGTTTGATGCTTGGCTTCGATACATCATGTCAGTAGGTGCTCACATATGCATGACATCACAGCACAACATATGACAAAAATGTTACAATTAACTTGCAGATAGAGAAAATTGAGCGTAAAAAGTGTCGGGTAGATTAAGTACAGCATCTGGTTTAGCATCCTTGAGATAATAGAGCTACTATTGGTCTTTATGTTCTTCTGAGTATGGGTCAGTTACACCTCTCTAAAATGTCATTAGTAGAAAGAAATGAGGGGCCTGATGCCTCAGTCACTCTATTAAAACAGCTCGATTAACTTGAATGGGATCGCATAAGATGGTGCAAAACCAGAAGTCCCAGCCTATGCAGTGAAATTTTTAATTCCGCTCAGACACATTTGTAGTTTAATTTTGACCTGTGATTCCGCCTCACGTGACATGACTACTAGGCACAGATTGGAGAGGTGAGGGCATGTGAATTACTGAATTCTTGTTTTAAAGATAGATTTTATTTTTCAGAACTTAAGTGTTGGTGTGAATTACATTAGAGTGAAACGTGCTGCCGTTTGGACAATATATATTTAGAGCTTGTTAATTAAAAAAACGTGCTACCTGCAGGGCGGGGTCTAAATGCTAGTCTGACAAAGGCCTCAGGCCCTATCCCTGATGTTTTTCATTGATTTCCTTGGGGTTTGTTTAATGTTTCGGTTAGATTTTTAATTCACTGTTTTCCCAAGTCAAGTCAAGACATTCTGTTTGCATGGTGGAAAAACAGCAATTGATTCAATCAACACCACACCAAATGACCACCTTCCCTGGTTTGCCCAGCATCTCTTAAAAACTCACCTTGCTCACCATAGCTTCTTGTTTCGGTTCGTCAATTTATCACCGTCTAATTATCACACCGACATCTCCACATTCAAAAAAAAAAAAAAGGTAATCCTTGGATGTGGTTGTTTTTCTCTGAGTTGCATTTATAGGGGATTAAACTTAGAATTAAACATATGTAGTTAAACCTTCAAAAGTGCTATTTTAAATCAAACACATTTTGAGGCAAAAACATTTTGAGCCAAGACAAACCACATTTAGATTTTAAAGAATCACATAAGTGTTTACACTTTTGTGGTTCTTTGGTGTTTTGTCTCTTTTTAGTTGTTATGTAGCATTTTTTCCATGTAAAGAACCAGTTGATGCTAAAAAGCACTTTTGAAGGTTCGTTCTAAATAGCTCCTTTAGAGACTGGTACTAAATAGCAACAAAAATGTTTTCCTATTATTGTGAGCCAAAGAAGCAGATGTAGCTGAATTTAGATGCTAGTTAGCATCATTTTTTTAGTGTGACGGTTTCCTCAACTGTTCTGACTCTCTTACCTGTCTTACCCATCTAATCCCCTGGTCTCAGTCTTCACAGAATGCAGATCCGCTTTAGTTCCAGTCCCTCATCCTGCATGAGAGAGACATTGATGTCAAGTTTTTGTCGCGTTTATTAAAAAAAAGTTTTTTTTTGTGTCTACTTTAACATTTTGTGTGTGCAATAAACCGGTTCACTTACCCCATTTCAGACCCCAAATGTTTTAGCATCTTCATGTATAAATCAGCAAAGCACTTTCTAATAAAAATCGCATTTATTCAAGACTTTTACATCAGAGATTTAAAGCAGGGGCAGAACCGGCAGCTTCGGTTCTAGTAACAGGAAATATCGGGAAACAATTACAGTACATGCAATTGCAAATGTTTAAAAAATATTTTGCAAATACTGCCTAAATCAAAGTGTTTTTGTGAGTTTTTAAAACAATCATAATAGACTTATCGGCACTGTTGTGTAGAAGATACTGGTCAGATTTTTCCACCATCTCTGATTCCGCTTTACTCCAAGGAGTAAGTATTACATTCTGAAGGAATACTACAAGAATAACTGCCATTCAGGTGAGCCCACATTAAAACAGTGTGAATCAGGCACCTCTCCAAAAAGACTTTTTAAAGCGCTATAATACAAGATCTGATGGGAATTTTACATGGAAACTTAACTTTCCATGCCCAGAAGACCCATACAGTGTTTTTTTTTTTACATCTTGTTAAATGGACATAATAGTAGCATGTAGAAATATAATAACAGTCAACACATTTGAAAAAATATGGTCTATTCTAGTTGGTCTATTTTTAGGAAACCATCTATTTAAACTGTCAATTATTTTCTTTCCACTCGATAGGGCAGATTCTTAGCAGTTTCCCTTTCAAACATCTCATTCATAGTTCATTTTAGTATTTCAGACAAATTTTATTTAAACTACCAGAAGAACTGGACTTAATTGTTGTTAACAAAAATGGTTGATTTTAGTTTTTTTCCTGTAAAAACGGTAAAATGCACATTGCACAATAGTTGAACTGAAGTATTGTTATTGGTATGAGACTATTGCTTACTCATATACTAGCAAATTGTTGCTCTGACGCTGTCCTCTGAAAGGTCATAGGTCTTTCTCAAGGTTTTCTTAGAGAAAATCAAATATGTAATAACAAACCTGACCTTCTGCAGGCGACACACACACACAGACTGTATATATCATTGCTTTCCTTCAGTAGAGACTTCATTTAGTCGTACTATACAGAAGGACTCTATAACACCCTGTTCACTGTGGGCTGCTATCATGTTCCTTTAATCAAATACAACCTCTGCTAGTGTATCCAGAGACTACATATACAGTAGAGTCTTGAGAAAATTATTTGCCATAATGTGTCCTGTTTACCCTCTAGCTATACCCAGTCCCCCACCAGTCTTTGTGGCTTTGTCGCAGTACATGCAACTCCTTTTTATTTTCTGCTTAAACTACATTAATGTGTGATGGGAGTTTTAAATATTTGAATTCAAAGTGAGAAGGGAGAATCGAAGCGATTGAGTAATTTTACTTCATTGTTCAAGAGACAATCTAGGCAATTAACTTGTTTGAGCACTTCAGAAACAATTTCACACCTTAAAACTTTATGAATTTAATTGTAGAACCCAAGATGTTAGACCAAATTGCTGAAGAAACTATTCGCAAATAAAAGCAATTAACACAAGGATGCTTGTAATAGCACTCATAAAAATTATGTCTTTTGTCACTTTATCAACCAAAAAGTGCATGCCCTCAATCAGAATAATGCTTAAAAAATAACTCACCATCTGATGCTCCCAGGAGTGAGTGCCTTCGGGATATAGCCAATGATGGTAAACCTGCAACTAATTACACTGATAAAACTGAAACTGTGACTTTAACTGAAATGATTAAGTAAAATCTAAATGAGGAACGGATTACTGGGTTTTGCTTTTACATGTAACAAGAGTTGCTTATCTGCGTGCCTTGTTCATGGGGTGGCGTAAAAAAAAAAAAAAATTTTATTAAAACATAGTCCGAAAAAACGACTGCTTTGTTCAGTGAATCAAATGCAGTCAAAGTACACTTCACTAACCTGGGTGACACTCATCCATCACAACGGTTTTCTCCTATATTTCTGCTTGTTAACACATTATTTAAAACAATGTACTTAAACTTAGCATTTGCTTTGTTGAATAATATTTTAGTATCTGGTACCCTTTGATTGTACAGTTCGTGCTGGTGGCCAACAATAAAAACATATTATTTTGTACCATGCAGGATTTGTACATACTCGGTACTCCGGTAGATTCTCGCCACAAAGTAAGACTGACTGGTCACCATCTGTATGTGTTCTCCTGAGTGGGCTTTCAGCTGTGTCTATAGCCTATTGTTAAAGAACACTCCAGAGTTTTTTGGTGTTTTTCTGGACTTTTAAGGGGTGGGAGTAATTTTCAGATCAACCACAAGAGGACTTTAGTGAGAAATCAATAGCTATTAATTTAGTTCAATACATTTTAACTAGAAGTGCCCTGATCTTATTCAGTCATATTGAATTTTATGAAAGAAAAAAAAGTTGTGAAAACTTTAACCAATTAATGGTCATTTGTTTAATCATAACTTAAAAGGTAAAATTATCCAATACAAATTCTGACATTTTAATCTCTTTTGGTCTTAAAGCACTGAAAAGACAGAGCAAAATTTTACATCTTGCATTTCAAGTCAAATTTATTTAATACATGTAATGTAATATCTTGGGTAAACACTTGAGTCTTAATTTAAAAAGTTCCCAACATTTGTTTTAACTGATCACAGTACAATAACATTCATAAACTTGTTTTGTCTAGACAGATCAACTTTCAATTAAGCTGGTTTTGACCTCTTATTAATTTTTAAACATGAATATAATTAAGTGGTAAATCTTCTGCTGGAGAAATGTCCATGAGGCTGAATATGAATGTGTTTTCCCCTGATGTCTTCTGATGAGCACTGCTGGAGGCACACTAATGATCTCGCCGGGTGTCTTCACACATTGATGTAGATGCAGGGTGACTGTGGGTATCAGGCAGCCCGGAAACGTTTGTGATATTCATATGAGGAACAATCATAGATCATTTAAGGTGTTCCGCTGGCAGGCAATCTGGTAATGAACACATACGTCAAGGCATAGAGATGTAAATTATGCCAGCATCTGTAAGGGACATTGCGCCCTAAACTAAACATGGCTATTAAGGTGTTTATCATTGTATAACGTTTGAAGACTCAAAGATGGCAACATGGCTGTCAACAGAGAATCAGTCAATTTCATATTTATATTTATCATATTTAAAGTGGGTGGGGTTAACTAACCCAAAATATGCCTGGTATCTTCACACACAAGAGCTAAAGCATTAACAAAGCAACACTGAACCAGCTCTGAGACAGGGTTTCATTACGACAGGAGACCTTTTAAAAACTCCAGCCCCTTAACGCTGATTAGCCGAGTAGCTATCGATAGCAAGCCTGCCATACATTCCACCTGTAACAGAGGCTAACCTCGTCACTCCCTCCTCTGACCAACTCCTGCTCCTCCATCTACACCCCACTACATTCCCCATACACCCCAGGAGCGCCGTGATTACACACCCAGCTGAAGGACATTAACATCACTATTTAAACAGACTGTTTCCCTTGGCTTGTCGCGAATCCCAACCCGAGTGATGCATTGTTACACCACCGATGAAGGCTAACTCGAGATGTGAAACTCTTTTCTACACCAATCTCAATCTCTTAACTTAAGAAACACAGTGAATCTTCAATAACTGGAAACTTAGAGACATAATACTGGTAATCTCGCAGGCCAGAGCACCAAGCTCACCTGCATGAGTTTTTGTAGGTCACGCCTCAGTAATTACAGAGTTCTCGGCCATTCGCAATAACTTAAAAGTCCATGTTTCATTCAAAAGACAGCTCAGATTCCACATTGAAAAGCGTATACTCTCATGAACTGTTTAAGATAGACCTAGCGCAAAGTGGCACGTCATATTTGAGCACTTTTTTGTTTATCTTGTCTGACTAGTGAAGGTGGAGTCTGACCTCAAAGTTGGGGGGAGTTATGGAACAAGTCAAATAGAAAAATCCCCACCCCTAAAACCCAGCTTAGAATTCAAGGACACTCTTATACTGTTTTTATATATTTAAAGCAAATTTAAGAGGTAAAAGTTGCATCACTCATGTAACCAGATGGTTACAGACAATAGACTGGCAGAAAGGTGTCCTTTGATGTTGTGATTTCCACAAAATTTACAGATGATGGAAAAGCAATCAGTTTCAAGTGTCAGGTGGCTGGACATGTTGCAAAAAAACTGCCCCCAGAAACGTATTGCTAGACCAGCTAATCCTATTCCTGCTGGTACGCAGGGAAACGGGACTCCCCAGTTGTTGAGAGTTTTGGCATTTAAGGGCAAAATACGACTCAAATGAAAAATATGACTCAAAAACCTTGTCAGAATCAAATGATTGATGATTAAAGGGAGCTGTGGGGACATGTCCTGTGGTAAACATTTTTATTTCTGGTGTCGAAACACAGGCATTACTTGACACGGGAAGTCAGGTGAGCACTATCAATGAAAAGTTCCTCAAAGAAGATCTTTGTGGCCAAGATGATGATATGCTGTCAACGGGAGGTTTGTTATGACTTATGGCTGCCAATGGGCCCGACATACCCTACCCTAATTGGGGGTGGAGGCAATGGGAATCAAAATGCCTGAATGTGGATTGCTAGTGGTAAAGAACATCTCCAGCCAAAGTAACAACGCACCATGCATTCTTGGAATTAATATAATTCGGCATTGTAATCAGCTTAGACATTACTTTGGGGGGAAAGTTGGACTCTGATTGGAGACATGTCTCCCAGCAAACCTAGACCTCAGTAGTAGATAGGAAAACTTCTATGTGTGGCTGGAAAGTGGTCTGAGCTGATACCTGCAGAGTCTGTGGTGACTATCTTGCACACGGGATCCAATCGGAGTGATAAGGAAAATGGTATTACCCCTTAGTATACAATTTTTTAATACTCCTTAGTATTCAATTCCCTGGTAGTTGTTCCCACACTCATTGATGTAAACAGCCATTATATCTTAGAATTCTTAATTGGTCACAAGAAAAGGTATGGCTGCCGCCTAGGTCCCGGCTGGGTATCCTCGCAAGAGCAGAGTGTGGAAAGTGTACTGCAATGTCAGGTAAAATTTCAACGGATTTCTGCTGAAATGGAGCAAGTGACTTTGAATAAAACTAACAAGCCTCCTACAAACACTGTGCTGTCAGTCTTGGACAAGATTGATGTGGGAGGAAGTGAGTGTGAGCAAGCACAGCTTAAAGCGTTGTTGAAAAAATACATTTCTGTTTTTGCAGAGGGGGATGAAGACCTTGGTTACACAGATAGTGATCGGATGACCGGAACTATAGTAGTATGAAACTGGAGATCCTGGCTCTTAAGTAGGCTGTTGTCAAAAAGTATCGTGGATATCTATTGAGGTTTAAGTTTACAGTGATTACGAATATTAACCCTTTGTGCCATTTGGAGGCTGCGCGATTTAGGGGCAATAGAGCAAAGGTGGTTGCCGCGAGTTGCCAACACCTGATCTACTGTAACACATTTAGAAAAATTATAATTTGAAGCACCTCTGTGTATACCAAATACAGGTCAACCATAGTTGCACAAAGACTTACAAGCAAAATGTACACATATATTCCTTTTACTTTGCTTGTGGTGCTTATAGGGGTGAGCAATATGGATATCAAATAACGATTTTCACAGTAAAGAACCCTTTTATAAGTGTTAGTATATATTTGAGTTATATCCCAATAAACCAGTGTTTCTCAAATAGTGGGGCACTGTCAAAGGGGGGCGCGTTTGACCTCTGGGAACATGTTTTTTTAATTTTTCTATTTAGATTTTTTACTGTTCTAGAATAAAGTGCAACACTACTCCACTACATTAGAGGGCAGTGGCGCTCTCATTGGCAGTGTGCGAAGGGAGCATTCGCTCGGTGGTGTAGGGGTTTTGTTTGCACTGAGCATGCACGCTTTGCACACAGTACAGAGTACGAGTACGAAGTGTAGACATGGATGCAAGATGTTTTCTTCTTCCTAGGGGACATGACAGAAAATAATTGAGAAGCACTGCAATGAACTAAGGTTTTTCAACAAAGGGGAAAACAGAATCCGTCTTACATTTTCAATAATTCTTATTCCTAAATGTCTCAATTATATGCACTTATAACTAGCCATTTATATTTATTATGTTAGGTTGCTAATATTAGGTAGATATCAAAATCATTAGCTTTATATGTTTATTCATTGTTTTAACAATCAATGCATCTTTTACCCCACATCTTCCGCACATGCTCGGAAAATCAGGCCCTTTGTGCCATCTGGCGGCCAACTATGGGAGCCAGGGCATGCGCATCATGCCCTCACCAATCACCTTTTCTATTTCAGTCAGGAATCTCTAAGTAATTTCGGATGAACAGTTGCCCTTCAATGGCCACATTACCAAGACAACTTGAGCGTGTAGATCTGCACTGGATAACATTAGAAAGATCAGGCCCTTCTTAACTGAGCATGCAACTCAACTCCTGGTTCAGGCCCTGGTTTTCTCAAGTCTGAAATACTTTAATGCTCTATCTTAATGGAAGCGAGCTCATGTTACTCCCATCTTCATCAATTTTCACTGGTTCCCCATCACAGCTCGTGTTAAGCTCAAATCGCTGATGCTGGCTTACAAAACCATCTCCAGATCTGCCCCTGTTTACCTCCACAAGCTCATACACTCCTACATGCCCTCCAGAATTTTGCGCTCAGAGAAGGAAAAGTGACCGTGGGTTCTGTCCCACAAAGGCAGAAAATCTCTTAGCAGAAACTTTCTCTCTCTCACTGTCGCTGGCTGGAGGAACAAACTCCCTGATCCAGTCAGAAAAGCAGCAACACTAACAGCTTCCAAAAATCAACTAAAAACTCTTCTCCTCAGCGAACACCTTCTTTTTTCCACTTTTCTATTGATTTCGTTCTTGCTATGGTTGATTGAACAGCTGATACGACGTCTACTACGAAGGACCTGAGTAGACTTTCACTTTGTAACAAATTGTATCTTGTCTCTCTCTTACTGTAAGTCACTTTGGACAAAAGCATCTGCTAAATGCACTAAATGTAAATGTAATACATTTATACTGGTCACTGACTATACTTTTGGACAGGTCTAATGCTTTTTACACTATGTACTATGGCATACTATCACTAAGGCGTTTCCTCCAAAAACAACAGGATGTGTGATAATCTTGTCATTAGCTGTTTACCCTGTTAGGTGCACTATTTAGTCTCAAACTGTTTCAGAGTTACTCTATTGCTTTTCCTAGTTACCTGTCTGGTCGTGTGTTGGAGTAGCGGATGATTCACTCACCCCTCTCTTGCTGGTCACAAGGAAACTGGCAGTGTGCAGCTTTTTTCTGAGGGACTGGTGAAACTTTGGGCTGATTTCCATTACCCAAGTGACTCTTCCTTTTCCAGCTTAGTTGAGCAGCGGGTTTGGGCCTAATTTTAGATACAGTTCCCTGTTGAGCGACTTTGCTGCATCTGGGTCCATCTTACACAAAACTCATCACAGTATGACGCAAAGATTTATTGTATGAAAATTAATAATTGTGACGAAAAACCTTTGCGGAAAATCTGTAAGCAAAATACTACATAACACCAGCTCATGTGAAAACAGTCAACATAAACCATTTCAGAATGCTTGTGTCAACATCAAAATTGTGTTATTTCAAAATTCAAAACATTCTGTTTAGAACAGTTAAACTTAGTTTAGTTTTTTTTCTGTTCCTTTGAAAATTTCATTAGTTTCTGTTTTTTTTCCCTGACCGGTTGAGAGCCTTGTATTTAAATAATATTGAGTATATAATATATATTATAAATAGGAAATACATTAATTATAACGGACCAAAAAAACTAGAAAGTCAAGCAATTGACTCTGACAGATTTATATCTAACAAAATTTCTTTTCATTCACCGTTTCCAGACAAAAGTTTTTTGGTCTACTGCTCTCCATTCAAATACTTCCTGTTGTCACTTCAACTCCATAAGGGTCTAATACACTTTCAATTCTTATGGACCCTCTCACTTCAACGCTGCATCCCTTGTGATCCCCATTTAAAGGCAGTGCAAGATGGACAGGGTGGAGAGAATCTCGTGCCTGCAAAAGATGAGTAAGACCCCGCTGCTAGCTGCAGTGCACCGAGCTTCCTCAACAAAGCTTGAAATCCTCCTGCTGAGTCTCACCTGCACTTTAGCTCTATCCCTCCTACTCTCTTTTTCTCAGAAGAGCCTTGTGTCCACTGCAGAAAAGGACTGAAATGGAAACTGTTTTCAAGTTTCAGGGCAGGTTCACCTCTATCTAGAGGAAAGGAGGGCATCATTTCAAGGATGATGTGGCTGTTTCTTGAATTATTTTCAACAGCAGGTTATGAAGCATTTCTTTTACATCCAGGCACCTATTTATTTCAGTGTCTAAATCCATTAGTATTCAGCTGCGGTGTGCATGTTGAGTCATTTGGCCATTAAAATAATTATCTCTGTAATCATCACATGATTTCAGATGATTGGCCCAGTGGGGGAAATAGTATGAAGTGCCACCGTTTCTGGGAAATGTCAAGGCTAAATGTTAAGTTCTGGACAAAAACGTATTAAATAAAAAAATTCTATTCTTTGGTCTAATTTTAACTAATACAAAAGAAGCACTTGAATTTGTCAAGTGATGTTTTGCGAAGACATTTTAACGCAACACTAACTTTGAATTATTGTTTGTGATTCTGTAACTAGTCAACACTGAGTTGGCATGGGGTTAAAGTACAGAATTTAAGATGCACTAAAGCCTTATCTAAGCCCATAATTATCAAGGTAGATGCATATTCAGATGAGAGATGCACTCTGGGTAGTTTCATCCCACCGCCCACATTGTGCCATTAATTTGTAGCACATGCACTTCTCTTTTTGTTGAAGCACTCAACACAACACTGACCTGCTGTCACGGTAAAGCTCTCAAAACAAGCAGAGAAAGGAAACGGAATGCAAACATAATGATAGCATTCAGAAATAGGGTATTTTGATTCAAGCATTTTTTTTGTATTGTGAGGATTCAGTAAACACAGAGGTGAGACTACAGGCTCTTGGGTCCTCTGCAAAAAACTGTCAAACATAATATTATACTTTACTATACATAATAACTGTTAAATAACAAAATAACTTTTTATATATTTCTGCTATGAAAATATCCATTATGTAACCTGTTCCATATAAAAAAAATATTTTTACCTTTAGAATTACATTTGTGGATTTGGCAGAAACCTTTGGCCAAAGCGACTTACAGAAGGTGAGAGATGATATGCTCATAATATTCTTACTCATAATAGAAGTTGCATCAACTAATCAACAAATGACAGCAGGAAGAAAATAAAGACAGAGGAAATTTTTTTTTTTTTTATAGTAGGTGTTCCCTGAAGAGAAGAGTTTTCAGTAGCTTTTTGAAAGCTGTTAGTGTTGCTGCTTTCCAGACTGGATTCTTGCTGCTTTCCTGACTTTTATTTTTGTTTTGTTTTGTTTTTCAAAGATACCTGCTGAAAACCCTACCATAACTCACAGTAAAAGTGAAAAATGTTTGGTGCAGAAGTGATGACACACAGTACGTTTGATACTACACATTGCAGTCTGAACCATGTAGGAATCCTAGCCTGGGCTTTTGTAGTGATGAGGTTGCAATATTCCTGATGCAGCCCTTGTTTTTCAGAGTCTTCAGAGGCATACCCTGCCAATGTACCTGTTGAAAACACTACCTAGATGGATAGAACAGCTTGGATAGTTGTCAGAAAATGGCAGAAAAGCTCCTTGGGTTCTGACCTGCAATCCTCTGTGTAAATCTTTGCAGACACACTGTCACAGCAACTCCCAGGCCAGACTCTAAGATCTAAACCATTTGAATCATAGCCTGTCCAGAAGGACTCCTCGAGGAAATGCTACAGAAGTGATATGTGAAGCACTGTAGATTGTGTTGTAGTATCTTGGGAAAACAAATTTTAAAGAGAAGTGAGGTGATCAATCCAATGTGTTACCTTTGCTTTCTGATACTTTAGGTTTCTTACTTTTGTAATAAATTTGGGTCTGGCTTACATTTCTTACTTTTTCCATTTGATCTTCTGGTGTTGTGTTTTAACGTAGCTCAGCTGTGTTTTTATTTTTGAATACAATCAACAATATTGAGTTTCTAATGATCATTTCTCTTCACCGTTTCTTTTACTAGCCCTACTCCTTTGAATGGCAATTTGTAAGGGTTGAGAATTAGTTGAGGAAAGAGACAAAATAAACAAATTAAGGCAAAAAACTATGACCATGTTTTTTATTGATGACTTGAATTGTTAACGTCCTCAACTGCAAATGTCGTGTTATGAACAAAAGTGTGAAAGTTACTTGTTATTTTGCTAGATTGTGTGGCAAAACATTCGTCAAGGGCTAAAAGAGTGGCCAATACAATTATCCATCTGAATGATTCACTGTCATCAGACCCTCATCCGATGCCATGCAGCCTTTTTCATTATATCCTGTTATTTGCATGTTTTTCATTCACCTAAAATTGATGTTAAATTGTTTTTTCATCCACCTCATCTCCAATTCAATAACAAAATCAGACTTTGCACTGAGCGGTAAGTCATTTTGCTGAAGAGGGTCAGGAATCAGGATGATAAACAATTATAGGTGTTTTTTTATGAAGAAAAACAGCGGGTCTATCGAGGAAAGTTTTAAATGCATTCAAGTGAAATGCTTCTGACAAAACCCTGGACCACAGCAGAAGTCTTTTCAAGTAGATTAGATTGGCAAAATGATTGCATTTTATCTCTTTGAGATCATCTGTGGAGATTGTAATGCCGTAGCTCTATTGTTCCTTTGAACCTGAAGGCTGATAAAAGACACGGTAGTAACAATACCCCTGTGGAATGGCTTTCGGGTTCCAGATGCAAACCATTTCCTTCTGCCGTTTCCAATTATGTTGAGAAGCGCTTCCTAAATGACAAACAGTTGGCTGTTATGCAAGAGCCGAGGCAATGGAGGTTCATGACATGGTGAAGGGTCACAGCTATTTTAGTTGTTTTGGAATCAGGAAGCATATGGTACATGCATTTAATGGATGAAATGACTATTAATTTGCTCTTTGTTTGTGTCTCACTTTCTCATTAGCCCTGCATGGTGGTCGAAGTCCACTTGGCTTGGCATTGACTGTCACACGGGGGTCACAGCAGAGTACGCTTGGCTGCAACAGAGGAGCAATTCTTAGTCTCTCAGGTGAAGAAACCAGCTGTTTGTTGCCGTTGTGTTGTAGCCTTTTCAAGGATCATAGGTCAGACAAACTCCATGCTGTTTTTCATGGCTGTGCGCTCTTCTCGGAATGCATTATTTTCTGTCATTAGCATTGGAGATAATAATATTTCAGTCGACTGTGACAGTCACATAGGAATGGTAGAATTACAAATCCAGCGTGGTAGAAAGCTTTCCAGCAGCAATTTGTTCTAGCAGATTTACAGGAATTAAAAGGCTTGGATCATGCAAAATCTAATTTTGGAAGGTGTTTGGACATAAATGTCTGTTTGATCGGTGTGCTCAGATTCAAATTAGAGTGTTTTGTACCACAGTTTCTTATAGACTCTAGAGTGCACCTGAATGTAAGCCACAATGAGAACATTTAGAAAGATTTGTTTACGTGAAAGACACACCTGATAAAAACACAATTGTGAATATTTAGTATATTTATTGTTGAAGTCAATCCCCACTAGAAGGTCTTTATCATCAGTATGTATTTATTGATTCAGCCCAGTAGTGTAGGAAGACACATTTGTAATGGCTCAGCCTTGTGTCTGTTTGCATCAAATGGCAAAACACTTGATCTCACACCGCACTCTTCACATAAACAGTACTTAACTTAAAACACTTCTTCTTGTAAATACAGGCACAAGGAACTCATATGATTCAAGTAAAGACATTTCAGAACACGAACAACTCTTGCAGGAACCAATATAACTGTTATAATTCAGCATTATATTTTCAGTGATGACATCACCATATCTTTCAGCAGCAGCATGAAATCCACCATGGCATCGAGATGGCTGGAGAACTGTGGAGACTTGTGCTACGTCCCAATCCGCACACTATTCAGACTTTTATTGACGCGAAATGAGAGTTAGGGTGTCCCTAATCATAGTGTATATGTACTTTTCCCGATTAGATTCTAATATGCAGATCCATGAAGGCTCAACTGGCTGATCTTACCCACAATCCCTTGCACTCAGACGAAAGGAGTTTTCTCTGTGACCCAAATAAACAAGCTCTCTCTATACCACAACTTATTTTAAAAGAAAATGCACATAAATAAATAACATCAATACAGTGTTATTATTAGATTATTTTTTTACCGAAAGAATGAAAAAGAAGTAGTTAAGTTCTCGCTCACGTTGTGCATGATGTTGCAGTTTATTGGAAATTGGGGGACTGGTGACCTCTGGATGTTCGATAAATGTTGTTTTGTTTCTCAAAAGCACATAGTATAAAAAACAGTAATATTGTAATTATCTTGATATTTTGAGCTGGATACAAGATGCAGTAGTATATTTACAATATATTTTAATGTATTTAGAAATTAACCAGTTGGCTATGTATAGAGTGACGCATTAGTGCTCTGCATTTAACCCATCCTAAGTCTACACACACAGCAGTGAACAAACACACCATGAACACACACCCGGAGGAGTGTATGAACCCAGAGCAATGACAGAATATGCCACAGTTTATAACATTACTTTAATGTGCACCATGTTACTAATATAGATAATGTATGTATATCATTATCTATTTAGACATTGTACGGTAACAGTGTACACCATCAGTAACATTTACATACATTTGTTCACAACAATTATTTATATACTGTATGCCATCTCTTAATTTTACATTTAGACAAATAATCTTGCCCAACCCAGCATCCCTCCATTTGCAAACATATTTCATGTAATATGCATGCAAATGAGCTTGAGCCATTAACACCATTACATGGTTTAAGTGTCTGTGTTTAATGCAACTGAAATTGTGTTTAGTGAATGGCGAGGCTGATGGACTCTGTGTGGCATACACAGCTCAATAATGTGACACAGGAAATGTAATCAAGGCTAATTAACTGAAATGAAATGATCACTCACATGATTCACAATTAAACACACAAAAAATCACACTTGTGACATCACTGTTTTTTTTAGCCAATGGGAGGGCTCACCTGTTGACAGTCCCCCATGCTGCTGGGTAAGAAAAGTTTTGAAGGTTGTGTACTTGCATTTATGCAAACAGCTCTGCATTCCTCTTTCATTTTGCTTTGCTTTTAATATAATAATTAATATTCTCTGGCGTCTTGTTAAAGCTGTGTTGTTAATCATTTGAGTAAGCTGAATATATACAGTATGAGATTATATTTGCATAGATGGAAAACAGGTGTTCTGTTTACTGTGTTCAATTCAATTTATTCAAATTGATGATAACATTTTATTTATCCTTCTTTCAGAAATGTTAATTAGTAGAGAAGCATGAATGTTGGAAGTAATTAAATGCTGTAGTGTAAATAATCATACAATTTTAGTTTTATTTGTTGTACTGTTTTATCTTGCAGAGATAAAATCTTAATACACCACATTTGGAAGTGACTGCAGTATTTTATCAAAGTAACCTTAAAATCATAGGAATAAAAAAAAGATTGATGTTTGTTTTACCACATTCTTCTTTTTTAAACAATTGATAGCAATTAGTTTTGTCTGGCAGAAAAACTCATTCATCTCCAGCAATATTGAACACATTCATCCCTATTTTTTGTTTCCGTTTCTACCAATCTTGATTTGCGGAACACTTCTACAGTTTTTCATCAACATGGTTTATTGAGAGTGGTCTCTCTCTCTCTTCCTGTTTCTGACAGTCTGTTATTTTTCATTCTTTTTGAGTGGCTCTCAGAACGGCATTTGCTATGACAAAATTCATAATGGCTGAAAATGGATGTAATCACAGTTATGGAAATCACGCTTTGTGCTGAGAGGGAATTTGTTTTATCTGTTTGTTTTTCACATTTCTCTCCATTCATTCTTATTACTTCATTCTGTTTGGGGGATTTGTTTCTGTGGTGGTGTTGAGAGTATCATCTTTTTCTCAGAGGCACAGAAACTAAGTGTCCAAATGACCCGAGGACACCTCCATAAAGTACCTGATGTTCTTTTCTGAGTCCTTCTGCTTTATGACACTGTTTGCTACCTTTTTATGGCTAATGGCATGCTTTCCATGAGTCTGACTCACTGTTATGCAGCAATTTTAAAAGCACTTTTGGGCTGGTTGGTTTGTAAATGTGTTTGCCTGCTTTCCCTTCAAGATGACAATGGAAGCTATTCTTTAAATTTATGTCGAAAACAAATATGTAATGCCTTATATGCATATTGTGGCATTTTGCTTACAAAAAGTGTTCCATCTTGGTTTTACACCTGTTGTTCCTTTTTGTTGTACGCGTTGAAGTTGATCTACAGTTTGCTACATAAGGTGCTCATATTATTAATACTCAGGCAGTGTTTGTGGGGTCTGGTGTACCCATTGATTTTTAATCCCAATCAAAACATTATATGTTAAAATACTTAAAAGATATTTACTTTAGCCATGAAACGAGTGATTTAAACATCCAAAATACTTATTTTTTAAAATTTATTATTTAATATTAATATTTATTGTTTTTTAACCTTATTTCTTCACATTTAGAATTTAAACCATGTGCTGTGTTCTAATGATTGTTAATTTGGAAGGGTGGGAGGGTCTACTTGACACATTGCATTTTGGGCATTTTAATTCACACAATCTTCGAATTTTATACTAAAATAAAAAAATTGCATGTTTGTCATGTTTGTGTGGAAGGATAGAATTAGGGAACGAACAATTTTCACCTAAATGCCCCAGGTCCAGTAGAACCGAACACCTTGTGTATAACATACATTTGTAGGGGGTACAGTTTGGAGTCATAAAAAATGTATTCTGATTTATGTTTTTCACAAAAAAGGAGCCAAGGCCAGTGAATCCCAGTTTCAGATGATAATTGCTTGTATAATTTTTGTGAAAAAATGTGTCCCACAGACCCAAACATTAAAGGAGACCTCAGATGCCAATTTAGCATATGTTAATTTGTTTCTTTAGGGTATATATGTAAAACCTCTAACATTCTAAGTTTATATTTCTGAATGGTTTTGTAAAAAAAAAACACAATTTGCACATTAACAAAAACGTGACAGGTAAAAATTCACTGCTATGGACTTTTTACCCGAATGACTCCGCTCACCATGGCCCTCCCTGCACGTACGCATGTTTAGCTGTCTGTTGTATTTTTGTAACATATTCAGACTTTTATGGGTGCGAAATAAGAATTAGGTTGTCCCTAAAAAAAGTGTCAGAGCAGTGCGGGTGTACTTATTCTGGTTAGATTCATTAGCTCAACCGGCTGAAATTACCCACAATCCCCTGCGCTCGGACAGAAGGAGTTTTTTCTGAGACCAAAACAAATGAGCGCTTTCTGTAGTACGACTATTTTTTTAAAGAAGTCGCATATCAATAAATAACATCAATATAGAAAGTGTTATAATTATTGTATATATATATTGTATATAATAATTTTTATGAAGGAATGGAAAAGAAGGTTCTTGCACACGTCGTGCGTGATGACGTGGAAAAACTACTTCCGTCAAGTGATGTCTTAGTGCATCCCAGATCGTGCAAGCTCTCGTCTCACACTCTATAATGTACATTTTCTTCTGACAATGAGTATCTACTTAAAGGGTGCAGGGTATAGGGTTTGAATTGGGATGCAGCCATTTTATTTAGACTTCTGTAAGGACTAATCAGAAAGAGATTTTCCATGTGAATATTTGTTGTATTTTTGTGGATCACTCATGATATTTTTACATTTTGTCCTCCAGGTCATTTTGTGTTCCTTGCCTACCACGCTCACTTGACAAGGGCCAGCCTGGATTCATTTATTACTGCTTTAACATAAAGTTGGTTATGTCATGGTCAAGAGTGAGTGTAAGAAGTGTCTATCACAGGATGCGTCTGTGAATCCTGGAGAGATCTTTATCAAACCAAGTGTTAGACTTTACTGGATCAAGGTAATCCAGGTAAAAATCTGCCACCGTGAGAAAGCAATAATTTCCTTGAAGTGCAGTTTATGTTGCACAAATTGGGTGTGTTTAAAGGTTATCTTTGACCATTAAAGCCTACAGTCATACTGTAGAAATGTAAGCGCAGTCTAGATGGCTGAAATTGCATCATGTATTTCTTGTCTATTTTGAGTTGCATCAGGGGTTTGCTTCACATGTAAAGAGATGTTTCATGGCTAATGCTTCACAGGACTGTTTTAAAGCCCTGTATCTCTGTAACATTGCTAGCATACAGTCACATAATTTGTTATGCAAATTCACCATTATAGATACTCAGTTAGGTAATGCATAGGACAGACACTGCAGCCAGTCTCTTTTAAGAAGAACTATTTGGCAGATAAAGACACTAACATAACAAATCAGACTTAATAGTTCTTCATGTTTGAAAAGTTTTGAACCTTAGAGTAGGAAGTTACTGTTTTGAGCCTTCTAGATAAGGTAGATACATTTTTTTGTACTGTGCAAAGGATAATCAGCAAAATCCTCCTGAACAGCAGTCCTGACCCCACTCTAAACCCAACGAAGAGGAAAATATTTTTAATTAGCCCTCAAGATGATACATCAGGTGCTTCTCCCCCGTCATCTCAAAAGGGGAGAGGGATCATAACTTCTTGAGAGGAAATATTAGTGAATATTAAAAAAGACAAGATTCTCAGCTCTAGGTGAACAAGTTTTTACTCTGCATAATAGATCTTTTATGAATATATATATATATATATATATATATATATATATATATATATATATATATATATATTCAAACTAATTAAAGATGCTGTTTTGGAGGTTTCTTACCTCATGTACCCAAGTTATTAAATTGATGACTGAATAAAAAAAACTATAATTAGAAAAAATAAATATGGTGGTTTCTTTCATTTCTTTCTTTGTATTGCTAAAGTTGTGGTGAACTCTGAACTGTTTCTCTTGAAATGTCCTGGGGCTGATTTTCTCCCTCCCTTTTCTACTGCAAAAATGCCTCACTTGGCCTTTTCTTGGTACATCAAAGTCAACTTATTTTCTTTATTTAGATAAATTACGTATAATTAAAGTTGTAACCGTAAGATGTAGTTGACTTTATCATGGTCAAGAGTTGGTTTAAGAAGTGAGAAATTTATTACACAATGCTTCTGTGAATCCTGGAGAGATCAAACCAAGTGTTAGACTTTACTTTATTTATGTTTACGTTGCACAAATTGGGTTTATTTAATGGTTATCTTTTCTCAGAGCCCATTAAAGCTTACCGTTAATCTATAGAAATGTGAGCGCTGTTTAGATAGCTGAAATTGCATCATGTATTTCTACCATTACTTTGTATCGTTATTGTGAGGGTGTCAATAATAATAAAAAAAACATAGCAGCTCATAATATGAAGTTTTATTTTACAAAATTATAATAAAATAACTTTGCAGTAAAAGCATGCAGATTATTATTATACCAGAGTAAAAAAAACTAAACAGCAAGTACAACAATAGATATTTTCAAAAATATAGCTTAACTGGCTACAATATTTTATAAGGCTGCAAATTAGATTTGCTTTCAATTGTAATTACTATAATTATATATTATTATATATAATTAAAATGATACTGTATTTAATGAAAAAACATGTAGAAGTTATACTTAAGAAGAACTTATACTAATACTTTTACAAAATGTAGATGTGAATATAAGCTACTCATTTAATTAGGAACCCTATTTAAAAGTAGCGCCAAATACTCCATTATTCTCTTTCTCGCCATGTTTTAGCCCTTTTTTCCAAGGTGAATAAATGTTTTTTGTTTAAACAAAATGTGATCTTGTTTTTAAATTTTGCATCTGCACCAGATAAACAAGATTATGAAATGCAAACAATAAACAGATTAACAGTGATGGCTAGATTTGTTCTGTTACAATACTAATTTATTAATGTATCATTGTCTTGTTTCTTTTGCTGAATTTAGCTAACTGTTACAAGTGTCTGTTTTTAGGCATCCGAGTATTACCATGTGGGGCTAAAAAAAGTTTTGGTACTTCATATAGATATTCAGGTAAGTACTTCTTAAATTTAAATAGCTCAACTGTCGCTACATTGAAATTGTAAACAAGAATCCATCACATATACAATTCCCTTTTACAGGGTGCTCAATTAAATCTGGTTCTTTTTCCCAAAAGTCTTTTAGTCAAATGGCTGCCCTTAAAAAATTAATTGAAACAGCAACTTTCAACACATTGCTAAAAAAAAGTTCAGTAATTGTAGTGAAAATATGAAAAGTATGAAATAAAAAATTCATGTAGGATAAAAAAAATCTGATTATAATCAAGTAATAAATTAGTTAAGTTCCTTTTTTAACTTGAAAACTCAATGCTCAGCAAACAATGTTCTTTGTCTTATTATTTCAACTATTTAATTTTTATTGCTCTTCAGCAAGGTAGTGTTGCATCATATCTTTTGATGTTGTGCAAGAAGGAGGAAAAAGCAAACAAACATCAACTCTTAAAAGTTCTCTTGAAAATCTTGAGCGTTTGAAGAAGTAGAGGTAAATTGGGATGTTTTTTTGCCTTCTAGGTCGTCCAGAGAACTTATATGTTCGGAGAGTAAGCAGAATCTGTTGAAGCCGCCAGCTTAGAAGGAAATGAAAGATTATGTCCATTTTTAATTAGCCCTAGAGATAAACCATCAGGTGCTGCTCTTCTTAGACTCACAAGCGACCATTTTCTTTTGCGTTAAAGCGCTGAGTGGTGCTGGAAACTCTAATGTCTTAATTACAGAAGCGGGAGATAGCGAAAACACCCTCCATCGCCCTCAGAAATAAAGAGCTTATGTGCACACGCAAGCACTGAGCGGCAATGTGAAAGCAAGGTGAAGCAGATCTGGAAGTGGTAAACAGCTGATGACTCCTTAGCCGACATTGACCTGGGGAGAAAGAAAGAGGAGAGCGCTGGTGATGGGAATGATTTCAATTACCTTCTCTAAGGAGCAGCAGGCCATAAATCTCTCTGCTCTATCTTAATCAGCTCCGCGGTGAAGCCCGCAGTCAGTCTCCAGCAGACACTATCAGTCGCATGAACACTGCACGTCAGGCTTAAACCCTGTCTGCCAGCTACATCATCACAGTTTAATTGGGCTACAAAAGCAGTGACTGCCAACATCTCAACTGGGTTTTGGCATGCTGGGACTTCAGCTGCTCATTCTTGCATTTTTTTTCATTCTTGGCACTTGGCACATGTAGTGGTTGATGTACAGCTTTTCACTGGGTTCCTCTTTGTTTCTTTGAACCATTTAAACCCTAAAGCAGTTCACTGTATAATATAGTATATATTATAGATAATGCAATAGCTGTGGTGGAAAATTTTGGTTAACTCCTTAGGTTTCAACCCCATCCATTTCATTTCATACTCAAAAATTAAGTTCAGAAGTCTATTAGAAGCTCTTGGTTTGTCAGTTGCCCTGATTTTATTGGTTTTTGCTTACTTAAAACTTAGATGAGAAAAAGTTTGTTTCGCTGAAATATAATACATATATTGCCTCTTAATTATTTCTTTTGGACAACCTCCATTCCAAGTTTCTATAACATGAAAAACATCATTCTGTTTTTTCTCAAAAAGCCTTTTCAGCTCAAAAGCATGTGGTACAAAAATATTAATCTAGGAAATGAGACAGAATGAAACAGAGGTTGAAGATGAAGATCAGAGCGGGGTAGTGGGTATATAAGAATTGCACGCAACCAAACGAAATACACATTTCCAAAAGAGCAAGCCATATACCTTTAAAATGCCGTCATTTACAAATTTAATTCTTATATTTTATAAGTTATAGTTATTTATATAGCTAAAGAATATTCTTAGAACTATGTTTTCGGATTGGTTGAAAAGGGGAATTTGTGCTTTTGCGGTTCACTGGGCTCAAGCATATCTTATGGTACAAACACAGGACTACAAACACAATTAGTGCACACTTTTAATAACATATTTAGTACAGAACAGAGACATCAAACAGCAACAATATTCTAATTTTGCAGAAGTTCCTATCCTTGCTCACACAACACACACAGGAAAAATGTCAGGACCTATAAGCACTGTCCCAGTCTTAAATGTAACACAATGAGAGTTGAATTAAAACACCAGCGGATGTTAGTTTAATTTTGGTGCCGATTTACACTAAAGTTTTCCTTTACATATTGAAAAAAAAGGTAACACTTTACTTTACGGCTTGTTCATTACAGGGTAACTACCCTGTAGGCACAATTAAAATACACAGTAGTTGCCCTGTAATTACACTGTAATAACCATACAGGTACATTGCATTTACACGGTGATTATCATATAAGTTTGTTGTAAACAGACAGTATTTAATCAGTAAGTCATCTGTAATTTCTCTATATGTACACAGTAGCTACAGTTAAGTAAACAGTAATTACCCTGTAATTATCGGGCTGTAATCTAAAGTGTTATCATAATCATTTATAATAATTGAAGACTTGCTAAACAAGATTTTGTGTTTTTACAGCAGGTTTTGTTACACTGAATGAGAAATAAAAACCCTTGTACATGCGGATTTGGCCTCAGTCACTTTCATCCAACAAGCACTGGAACACTCTTGATCTCACATGACTGTAAAAAATACAGGGGCAGGTTTACTAGTTGGGACCAAAATGTAGCTTGTACTGTCTTCATAGTAGATGCTATAGCCATTTAGTTGGACTAAACTAACACATTGAGTGTTTATAATATCATATTTATTTTGTTTTGCTTTGATATTTTATGCATATATGTAATTTGGCTAATTTGGTAGGGTAAGTAGGCTATGAAGGGGTAGTAAGTTAGTTATGTGAAATCAAGCTAAATTGTTTATAAAAGCAACAATCTTAAAGCAATTAATGACCACACTTTTATAATTATTATCTTTTTGATCCTCCAAAACGAATGGCTTCAATTATTTACATTCATAGGTTCCAGATGCATTATAATCACATTTAGCTTCCAGTATATTGTAATATTTCACTATGAAGTATATGAATAATCACTCCATATATGCCATTTTTAAACTCTCAGAATCTTAGTTATACATTTCAGTTATACAAATTTTGGTGCTTCATAATCATCATAAAGCATTTGCTATTAAAACATTTTAAAATGGCTTTTCTTTGTTATTTTTTTCACATGATGATATGTCAGGCACTGTGACCTAGAAGTGCAGTCTGGGGGCTTTGTGCCACTGATATAAAGGAATATTCATCACTTACGCGATTAGAGAAGTGGTGATGTTGAAGAGTGTTTCCGGTCCATTCTGTGAATGGTTCTAATGAAGGGGAAGGTGTGAAAGGAGGTTATTTGAAAGTGAATAGCCTTGTGAAATTGGACTTTTCTCCTCATGGATACCGCTGGCGTTTCAGACATAAATCTTTTCAGTACAATCGCTCTGCTCTGAAAAGAAGAGGTAGTAAATGTCAAATTCCCCATTCCGTTCCGTTAAATGCAAAATGACAGTCAATAGGCAGAGAAGCTTTGATGTACATCCAGTTGATTCCTTTTTCATAGGTGGCAAGGGGATCTGAGCTGGGACTGATATGCAGGTATTACAGATGACGTTTGTCTCTTTTACATGAGATGCTTCTGAAAGTCTCTAAATTTCATAATCCTATTCATGTAGTTGTTGATTTATTTTTATTTTCCAGGTTCAGGTCTTTTCACCATAGATGATAAGGTTTATATGGTTGTCAACAACATTTTGAAAAAAAAAGAATTGTTCATTGGCAGCACCTATCTATATGCCACATATGCTTGGCTGAGAAAGTTACAATGTCTAGCTCCAGATTTTGACCAGTTTTAAATTTTGAAACTGCCCCACTCTATATATCCGCTCTCAACTAGTGTAGTTTAGAAGGATTTGAAAATTTGACACAAAATCATGAAAATACAGTTTAGCATGTTATTCATGATCCAAAATTCTATATTTTTTAGTTTCTTAAAAATTGCACCATAAAGGGGGCCTTTGCAGACCAAAGCAGATGTGTTGGTGTCATGTTATATGTAATGTCCTGTTTATAAATTTAAATACTCACACAGAAATATAATGTATATTCATCCATCCATCCTCTTGTCGGCTTTGTCCCTTTAAGGGTCGCCACAGCGGAATAAACTGCCAACTCATCTGGCATATGTTTTATGCACTCAATACCACTCATACTCTGTGGACAATTGTTTTTACCCAATTCACCTGTACCGCATGCTGCAATGATCTGAAAGTTGGTTTATAAAAGAAAATACGTACATAACTACCAAAATTGTCATTGATTTCAATATTTATCTTCCTCATGTCCACCAAAATTGTCTTCTTCAGTGACGGAACAGAACAGCCTTAGAATAACGTTGCCACACAAAATAAATCTTGTGGGGTGGACAGAGAACTAAACAGAGAACTAAACAGAACGACCACATGAGTTTATTTTCTGGATCATTTGTAGAGACTGGGTTATAAAAGGGATTGAGAAATAAATGAAGGTGAAACCACGACACTGTGGACATTTATTGAACATCCAAACAAAGTGAGGAGGATACCTACAAACGCATGACCAAAAATAGTCATCTGAGCTAAAAGCTAATGTTAGCCTTTACAAACACTATCAGACTCACTTTTGATTTCCTAGACTGTGTATTAGCTGCAACCCTGTCAGTCGTACTCTTTTCTCCCTCAAGAGAGCCCCTTTTTAATAAAATTTAAAAAATTATTAAATAAACTTATTAAAATGTGACAAAAGGTTATAAATAGTCCGGAATAGACATTCATTTTTCAACAAACAAACAAAAAAAGATAATCTTTAAGTTTGTTAAATGCCCATTCTTGCTATTTAACCAATGATTTTTGTGGCACAAGCATGATGTGCTAACTTCTGTGAATTAACTAGAATGTAACCAAAGATGCAAAACTAAGGAAGTTTTCTGGAAGGAAAGGGACCAAATTCATAAACTGAACGTATAAATTCTCAACTCAATATTTTCTCCAGGTGTTCTGTTTGAGTTGAGCTGTTTTTCACACAAAATGGTTTAATAGTCGTCAGTTTAGAGGGATTATTCTGCTTAACTCTATCTATCATCATATTCACTGTGAGCCATAAAAATTCTTCGAAGACGATTTCCAGCTGCAATCATTTTTCCTGCTTTCCTCTCGGGCTTCCATGCTTCGTGCTTGTGCCTTTAACCAAAGCTGAAGGGATTTAACCTGAATTCTGCAGATTCGAAGCTTGTTTGTGTATCTCTTTATGTGATATGATTTCCAATTACTGCTGTAGCTTCAGCTGTGATCATGGAATGAAATGTAAATTAGTCTGGATATTTCCTCTAATGCAATTTCAAGCCCTATGGTGAAAAGTTAAGAAGTGTTACAAAGAAAGGCTTTTTCAATAAGGAAATTTATTTTCTTTCTAACCATGTCAAGAATAATGGGATGCCTGCATGATGAGTAATATTAAAGCAAGGAAATAACAGTATTTTGTGTTCAGACACAAAACTCTTGTCCTTGTAGATTTTTTACTAAGACTACGTCACAATAGTGTGTGTGTGGCAAAAGAATGCCAAAAGAATTTGACTTATAAAGATGAGTATTTGCACATCTTTCAAAAATTGTATTTTAAAAACCACATTTCCCTGAGTTATGTGTAAGCATGCCAGTTTTTCCTGCCCTGCACACACATTGTTTTACATGTAGTCAATGTATGTAATATGTGGTAAGTGGATTTATCAGTTAATATTTTGTATGTATTATTCCTAATATTAGATTTTTCTGGCTATTTTGTAGTTACTGTATTTTTGTATTACACACAAAACTGTCATATAATACAAAAGCAGTCACTTTCAAAATCGTCAAACTACTCTGTCATATCTTGGGTTCTGGTTGTCTTAGATTCACTGTGTTTAGATAAATCAGAACTATATGTGTTTTTGAACATGGATACACCAAATACAAAGTAATCTGACAAATTAATAATCTGACAATATTTTTCCACTCAGAAGTTTCTATAATTGTAAAAGTCTCAATTTCAAAGCTGTATCTGACAGGGTTGAGAGCGAGGCACTTGATGACCTACCAGATGGGATCCTTTGACAGCTCATCAAGTGTCACCTATGCAGCCAATCACTGGAGTACTAGTAACATCACACTCATGTATTTCTGTAATCAGTACATCTTATAAACTCTTACCTATCTGTACTGAAGCCTTTTTTTGCTCCCTGACAGTATCAAGGGTCAAATTAGCACAATTTATTTGGATTAGAACGAATTAAAACAGACTGACTTCCAAGTTAATCTAACTTCAAACAAACAGAACAAAACAAAAGATTGATGTCTTGTTCTTTTAAGACTTCAAAAACTGATTATGAAGATGAACAAGTCAATCTTTATATTGTAGGGCTTTATTTGTTTTAGTAGGCTAATGAATAAAAGCGACAGAATGAAATTAATTGAATACATTTCAACATTTTATAATAACTTGGTTTCTCTTGATCACACATTACAAAGGCAACTCAACAAGTATTAAAAAAAAACAGAAGCTACCACTGTTACATATACATTTTACATATAAATCTCAGTTTCACCACCATCTTTCCTAAGTATTGTGTTAAATTTTAGCATACAATTAAAAAAAAAATCTGGGTGTTTTAAAAGTCATAGTTAAAAGTGGAATATCTGAACTTAAGCAAAAAATCTGCTTCCTCCAGCTAACCAGCTTGCTAGTGACGCATGGTCTGGAGGGAGTATCAACAGAAAATAGCTGACAAACTTAAAGTTGCAGTGTATGGACTCAACAAACACGCCTTCTACAAAAACAAGACTCAAATAGAATCTGGTGAGTTTTCTACTTTCATGAGGAATGTAATGACACTCTGTTAGCTGTAGCTGCATAGCTAGCACTGTACCACAGAGGAGCTACTGTTGAAGTGTGCTGAAAGAAGTGGAAAATATTGAGGGATACTTATTCAAAGGAGGAGGTTTTGGTGCATGGTTTGGGGAAGATTTATTTAGTACCTCAGCATGGTACATGCAGTTTATCTGCTTTTCAGAGTGAACAAAGCTTAAGGCAGTGAAGATGAGCACACAAATTAGTGTTGAAAGCCTCTGTTTTGTGGTATTTAATAGTGGAGGCAGTAGTCATTTGTATTTCCCGGCACACAATTGTAATTCCCTCACAAGTTTATTAAAGAACAAGATAAACAGTAAAGTTGCTGCATTTATTCTGTGACATTGACTCAAGGAGCAAACTTTCTCATTGCGCTAATGTGATATTTCTCATAGATTTTTTGTGTGCTGTTTTCTGTATTTTCACAGTACAAAATGTTTTCTTGTCGATGGCTGGCAACTTACCAAATACCAGAAACCATCAAGAGGCAGTAAAACATATTTCTTTCATTTCGTACTTGTATATTGTTTATTGTATATTGTTGTTGTTTTAACTGTGTGATAAGTTACATTTGGTGACACCAAACTATTGGTTCAGCAGCATAGTAACATTATGGAAATATTTTGATTTAGATTTCTGTGTTATATGACTTTGTGTCCTCTGATAAGTAAGGGAAGGACTACTGTGGCAAGTGTGTCAGGATGAAGGTGGATCTTGTGATTTTCGCATATGAATATATGGCAGATTTATTTTTTAAGAGGCCAGATTGCTGTTCTTGCATATGCATAACAGGAAGTGACAAAAAATTATAGTCATTTAGGGACCATGGTGATGGTTTAATGTTTGAAATGTTTTAATGCATTAAGTTAATCTTTTTTATGTACAGAACAAAGGATGAAAGAAGTGTGACCACAATATGTGTAAGGCGCTGAGGTGACGAATGAAGAATAGTACAAATGATACTCATCAGAGAACAAGCCTTAAACCTAATTCTTCACTCACTGTTGCCTTTCATCTCAGACAGCAATTCATAATTTCCTAATTGAGCATTATGGTGCAGAAACACCAGGATGCTTTTCATGTTCACAGCAAACAAAAACCTGTTCATTTGATTTAATTCTCACAATGTTGCTCATGCATACCAATGAGACGTCTTTAACACAGAAGAGTGATATGAACATTTCAAGATTGCTGCTTTTTACACCACAATGACATCTTAATCTTGAATTTTTAGAATGTTTGGAAATTGGACAATTTAAATATTGTTTATAATCCTGTTTTATACTTGTGCTATTATTGATTGCTTGAAAACCTTCTGTATGTTTTCTGTTTGGTTTTATTGTACTAAACAGTACAATCAGTGCTTTTAAACATACTATAACAAAATATTGTACTTTGTAAGTATTCAAACAAATTTGCCTGTGTTTAGGCTTTCAACTCAATTAAATGCTTTTTTTCAAATCAATGTATATTTATGGTTATGTGTTGACGGTTAATGGTGCATTATGTCAGGGTGTGTCTGAATACTCGATTCTGATTGGCTGGCAGGTGTTAATTAATACTCAATAACTGGACAGGTAGTCCAGGTCAGTTGGTTCACTCTATATAACCTTGCACAACATTTTTAACAAACATTAGCCGATCATGTATTAGGAGTGTTAGCCTACCATTTAAAGAGTTGATCAACTTTGCGATGATTGTTTTATCAATCATATTATTTAAGTTTTAATACACCAACTGTTGCTTGTGGATCTCTGTTGGATTGGAACCGAGCGAAATTCAAAGCGAGTCAAAGATATGAACTAAGTTAGCTTAGCTGTGTCTTTCAGAAAATGGCAAGCATGGAGTGATGTACTGTCTTCTTATACAGTTCCACAATTAAAGGAAACAAGAATCTTAAGTTTGCCTTCATCTTTTTTAATTCATGTAAATACCTTACATTGAAGAGATTTTTGTGAAATTGTACTTTGTTGGTGATAGTTCTGGAAGTGTTACAATCTTCAGAGTGACACATTTGTCCCGGTTAAGGTTTAAATTTGACACAAAAGCACTGATTCGTGAAGAGACAACGCAATTCAGTTCTTTTCAGATACTGATATCACTAGTCCAGCCATAATATTCATTACTGAAAAGTTGAGGGTCAGCCCTGAAATTCTTTTTAAATGCATTTTTATTATTGTTTACTACCTCCCACCTTTCGGTCACATGAGTCCTTTTTACACATAATTATAAAACTTAGAGCTGGAAACCTTTTCTGGAATTCATGCTCAAATTATTTTTTATGATTGCAGTACCTGTTTTGGGCACAAAGTTACTGCTTCTTTTAGTCACATGAATTTTGAATTTTATTTAATATTATAGTTTTAAACCAGAGTGTATATCGTATTACTGCACCAAAATTCTTCTGGTAGTCTTTTCCTTTTATTTGGTACAACGAGGTACATACAAGATTTCTATTTAAATTTACTTTATATCAATGTGCGTTTTGTTTTGGCCTAGTTCAGAGTGGTCTATGATAATGGAATTTAGAAAGTTTGAAGATGCATGCAGTCAGATTTCTCCTCTTAAGAGAGTGTTCTCTGGATTAATGGAGCAGGTTGGTCCAGGGAGCAGACGCTTGCTTTTCATCCTGCCACACTGTGTTGTGGTTTTAAATCCTAAGTGCAATTAAGATTTCAGCTCCCACCTATCATGCAAGTAATTACCTGCAGCACAAAATCAAACAGTCTGGGTGCTTTATTCCAGTCCTTTATACTGCCAAGATAATTAGAGTTTTAGGATTAGAATCTTTGTTGGATGCCATTTTTTCTTGCGCTGTGTCATATTCTCACAGTGATGCAGCTATTTCAAAACGTATGATTTCCAAATATTTAATGTGAAAACTCTTTGATGTCATTATATCTTTAAAATTTTACAATTTCTGCTGGTTTTTATCACACCTGAGAATTGTTTCTTTTTAGCAAGAGGTGTCAATAACGTAAGGTAACGATGTTTGATTTGTGACATAGTTCTCTTGTAAATTAAGGCCACATTTATTTAGACCAGGAGTTTATTGATGATGCTGTCATTTAACTGCTGAGGATGTTGACATGTTATTTGACCACTAAGAACTGATTTTATAAATAACTTAATACAATATGGAAACAATTTATAGATACAATAATCAG
Source organism: Danionella dracula (assembly GCA_900490495.1). Classification (NCBI taxonomy): domain Eukaryota; kingdom Metazoa; phylum Chordata; class Actinopteri; order Cypriniformes; family Danionidae; genus Danionella; species Danionella dracula. The sequence continues at coordinate 12,500,292 of UELW01000256.1, read as the reverse complement.
TTGATGAGCTAAAGTTTTTTTCAACTTTATTTTGGCTAAACAGGGTTTTTAGTCAGTATAAAGGTCTCTAAAAACCTATGCATCTCCTGCAAGCAGGGGCTGCACTGCAGTGGATTTTTCAAAGTGCTGTGACTGGTTTCCCTGGTCAGGTGATTGAAGGTACTTGACTCACAACTTGTTGGCACTAACGGCACACAAGACCCCCTTGAGATGTTCCCAGAGAGAAAAAAATACCAAAAGAAGAGAGTTTGTGTTTATCAGAGAGCGCTCGTTCTTAAACATCTGAAACTCACAGCTCACCATCCTCGTTTTGTGAGTTTTCCTGTTCCTTTAAATGATAAAAAAATGTTATTTACAGTGAATGAGTTCTTTAAAAGCAATGCAAAGGTGCTGTGCCCTGAATCACTTGTTCTCTCTATAAATCTTTTGTTCATAGCATAAATGTGACATATTGATCGTACATTATGATCAGAATCATTTTTGTGTCTCACACACCAGCGAGTCATGCATCTGAGAACATGCTTCGAGGAGAATGTCTTAATGGTCCGTTTATATTGTTCTGTTATTTTTTTATATAAACACAATATAAAAATCCAAAATTAAGCTGTCAACTTCGAAGTCATCAAACACAAATTTGAGAACACATTCAGGTGATTTCCAACACAATCAGTATAGTGTGCAAACACAAACTACTAATACTTAGGTACACAACAAGTGGCCACACTATGCTGAAAAATTATGTTTCGTTTATATAGGCAGTACTTTTTTGTTTGATTAAGTAAATGTATAGCACTAAGTGCTGCTGAATATCTACACACGCTGTGATTTTGAGTTGCTTTAACATGTATTTGAATAACACCCCTAACATGCTCTAAAAAGACAATTCAGTAACATATTTTTTTTTCTCAACAGAAGTCGATTGCACACGTCTTCCTATGTTATTTTGTATTACTGAGAAAGCATTGATTTGAAATATGTTCAATATAAAAATAGCTTAGATGTAGTGAACTACTTTTACCATGTTTCTGTAGCTTTGTTTGCTACATTTCTCATGTAGTAACTTTAGTAAAGTAAAGTTACATTTGATGAAGAATAACTATTAGTAGCTTGCACAACACTGGTTTTTATGTTGTAAGAGAAAATTAAATAAACAAACAGAGCACTCAGAGTAAAACCTTCTTATGCACATATGAAAACATGAACTCTCCTAGAATTAAATGGATGCAAGAATGGATGCATGTGACCTTACAAATGGAGGCTGGCTAAGTGCTAGTTTGTCCTTGCTACACATGCAAGTGCTCCCAAAAATACACTAGTCCTTGGGTTGTACTAGGAGTGAAATGTTGCTGATGTGTTTCAGAGCACACAGAACAGGACCTGTTTTACTGTACATTTACAGGTATGAATCAGAGCACTCAGTCATATAAAGCCTCCATTTTACAAGGGTTTAGATGAAGCCTTTTAAACAAAAGTGTCAAGCTCTGTCAATCTTCCCTATTTAAAGCCATTACCAAGAAGCCATGCGCCTTGACATTGTGATGAGTGAAGTCTAACAGTCTTCTTTGACAGAAAGCCATCTTTTTCATTACTGAATGCTTCTCATAAAGAAGAAAAAGCTGAGATGAATGGGCTAAGGGAAGGCTAGGTGAATCATTAATGGCATGCGATTGATCAGCATTGGTTATCTTGTTAGAAGAATCACACAGATTCCTGTGGTTGTGTTCATGTTAAGACTCAAAGGCTTATGTTATAGTGTTGATGCAACGTGTATCCCCTTTGATGCTGAGAAATATCACTGAATTAATAATGATGCCATTCTGCCTAAATGAGCATTCTTCAACAAGCTCTTGTCATTCGCTTTTGGGCCTGGATTGCTTTAATTAAAGAAAGTTTGCAGGCAATGGTGGCGAATGAATTCATTAACACACTGTGGGTACATTTTCACAGTTGGGTTTTGTCACAGTTGGATGTTTACTCTGGTGGTGGATATTTTTATGTGTGTGACCAGATTGTTTCCTAAAGGATGTGGAAAATTTAAAACTCCCAATTGCATAGCCTTTATTGAGATTCAACTTCCAACTTTTGAGTTGTTTTTTTAGTTTTAAAGTGATTATGTCAATGCAGATTCAAAAACAGAACTTTGTGATGTTTCAATAGATAAAGTAGACAAAGGAAAGAGATTTCAAATAGATTATTACTTTAAATAGTGTCTGACTATGAATCAATCTTTTCAATTATACTGTAACACATCTGCGTAATTGATCTTTGTTCTGTTTAAAAACAAACAAACCAAGTACTCGGTTCAATAAAAATAAATATGAAATATCAAGCAGAAATGAAAATGTTGTTTTTTATGAAAATATTGACATCGTTGATAACTACTTTTACCCAAAGCATCTTTTACTGTTTCTGATCGAGCAGTACTGCAGAGTTCCATCTATCTTGTCAGTCTTTCTCTGTGCCTGATGTGTTTTTCTCTCCATTTTAGTTCGATTTACTTCAACAGGCCAAAGTAATCTCTTCAATCTCTTGCTTTTAGTCTCCCTAAACTAATTGCACACAGCCTGCCAGGGTTTGGGTGATGTAGAGGTCAGGACAAGCTGCTCTTTCTTCTCATTTTTCGATAAAAATGTGTTAATAAATGTTTAAAGTTTGAGAGCACTGTGGTTATTTTTCCCTCTGCACATTAATTCATTCTCTCTCTGCAACATAGAGTGTCACTCCTTCTCTTTAGTTATGTTTAAATAATTGATGTGTATGGATACATTACTCAATACTCACTGATGAGATCATGGAAAACAGTTATGACTCCTTTTTTTAAACTTTAAACTTGTGTTTTGAGAAAACAAGATGAAAGTGTTGGTTCACACACCTTCATATAAAACAACAATTCAACAAGAGATAATACATCTGCAAAAAAAACCAGTTTAAACTTGAATATAGTTAAATGCTTTTAAAACTATTCATGTCATAACCGTTCAACAACTTACAGCATTCCAATAAAACCACACTTATGACAGAATCAATTATACTACATTCGATTGCCAACGGTAATGCATTAGAGAACGCAGTGAACTAATCTTCTATGTTTCCAACATGTCATTTGCTCAATGTTCAATTAAAGATTGTTTGTCTTTTTTCCACAGTGTTTTTTTGTCTCTGTAAAAATGATGCGCTATGCTATTATGTCTGACTCATTTCTTTTCTGATCATTGGCCATCACATCCAGAGGCTTTTGGATTTAATGAATGCAGTGTAATGAGTCAGGCGATTATGAAGAGAAATGTTTTGGGTGCATTTTCTGGAGCTTAATCATTTGGTTTGTGTCTGCTATTTAAACAGCAGATGCGGCATTGTTCAGCATCTGCCTGAAATGAATGGAAGCAGACAAAAATTAAAACTCTTGACGGTGAATAGCTGAATTAGGTATGTGTTTGTATGTTCTCTGTCTGTTTATGAAAGTCAATGCAATCAATAAGAAGCAGGTTATTTGACTCAGAAATAGCTGGGGGAGTCTTATTGTTAAGTTATTAGATTCATTGTCCGTCATTAAGGAGTTTCTGGTTTGTTCTCCACAAAAATGTAAAATGTTAAATTTTTTTATACACACATGCACACCCACACGCACACACGCACACCCACACATATATGCGGCTGGGAGGGCATCTGCCGCATAAAACATGTGCCAGAGGAGTTGGCGGTTCATTCCGCTGTGGCGACCCCGAAAGGGAAAAATGCGGCATATGTTTTACGCAGCGGATGCCCTTCCCTGCCGCAACCCATCGCTGGGAAACATTCACACACTCCCTCATTCACACTTTAACACTATGGGCAATTGTTCTTATTCAATTCACTTATTCCGCATGTCTTTGGACTTGTGGGGAAACCGGAGCACCCGGAGAAAACCCACGCGATCACGGGGAGAACATGCAAACTCCACACAGAAATGCCATCTGCCCCAGCCGAGCCTAGAACCAGCGACCTTCTTGCTGTGAGACGACCGTGCTACCCACTGCGCCACCGTGACGCCTTGCTTTAAACATGTCATCTGTAATTTTCTCATTAAGCTACAAAAATGTTATTAAATTAACAGTTCCACTCTACCTCTGTGCTAGTTCTCTGAAACAACTCCGCAAGAAAGAATTAATGGAGTAAAATTAGAGCTAAACATAACAATAAAGTCTGTTCCTTAAGAGCAGTTAAATATTCAAAAAAGGTGATTTAATAAATCACATAAATCACATCTTTTCTCCTAGTGTTCTTTATTTTTATGTATTAGAAAACCATTGGATCAGAAAATCTAAATTACTCCGACTACAAACCTGACCGGGGTATCCCCAGTTTTCTGTGTCATTATGTCCTGTCCTCTCTTTTGTCCTCCCCCTCTATAAATCCTCTGTCTTATGCCCGATCCTCTCTTTGATATTCTACTGTGTTTATGATAATAATAATATTAATAATAATAGTAATAATGAAGGCTTTCAAAATATATTACGCGCCTATGTCTTCCCGACCACCACCAAACACAACTCACCAGTCACTCACATCCATACTGGGCAATGTGGGTGAAGTGGGTTGCCCAGGGTCACAACAGCAGAATGGACCTGGTGGGGATTGAACCGCTAACATTACGCTTACAGGAGACCACCTCCACCACCGCACCATCTTCCACCCCAGTGTTATCTTTTTGCACTGTGTCTATTGTTCCATGTTTTCGGCGTCCTTTGTCTTGTCCTCTCTCCTTTTGTTCTCTTCCCTGTATCCTCTGTCTTGTGTCCTCTTTTTTTGGTGTCCTTCGCCTTGTGCTAGTCGCTCTCTCTTTTGTTTTCTACCTCTTTCTTATGTCCTGTCCTTCCGTTAATGTTCTTTCCCATGAGTTCTGTGATCTCTATCTTGTGTCGAGTCTGTAGTGTCCCCTGTTTTCTGCCTCTGTCTTGTATCCTGTTGTTTCTCATATTTTCTCTATCCCTGCATGCTACGTCCTTTGTTCTGTGTATTGTCCCCTGTTTTTTGTGTTCTGTTTTCTCCCCTGTGTCTTATCCTCTCCCATGTGTCCTCAGTCCTATGACCTGTGCCCTTTTTCATGTTTCCCCTGCATGGAGACCCCCTCTGCCCTCCTCTGTTTTCTCTTTCTTCTTTTATTACTCTTCCCCATTCTTTATATTTCATATAAAGCTTATATAACTTATATAATTCTTAAATAACTTATATAGCCTGTGTTATCTCTTCAACGTTATTGTGTTATTTTTTGTACAAACACTGGAGAGTAGCCCTGTACCACAACAATCTCCGAGTATGTGTGCACATGCACACTTCGCAATAAAGATTTTTATGATTCTGATCCTAATTAAATTCATTATTACATTACATGTTCATCATTTTAAAAACAAAAACCATATGAATTACTATTTTGAACTTACTTTAGCTCATTTCTTAGGTATAGTAACTACAAAAATAATGTAACAGAGAATATTTTTTATTCATAGCAGTATAAAGAGCTTAGATATATAGTGTTCAAATTTTGTATGTACATTCTATATTAGAAAACAATGAAAGTATGTAGTTCTCTATAAAAGAACATAGTTCGACGCAGAAGAGTACAGGTTATATAAAGACACATCTTAGAAGAAAAAGAAACAATGCTTTTTCTTGCTTCCAACATGTACTCTGCAATTCAGAACATGCTTGAGAGAAACAGGTCAATCACAATACACTTAAAGCTCACTTTAACACAGAGTTTGTAATCATCCTTCACCAAGTATCAGCTCAATTTTCCTGCGCTGTGATAATGATACTTTGATGTTTGTATTGTTATGGGTGTTGTAAGGCACAAAGCAAATGTTAAGGTGCTCTTCACCTTTCCCTGCCCTGATACATACTGAAGAAAGATAGCAGCAGGTAGAATCCGACAGCTGCTGTAAACATGTCACAGTGTCAGAAAAATCGCACAGCATCCAAACCCCATCTTTCCAGTAGGCTGTCAAAAAAGCCAAAAATTTGACATTTGGAATCACATGGAAATAGTACTGATCTGCACTGCACAGCTGGAAACGTTGTTCCAGAAGTACTGTTCCCACAATTTATTCTCTTCTTAGTCTCACCCATGTTTCCATTATTTTCCTGTGACTTCACCTCTCAGCCTTCTTTTTTTTTGTCAATTGTCAGACCTTTGAAGCTCAGGCTGAATGGTATTTGTATGTTTGAGCATGTGTGTGTTTGTGTTTTTTCTCCGTGACGGTGGGTTATGAGAAAATCAGAGTTGGAGAGGGACAGCTAGCATCTCTTCAGACATTACTTGACCTTTCTGTCTTTCACAATCACACACATGCACACAGACCCACGCCGGGGCATCAGGTGGATAGTTGTGATTTCAGATTTGGCACAAACATTTTCAGGTGGTTTATCTACTCTTGAAATAAGATGGAAATCACAGAGTTGTCAGTAAACCCTTTGTATCTTGATGTGTTGTTTATAGCTGTGAAAGCTTGCTCAAAATATCCTTGTACACAGTGCAAATATGAGCAAGTAAATAAGGTACCAAGGGATCTGAGAAGGGTTTGGCAATAATATCTATACTTTCACTATGGATACTTGTGTAGCACCTTCTCATTAACTCACTTTCTCAGGTTGCGTTAATGCTTAATTTTAAATTAAATATTAACATGTATGTTACATACAGTATACATTGTTCTATATCTCATCAATGACACAGTATGTTTACAATACTTACTCTTCTTAATCAAAATAAATTTTGTTTAGCCATCTTTTGATTCAAGTATGCCCAATTAGAATAACAAAACTTGTAACTGGGAACAATTTTTAGCAGTATTCTTTTCTTTCAAAAGCTCAAAGAACTTAATAAACAGATAATATATTGTAAATAAAGCAAATGTTTACCTTTGTGCAGCTTGCCAATTTACATGTTGCATCTTTAGGTAATGGATCAGCATTATAAATAATTTGTTTTCATATTTGGACTTTGCACTTTTGTCAAATATGTAATTTTTTTTAAATATTCATTTAAAAATGTATGCAAATGATTGAACATTTAAACAAATGTCTGGCTTAATTTGCTGCTATACACTGGAAACAAATCTGTAAAAATACAGGACAGATGCAACAAAGATGACAAACATTTAATTCGTTAGTTTAGATTTTTTTAACATTAAACAAGTGCTACATTTTTTTTTTGTAAAATTACAGAAGTGCAGTGTAATGGCTAATTTGCAGTTAGGTTGGACATGTCTCTTTTACTCTTTATGTTTAAAACTTTAAGCTTTAAAGCAAATAAGCATCAATTAAATTCACATTACATTCTTTGCAGCGAGGTGGTTATGAAAGCATCTGTATGGCGAGGAAAAGCAAGTTTACCCTAACCCTAACCCTGACTAATGTGTTGGCTCCCTTGATCTCCTCTGGAAGCTCCTCTGGGCAGCATGGTAACTAAAGGATTTTTTTTACCCTGATTGGAATTAACCTGTGTTACATCTAACTTATTTGACCTGAGGGATCTCAGTTCCCTGTTTGGTGTGCATTCACTGAACATGTCTAGTGGAGCTAAGTTATGTTTGGACTTTTATACGAGCAGCAGAACTTTAAAATAATTTCTGAAGGAGATCAGCAGCCAGTGTAGAGACTTAAGAACTGGAGAAATGTGTTCTGACTTTTTAGTTTTGGTTAGAACTTCAGCCGCTGCATTCTGAACAAGTTGTAGTTGTTTAATGGTCTTTTGGGGTAGAACAGTGAGAAGAGCATTACAGTAGTCCAGCCTGCTGGAAATGAAAGCATTAATTAGTTTTTCTAAATCTTGTCTGGAAACAAAGGATCTGATTCTTGCAATGTTTCTAAGATGGTAATAAGCTGATTTGGTCATTGCTTTGACGTGGCTATTGAAATTGAGATCAGAGTCCAGAATCACCCCAAGATTCTGTATCTGTAATTCTTATTTTTACTAATTACTACTTACTCGTGTGTTTTGTGTAATTTATGTATGCACCAAGGGCCTGAGGGTAACGCAATTTCAATTCTCTGTATGTATGCAGAGTCACGGTGGCGCAGTGGGTAGCGCGGTCGTCTCACAGCAAGAAGGTCGCTGGTTCGAGCCTCGGCTGGGTCGATTGGCATTTCTGTGTGGAGTTTGCATGTTCTCCCCGTGATCGTGTGGGTTTTCTCCGGGTGCTCTGGTTTCCCCACAAGTCCGAAGACATGTGGTATAAGTGAATTGAGTAAGAACGATTGTCCAGTGTTAAAGTGTGAATGAGTGTGTGTGAATGTTTCCCAGCGATTGGTTGCGGCTGGAAGGGCATCCGTCGCATAAAAAACTGCTGTGGCGACCCCGAAAGGGAAGAAAGTCGACATGAAAATTGATGTATGTATGTATGCACTGTACATGTGGCAGAATTGACAATAAACACACTTGACTTGAAGATTCCCGACCTGATTGGTAGTTATTAGACCCTTGGCAGCGAGATACGTGTTAACCTTAACAACCGCGCTTTTGGTTTTGAATGCAGTGATTTCAGTTTTGTCCTTGTTTAATTGAAGAAAGTTGTTTTGCACCCAAGGCATTGGCAGAGAGAGTTTATGGGGTTGTAGTCATTCAGGGAGATAGCTTGATAAATTTGGGTGTCATCAGCATAACTGTACTATGATATTTGGTTTCTTCTCTTCATTTGACCCAGTGGAAGCATGAACAGGTTAAATATTAGATGAGCAAGGATTGAGCCTTGAGGGACTCCACATGACACTGCAGTCCACTTTGACATGTAATTACCTAAATTTACATAGAAACCTCTTCCTTCTAAGTACAATATTAACCAGTTTATCACAGTTCCTGTAAGACCAACATAGTTTTCTAGTCTATCGAGAAGGATTTTGTGGGTGACTTTATGTCGAAGGCAGCGCTCAGATCGAGTAGAACCAGGACACTCACTTTTCCTGAATCGGTGTTTAACCAGATGTCATTGATTATCTTCAGTAGAGCTGTCTCTGTGCTGTGATGATCTCTGAAACTCGACTGGTAACAATCCATGTGTTCATTTAGGGTCAGTAACTCAATCAGTCAGTTTGCTAATCTTTTCTATAATTTTACCAATGAAAGGGAGATTTGAGATGGGTCTGTAGTTGCTCAGCCCAGTATTATCCAAGTTTGTCTTTTTCAATAGCGTCTTTACCCCTGCAGTTTTTAGGCATTTGGGGAAAGAGCCAGAACACAAGGAGGTGTTTTTAACTTCTATAAGGGGAGATTTTGTATCTGCATGGCACAGGTATGATAAGTTCAACCTGAAGAGCACCAGATGTCCATTCTAGCCTATAATAGCACACAGAGAAGAACAAGAGAATAACGTTGCTGCATTTCCCTTCACACTGGGCCGGTGTTTCAGCCGGCTATCAGAAAACACTTTACATTGAAGAGGTTGAGACCTGGTGCTTTACAGGAGCAATGAAGGGTTTCAAAGTCTCCAAATCAAAACAATAAGTGGAGAAACGGTGAGAATGAGTTTGCAAAAAAAAAGAAAGATAATTAGCACCCAAGAAGAAAAAGCTGGTTGTTTTTTTTTCCTCAGTCTTTTCATTCTGGCACTCGCTAATGTGAATACGAAAGCAATTTGTCATGAAATAATTATTTTGCTCTCAGGAAGGTTCTTTGTCTAATTCTATCCATACGTCAGAGTGCACAATGCTCTTTCTATGTTGCTGTGAATGAGGCAAATCAAAATCAATCAGCTTTGAATGGATTTGTACATGCTTGACCCACTCTTCTGATCGAGAGCGTTAAAAATAGGAGATTTTGCCTGTTTGTGCATGAGTAGTAACAATCAGATGATTCCTCTCAAGTGCTTTTGTGTTAGTGCACAAATATATGGATGAATTAAATATATTTGAAACCTTCCATTCTAAAAGATCACTTTTTAAAAGTGTTTTATAATATTAGTTAACTTATTAAATCATATTTGAACAGTTTGAACAAAACAAACTCAAATAAGAAACCGGAAGAAACAAGAGCTATACACAGGCAAGAAACAACAAGAGATAAAAACACAACAACAATACAAGCAAGAAAAAGCAGGTGCTATAATGAACATACAAGCAAGAAACAACAAGAACAACAAACTATTAGAGCCAGAACCTTAGTAAGCAAGAACCCTTACACACCTATGCACCTGCTGCTAGCAGGGGATCTTTAATTTGAAGTACACAAGCACAACATAATGATGTGCAGTATTGTGTTACATTTGAAGAGTTTTCAGCTCACCTATTTCATTTGACGGATTTCGTGTTTCATTATATGATAAAACATTTTTGTACAGTTAATGTGTGCTTTCAAATCTATGTAAAAGTACTATTCGCTGGCTTGTACGACAAAACTTAAAGAAGGGACATCTCATTTATAATTGGAAATTAAATTGAATGGCAAAGCAATTTTATTTGTATAGTACATTTTCATACACATCGGAAATTCAAAGTGCTTTACAGAAGAATAGAGATCTTAAATAAAACAGGCAATAAAACAAATCCTAGATAAAAGCAAGGGATAAGACAATTAAATAAAGCAATGAAAAATTCATAGCATAAAGGAAAAACAGAAGTTTAAAGGGGCAGTGCTGTTCGGACAGCAGTGCTCAGTCGGTAAACACACATTTAAATAAATGTCTTTTTAGTCTATATTTAAATGTGACTACATTTTTAGCTCCTCTAATCTCTACTGGAAGGTGGTTCCAGCTACGAACATCATAATAACTGAAAGCAGACTCTCCCTGTTTGGTATTTCTTACTGATTTGAACCTAATGATCTTAGAACTCTGTTTATTTTGTATTGTAGTGTCTGGTTGGACCTCTGTTTTAGGGATTGGTGCAGTGACATCACGGGGGCGGGACAATGCATGCATATCATTATGAGTGCTTCCAAAACTAACTCTCTGCGAGATTGCTCTTGCAAGAAGTGGGGTTCTTTATTGTTTTTTTTTTTATTTACCAATATTGATGATTTGCCAGTCTATACATGCTATTGGTATGCTGATCCTCAAATGTGGCCAATAATCAAATTCTTATTTGACTTTGACATGACATCCCTTACTCACAAGAGCTGTGGAGTATATATTATATTATATTATATTATTCAAGAAACCAAAGCGAGGTCATGTAACTCCCCTTTTCATCACTCTTCATTGGCTGCCCATTGCAGCTCGGGTTAAAGTAAATGGTTGACGCTGGCATACAAAACTATCTCCAAATCAGCCATTGTTGACCACCTGCCCTCCAGAAGCCTGCGCTCAGAGAAAGAACAGCGAATCGTGGTTCTGTCCCACAAAGGCAGAAGATCTCTCAGCAGAACCTTCTCTCTCACTGACTCTGGCTACTGGAACAAACTCCTGATCCAGTCAGTAGAGCAGCAACACTAACCGCTTTCAAAAAGCAACTGAAAACTCTTCTCTTCAGGGAATACCTACAATAAAAAATACTTTCTTTTTTCCTCCTCTGTCTTTATCTTCTTCCTCTATTTCCTCCCTGCTTTGGTTTATTGATCAGTTGATACAATTTCTATTATGAGAAGTAGAGATAGACTTTGACGGTGTAAAAGGTTGCATATTGTCTCTCCCCTAACAGGGCAATGCTACGCACATTTTTGGGCCGGTAAAAATAATAATAATAAAAAAACATTATCGGCCATGACGACAATGATTTTCCTAACAGACACTTGACTAGTCCAATGAAATCAAAGGCCCCTCTCTCCAGCCTCTGACCAAGTTTATAAATCTTTCGTTTGCGCCAGCCTTTTGTTAAAAGAGTTTAACAGTCTCTGAAAACAGGCCTTTATATGTTTAATCTCAGATTTAGTGTAATTTTAAACAGTCGAAATAACAGAGTTTGCAGTCAAAGTACAACAATTCTGTAAGTATGTCAGCAATGTTTCTGCATGGGTATATAAACTTGTATTGAGGTTATTAAATGCGGAGCCAATCATGTCCATGCACATTCTCCCCTCTCTGACAGGGGCGCGTTTGTCCCAATGAAACCTATTACTAATTTTATCACTAATATCTGCAGCTGGAATGAAGAATGTTACGGTGCGCCTGTCTAAAGTTTTAACTCCACTTTAACAGTTTTAAACCAGACATTCAAAATTGAAATAAGATTGATGCCTTTAACAGCACAATTTTGGCTGCTCTTACTAATTTGTGACTGCCAACAGCTAAAAACATGATAATGAAATATCCGAGATGCTATTCTGAAGGTAGGTCTGAGTTCATATAAACAGCCATTCATTCATGATATTCTCTTGAACGCTCTCATGCTTATTGACAGAGCATCTGATATTGTCAAAAATACTAAACACTTTTACATGTCCATAATTGACATAAAGGAAGACCACCGTGAATTAACCATGAAGACCACCATGACTTTATTTAAAATGCATTAATAAAAAAAAAAACTAATGAATTGTGCATTAATTTGGTGGTGTGCAGGGATAAAAACAAATATGTATTAGTACAACAGAAAAAAATTGACACCTTTGTATTTTAATGTGATGTGATGTTTAGATATGATGGTTTGGAAAGGAGGACCCAAATGCAGCGGAGTGATGCTTAGAAGTTTAATTTAAAGACAAACAAAAACCGCTACTCAAGAACACTTGGACAGAGTCCAAACTTAAAGAAAAAGAGGAAAGGCTCGCAGATGGAGATGCAGCTCCGGGTGTCAACTTTCAGGCACCTGACGACCAGCACGACAGGTGACTCCTTTCTCCACAGACACAAATAGACAGGGGTACTTCTGGACGGCACAAGAAACACATACAGTTTGAGTACATACAGGTATGGAACAGCCACTAGCGAAACCCCTTCATAGAGCAATAATTCACACTCTGGCAGTGAAACGGCTCAGGTTAATCAGAGCACAAGCAGCACACGTGAAGGGAATGAGAACACAGACAGGTGACGAGAGGAAGAAAAACACACCAGACTATCACAAGATCATTAGTATAGCATAGTTTGAAATGTAACTTCAATCAGAAAGAACACGTCATTGCTGATGTAAAAAATTGACTACATGAATGACAGTAAACCTGTGGCTCAGTAATCGTCGTATGTGCCATTGCCTTTTTTGGACTTAGTCTGGCCCTACCTTTTGGTGATAAAAGCATGGACTAATTTCTGTAGATCCTGACTGGATGCGCTTACCTAGAGCTTATTCTCTCAAACACACAGCTCACCTCTCACATTTGTGTCTTTTCATGTTCATTACTGATAGAGAAATATATATTACTGTTAAAGAGTGCTTTAAAATTAACGCAAAAGTGCTGTGTTCTGAGAGGATAAAGCTGCTTATGCAGTCTCTTGCTCAGAGAGAAGAGACCAGAAGATATCAGAGAAGAACCAGACTTTTCTAATAGGGAACGTGTGCAGTTTTTGTTACATTCAGGAATTAATAAAACTCTTAATAACAACAAATGTAAAAATAAAAAGTGTGTTTGTGTTTCCATTCATTTGTCTGTCCTCTTGAGCTTCATCTTGATAAAAAAAAAAAAAACATGCTTCACAGAGAACAAAGAAAAGAACTAGAAATGGAGCTTGGGAAGCTAAAACTGCTGTTTTACATGGTTTGTTTGCCAGATAGCAAACATTGTGGGTTTATATAAGTGAGTGGATGCTTATCCTTTTCTTCTGTATTAACAAGCCCCACACACAGTGTGAGTTGCTTCTGCGCCACCGTGTTTCAGGGAACGACTTCACAGAAGCACCATCTAGTTTTCAGGAGAGGGGGTATATGCACCTTAAGAAACAACAGCTACAGCTACAAGAACAAGTGGTGCAAAAAACCTAGAAAGGCAAGAGCAAGAATCAACAACTGAGTGAGAAAGAACAGCAGCAATAGCAGCAGTAACAAGTTCAAAATGTTAAACAATGGCAGTATGCAGCAATGGAAAAAAAGCAGCAAACATCAAGAACAATTTGTATGTGTTTTTATGAGTTTGGAAGACACTCAAAGCAAAGATGTGAAATAAACATAAACGTGTTCAAAATGATATTCTTGTGGAAAAAATATAGAAATTTGATTGGTTATTGAATGCAGCATAGACCCATCAGAATGGGTGGGATTCAGAGGATCGTTATTTTGAACAAAATGAAATGTAAATGTTTGTAAAACTTTTATTTGTTTATATAGTAATGTTTTCTATGGTGAATCTAATAAAGTTTTGTGCTCAGGGCTAGTAGCCATTGAGTGGAACAGAAATCCTCATCCAGAAAAAAAAAAAATCTTCCCTTCCTGTCTGGATCATGATTCGTTGTACTTGGTCAATCACCACAACCACCCTGGCTTGACCAGGAGTATAACTCCTACATACTTTTTCTTAGTTTGTGTGTGTGTGTGTGTGTGTGTTCAAGTATAACATTTTATACAGTAATCAGATGAAATGATGAAACACACAGACATTCTTACCGTCTTTAATGAAAATCGAACATCCCCATTTTACTCCATCCATTGTAAACTGCTGTTTCACAAACTTGAGGAGCAGGAAAAATTCCATTCACCTCTGCAGTCTTTAGTCATGACCTTTCCACCATGATTACAGAAAAGCCAAGGCGCCAATTATGCATCCACAAGCATGGAACAGCTAATTAGAGCATTGATAAAACCAAACATTAACCCAGTGAGGATATTCACAGCTTCTGTTAAAACAAATTGTTTATCACATTAGTGTGGTAGCGGATAAAACAGTACATATGCTGACTCCAAATCATTGCTTTCCATCAGTTTGAAAGCATCGTCTCAGCTGTAAGCTCGCTGTTATTTGAACAAGACATTACTGTAGATTTACATTTAAAAACAAAATAGAAGATTAGTTCTCATAGGTTGACTTTTCTAAAAGTTTTGAGCTTTCTTTCAGAGGTGAGTTTATTTTATTAGATGTTAGTAATTCAGAGTAAAGCACCATCCCCTCCCAAGCACTATTGTGACTTCAATATCTCGTACTCGTTTCGCCCAGTGTTTCGAACACGCTCTTGTGGTGTATGTGTGTAATATGTATTTGCTACCTTCATGGTTAGGAGGGTTAAACACACAGGGACCACAAAAGATGAAGGGCTTGCTCACAACTGTCTCCTAGAATGATTTATGAACAGCAGCAGCCCCTCATAACACACACGCACACATTCAGCATAAGGAAAAGCACAGTACCCTTGGTAAAAGAGTACTGGAGATCGATAGGACTGTGGTTTTATTGAATAATCACAGGACCAAGCTGGTTTATTTAGCCGATAAAGGTCAGGGTTTAATAAAGATGGGTCATTGCACAATCACAGATGAAAAGAAAACTTTCTGGGTCTTTGTGACTTTGGTTGGATACTTTTTTTAAGTGGATCAGGACATCTATGAAAAAATTGCATTATCAAAATGGTTAGAGATGTGATATTTCCATTTAACTTTTGAGCAAACAAGGCAAAAAAAAACAACTTCTTAGTTAAAAGTTTAAAACGTGTTGTCATGTTTTTTTTTTCTTTTCGCGAAATTTCATATCATCTAGTTGTTTTCTGGGTAGAAAGGGACCTAGGCAGCTTTACACTGGGCCATTTGAAATTTTTACATTATTTACTTACAGAGCTGGCCCAGGCTGTGTCACATTACACAACTTTGAATTTTCAGCCTTTGTTGTTGGCACTGGCTCATGGTAACATCTGCCAATGGTTTATTTAATTTAGTTTTTGTCTGTATTTCTAATATAATTGTACTTTTGTCTGATTTTTAAATTGTATTTTGTATTATATAATAGTCCAACAAATCTTACCAGAATTACACAGCTCAAAAAAAATTTATTAATGAACTTAATTTTTCCAAGTCTTTACCTAAAGGCAAACGCACTTGAAATCCTTTCCATGTGCACTGTAGAGTAATTAGTCTTAAACACTTTAATACTTGAAAATAAAGAAGAAATAATTGGAGCAGATTTTGGAAAGCAATATATAAATGTCACGATCCTCATAAGAGATTAGGGTAGTAGCAGAACCCAAATGCACGACAGCCAGAGGTTCGGTCAGTTGCTTTATTATAAAACAGAAAGTAACAACACAAAATAACCCACGAGGGGGAAAACCTCCAATAACTAAAGTAACGTAAACAGATAAGACTATGAGAAGACTAAAACAGAACAAAGACTACAGCAAGATTGAATACATTTAACAGCCCGAAAGGTGTGACAAACATTAATGCAGCAACACTGAACGAAAGAAGAAGGGGTCTTATAAAGAGAGACAATTAACCTAAACGAGAACAGACACAGGTGACTTAATTCAACTGAACCGGGGATAATTAGACACAGGTGGAAAACAATCAAGACAGGAGTGAATTTACAAACTGCAAAGAAATAAACAGAAACAAAACTCTATAATGATGAAAAACAAGACTAGATACGAATAAAAACCAAAAGGGGAAAACCCATACACAACCCTGACAATAAATCAATATAACAAGCAATATACACACTTAATACTTGTGCATTTATTCTCAGTCATTCCCATATGTACACCATATATCATTATGTAGTTAGACCATCAGGAAATTAAACATGAATGGTTTTGGAACAATAATGTTAGGATCCCTAATCTCATTCTGCTGGAATAATAAATACATTTGCTGCAGGCACATCAAAAAGTACAGGACAATAGTTCCAGCAAGTTTCAAGTGACATGCAAAAACTATGTATTACTCCAAAGAGGAAATTAGCATTTTTTTGAAGTTATTTGCTTGAATTAGTTTTTTCACAAGGAATTCATGATTGCAAAGTGCACTGCTAGTGAAAGCTGTTCATCATGCTGGATATGTTGTTAAAAATAGGACACTGTAAGCTTCTCCACCTTCTGCTGCCATATTACAGCAGCAAGGTTACCTTATTATTTATGGCAAATGGATAGTATATTTTAAAAGATAACATTGTCTAGCTGCACGATGTAACGATCAGACATTTCAATTTGAGAATTATGCTAATTATTTGCAACTAAAATGCATCTGAAGTCAAAATTTTGACACTAAGCTATGCTAAAAATGTTAATACCAGAGTTAAAGCGTAGCTAAAAACCCAACTTATTATCTTTGCTTTGTTCACACTGAAAAGCAGACCTTTGATTTGTAACAGCAAAAATCTGCTACAAAAATTATCTGCTACCAAAAATCTGCCCATATCCGCATCAAAACCGTTATCCTCGGTTATCTCTCAAAGTATCTGGCTCTCCTTCTAGCACACATCAACTATAAATACAGTAATTATTTTACACTACAATGCTAGTTTATCGGCTAAAGCTGGAATAGTGTCCTTAGATTACCAATACAAGTAGAAATCGTGAAATCCAGATGATTATCTTCCTCTTTTCAGACTCTCTTCAGAGCAAGATCTGTTTGGTCGTTGTGTTTATATAAGGCATGTGTGCTGACAAAAACCCGTAGGTGTACAAAAATTGTGACTAATTTTCACTTTTTTTTTGTTGAGACTGTCCCCCAATAATTCACCTCCCTTATCTAGAGCAAGCTGATTGGTTGGAGTAAGCAAATTTCAGCAGATTTTTCAACTTCTGAATTATCCGTAGTGTTGCCAGATTGGGCATACTTTTAGTATGTGCTTGTCATGGTTTTATAAAGTGTGGGCTGCTTTTAAAAAACATATTAATATTGTTTTAAAATTGTGTTATAAAGTGTAAGGAAAACACATTGATTGACATAAAACAGCAATAAATATATTTCTATGTATTTAAATATATTAGTAAAAAGTAGAAAATAGACTTGCACTTTACATGTAATTACATTTTTTTAAGAATATAGAAATGTATACCTTAAAACATATTTGATTTTGGCCCCTATACTATTTATTCTATTTTGACTTTACATATAAAAGATTCGCCATTTCTGGTTTACATCATTACATTGTGAACAAAGAGTGTTTATTTGAATGTGAAAGTAAATTTTGTCTTTCTACAATATTTGAATTAATAATTTGATTTAAACTGTTTTATGAAACATTGTCTTAACAGAATCTATCCTGCTATTTATTTGTAGATGAAACATTTTTTTAAATAGACTTTAATATTGAAACCTTTGTGTGCCATAAAATCAGAGTGGACTCAATCATAACCTTTCGCTCAACATGTTAACATTTGCTCATGCTTTAAAAAAATAAATTACTCTTGTAAAAACATGCAGCCAGTAATATTACTACAAATGAATTATTAGCATTACTCTGAATGTTGTGTACCATTCCTGTAGTGAAAAGCTTGACGGTGTAATTTGTGAACCATGTCTTCATGCTGTGCTCAGACAGGTCTTTATACGCCATCATTCTCTCATCACTGTAAAATATGCAGATCAGTTTCTGAAAACTGCTGATGTGTCATCACATGTACTGTATGGGTTTGCATAAGCTGAAAAAGTAATAACCCCTTACATACACAAACCTCCACTAACAACGCTGACAAAGCAGGAGTCATCTCCTTCACTGCAGCTTGTCTTCAGCAACCTCCCTTCCATATTTCAGCACCATAAAACACTTCCCGAGCACCCACAGTAGCAGCAACTAGAACCCACTTACAGTTTCCGTTTAATCTCAGCACCTTCTGCATGAGAAGAGTTTTATCACACTGCCCTTTTCATCTGTAGAACCACTGTGAGCCCGTTCACACATTCAGCTAAAACTAAAATATTTAGTAATCTTTTATCCAATATGAACAATACCAGCACATTAGCATATTTTAGCGGGCTATAGATTAAACGAAAAACAAAAGATATGGTATATAGAGACAATATATTGATGAACTCATCATCTGCTTTATGCAGTAAGCCCCTGCCAATCACCCAGCAATCAATGACTAATATTCAGTTGAAAAGTAGGCCCTGTCGATAAAAACTGGTTATTTTGTAAACACGCTTATTTTAAACACAATACGCTGTTTGTCACACATACATGCATTTCACTGTAACTGGGTATTTTTGAAAATAATAATTTTGGTTACAGACAGATATTGGAAGAGTTTGTTATTTATTCAGCACAGATTTTGCTCACAAAGTCCCACGACTAATGGAGGACAGGCAGAGAGTTTGTGCTGTGGTTCTCTTTGCTAAAGCGTATGGACAAAATCTGATTAAGCCTAAGATAAATATGGAAATTTTGAGAGCTAAATAATTGTTAAAGACTAGGGAGAAAAGTTTTGTAAAAAACTTCAGGGTTGAGGAGTGGCTATCCTTTTGCTCTTTTTAGCATTTTTATGTATGTTTTGTTTTCAAGTTTTTTTATAGCCATGGTAGTGTGGACTGGAAGTCCTGAATTTTCAATAGTGAAAAGTTCAATTTATAAATGATTAACTGTCTCTCAATAAAGCATGTTAATGAATGATAATACATTTTAAATGAATCTTGTTAATCATATATAATGGATGCTTACAAACCAAGAATTAAGCCTTTAAAGTTATACTTAAAAACAGTTTTAAAATGTGTAATAACATAGGAAAAATGCTTTATAACTAATTTATTAACCATTTGTTAATGCTTAATAGTGTGTAATTATTATAAATTTCCACCAAAACCTTATATGAAAATCATTTTGCTTTATGAAGTTTATGAAGTGCTATAGTGTGCCCAGCAAGGAATGCTCACCCTGTGGTCTGTATTTTTTTAAGCACCTCCGTGTAGCGATGTGGGTACTGTATTATAACACAGCACTGTGCCTCAAATGGGAAATCAAAAATTGGATATTGACTCTTTGTGTTCATTAAAAATTCCATGATGTTATGTTCGAGTTTATATCAAAAAGTGCTATGTAAATTTCATAATTAATATTAAGTTGCAGTTAACTACTTTTACTTAAAACTGCATACTATTATAAGGTTTATAAAAAAACATTAAAGATTTTAGAAGTCAAATCAAGTTTCTACCTTTTTGAAACTCTATTATCAGCCACAGCCAACTTCCATGGCTGACCAGTAGCTCTTTCCATGGGGGGGGGGGGGGGGCTTCTTCTTCCATCTCACATTTGAACCTAGTCCTACTACTATGGCAACATATGCAAATACTTTCTGATCAATCCAATCAGATTCTTTCAATTGTACTTGGATCATTTTTTTTTATGTGCTTGCTTTATTGATTTACTGGAGGGATGGTGGTGTTTAAA
This sequence comes from Danionella dracula, assembly GCA_900490495.1. Classification (NCBI taxonomy): domain Eukaryota; kingdom Metazoa; phylum Chordata; class Actinopteri; order Cypriniformes; family Danionidae; genus Danionella; species Danionella dracula. Next base: position 12,480,143 of record UELW01000256.1, on the reverse strand, counting down.
TCCAATGTCTCGGTTGGCAGAAGTTGTGATAACATGACATATTCCAACATTTAAGTAAAGCCCCCCTCCCCAAACACATATGCACTACCATTCGAATGCATCATCTCCGAAATTCCATGGCATCCAAAAAGGTTTGCTTCTGGTTGAACCACAGATAAGGAAAAAGTAATATAGGCCTCATGACTAACCAAGCACGCATGAGTAGATTAGACTCTCCCTCATACTCCAAGCCAAACCTCCTGATTGTTATTCCAGGCCACATCTGTTAGAGCTAATAACTAAGGTGCTGCTGGGCTCTGCTCAGAATCCCCCTTCCCTGTTAAAGTAAGCAAACATACACTCACACCCACTACCTCATTACGTTTATCCAGTCTGTTATCAGGATTCCCGCAGCCCTGTTCCAGAACCACCCTGCTCCTCCTCTGAGCAGGACTCAAGGGGAAACTGTGCGCTTGGACTGACATGCTCACAGAGTGTGTGAACACATTGCTGAACTGCATTCGAGCGACTTATCAGAAAAATATTAGGCAGAAATATTGAACCTGTTTGTTTAGGATCCTCCCTCTCACCCAAATTTTTGCGGGATATTTTTATTCCCCTGTTAACACGATGAACGCAGCACTGATGTTATGTTATATATTATGTTTATATTATTGGATTTTAGAATTCAATAACTTTTAAAATATTGATTCACAAACACAGAAGTCTATAATTGTTTTACAATAATGTCAACAGTTTCTCATAATGTGATTTCCATTCTTATAAGCACTATTAATGATGTTTGTAATCACACTAATCAGTTGTGAAAGTTGTACCCTGCTGCACCTACGGGAGATGAGTAAGTGCTGTAAGTTTGAATACTGAGTATCATCAAAGTGAACAAAATATTCTACTATTAATTGTTTTTTTTAGATCACCAATTAATGGATAGATAAAACCTAATTGTTCTTTAATTTATTAAAGGTTTAACAGTACAATAGAAACTTGACAATATTCTAATAAACAACTTACTTTACCCAAAAATATTTTTAATGAAGTGAATGAATGGATTATTCTTCAGTCAGGGCTGCCAGGAGGTTGAATAGACACCTACTGAATCATACAAGTGGGTTTTTTGACAACAGATATATGGAAAATATTACCATAATTACAACCAAATCACATTTTCAACCATCTATGCCCTGGCCAAGTTGTAGTTCAAGAAGTGATTGAATAAACATCTTGGTTGGTTGTTTTACAGTGATGCTGGTCGACTTCCAGTTCTAGACACATCACATCTTTGGCCATAACACAAACAATAATGGATCAGCCCAAATGTTGATTACAACAAGAATATTTTAAATTATGCATCCCCGCATACACATAATTTCCTATAAAGAAGCAGCCTTAAAGAGTTCTTTTACAAAAAAATACAAGCCTGTGAAACTCTCAGTTCAGCTCAGTCACCATAACAACTTTGTGTTACCCTGAATGGCTTATCAACAGGGCTGTTCTGTTTATCACCCTTCCATCGCCCTCGTCTCCAGGGTTACAACACTTTTATCATCACACCAACATTCGAAACATTTAGTCACCTCTGCTGGTTTACGTCCTTCAACTAGATTCTCAGTCGGACACATAGTAGTCACTCATTTAGTAATGTGTAACTAAAAAGCTATAATCAGATATTAGATGTTGTAAAAGATTTAATCAAGTCTATAGTTATAGATGTTTTTTTTTTTTACGGTATTATACGAATATTTACATTAATGTTCCCAAATGTATGTAGAGAAAATAAAACTTGTAAAAAATATTGTAGGAATACAACTGCTAATAAAATAAAATACAGTGGTACTTGGAGAAACGAATGCTTCATGCTACGGAAAATTCAAGACATGAAAGCCCACGCGAGAAAATTTTGTTTCATGATACGAAAAAAAAAATGAAGATATGAAAAACATGTGTGGGAAATACATATGCATACATATTCAACAATTGAAATTTGGCCGAAAGAGAACACTGGGCATCACGAGACTACATTCAACGCGCCATCAAATGCTCTCCTATTGGTCAGTTCCATCCCTGATGCTCTGTGTTCATGCAAAACATCCTGCTCTCCTATTGGTCGCCTAACACCTGACGGCTTCACGGAAGAGCTCTCCCTGTCTTCATGCATGCTTTAAGCTTTGTGTTGGTGCCCTAAACTTGTGAATATTTTCTTGTTGCTTTTTTGGGCAGCATATTTTTTATGATCATAGCTCTCCTCCTCTACAATCCGTTCTCCTGACCTACAACCTCCGACACTTCGTCACATTGCCTCACTCGAAAGGTAAGGTAAAGGTATTTTTCATTTATTAAGATTCTGTTTTCATAGTTTTATTATTATTTATTAGATTTATAATGTGAACTTTGAGGATGGAGGAATCCCACTTTATCTTTCTCTTGTTTTCCATGTTATTTTCAATGTTTAAGTGTTGTATCTGTTTAGCTTGGAACAGATTAGGCATTTTACTTGTAAAAACTGATAATGTCATAGGCCCCCCCAGAATGATTAAATTCACAAAATGTAGATTCTGAATTTTAAATAGTTTCATCAACCTTAATTAAACAAGATTAAACAACATTGGAATCAAGATCTCCTCAAGGGTGACCTGGCCAAAAGGTTCATAAACATGTCTCACAGATGGGGAATTTTCACTGAAAGCTAAATTAAAACATAAGCACTGCAAACTTGCAGCTTGTTGTGTCATTAGCTCTTGTCCTCAAGTCATCTGTCTGTGTTTTCTCATTCATCTTATGTGCATTTGGTTGCACCCTAATTTTTGTAATCTCATTACAAGTTATACCTTGGCAGTTATTCTCATATAGTTTTAGTACTCTTATGCCATCATCAAATGCACTTACCATATCCTAGTGTTGTCCTGTGTTGTCTAGATTCCTTATCTTGTCAAAAGCTCTTGGTCTCAGACTGTGCTCGATTCCCCTGGAGGTTAGTCTTATTCGGTTAAGCAGAAGTTTTTTTTGTACACTTTTGATCTCAATACATAAAGTGGCATTCCCTGTGTCCCCATACAGTCCTTCATTCCCACACTAATATTAGTTTTCTCTGGTAGAATGTCTAAGAGGGATTTAAAAGCATTAGCTGAAAACAGTTGTGAAATTTTAATTTGTTTTTCAAGCTCAGGAAGTAGAAAAAAAAAGAGCTTTCCTGATTTAGTCCTTCAATAAAAGATAGTCCCTTGAGCAGATGCTTCAGACTCATCTTCACTGAGGGCCACAACAGACAATAATGGCTGTCCCCAAAGGGCTAGATTTAACTTATAAATATGACTAAGTTTAATAAGTGTAATCAAATATAAATTAAAATAAATGTAATAACTGTAATGTTAATTCAATTATAAACAAGTTGCATAAAAATACATGTTTGAATGTTGCTCTGTAATGTCATCTATCCTGGTAATTTTTTAGGTTATGATACCTAACTTCATCAAGCATGGATATCCTAGTAACTATAGAACAAAAAACATAAACAAAAGTTAAGACACAAAAATGAGCCAAAATCGAATTCTTTGAAACTTTGTTTCTTTTCTTTAAGGCTAGTCTCACGTTTTGTAGGAACTTAGGCAGAAGGAACAACAAAGGAATATAACAGTAACGGAGAACAAAGGAATGCCACTGACTTCAAAATAGAGATAAGGCTTCGATTAGCAGACCTTACAGTTCGATGAGGGGCTGGAGACGGGCAGGAAAAGGCTGGATGCAGAAGGAGGAAGGAGTCTTGTGGAAGGTGACGAGATCGTCATCGGTAGTGTAACCTTGAGGTCCGATCGGTGAGCTGTGTGAGGAATGAGCTTTTGTACGCTGAGGTGACGAGGTGTGTATGCTGGGGATCGGTGATGAGTGTGTAGGTGTTCAGTATTCTGGTGATCGTGACCGTGTGGCTGTGCGCTGTGTGGTTCAGCCGGGTGAGGATGTGACAGCTAGCTTTGGAGTACTTAGATCCATTTTTGGTGTCGAAATGCTGTCGCAGACTGTAATCTTTGGCAATGTACGCCATCTCGTAACACAAAAGACACAGTAGACTTTTTTCCTTAAAGCACAAACATCCACCCTCCCAAATGTCTTCTTTGTGCATCAACTTTTCTCTTTCTGGACATTTGGGGTCATTATTTAACAATTCCACTCTTCAGTATTGATGTGGAAACGCTGCGGTGAGCATAGTGACTGTAGTGATATACAGTAGTGATGTGGAATCTAATTTACACACATTTTATAGTTTTTAACATAACTTAAAAGGTTTCTCAAATGTGATTAAAGTGTTTTATGAAGAATCTTCTTCAAAATATATTTCCTTAAAGAGTTGTTTATTGCTATGAAAGCAGACAATGATTTAGTCTCTTGTTCTCAAGCATTGTGCGTGACTGTTTCTATGATTGTTGCCCCACATATTCAATGTATGCGAAAAATAACAATACATACAGTAAGCTACTTTGTTAATTGCTACAGTGAACATGCTGCTGAATGTGATATGGAGAATATAGTAAGTAGGTAAACTTACTACTAAAAATAAATATATGTTTTATGTACATATTTTTCTGAATATAGATCATATTCAACACGTCTCTTTCACAAAACATACAATTCACAAAAACTAATGGTGACTTGTATTAAATAACTTAATCTCATTTTTCTTTTTTTCAGGAATCCAACACATTTTTAAGCTTTGTCAATTAAAAACAAATGATTAAACTATTCATTAAACGTATCCTTTGAACCAAGAGATGCTTGTTCATGTGCCCATCCAATCGAGAAGCCTGAAAATCCTGCAGCCATTGTGAGGATGTCCAGTTTCTCTCAGTCGGTCTGAGTTAATGGGCTGTAAAATCAATGATTACACAGAAATCTACAGCTTTCCTTCAGTTCATTTCTCCATCTAACAGATATCGTCTCACTCTTTGTAAATAACAGCCAGCTCATGACCGATATTGATATCCAGTGAAGCTGAACCTGATGGACTGAGATTCCTGCCATCTGTGCAATTGTCTTGCCGCCATGCATAATTTTATACTGAGACGTTAGCATCGACTTATTCTGCCCACATGCAGTTATAACTGAGAATCGTTTCTGTTACATACATCTGTAACAGTCTGGATGAAAATACAAGTACGAGTGCATTTAATAATACACACTTCAAATAGAAAATATAGGCTGTCATAAAAGACTAGACACCTTGTTGACAATCGCTGTTAAATCAAACAGCCCTTTTTTGTACATTGCAACACACAGAATTTGGGGGATTTGTAAGTTGAGAAAAATTGTTAAGTTAGGGAAAATATAAATACAAAAAAATCTATGACTTGTTTGCAAACCCAGATTCCTCAAATTTCAGAAGAATCAGTTCAGGATTGCCGAGCAGATGATACGTTGATGATACTTTACTGAAAGAAAATGCATGTTTATTTGTAGACTTTATCGTTAATTTGACCATGAATTAAAGCTCATAGACATAATCAAATGCTTGCTGCAGTCATTTATTATTGATGAATCAACCTCATTGTTTATTAACTTTAACTTCCACACACTGGATCCCACTCACACACATTCACAGTAATGGTAAGTGTTGCATAATGGAGAACTTTCTAAATCTTAATACAGTCACTAAATAAGGAACGCAGTTACACATTTTAGTTAGGACAATAACTCAGACAATAATGCACATGTTTGAGTACAATCGTGGATATGATAACACCACGTTTTTTTGTTTTTAGTAAATCCAAAAAAATTATGATTAATGGTGACATTATTTCTATTTGGTATCATTTTAATGATGTTGAAGAGTTCAAGTGCAGCAGGGAGCAACTTTGTATCAGCACTAGGAACACTTGATTAATGAAAAAACTAATCAACTGGACAAATGTAAGTTATAAAAAACTATCTATTCTAGGTAATGTAAGCCAGTGTTCGCTGGCAGGATAACAAGCTGTGTAATATGCGTCTAATGATAATATTTTATAAAGCATATATTATAACAATAATACATTAGGGTGTGTTAATATAAAATGACAATTGACTACACGGATTTGAAAAATATAAATATCTGAAGTTTTGCCTATGTTCATTAGCCTAACACTTCTCATTTCTTATGAAATTAAAGTCAAATTAAAGGTCATTATCTTAATAAGGATACATAAAAAATTTGAATAAAAAAGGAATCAGAGATCCGACTGAGACAGTTTATTAAAACAGTGAACGACCTTTACGTTTTAATTTCATGTTTTATTATTTGTTACAGATTATACATATGGTAATTTTTATTTATATAAAGTACAAGATTTCTGATATTCATAAAAAATTCCATCGTTTTATAAAATTTAACATGCAATTTTCAAAATAAGATAAATGAATCTGTGTTTGAATGTTTAAATGCATTGACTTTATCCAGGGTTCATGTGGCATAAATTAAACCTGACAGACTTGTATAACTTGAGAACTTGATTGAACATTTACTTCTTATGGATTTCTGTTTTACCTACATGCTTTGTTAATTAATCATGCCCTACTAATTACTTCTTATCTGCTAGTTCTTATCCTTTTTTCTCATCCGTTTTATCCTTTATATATAGCATGTGTGTATATATATATAGTATATGCGTGTGCGTGCGTGTGTGCGTGTGTGTGTGTGTGTGTGTGTGTGCGTGTGCGCGTGTGTGTGTATTGGTTGGGTGATGTAGAGCTTCACCCAGAATTACTCTAGAGTTACAACCTTGTCTTTTTAAAAATGTTAAAAACATGCAGCAACTAGGGGAACAAAAATCTGATTATCTGAGCATACTCACTGAAAGTTTTGTAGAGTTCGTAGAGTTCAAAAGAGCTGGCATAACAAACTGTCCATCTGTTCATCAAGCACTATATGAGGTTTTCGGATGCAACATTCTCTTTTTGCTTTTCATTAAAACGCCTCTGCTGTGTTTTTCAATGGATGAGGATGCCAGAAGTATAAATTTTTGTTGTGTAGTTATCTTGAGAGTGTGGAGGGGAAGAAAGAGAAAGAAAAACTGTGATTGATTTTAGTCGATGCTTAGAATTCTGCTGGCGGTATCATCGAAGTAGGTGTCCCGAATGTTAATTGTGAGAAAGGCTTTTTAGCAGCCATGGGCCCTGACCCTTGAAGTCCCAGCCCAGGCATAAATCAATTCCAGTTTGTCACTAGAACATCCAACCATCGGATTGGTTGAATAAAATTGGGGGCAATTTGTTTGGAGGGAGGCAATGTCAGGTCAGAACGCTACATGTGTAAGTATAGCTAGCCTCACTCTGCTCTAATGGCCCTGAGGAAGCTTTAATCTGGCTGAGATTTTCTAAAAGAGCTTTATGACTGTTGCTTGAAAAGCCAGACGACATCTCTGCTCCACAGATCGTGTTAACCTAAGCATTGGCTAGCACAGTCTGTCTAGAGGATTTGATGACTATGTTAGTATGCAGTTATAAGGATTATATGCTTTTATATGAAGAGTTTTCTCAGAGTATTTCATCCCACTCTTATTATTATAAAGTACATTTTCAATTACATATGTAAAAGGTAACAGGTCCAAGGATGTAATTAGGAAAAGTAAATTAATAAAAAAAGGTAAATTCCCTTCTAGGATTGCTCTACTACTTTATATATTTTTTGTTGTGGGAGAGAGTCAAATGAGTCGTCAACTCTCAATGTTCAATTAAACAACTCCCAATATTATTCAGTTCTATGTTGATTCATTTGCGCGAGATGACTAGGATTACTCATGTAACGACCTCCAAACTAAGTTGAAACTATTTTAGCTAGTTAGCAAGATTTGGCAACAATTTAAAGATGTTAGAAAAGATTCTCAGCTAATATATTTCTATATGTTCCTCCACAGTAGATGGGGACATTTGATGGTGTTTAAAATGCCTCTTTTAAGACTTGGAAATCTGTATGGCATCAGTGTCAATGGGGCAGTCAAACCCACCAGGATTGTATCCAATATATCTCAATGTGTTCAGAAGAAGAATGAATCCTTAATGGGTCTGGAACATCACTTAATGTGGAACATCACTGAGGCGATTCAGTGAGTTTTGACTCAAAAAAGCAAAAACAAAAAAAGTAGTGGAGTGCTGTATAGCTGTGCAACAAATGAAGGTAACCAAAAGCCTCTTTCTTGTAGAAGATTGAGAGGAGAAGAAAAAAAATCTATGGTGATAAATGACCAGTTGGTCATTATATAAACCTCCCTTAGCAACTCATTGGTTCTTCTGCTGTTGTAACCCATCCGCCTCAAGGCTAAGCATGTTGTGGCTTCACAAATGCTTTGCTGCATACCTCGGTTGTAACGATTGGTTATTTCAGTCAAAGTTGCTCTTCTATCAGCTTGAATGAGTCGGCCCATTCTCCTCTGACCTCTAACATCAACAAGACATTTTTTGCCACAGGACTGCCGCATACTGGATGTTTTTCCCTTTTCACACCATTCTTTGTAAACCCTATAAATGGTTGTGCGTGAAAACTGAGCAGATTGTGAAATGCTCAGACCGGCCCGTCTGGCACCAACAACCATGCCACGCTCATAATTGCTTAAATCATCTTTCTTCCCAATTCTGACATTCAGTTTGGAGTTCAGGAGATTATCTTGACCAGGACCACACCCCTAAATGCATTGAACCAACTGCCATGTGATTGGTTGATTAGATAATTGCATTAATTAGTATGTATTTAATATTTATTTACACCCCTGGTGCTACTAGTATTTTTTTCCCGATCTCGATGAACACTTTTTTTTTTATTTGTTTGTCTAAGATAAACCTTCAGCCAAACAGGTGTTTTCACCACGCTCATGCTTCGGCTAAATAGCTACTTGATCTACATAATGCTAGCTTGGGTAGAGCAGTTCAATATATGCAACTGAGTATCAAAAATGTTATTATTAATATTCTGCACGAAAATTAAATAACTATTTACTAATTAATTTTATTGGGGCACATGCCCTCTTAAAACTCATCAGTCCAGCAGGAAAATTTTGTGTGTTTACAATTTACTTTTTCCCAGAAGCCAACCTAATGAAGTAATTAATGCAGTAAACCAAAATATTACTGCATACAGTCAAAGTAAAATGCATATGCCTGTTTTACGCATCTGCGTAGGCGTTCCCAGCGACTGTCAAGCAATGACATGTGAGAGGAGACAGCAGTTGCAGGTGTGTTTTGTTTAAGCATGCCTATTTGAGTTGAGATTGTCGGTGCCCGGGTCAGGATGCTTTTGAGGTGAGAAATGAAAATGTCGAAACGAGACCAGTGCTTGAAGTGAACAGATGTGCAGCATAAAGTAAAATATATTTCTACTAGACACAAGCCTCTGCTCTGGCACTATAATGAGCTTCCTCGTGCCTTCACAAACTCACTTCAGGCTTATCAAGCGGGAACTGAACAAATAAAACATTTAAAGTTAGTTCTTATGATTAATATGATGAGACATGTCGGCTAACTATGGCTGCCTCATGCTCTAGTCTGTAGATGTACATCAGAATTTTTTTGTGAGAGGCAGAGACAATAAAAGAGAAGTGTCAGAACAGGAGGAGGTAAGACTTGCACAAATGCTATTTCTTAGTAAACTTACCATAAGGAACATCATATGTGGTGACATGCAATCTAATATTATAACAAGAAGAAAGATAATATAGTTTATTTAGTATTTTCTCTAATCTGGGTTCAGTTCAATCAATCAATCAATCAATCAGTTTTTATATATCGCTTCTTTAGCAATTGCTTTCAAAGCAGCTTCACAAAGTCCCCATGAGGATCAGGCAGAGCAGACAGGAGTTCCCTCTGAGAGGGGACTCCCACTGACTGAGGCAGGCGCTAATCACCTCCCCAGCATAAAGAACATACAAACTAAAAATCCATCGATGAACGGTTTGCCGGACAGGACCTGAAAAACAAAAAACAAACAAAACAAACAAAGACAAAACAGGAACTAAGAAATGGAGAAAACGGTTAGTAAACTGTAACATAGACAACTAAAACAAGTGATCAGCATCAGCTGCAGGAGGAGAGATAAATAATGAGGATAGGTTAGAGAGGAACATTGAACCACATTGTTTTTTCAAACAGTTTGTATGTATATGGTGCTCAGGCACCATATCTGTTTAGACAAATACCAAGAGATAATTATTAGAATGCCAGTTTAAACAGATATGTTTTTAATTTAGTTTTGAAATCTGTGAGCGTAGTTGAACTGCGGACAACATTCGGTAGTTTATTCCAGAGCTTCGGGGCTCTATATGAGAACGCTCTTCCACCTCTTGTGGATTTACTAACCTTTGGTACAATCAATAGTCCTGCTTCTTTTGATCGGAGAGAGCGAGCTGGAATATATCATTATTATATATCAGTTGTGTAATTCACTTTCACACAATACCCTTCCAGTAAAACTGCAGAACTCAAAGGATTAAATTTAGACAGTTTAGACAGTTAAGTCTTATAAATTGGCATGCATTTCTCTCTTTCATATCAGCTGCTTTAGAGAAGTGTTTGGCGAACAAGTGGTGAAATTGTAAATGGTGTGGAAGAAATTGATTGTTTACAAATATATTCAGAAATATTAGGGTTTTATGATCCCCATATTTCGCCTCGTTTGGTCCGCTTTATGTTTCGTGATAAAGTAAAAGTGTGTTGTATGATCACATTCAACTACTAATGGTGACACCTACTCAATCTTCCAAATCCTGTTTGAACTTTGTTTCTTTAAAACATTAAAACAATGGCTTCAAATTACATGATCAAAACTTGTTGAATTTTAAATCATGATTAATCTACGGTTTAGTGTTGATTGCTTAACAATTGGTATAATTTTAATAAATGTAATACATTTCCTTTGTATGCATTAATACATTTAAATCAAGCTAAAAGTCTAACTAAACTGAAATATTTAGATGAGAAACAAGCTGTCTAGAAGATAAACATAAAAGATACTCAGGTTCTGGATGTATTAAATATTACCAGTAAACTATGTTTTTTTTCTTGAGTATAATATATTCTATGTTACAATACATTGTCAACATTATCTACTGATTTTATTTGTAGCAAGTTTTATATTGTATGTTGTCTTGTAATTTTTCCTGTTATTGAAAATGTATTCAAGAAAGATAAAGCCCTCACAAACACATCCTAAGAAAACTTAGCTATTAAACAGCAAAAAACAACTATTATCAGTGAATTAAAATACAATTGCCAAATAACTTTATTGAAAGTATTGACTTTGCAAAGAATTAAAACAATTTACAAATCTGTGTCTATGCATTTTCTTGAGTAAATCTGTAAATGTACCTCAAATGTTTGAAAACCATTTTTCAGTTTATTTATGTGTAAACTTTTTCAGGCCCTTCCATTGCCACCCAATTTTAGGTTATATATTTTTAATTTAACAAATATTTTGATTGGTATTTAATAGATTTATTTAAGTATCAGTTCTGCGACATGTCTCACATGCTATAAATTCTCGAAAACACACACAAGCACGCACACACACGCACACAAACATACACACACACATGCACACAAACACGCTCACATACACACACACATGCACACAATTGCAAATGTTCTCAGATGTTGCTAGATCATGGTGGGACTGCTGTGTGCCAGTTTTTAAATTGTGTCCTAATTATGCCTTAGCCCCAATTAACCTGATGGGATGGCAGGCGACTTTAATTAATCAGATCCCAGCATGAAGCGGTAAAAGTAACTTTTTTTTTCAATCTTACAACTTTTCCCTAATCTGTTGGCACACCCCCTGTTCCTCTCCAATTTCCTTTCTCTGTTCTTGCACATAACCACAATTAGACAGATTAACTAATTAGCTAACGCTGCAGCAGGACACCAAACAGACACTGAGATTGTGGACGAGAATTCACTGCACAGCATTTTAAATAAAGGCTCAATTAAAAGGTTATAAAGTCAATGCATTTTCAGTTTCTAGAGATTATGCTCAGTTGAGATCAGGAGTGAGTTTGAGAGGTAAAACGACTGTGTAGAATGCGGTCTGGCTGTGCAGTTGTTAAGCCTGAAAGGTTTTACGTTAAGTTAAGCTTAACACCTTGTCTTTCCTCAATAAGGCTTTCCCACTAAGCTTTCATGCCTGTCATTTTCAGCGTTAATAAGGCATTCTGTCTGTTCTGTATTTCTGATGTGGTTTTTTATTCTGCCACTAGTATTATGCAGCTAAGTGGAGGCACTTATTTAAATGATGTAAGAGCAGCCTGTTCTCGACATAAAACGAGAGAAGGAAGAAGTATGTAGGGAATTTTCAGATGCTGTTGTGAATGTTTCATAGACCAAACCTTGCAATGGTCTGTAAAGTTTTGTTCACAGAAGTCAAGATGTTAAGGAATAAAAGAACAGAAACACAATGAAAAAGTTATTTCTTCATTAATATCTATGATGCAATGAAAAAGACATCAAAAAGACATCTATCAGTCTTTCATTTTAGTATTGATAAAGGTGTACATTGATTTGACATTCTAAGCAGAGTGATTAATCAGCAATTGAATTTGGTGGTCAGTGTAACCAGTGTACTGGTTTAGCTGAAGATGCTTTGTACTTTGAATATACTTTTTTCTGGTTTTGTTTATTCTTGGATACCTTTGTTTAATAAAGCATATAAAAGAATGCATTTTTTCAAATTAATTTCTTTGTTTGACCGTTAAACTGAGTCCATTCTAATTTTGTTTTTGATTTATTGTTTATTTTCTTAAAGTTTATTTTCTATTTCTTTGTATTTAGGGTTCAAGCCAAAAAGCGCTGCATGGCCCATATTGTCTCGTTCTTATTATTCTTCCACCAATGTAGTCAAAGGCAACACCATGAACCGCTTGAAGGAAATTGATGAAATTTGGAACACATGTACATATGTGTCTCATGATCAACTGGAGTGAATTTCAAGACTCTGACTCAAACTCAATAGCACCACCACTTGTCCAAATTTACTTTTGTTTTGTACAAACCTACTGAAATGTGTGTCGTAGAAACAATTTTTTTTTCTCATCAGAATCCATGGCTCATTCTGATTCAAATGCACCCTATGATCTCATTATCCACCATATTGTTTTCCAGAGATTTACAATTAAGCTACTCTTTCAAAGGCTTCCTACACCGAAGGTCTAATTTCTACAAAACTTTAGCCATATCGACAAAAGGCACAGCTGACTAAAACTAGTAGAATTCAATTTGATTCGCTTAGTCCTTTTCGAATAACATGCAAATTGCTTTGCCAAAACTCGCATATAAAACCTTTTAGATATCCTATCCTTTACCCTAATGTGAGGTCATAGGTCCTCCTAGGGGTATGGAGATTTATGCTTTCTCTCAAAAGATTGAAACAACCAAAAAAATCTACCAAAGACACTGATCTTACGACCAAAAGGTAGGTGTATATTTCTGAATCTTCTTAAAGGTTTTGAATACTTTATGATCCACTGTCTTTGATCATGGATGCTTGGCCCCGTATAATTGGTTGCAGTTTTATGTGCATTTATTTTTACTATATGGGAATTTGAAAAGTATTTTGGGTGCTACAAGCTGAGCCACAGCGGTACTGAGTTTGACCCAACTGAAAAGCCCAGCAGAGCTCCAAAAATGGTTTTAATAAAGTAAAAACAACAATAATAAAACTCAAACTTTATTTTGAAATGAGTTCTTTTCTGCAGATAAATGGAAAAAATAAAATGATACAGGAAAAGAAAACACCTCAAGGATAGAAAACCAAATAGCATTGCAAAAGATGAAGGTAACCAAAAGTCTCTTTCTTGTTGAGAAAAGAGAGGAAAAGAAAACACAATAGCACAAATAGTGTCCAAACACAAAACCTAGGAACAATGCAGCACTCAAATTGAAGGTCTTGGAGGGCTGCGCTTATCATGCTTGCTCCTGCCAATCAGCGAGAATGGGGTAGGTTTCAGTTTCAGCATCAGTTGTGGAACCAACTCAAAGGAGGAGCCAAAATGGAGTCAGTTCCACAGCTAGCACACAATAGAAAAGTGCAAAATACCTTGCAGGATCGTACAAAACTGTGCCGTGCTGTGTAATGGAAAAGTACCTTATAGGTCTACTGGGGCTCAGCCACCCACTACATTGATCTTCAAAAAACATTTTATGTCAATAAACTGTACAAAAAATATGTAGGCCTAGCCGAAACATCTTCACAACTGTCGCCTTTCACTTAAAAGTGCTTGATTTACCTTCATATGCCTCAATCGCTGCACTCTGGTGCAAAAATGGTAGGCATCTAGATTACATTTATGTTTAACTACCTTTACTTTGCAAATGTCTGTTCGTTTTTTTATGAAATACATGCATGCAAATGTTTATTCATATAAGGGGATGACATAGATAACAACACAAGGCATTTAAGACATTTTACAAGACCTAAACTTAAACAAAGATTAAACTAAACTAACACACTGTCCCATTGATTCCAGATCTAATCTCTTATTATTTGCTTCTTTTCAAACCTCACAGATCTTCCATGCAATGTGATCCCATTGATTTGCTGTTCACTTTTGTAATATATATATTTGTAACCCAATGTTCTTCACTCATTCATGTCTATCCTGGAGTCTACCTGATCAGTGCTGCCCTTTGGGATCACAGTTTTCCAATCTCATCTCCTCCCAACTTGACTCCACAAACCTTTCCACCTCTCTACCTTGCTCTGTCATGCTGGGCAGCAATAGTTTTTGTATTAGTTCCAAGGATTGAGTGCATAAGGTTGCCCTAAAGTGGTAAGAAAAGAGAAGGAAGCAAAATAAAGCATTTCAGCAGTTGAGATTGAGAGGTCTTTGCCAGAACTTTCCAAGTCAGAATGATTGATAGGGTTGGGAGAGAATGTCACCTCGAAGTTGAGATCAGATTTAAAGTTTCATAGAGGCTCTGAAAATGCTAGCCCAATATTTTCAATAGAGAGACTTCAAAAAAACCTGCTTAAAAGAATGTAGGAGTTTTTAACCAGTTTGAGACACTATTTTTGTCATCAAATATGATGCTAAGCCGACCCAGGGTGCATTAAATCTGCTCATTGTCAGAATCCACATGTCCCATTATTGCATTCAGTCTCTTTAAAACCCTTTGGCACCCAGAAATGATCTTCAATTCCACCTAAAGGTTGAAACTGATTATTTCTAACACAGCAGGTGAAAAGCATCGCGTAGCAACATAGAGTAAAGCAAACTTGCATGAAAATGTAAGTATTAAATGTGTACTCTAACAAAATTGGTGAAACAGTTTTTAACACAGGGTTGTAAATGACGTTCTTAATTTCGTTGCCAACTAACTGAAAGTGTTTGATTTGAAATATGCCTTCAGAGTCACCTTTTATTAAATTTTGTTTTTAGGCCAAAATTGTTCACATGTCAATACATTACATTGAAATTAACTTTTTTTTCCATTGAAGTTGATTTGTAACCAACCCCTTAGTGTTCCTGTCAGTACATTTTAAGTGTGTTTTGTTTGCAGAAATCTTTAGACTGAAACACCCTTCTGAATGTCCTCATTACTATGACAAAGTTTCATCACAACTCTGTCTCCAGGAACTCTTTTATTGCCAGCATTCAAATGAGCATCACTTCTCCCTTTGACACCTCAAACAGATAATGTTGTATAACTCCGGAGTAATCAATCTTCGGTGCTGTTTTACCTTGTGATGCATTCTTGGCTCCTAATGGAAGTTCTTATGTCTCAATCCCATTATTTTATGCTGTTTAAATTTGACTTGCACCCACATACCTCCAATATCAGTATAAGCCTATCTTAGAAGGTTTTATTGACTCTGCTATGCTCTCTGTGTATGATTAAAATCAATGTGATAAGCTGATTATTGAAATCAGATTTAATGTCCTTTAAAGCTATTTGCTTTGAAAATTGAAATAAAATTTCTTTCATAAGCTAATTTAATGTCTGAGGACATTAATAATTTGTATATTTTAAACTTAAATTAATATGTTATTAAACATAGCAGTTTTGCTAAACTCATATTCAAAGCATTACTATGTAAATATTCTCTAGAGATGGTATGTTGCGAAAAAACATTTTTTAAAAAGAGGTATTTTAGTTTTCTGATGGACCAAAGCTTCCACAGTAGATAGATTCCTTTTATACAATGCTTAATGTTTTATGCATTTTGAGTCATTTTTCCTGATGAATAATCATGATTTGTTTTCCAAAACTATTTTAATTTAATCATAACTTTTTATATATATTTTTGCCAATAAAATGAGAAAACGACTAGTAGCAATGTTTCCTGCTTAAATTGGCTGTTATTGTAATGTCAAGCTTTATGGTAACAGATGAGTGGAAAAATTGGAGGGCTGTGTATGAACGGACAATTCCCAAACAAAGTAGTTAGCTAGTTTTATCCATTTCTCTTACCTCTGTGACAGAGCAATATAAAATAAACTTTTGAAAATAAATTCAATAAAGACTTTCAGTCCGATTTCTCTTTACTTTTCAGCACAAGATCAGGAAACAGCAATGTGATGGGTTACAGAACCTGGCTCGAAAACTGCACCTCCTTTGGTGTTTCATAGGCGCGATATATATACGGGAAGTTATCTCTAAATCAAGCTAATTCAGCCCACATTATGTTCAATCTTCAAGATGTTATTACCTAAGTATCACGTGGCAGTTATTCTGCTGTTACTAACATTTCCTTATCAGAAAAATGTCACTCCGTTTTAAGGTCAGACTGTCTTTTTCATGGAATCAAAACCAATGTACGAATTAAACAAATGTTAAATCAGGTCACCTAATTGCCAAAACACAAAATGTATAAAAACATTTTTATACATTTACATCCATACATTTCATACTCTATAATGCCCAAAGTATTTACTCAATTGCCTTGTGTTATGTATGAACTCAAGTGAGATCCTGTTTCTAATGTAATGGTTACTTTTGTAACCCCCTTTCCCAGAATAGGGAACGGAGACTTATGTCCGTACCGACTATGGGAAGCTCTGCTCGGAAACTGGTGGCGAAGCCCGCATGGCAGCTGTACTCCCTGGGTGGCCTGTCTTAGGGCCGCATGCGATGGGACCTCTTCTCCTGATGATGTTGGAAGGCCCCTGGACAGGACTGCTTCTCAGTCAACTCCTCGTAGCCGCTCTCGGTCGATGCCTCCGACGTATCAGCTGATGATCAGGGAAGGACTGAGGAGGTTTTCTCCAGCGTTGAGCAGGCGGTGGGGTACCGACTTAGAAGGGGAGCTGTCACGTCTCTATCTACGTGGCATCATGAATTCTCCAAGACCCTCCGCCTGTTTCCTGATCGTAGAGACCAGCGATGTCATCTACGGGGAGGCTAAACTGGCCATCTGGGACCCCAGGTGCATTGATGAAATGCTTCCAATTGTGTGGGAGCATCTCAGCCTGGGTCAATAAAAGATTAAGGTTGTGGACTACTAACATAGGCATCGTGTGGCCAAGTTTATCCACACAAACTCTGTCATCCATGCCTTACTTTGAAATGTTGGAAGAGTAAGGGGCCAGCTGTTCCCGCAAAGTTGGGAGCATGGAATTGCACTAAATGTCTTAAGTATTAAGAATTTTTTTCACCGGAATTAAAGAACTAAGCCCAGTTCCTGAAGAACAACATCCCACCAGAGCCATTTTTTTAAACAAAGTTTACTCTGAGCACAATCCAGTCAGACACGTACCACTCTAGTGTCAATCACTAAAAATGGACTAGTCCGTTGGACTAGTCAGATTGCCAGATAGAGAGAAGTGCTTCGACCCTTCAGAGAACACATCTCCACTAATTTAGAGTTTAATGGTGGTGTAATTTACTCCACAGCATCTGACACTTTACATTGCATTTGTTAATGTATGGATTGGAAGCAGCTGCTCTGCCCTGAAAACCTATTCTATGACTCTGGGAACTTTCTTGAACTAATCTGAAGGCCACATGAAATTTGGAGGCCTGTAGCAATTGAGAAACCACTACTCCTAGCTTAGTTGGTGTACCACTTGGTTTACCCATTTGAGGCTGAGATAATCTCGTTCCCATATACTTCCATTCTCTTATAATGCAGTTGACTGGAATATTTAGCCGAGAGGAAACTGAATTTGTTTCACAGGTAGAATCCTTTTGGGAATATAGTGCTTTCCAAGTTACAATATTTGCTAGATTTAATTTAAATTTGCTCACAAAATGTGTCAACATTATAATTGTTTATACAATACAGAAATTGCAGATTAGAACTCACAATATAAAAAAACATATTATTTATTATCTGATATAAACTGTATGAAGAAAATAACAAAATAAAACCAATCCCAAACTTAAATAGGTTTTTTTGTAATGTGGTTTGCTCTTTTCATTGCACAGACAAAACGACAGGCTTTTTAAAATAAAGTACTTAATTTAGGCCCTAAATAGTGATTATGCATGCTAACATGATAAGTAGGGTTGCAACTATTTGGCTTCCAGTAACTTTTAGTATTCAGATAAAGATTCTGTTGCTTGTATCTAGTGTCATACATGGACTAGGGCCAACATATATAGCTGAATATCTGTCTCCACCTCATTATGTGAGGACTTTGCGTTTGGCTGAGAAGAGTACTCTGTTGGTTTCTAGAATTAGCCTGAAGTGAGAGAGCTTTCTCTGTGGCTTCCCCTAGGTTTGGAACGATTTGCCTCCAGACATCTGACTTTCGGCTAATTGAGTGCTTTTTAAAACCAAATTAAAGATATTGTATATCCCAATGCTTTAAAAAAATGGTTGTATTTTTTGGTTGTTAAGCACTTAGGGCAGTTCCCAGTTCCCTGTGAGAAATATAAAAAAAAAGTGACTTATTCATAAAATTATTATTATTATTAATATATGTCTTTGGTATTTTGTTTCAGTTGTAAACATTTAAAAAAATAATTGTCAAACCTAAAATTTAAAACCTAAAGTCGCGTTTCAAAAAAAAGAAATACTAATTTCTCTCCAGTTACATACATCCAACATCTTTTTAAAAGTAGAATATTAAACAGTTAATTTTGACATTTTATAGGACCCCTGAATAAGTTGGCAGCAAACGTTATATTGCATAAAAAAATGTGAAAACCTGGCATCGGATTATTGATACCTTGCAGGCTTTCTGCTCGTAAAGTAATTTTCTAGACGTTCAAAATAAAAACACAAGCTCAATTTCAGTTTGCGCTGTCTTTGCCATCTGCATCTGACTTTCCTAAAACTTCAACCTTTTCCTCATCTCCTTCCCACCCTTTATTTTCACTAGCTTCTTTCTTTTTCTGACTGCTTTTCTTTCTGCTTCTTATAATTGAGTTTTTCTGATTTTGCGTGTTCAACGAAGCGAAGCAAGGAAGGAAAAGGTTATCTTGGCACCTTTATCAAAAGCGCCGGATGATTATCCTCTCTCCCACTCTGCATATGTTTGCTTTCAGACAGTTATTATTTCTTCACTCTACGGATGCTGCTTATCTGTGACATCTTCCTGTGCAAGTGTCACTCTCTATCTTCATCCAAATGTCTGCATTTCTATTCATTTGTTTGTCTGCATATGTATGTAGATCTGTTTTGACAAGTGGCAAACTATGATTTCAAGTTTGTTCTTTTAGATGCCTTTGTGTTCTCTGAGCTGAAAGCTTATAAAAACTCTGTATTGCAAAGGAAATAAAATAAGACTCAATCACTATTTTACTTTTTACATTTTACCTTGAACTTTGTTTTAACCATCCCTAATAAAACATGGACAAAACAAAGCAATATATAACAATACAGTTAGAATTAATTTTCTTTTATTTTTAAAGGTGAAATCATTTTTAACAACTTCCTTAGTCTTTCACAATGAATGGTAAAGCCTTCAAAGGTGATGACGCAAGGTGGTGATGTCTTAAAATAGATCTAAGCTTAACACCATCCTCAACCCAAGGAGGTTTGATGTGATTTTTGCATACCATCTACAATTTTTGTTAGTGATGAAAACTGAAAAAAATAGTAGACTAACAATAGTTTTGTGGACCATAAAGCTGTTTTTTCATGTTTTGATTGCATAGTGTACAGAATAATTTGAGTTTTTCCATCAAGTCAGCCAGGTTTTTTTCTAAATCCTCCAAGCAACAAGAAGCAAAACTTCTAAATCACAGAGAAAAATATGCTTGGCATTTTACATAGACCACCTTGACCTTCATGTAATGATGATACAATGCAGTGCATTTATATGTAAAATGTTTTCATTTTTATACCAAAATGTCAAAAACTCTGTAACACTGTAATTACATTTAAATAAAAAAATATGCACATTTTTCACCCATTCAAAGCACTGGTCAGATACTCAAGCCTCTTTCTCAAGCTTTATATGTAATAGAGTATATGTAATGGAGTAATTATGTTAAGTCTTTTTGAACAAAAACAAATGGATAGGGAGAATGCTTGAGTAGCATGTAGTGTAGGTTTTAATTTTATTCTTCAGAGTAATGAATTTAAGTTTTAATTTTAGTTCATATTTTACAAGTTGTATGTTGATTGAATTTGATGTACTGCCTGTTTACTATGAACTAATGGTTATAGATGTTTGAAATCGTTTGAAATCTCCTTTTTTATTTACTGAGACCCTTTTAAAGGTTAATAAGAATATAATAATTAATTGTAAAAAGTAAAATTAAAGGTCAATGAATGAGTTAAAAGATAAGATTATCATTATTAACTAAATTATAATTTCCTAATGATGGTGGAGGTAAAATCTTTTACAAATATTAAATATTAAAAAATTAAACATTATGACATTAGAAGTGTGAATTTATGTGAATTATTAAAATCCTTTAGGCACTGTTTCAAGACATTGTTTCAAAACATACATTTTACACGTTAAAAAGATTTCCTCTAAAAATGTGCTGTACGAAGCCTTTTTTCCCCAAAAGGCAATACACCTGCAGTACAAACCTTGATTTCATTTAAAGAGCCTCATTTATCCAACAGTTTGCATGCAATTTTCCCAACAGCAACATGTGCATGTTGTGTTTAGCTAATTACAGCAGATGACTGTGAACAAAAGTGTAGCAGTACAGTGATTCTCTGAATGGCATCTGCCATCATTTCCTTCCTTTTTTTGGTTTTCTTTACACATCAAACTGTTAGACTCCTAGACCATTAGAGGTCTACCTCATACAGTCACATATTAAGCTTGTGCATATGCAAAACGCTCGATGTTCCCTTCTCAAAACATCACCCCCACCAGCTGTTTTTGCAGCACAACCCAAGCAAAGGTGCTTTTTGTAGAACAAATTTCTGAGTAAAAATCTGCCACTTTCTAGACCTGCCTCAAAATATCTCCAAGGAGAGCATGGCTCCATAATTAAACAGTTTATCATAATTGGCAATGAATTCACAGAGGACTTGTTTAGTTTCACATTTCGTGCTCACACTGCTGTATTCTGCTCCTCCGAAAAATAATTGTGCTTCTTTTTTGACTCATTTATGCTTGCTTGATACAGACGACAGATCAGCGGAAGCTTGTGTATGCATGTGCCAGGAGTTGCAGGAGTCTTTGGGAGTCCAAACTGTGATAGTGAATAACACTTGCAGGAAGAAAATGTTATGAAAGAGAGGGAAACAGCAGTAAGTTTTTCAATATCTA
Organism: Danionella dracula; assembly: GCA_900490495.1. NCBI lineage: Eukaryota > Metazoa > Chordata > Actinopteri > Cypriniformes > Danionidae > Danionella > Danionella dracula. The sequence continues at coordinate 12,458,520 of UELW01000256.1, read as the reverse complement.
GGCATTGCAATTATATCACAATATGGATTAATTATGATATCAGCTGCACATTACTGCCTAAGAGCTTGTTCAAAATATGACCTGTAAATTGTTCTCTCATTAAAGAGCCACGAGATCCACTTGCGAAACACCCCTCTGAGACTAAATTAAAAGCTAAACAATATTTTGGTAAGTAATTCTATTGACATTAATGCCAAATTTACAAGCAATGAAGGATAAGCTAATTGTTTAAGATTTTTTTTGTTTAATTTGCATTTAATAATAATATTACTTGAAATAATAAATACAAAAAAATTCATGCAACACAGATCTTTACCTCCAAAAAAAACCAAACAACAGTGACTCATAATGTACTACAAACTACTGAGCGACCTTTTAATTTGAAAGTTTCACCTCATTAATAAAATAATAGAGCGTCTAATATGATGAGCTCAGACCCTTTGATAATTTTGAAATAGCAATATTTCATGATATATATAATCACATATGAATAGCTAATAATAGATAAATACTGTACTTTACAGAGTAGTTAATGTGTACTTATAGGCAATTATGGGGTAATTACAGGATAATTACAGTAATTAATCACTATTCATCCATCCATCTTCATGTCGACTTTCTTCCCTTTCGGGGTCGCCACAGCGGAATGAACCGCAAATTCTCTGGCATATGTTTTACGCGGCGGATGCCCTTCCAGACGCAACCCATTGCTGGGAAAAATGTATCACTAAGTATACTGTATTTTTACAAAGTACTTATAGGGTAATGACCGTGTAAATACAGTGTACCTATATGGTAATTATTGTGTAATTACAGGGTAACTAGTGTAGTTACTATGTAATTACACAATACAGTGTACCTATATGGTAATTATTGTGTAATTACAGGGTAACTAGTGTAGTTACTATGTAATTACTGTGTTGTTTCTGTGTACTCAAGGGGTATGTATTGTGTGCTTAAAGTGTACTGTTTAGGTAATTATTGGTAATAACTGTGTAATTCCTTTTATTTTCAATTCCATGGTAACAACTCGAGACATTATTTTTGAGTAGTGTTTCTATTTTTCTGTTTTGGGAATAGTTGCATCAAAATTATCATGTAGTTACACTCAATGAAGGCTATGACTTAGAGTGGAGTTTGTTCTCTGTAGTAAAATGTAATTACCCTGTAACTTCAGTATATTAGGGCTGCAATCTAAAGAGCTTGTTTTCAGAAGTTACAGAGTAATTACACTGTAATTACATGCTAGTTATCCAGTTACACATAAGTTATCCTGTAGTTACACAGTCATTTCCTTGTTGCTACACATTAATTTCCTTGAAATTACACGGAATACGAGCTGTAATCTAATGTGCGGGTTGATCCCTGTAGTTACATTGTAATTTAATGGTTATTACCCATTTATATGGTAATTACCCTGTAACTACTCTGGATGAGGGTTGTAATCTAAAGTAGGATTTGTTCTCTGCAGTTACACCGTCATTACTCTGTAACTACTCTGGATGAGGGCTGTAATTTAAAGTGGAGTTTATTCTCTGTAGTTACACATTAAATACCCAGTAAGTACACAGTAACTACCCTGAAAGTACACAGGAAATACACAGTAATTACACAGTAGTTCCTCTGTAGATGCACTGTAATCCCCCAATACATAATTAGTGGGCTGTCTTTGGTGGTTGGTTGTTTGATTTATTTTGTTTTGAACGTGAATCAAGCCTTTGGCTGTATTTTTATGTGTTTTGGAAAGCAGGACTGAAAATGTTTTTGTGTGGGTGAGTTTTCAAAAAGTAATTTCACTTCTTCTTTGCTCCAGGTTAATACATGATTAATTTTCAGTGGCAAAAACAAACCACGGTCACAAAAACACAAATTTTGTGATAAATCAAATTGTTTTGTTCTACCGAAATCAGGCTAATAATGCCAGTGGGTTTGGAAAACACCCACCATTTACCTTTGTTGGTCATAGAGAGTATCATTGGATACTGAAACATCTTGGAAAGTAAATTGGACACATTCTACACAACCAAAAAGCAGATGATCTCCGACCTCAAACCATCACTTAGAAAGATCTCATGGATAATTTATTCAGTTATGAATCTAATAATACCTTCATCAGGGCATTATTGCAGTTTTACCATCTCGTTGCTCTCCATTACATCACGTCCAGCTTACGTTTAACTCCGTTCCTTTGGAGAGCTTTTGTCAGTCTCTTACTTGCCGGCAGGCAGCAGTCACGCGTCATTAGAACAGACACACTCTGACCTTGTGTGAGTGGCCCTGGATGAGCAGTGATAAATGAGATTGTCCCTCTCATAGTAGAGCTATTGAATACAGTAGCTTTTGCCATAGTAAATGTTCCATTCTAAATGTACCATTAGCCATGGTGTATGAAGGGATGGACAGAAACTAGTTTAAGAACATAAACACACACACTGGACCTCACAGTATTTTAAGGACATTCTGTCGCTATATTGTAGTACAGTATGTAATAAGCTAAAAATATTACTGTGTTCTTCACCTTCCCCATAGTAAATGAGTTAGATTCAGAACATCAACATTCATCATCGTCACCAATAATAGTAGGAGAGGCGTTTCCAGGATGATGTAATCCAAATTCTGCCCTCTCATCACTGTATACATTTAGAATTTTGAAGATATTGCAATGATCTACACTCCAAACTTTACCTCTAAATCCAACCCTTTAACAACTTCCTGCACATTTTTACAAAGTGGTAACCATGTTTTCCTTGCGATTCCAATAAAGGGACATCTGCTGGCTTCATGGTGTAGCTTGTTTGACTCCACCTGAATGCACATGAGTACCCCCCAATCCCTGCTCACTAACTGCATGTTAGTCTAAACACTGTGTATTACCTATACTATAGAAAGCTAAATGAGTAAGATATAGATGTTAAATGGGTTAAATGTCAAAAGAGCAGTATTTATAGTTTCTGGTAAATAAATATTGTTTATTTCAGCTGAAGTGCTGCTGTGTTGTCAGCGAAGGACACATTGCCTTCTCATTGCTTTTTGACTGAGCCATCAGCCTTTAAAAAGAGAAACACTACTTTCATGATGATGGGAATCATTTTATTATTTGCTGAAATGGGTAAACAACTTCATAACTGTCTTCCTCCGAGGATGGCTTCTGCAAAGGGATACCATATAGTTGGATTTAGATTTTGACAGAAATGCCAACAACAGAGGGATGTGCATTTCAGTCTAACAATTTTTATCCTCTCTTTGATTATAGTAATTTCTACCATGAAAACTTTTTATCTTTTAGTGATCTGTAATTTGAATACAGAGTTTTATTTTATTCCAGTTCAACTATTGCAACTCACTGTATTATGTTCTCTTATAACATTTATAACATTTGTTATAGCTCAGCCCTTGCAAGGGTGTAGCTGATTCAGTTTGATGCTGTGAGGCTCCTAACATGGACTTAGAAGTATGATCACATCTCTCTTGTTCTGACTTCATTCCACTGGCCACCAGTTAACTAAAGGTTGGATTTTTAAATCCAGATCCACTTAAACCCCATAAGAGCTCTCAGGTTGCTGAGGGACTTTTAATTTGTCCATTGAACTAGACTAAAAAATTGCTGCCTAGAGGAATCTGTATGAATCCAACTTCATTAATAATTCAAAATGAAATTTCAGGTGACGTTTAAGTATTGTTTGGGAAATGGTATATACTTGTATTGTTCTGTGTTTTATGTATTGTTTGAAGAACATTGTAGTTAAGGTGTTATATAAATTAAAACAGGAAAAAATGTTTTATTTTCTTACTATCTTAATTTATTCATTAATTGATATATTTTTGCATTTTCCTTCAAGCACTAACTAGGCAAACTATCAGTTTTGACATTCACTGAGATAACTAATATGCCACAGATGGGATTTTGAGGTACAGTTAAGGTAGTTGGATACAAAACTAAAATGAGTCAAGTTTTAGAAATTGTCTCTTTTTCCCTCTTGCATATATTTTAATTTATCAATTTAAGAAAACCAACTCCATTTATTTGAATCGTAAAAGTAATCTTCCCACTGATATGCTTAACATTGATTGAATTGAAGAAATGTCAGAGCCAAAGAGACAGATCTACACTGTTGAACACATCTCTTTTTAAAATATAATTAGAGCCTCATCAGACAGTCAGAAAGGCCCTCAGAAACTGGCAGCATCAGATGTTGCAGCAGCATTGCATTGTCTGCCTGGTCATGATTAATGAATTGATGTGTTGCTTTGGAGATGAGTTTGTCCAGGTGCAGATGTTTTTTTGCACACCAATAGCTGTGTTGTCCACACTCAAGCATATAAAAGCAAATAGGTTTTGTCTAAAAGATTAGCTACCTCAGCAGAAACAAGGTGCAATGGAGAATAATGCATAAAACTGGAAATTGTTACACGAAACCTAATGGCTCATAAAACAGCACCTTTGTTTTATATGTGTACTTGGATTTTATTATGTGTGTATCTTTCATAAATACCATTGTAACCATATATTTTATCTCTGGAATGGCTCATATTTCATTAAAATGTTGTCATTGTTAATATTAATGACGTCAGTTTTTGAATATCTGGATTTTTATTATATGAACCCATGTTGTTACATGATGTATGTTAAATTTTTTGCTTCTTTAAACATGATCTCTGTGTTAAAGTAAAGTCTGTACATAACTTAAATGCTCTATTTTTCATCCATGTCCTCTGTCTGTATTTGTCTTAAACGGTTTACAGTTTTTTGATTATTTATAGTGCATAGGATTAGAATCAGAGATATATAATGAAAAGTGTCACACAGCCAATTTCCCAAAGCCAAACTAATATTAATTCCCTTTTTCAAAGGAGGCAATGCTGGCCATGGATTTAGCTGCCAAATTCTGTTTAGTTTGCTTGTTGGCTGAGATGGGAGATTAGCCTTGGTTGTTTGCTGTTTTGTAAAGACAAACATTAAATCTATTATTGGCTGCAAATATGAGAGTTGAACAAAACTGTTGTTCATGAATTCTCTAAAATGATGAAATCTCCCTGGTGTATTACAAGGTCCAAGAGCAAATGGTACAGGATTTAAGAAATATTTGAAACAACCAATATGTAACATACCAGTATGAAATTAGTGTGTTTGTCTAATCTTCATCGTCTAATCAAAATCACAAAATCTTACATACTAATATGAATAATAATAAATATGTTGCACATTATAAATTTTTTACATTTATAATCACATTTCTGACAATTTCCCATTCTTTCCTGTTTTTCCTGTCTTTAAAATTTAAACACAATCACTGCAACTAAAAGGTTGAAAAACAAGTAATTTATTTAGGTCAGTGGCTATTTTGTGTATTGTGTTTGTTTTATATAGTATTAGAAATATATTTTAAATATCAGCGCACAATATATGCACACCATGACCTACCATTAGAATATTCCTAAACATGATGTAAATTTAAATTCTGAAAACTCAAAAATGTATAGTTAAGTGTAAAAACATTTGGGCTATTAACCTGAACATTAATTTTGCTGGGTATCGCGATGGTGCAGTGGGTAGCACAATCTATGACAGTAAGAAGGTCGCTGGTTCGAGCCTCAGCTGGGTCGCTTGGCATAACTGTGTGGAGTTTGCATGTTCTGTCATTATCGCGTGGTTTTACTCCGGGTTCTCTGGTTTCCTCCAAAGACATCTGATATAAGTGAATTGAGAAAAAACAATTGTCCATAGTGTATGAGTGTGTGTGACTGTTTCCCAGCGATGGGTTGTGGCTGGAAGGGCATCTGCCGTGTAAAACATATGCTGGAATAGTTGCTGGTTCATTCCTCAGTGGCGACCCCGGAAGGGAAAAAGCTGATTATGGATGGATTTGTTTTGCTTTTATTTGTGCACATCGGCTATAAAAGTAACTTTTGCATAAATATTAAACAATTTATATAACAATATAATATTATATAAATAACTTATATAAATAATAAATAATAGTACAAAAATAAATAATTTTGTTTCCCTTAGGCATTAGTCCACCTCTGCTCCCATTTCCTTTTAGACCTGTAGATAGATTGTTGTTTTCTTCAATAAATTATGTCAACATTTACTGTGAACAAAAATACACAATATTTTATGACTAAAGTTTTTTTTACAGCACTTTGGTTATACTGATTATTTTCTGATTATTATGGATGGATTTGTTTTGCTTTTATTTGTGCACATCGGCTATAAAAGTAACTTTTGCATAAATATTAAACAATTTATATAACAATATAATATTATATAAATAACTTATATAAATAATAAATAATAGTACAAAAATAAATAATTTTGTTTCCCTTAGGCATTAGTCCACCTCTGCTCCCATTTCCTTTTAGACCTGTAGATAGATTGTTGTTTTCTTCAATAAATTATGTCAACATTTACTGTGAACAAAAATACACAATATTTTATGACTAAAGTTTTTTTTACAGCACTTTGGTTATACTGATTATTTTCTTTAAGTACTGATTAAAGATTTAGATTGTGACAAACATTTCAAGCAATTGACATACATTGGACAGTGTTTGTTATTTCTGTACAAGATCAGCATGGTTATGTTCATCAATTAGGAAGTAAAAGATGCAAACACACAAGCCTGTGAATGAATATTTGTGCTCTTGCTCTGATAGGCCAATAAATATTTCAAGACTATGAAGCTGTAAAGCAAACAGGAAATCATTGCGTGTGTGTCTGGCATTAGAAAATTGGACATGCACCAATGATGAGCCTGCGAAGCTCACTGCATTACCTCGGATTTGCATGGACTTCCCCTCCCACGCTCTCATATCGCTTCATCCTCTCTCTTTCTCTGTCTATCTCTTGCTTTTCAACTCTCATCAAAATATGTCTGACATTTATCTCCACAAACCTTCATGTCTATTAAATCCTGCTGGCCAGAAGTACGCTTGTATGAAGAATACATTTTTCACACCATTGCAATTGATGAAGTGAATTAATTACAAACCACTCTGCATGCAATAGTTAATTAAAAATGGAAAGGGAAAAAGAACAGGCACTTGTCCATATTGCAGTAAATTAGCCACACATGCACACACACACATGCACAGAGGGTATGTAAACAGGCAAGCCCGATTGGCTATTGTTCACAGAAGGAAAGGTCAAATGTCAACAGCTCACTAATGTTTTGGTGAAGACCTGAACAACAGTCTGGTCAATGAAAGAAGTCTTGGGCTTGACCTAAGAATGACCTGTGTGAAATGTAATGACATTATAGAGCCAGTGGGAGAGAAGATGAATGTTTGCAAGGATTGGGTTAGAGACAAGCTCCCTCTTGAGAGGAGAGGAACAGTGTAATGAGAGACTTCTCATGAGGGTCTGATTCACTCTGCACATTGATTTTCCTGGCCAATGCAATGCTTTGTCTGGTCTGGGCGCAGCTGAATAGTTAATGCTGTTGACTGACAGAAGTTTTTCTTCACCTTTTTTTGGTAATTTAATAAAACGTTTTCATACTGTAAAATTTGCGTACACTTGGCTGGATTTATTTTGTCATGAATTTTTGTAAAAGTTTAAATTTAGTATACGTGTAAAGTTAAGTGACCCTCTAAAACGCATTCTAGTAGAATAGTTTTTTAAATGTTTTTACTAAAAGGTATTTTGAGTCAATTCCACAATGTTTATTACTTAAAAATGTATACATTCATTCATTCATCTTCATGTCGGCTTTCTTCCCTTTCGGGGTCGCCACAGCGGAATGAACCGCCAACTCTCTGGCATATGTTTTACGCAGCGGATGCCCTTCCAGCCGCAACCCATCACTGGGAAACATTCACACACACATTCACACTTTAACACTATGGGCAATTGTTCTTACTCAATTCACTTATTCCGCATGTCTTTGGACTTGTGGGGAAACCGGAGCACCCGGAGAAAACCTACACGATCACGAGGAGAACATGCAAACTCCACACAGAAATGCCACCTGCCCCAGCCGAGCCTAGAACCAGCGACCCTCTTGCTGTGAGATGACCGTGCTACCCACTGTGCCACCGTGACGCCAAAATGTATACATTTAAAGCTAATTAAATATAATTAGGGTTGAAACCACCATTTTCCCAGCGATGGGTTGCGGCTGGGAAGGGCATCCGCTGCGTAAAACATATGCCAGTGAGTTGGCGGTTCATTCCGCTGTGGCGACCCCGAAAGGGAATAAAGCCGACATGAAGACGAATGAATGAGTGAATGAATGAATGAAACCACCATTGCTCTTATTAATTAGCTAAAATGTACCTTCTATTACCCCTCCATCCCAGACTAAATTATACTAAGTACATTTTAAGTTTAAGGTTAATGAATGTGCTCTTTAAGTATTTGTTTTATTAGAGTACTTTAAAATTTAGTTTTCTTAAATTAATGGTTCAGTTAAAAACACTTTTGAGGTTAATAAGTAGACTACTTCTTTGAGTTTTGCAGTTAACTTTAACAAAAACAACAAAATCAACCAAATAGCAATTCAAAAGTACACAAAAATCATTGAGGAAATATTCTGGGTAATTTCTCTGGTGCCACTCTTGGCTTTGGAGTAATTTCACATCGGTAGACTAAGCTTTTTGTTGACTAAGTGGTCAATAACAGAACAATTGCTGTTGTTTGAGAGTGAAAGCTTGTTTTAGCCGCATAGTGAAGAAAAACGATTTCAAACGACGCTAACTGTTTATTTTTATCCTGAATGCAGTGAATAAGAGAGAGAGAAGCAATGACAAAAATTGAAGGAGATGCGAAGGAGGAGAGATAAATGCATTGTTTTCCCTCAAGAGAAAACCATATATCAATAAACGGAAGCTAATTAATAGCACCAGACCCTCTGGCAGCACAGAGCTGCTCAGGAACTGCACTTTACTGCAGCAGCAAGAGATGCACATGCACAGCTGGCTGCTTGAAGAGGAGGATTCCATTTTTAATAAAATGTGAAAGAAAAGCAGTGCATCAGAATGAGCCCCTGTGGATGACGATCTGCCGATGTACTCTCTGCACTATAGGGGGCTCGCCAGTGCGTACTACATTTGAATGAAGCTTGGAACAGGACTGACATGTAGACAGATGCTGGGATGAGGGGATGACTAGGCAGTGATGTCTCACACTGTTTTACTGGCTTTATAAAAAGAAACGGAATGAATAAAACTTATTCTGATAAAAAGACTCAGGGTGACTCAGAAACCAAATTGAATACACTGCTTCATCACATCCGTCACTCATTGGTTCTCTGAATAGCGTAATGGGGCAAGCTATTTCATTCCTTTAAATTACGATTTACATTTCATGGCTTTTTTTTTTTAACAAAAATTGTAATGATTGTCTCATACACTATGGTGTTTTTGAAGGACCAGTCAATCAGGGTTAATTCAAGCTTACCTAAACCCTTTCTTCTTTATTCTCTCAATTATTTACATTAACAAAGCATGCACATATAATCACTACACAGTAAAAATCCAGTTTTATCAAAACCACACTTCTAAACTTGGTCTTTAAAAATACAAACATTAATCACAAAATATTGGCTTTGAGTTTGAATGTTTTTTGCACTATATGTAGAGTGTCTTTAGTCCTACTCTTGATAGAGTTAACTTTACTCTAAACATCTTACTGTGTAGCAATCGGCATCATAAATAAAAAGCATTCTGCTGCAAACCAGAAAAAAGATTTTGTTTGTTTGAAAATCAAACCCGATTGCAAGAGACGACAAGAAAGAAAAATATTTATAAAAAAAATAAAGACTGTTAACACATGTGAGAATTCTCATGGAGTGGAAAAATGCAATAGATTCAGATACAAGTAACTACTTAAAAAAACTTTTCAAAGAATAGAAAAAGGTATTCAGTGAAATACAAAAACAAGAATTTTGGTAATAACAACAAGAAGAATAGACTGCTTCTAACATGTTTTGGATCAACTATCTGATGCCAGCTGACTGCAGATCCACCGCTTAAATGGAGGGAACCCAGATAAAGGCTAGGCGGATCCATCAAATCAGCCCTGATATCCTCACCTGAAAACAATAACAACAAAACACACACCAGCCCATAAACTAAAAACAGACCACCAGTAAATCTCATTATAACAGATTTACTAGGGATGGTAAAATGAAGCCTCATGACTCCTTGAACTATTTCCAAATAATATTAACACTATCCAAACTCAACTGACAGTTTGAATGGAACTTGAGGTGGTCTGTAACACCTCGCAGCTTTGGACGTCATCATTTTGGCTCCTCCACCCAATGAAGCAAGCCTTGACATGCATTTTGCTGAAACGTCTCCATTACGCGACACATGCTTTAAAGCCTCAACACATCAAATCACTAAAATCTACTGTTTATTCATTTTATCGTGAAAAACTCATTCTGTTCTGTTTTGGTCATCTAATCAGTTTTTCATTGTTTTCTCTCCATCTCAATGTCCTAAATGATAGAGAGCTTACTATGGCAAAGATACTCAATCTCACATTGTTATCATTGATTGTTAAAATCCATTATTTTCCCACATATGTCCTGCTGATATTATCAATTTCTCTTGTACTCTTCAGGCCATAACTCATCTAGACTTTAATCAAAGGTTATGTGCAAAAACGTGCCTCCGACCAAAACAATGGGTGTCAGAGCGTGTGCACACATCTGAAGAGAGATGGATGTGAGTGAATTTTTTTTGGCACTGACATGTCACCAGTGTTGGACAAGCTACTAGAAAATATAGTAAGCTAGTAAGATAATCTAATAGTTACTTTTCATTAAATGCAGCTTCACTACACTAAAGCAACTACTCTGCGAAATGCATCAGAAACATGGCAAAAGTAGTTCACTACATCTAAGCAATTTTTTTTATATTGAAATTTTTTTTTTGATGAAAAACGACATGAAATTTTCAGATCAATTCTTTCTCAGTAATAAAAAAAATCAGAGAGGCAGACTTACTATAGGTGTGCAATCGACTTCTGCAGAATGAAATGATGTTATTGAAATATCTTCTTTGGACTCATTTGGTGTTTTATTCAAATACATGTTGAAGCAACTCCAAATCACAATGTGTGCAGATATCCAGCAGCATTTAGTCCTATGCACCTATGGAATTTCCTGTAGGCTTTTTCTACATGTTCAATGAATCACTTGATAACCATGCAAATTGTGTTCTTGGTGCGAACACTGAAAAAAATAATGTGTTCGCTGAACGTAATAAAATTATGGAAGGAATTTCCACCTAAATGAAATATGTTCATTTAGCGAGAAACAATGTTGTTGAGCGACCTAGATCTAAATATGTTCAGTCAACATGAAATCATGGTGTTACTGTTACCTAATTATTATTGTTCAGTCCAACCAGATTTGTAAGAGTAAATGTAACATATTCACCATAGTAATATCTGACTTCTTGTCTCCTGTGTGCAAAGGTCCTCTCCATCATTGCTGCCACTGTGCCCTCATTGTTCCTTTTCTTTACTTCTAAAAGAAGGGTCTCTCTTGTCTTTTCAAGCGTCTCTGCAGATTCACCAGATTGGTAGGTGGGACAGTAGTTTACTTCAGCCTTTCTGGGCTTCTTTACACCATAAGCAGGACTGCATTTGTCTGTAGGTTTATTTGTGAGGGAATTCAATTCAACCTCTGGACATCCAAGCCTCTTGAGCTTCCTTTTGTAATTAGCAAGTTTGTACTTAAGGCTCATCTTCCAGCCACCATATCCAGTGGCAAAGCCTGGTTCTTTCAAACATGGATGGGATGATATCAGGGCTTCAGCAACCTCTTCAAACTCACTGTCTGAGGGGTACACTCTGTACTGAACAATCGCTTCAGCTAAACTGTCAAGAATGGCATTTTGCTCATTACTGCCACCTTCTGCTCTGGAGTTGTAAACGAAAGTGATTTGCAATCTGAACTTATCAGAATTATGTTGTGTTAGCATAAATTATTTTTGTAAATTTTAAATTGTTGCATATTATGCTAAAACTACATGATTTAAAAATGTTCAGCAAAAAAACATGATTTTATTTAGTAAAACCTACATGTCAGACTTAGGTTAATGTAACAGACACCCAGTTTGGTTTTTTTGAGTGAATGCCCAATAACGCCGACCATGCACTTCCACACGTACTTTATTGGGTGTGAATTACTGCCACCTAGTGTCTACAACTAACCAACTTAGGCATTTGAAGACAAGCCTCCTCTCTCTAAATTTGTTTTATGTTTAAATTGCTGTTGCTTTCTCTGTACTGTTTGATTTGCTTTCTGTACAGTGTTATTGAGAGTCCAGAAAAGCATCTTAAATCAAATGCAGGGATGCACCAATACCAATACTGGTATCGGGTATCTGCCTCAATACCAAATTTTCTAAAGTACTCGATGCCCGGGACAGATACCACTGTCTGAGAAATTTCTATTTTTGAGCGGCATGTAAGGGGTTCATCACAGGCACCGAGTGAGACATGTCAGCTTGTGGAACTATTTGAAAGTGATTAAAGACGACAAAACAAAGGTTGACTACAAATTGTGCTCAGCGAAATTGTCAAGAGGAGGGTCAAAAGGTATCACATTTAACACAAGTAATTTAATCAAGCGCCTAAAATTTTCTGGAGCCCAGAAATGATGCCCCGCCCCTACATGACTGACACGGATCACTACACGACTCCATGAAAATGAAAAAAAAAAAAAAAACATAATTATCCACACCTTGCTGCAAACCTCTTTGGGTTTAGTTTCACCACGGATATTTGGATAAGCAGTGTTAGCCCCAGTCGCTAATTAGCCTAGCCTCCCAGAGTTTACGCCATAACGAGCCGTAATATTCATTCATTCATTCATCTTCATGTCGGCTTTATTCCCTTTCGGGGTCGCCACAGCGGAATGAACCGCCAACTCACTGGCATATGTTTTACGCAGCGGATGCCCTTCCCTGCCGCAACCCATCGCTGGGAAACGAGCCGTAATACACATGTAACAATTCCACGACTCGAACACCAGATTTAAGAATTTTTTATAATGATTTATTCTGTAATATGTTGCATACAACACACTTTTCATGGTAAATAAATGGTCTTAATTCCAAAATAGTCCCTTGTTTGTTTGTTTTTTTAAATTATAAGCCTAAAGCTGTTACCTGTAAATTTAAATATTGTTTTTATTAAGTATCGGTATCGCAGATTTCTGAAATGCAAATACTCGTACCCGTTTGCAAAAAAAGGGATATTGGTGCATCCCTAATCAAATGCATTATTATTACTATTTTAGGACAATGAGACAGAAGTAAGTGCTTAACTACAAACAGTATCAATCATGTTTGATGAGCAAGGTGTTCAGTTAATACAGCAGTAAACATGATTGATGACATACTCTGCCTGCCTTCACTCTGTGTATCTCTGCATGCTGAATTTGATTCTAAGCATGACAAATAATAACATAAGAAAGCAAGGAAGAGTCCTGATTTGTAGCTTAACCCTTGTGTAGCCTTCAGGTCAAATTGACCCGTTTCTAATTTTTACAACAATAAAAATGTTACAAGTGTATATTATTTTCTAGTAGGGACTGGTCGCAATAATTCAAGATATGTTCTCTATATTGTTTGAATTTGAGAAAAGTCATATATGTTAATGTGTTATGGAGTAAAATTTAGATTTTAAATTGCTTTTAAAATGGGAATACCCCACACAGGTTATAAAATTACAGGTATAAAATTACTCCAATAGAATTTTTGCCAAGCATCCGGAGCAGGGGTCAGTAAAAGGCCAACTTTGACATCAAGCTGAAAATACCATAAGCATTCTCAATAGTCCTGCATACAGTGCATAAAGGAAAATGCTGTTTTTTCACTTCCTCCATCTCTTAACATGTGTGTGTGTGTGGGTGTTTGTGTCTGCATGCGTGTGTGTGTGCGCATGTGTGTGTTTGTCTGTATTTTTCACTCTCTGTGGCCCTAAAGCACTCTCCCCTTGACCTTGTTTCTAAGATTGCCTCTGCACTTTAGCCTTCGTACATGGCTGTCCCCAGGCTCCAGGATTCCCAAACCACCCTTCAACCAGTGCCAATTGCCATTCTCTCTCTTTCAGATTTTTTATACCTCCAGACCAAGGGACAGTAAGAGAGCGGCAGAATACATAAATTTATAAAAGCATTGCCTGAAGCCGTGGATAGATTTCTTTTTACTTGCTACATCTCTTTTCATTTGTTGACAGTAAGTGGTTCTCTCTTGTCTAGTTGAAGAGGTGACAGCACCTTCGGGGTGTCTGACAAGAGTTTTAGCGTAGGATAAAAGAGGAGAAGATCGCAGGTCAAATCAATGCACACCCAACACAATGGAAAAAACAAAGCGTCCATCACTGCTTTGCATTGTTTTTCACAATATCTCAATCACTTTTTATAGTGATTCAATGATTTTTTTAATGAATACATACTGTGCAAAGTTATTTTGGAAAGAGATAGTGATTAACTGGGAGACAAATTAAAGTAGACAATGTCAAGGGAAATTAATTACCACACTAAAAGAATACTTTTTAAACGCATACGCAGACATTTAACAATCAAAATTTTACATCCTCAGGAAAGCAGTGGGTGGCAACAGATTTCTCATGTAGCTTTAGAAAGATAATGAATAAGGCAAATGCAAACCACGCACCTAATCTAGAAAGTTGCTGATTTCACTTCCAGCATCTGGACTAAATGTGTTGAAAACAAGACAAAAATTGAACAGATGTGAAATTGTTTTAAGTGTCGCTGGTCTCGCAAAAAGTTATTGCTCATTTACAAAAATGAAACTGCCTCTTCAGCTTTACAGTGTAATAAGCTTGTCTTTAAGAGTCCATTTGGAACATTCAGTAACAGATCTGATGAAAATATAAAGGTTTTGGGATTTAAAATTTTTGTTCCACTGCTGCTTCTACCATTTAACCTACGCACACGCACGCACACACACACACACACACACACACACACACACACACACACACATATATATATATATATATATATATATATATATATATATATATATATGTGTGTGTGTATGCGTGTGTGTGTGAATAATCAATGCTTATTTTGTAGTCTATAAATAAACACACACACACACCCACACACACACACACACACACACATATATATATATATATATATATATATATATATATATATATATATATATATATATATATATATATATATATATATATGTATATGTGTGTGTGCGTGTGGGTGTGTGCGCGTGTGTGGGTGGGTGTGTGTGTGTGTGTGTGTGTGTGTATTTATAGACTACAAAATAAGCATTGATTATTCGGGGAATACAAACTTTTATTAGTTAATCCAAAAGTTAGTCCAGGACATATATATATAATTTTACTTTAATGCTGTGTTAAATTCTACTGTATACATGTGTATGGATGATACACAAACTTTCTTGCAGCACTCTTTCTGTAATGGGGATGGGATGTGCGCATGCTGGTTTGGGTATAATTTCTCATCAGGACATGGAAACCTGATCCTCAATCTCGGGGTTTAATTACTTAATGGTCTCTGTAGGTATGCACAGATGGATTCACATTTGTGTATGGCTGTGTGTGTATGCAAATGCACTAAACAGAAGTATGCATAACTTGTTTACAAACTACAACAACTTCATTATTTATATGAAGCCGTGTATACAATAAAATGTACACCAATAAATGGTACAAATATACAAATACTCAACCTAAGTAAGGACATTATATTTCATGACATATAGACATAATTGCGCTATTCATTGAGGCTTACATAAACAGCTACAGAATCAGTGTTCTCGCTCATTTGAAAAGTACCTTTAAACTTATAAAACCCAACTAAAAATACAGTGAAAATGTTATTAAACAAACACTTATGCATCTTCATGAGTAGAGGAGCTAAAAAAAACAGTCAACAAGACTTAACAAAATACAAACAAAAAGTCCTTTATTTGAGTTTGCCAAAACCGTAGACAGCATTTTTCTCAGCAAAATAGAAACAGCTAAGCTTCCAAATAAAGTAAATTAAACAATCAGAAAAGACTCCAAACAACAGGTCATAGTAAAAAAATTTGACCCGTATGAACAGTTTTTTTATTAGTTTGTTTAAGATATATTAAATGCAAACCTTCAACCAATCAGATGTCTTCACTACATCCATGCCCTGCCTCTCTGGACCCATTTGTGCTTTCCATTTGTGCTACACCAATTTTTAGCCTGCTCATACGAAATGTCACGCATGCAACATTCGTGTCAAATTTAGTCTTGTATTGTATTGAATAATAATAATACAGGATTATTTAAAGGGACCCAGGAAAATCCATTCAATAATTAAGACCATATAATTAATACAGTTGGTCTTGTCGGTTGAACCTGTAATAGCCACAAAGAGCAGAAATAAACGCTTCTCTTAAAGTGATTTGATTATAATCAAAGTAAAATTATTGCTTTGTTGATCACTGTTTTACTGACTCAAGAGCCTTTGTTTCTATAACAACAAATAAACAAATATCTCTCGTTAATGGTGTCAACTCAGAGGTCAATTTAGGGCCATACAGCATTCTGATGATCAGTGCATAGAGGATAGATGCTGACAGTACCAGATTTCAATCTAGGTTCTGGTCTCTTTACACTTTCCAAGACAAAAGAATGGAACCTGAAAATATTTTTTTCAGGTTCAAAAATTCATTAACATACCAATAATTTCACTTTAAAATTCTAACATGGATTTTCCTTCGAGTAAAATGTAATTTTCTCGCTCTCTCCTCTTTGCATTCTCTTCATCCTTCCAGGCTCCCATCAACACTCCACAAGCATTCCACTGAAGTACTTCTATCACTTTTCTTTCATGGGCTTTGGGAGAATTCTCCTCATCATTGAGAAGAGATGTTCTACTTAAGTCGACCTCACACAATTCATACTATAGAGCGCCTTGCCGGCTTAGCAACTTCAAAGCCTCGCTGTGAGCCTCTCTTCATTAAACTCAGATTTGCTTCTATTCCCTCTGAAATTGACAAACAAGCAGTGTGTGTTCTTCTCACTGTCCAGTGGATGTGTTTAATGATTCCAACTCAAGCGGAGATGAAGGAGCAGGCTGTTGAACAAAACCCCCGGAGCTGCTTTCAGTGTGATTAACTTTTGAACGAAACCTGCTTGAAGGGCACCGTTGTCCTTGATTCCTTGTGTTTTTCTTTAATAACTTCTTTGGTGTGTTCTAACATCATCCGTTGAGGTTCTTCTGAAGGCCATCACTGTCACTTTCAATACAATTGAGTTGGGCAGCAGTTCCAGTTACTGTCTCATGCAATCTTTGCCTCATTGTCAGTCAGTCGGCCAGTGGTTGAGTTTGGGATTCTATAAGAAAAGCAACGCTTATCCAGAGGCAAAAGAAATATGGATGTTTCTTTATGCTGTGACCAGGCATTCATAAGCAGGTGCTGGAGGTTGTGTCCTCTCTAGAGATAGTATCAGAAAATAGAAAGATCCCCTGGGAGCAGGTCAAGACTCTTTTAGAGCTTCATGGGCAACATACTCCCAATGCACCGCTATCAGTAAAGTTAAAAAGCCATAATTCACAAGTCATGATTGGAAGGGAATGACTGATATGTTTGTTTTTTTTGGCTTGGCACAGGTTTAAGAAATGAATTTCATAGTATAACTGTTTCTCATCTCATTTGCTTTCAGATTATTGTCACATTCATATGTTGCCATTCTATGTAAACCGTTTTTTCTTTCATTTTCATCATGAATTGAAGGCCAAATGGGGAAGATTGATCCATCCTACATATAAAATGATTAACTGGATAATTCCAATTAATTAATAACTCTAATTAATTAATAATTACATTTAACTTTGGAAGGGATTTAGCAGCAATAAAAGAGATGAATTCACAGCCTTACCTGTGATGATTCCGTTTACATTAAGCTCTTCGGGACTTTTGTCCACAAGAAGTCAATAAATTAGCTTTGGTAAGCAAATCATACAAGTCATCACAACATTGATTTGATGTGGCTATGTAGCACAATTTCAAGGCAACAAAGATTATGGAATGGGAAGACAAAATATATTTAAAAGAAAAAAAACAAGTTTATTGATTAAATGGCACACAAATTACTACTCTAATAACTAACTAACTAACTAACTAACTAACTAACTAACTAACTAAAACTGACACACACACACACACACACAAACACATATTCACACACACAATACCAGGTTTGATCTCTGGAACTGTGAAACGTTATCTCTAGTTCAAGTAGTTTAAGAGTCTATCAAATCCTCAATCAAAGTCGAATCAAATGCATCAAAGCAACTTAATTAAGTTCTGCATGGGTTTGAGCCAGTTCAAAGTTGGGAATAACGTTACTTGCATTTCCTGGATTGCGATGATGAGAGCAGGTGGGGATGTTAGGTTGTCCCGATTTAGAGATGTATCGCAGACTTTTGATGAAGATGAGAAAGGGAGAAGTTGAAAGTCTTATTGGGAAGATTGAGGTTGACGTCCAACTTAAAGGAGCGAAGCTTGCTGGCCCTGAAGCTGAGAGCGCGGGAGGAGTTACGGTCTCAGAGCTCGGGAAGTGGCTTTCTGCCTGGATCTCTGGGCAATTTCTAAGTTTCTTGTAGCAGCTTCCTAGGTTTCAAGCGTATCTGCTGGTTTAAGGGTTTGAATCGGAGTTTTTGAATCGGAGTGTTACAGAAGATATTTATTTGAATTTGGGTTGCCCTGCCTCACGTGAGTCTCACGAGTTGTTCCGTTATTTCTGCAGGATATCCCCTTTCGCTCACATGGCGGTTACAAGAGCGCCAGATGACATCCTGTGAGACTAGGCCCATCACATGATGTCGTTTCCTAATTGTCTTTCTATCTATCTGTCTGACTCATTAAAATTAGGTTCCATGATTAAACATAACACCATCTTAAAGTTACAAAGGTTGAGTGAATCATTTAGAATACAATGAATCAATTATTACACATAGTCCTGGAGTAGTTTCGGTATCTTGATTTAATCAACTGAGGGCAAAAAGGGGAATGGGGATCCTTTTGGAGTGTTACTGAGGTCAAAGTTCCATTCTGAGTGAACAATGCAACATTTGCAGAAGTCCAGCTTTTGCAGTTTTTATTTGACTGATTCATACACATGTTAGCTGCAAAGCAAATTCCAAAAATAATTCTAGAGGTCAACTGGATTCAGCAAAACCTTTGCTGTTCAACCTTACCAAATATATACAGTAGCAACATGCTTACTAACATGAGAACTCCAGGACTACAAACACCAAAAATCAATACAACTGCAGTAAAAACTGTTGTTCAGTTATTCATGTTTTTTTTTTCAAATGTAATTTTTTGCATTTTTTATCCAAAGTAACTTACACTTGGAAAGACAGTACAAATTTGGTACAAAATCCAAACTCAAGTAGTTAACATAGTGGTTGTTTGATGTGTAATGAATAATCTCCTTTCTGTTGGGAGATTGGAGGATTGATTTGGAAGTGACATTGTCCTCACCTGCTTCTAATGAGAATTGTTTATTCATTTTCAAACATTTAAATGCGTTTGACTTCAGTTGAGATAGGTATTTTAGTGGAAAGCGTTTCTCAATTAGAATCTCTGGAGTGTCTCATTTTCTTTCCTTTCTCTTATTAATATTCTCAAATTATCTTTCTTTGCAGAAGAATGTATCTTTCCTAGATGTTTGGTATCTTTTAACTTCTGCTAAATAAATCTACATTTATTTTCAAATATGTTTGGAACTCTTTTGTCTATCTCCCTTTTTATGTTGCAGCTCTTAACGAATGGGTTGTAACACATACCATTCTGCTATGTAAGTGGTAATTGGTGAGTTATTGGATTGGAGTGGGGCAGTAGAGTTGATTGGCATCAGTATAGCAGTAACAAGAGAATCCATGTCACCCAGGAAGGGTTGTAGATGGGAAAAAAAGAGAACCAAGGTTTGAACCTTGAGGTACCCTGGTGAATAGATGATGAGTGTTTGATACCAGAACGTCACGGTGGTGCAGTGGGTAACACGGTCATCTCACAGCAAGAAGGTTGCTGGTTCAAGTCTCGGCTGGGTTGGCATTTCTGTGTGGAGTTTGCATGTTCTTCCCGTGATACCCCGGGTTCTCCGGTTTCCCCCATAAAGTCCAACAACTTGCATTATAAGTCATTTGGGTGAACAAAAATGGCCATAGTGTATGAATGTGAATGAGTGTGAAATTCACATATGAAAAACATATACCAGAATAGTTGAAAGTTAATTCCACAGTGGCAACCCCGAAAGGAAAAAAGCCGACAAGATAATGGATTAATGGATAGATGTTTGATACTATAGCGGCTGGTTGAACCTCTATTCTCGGGATTGGTACAGTGACATCATGGGGCGGGACACTGCATGCATATTATTATGAGGGCTTCCACAACTAACAGTCTACGAGATTGCTGTTGCAAGAAGTCGGTGTCTTACAATTCTCAATGTTTAGCGTGCCTAATGTGACTGTCATTACTTGCTGTTGTCATGATGAACCACAATAAAATCTATAAACTGTAGCTCATTTGTCAGCATCCATGAAAGACTTTTCAAGCTGCTAAGAGCATTACAAACCCTTTCTCTCCTTCCTGGAATACTAGTAGTTTGACACCACCTTCTCCCTGATTGGAAAGGTCCGCCAGTGAGAAGACTCACTGTAACAATATAAAACTTAAAGGGAGATTTTCATACATGGTTACATAAATTTGTATCAATCAACATATGGCTCAATAAGGTGTTATGTCCGCATTTTTAAGGAATGCACTTTGAATGTTTTAAATACTGGCAGCATGAATACGTGTTTTTTGGTTGAAACAAAAATGGTCCCCTTGATGAGATTTACATTTTTGTGTAAGAGTTGAAACCTTTTAAAGTGATGCATTGCTTTAAGGATGACACATAGCTATTGAGTTGAGGATTATTTCAAAAGTTTTCAAGACTTATGTAGATTTTATTTGAATACCCCAAAACATGTTCTTTCAATCAACAATGAAACAATCATTGTAACAATTAAAGGACGACGAATTAAGTTGACCAGCACTGACTTTTAAATAGTGACTGTATTTCAGAAAAATGTGCAAATACTAAAAAAATGTTCTCTCTCAGAATAAGTTGATGAAAAATAGCATTCCTTGCACAAAAGAAGCCTGTTCTAAAGCCGAATGTTCTCTATCAAAAAATCTATCAATCCGAAAGAATTCCTGAATGTTCAAAACAATGCACTCCACGTGTTAGCCTATCCCTCAGGTGAACTGGCCTTGAGACCATAAATATCAGCTACAGTCTTTTATTTGTTTTATTCCCCCTCGATTGAGATGAAAATAAAATTATTTCTGTTTGTAATGTCTGCATGTGCATATCCCAAATCAATAAACTTAAGTTTTGTGAACTAGAATGAATTGTGTTCTCACAGTTAGACACAGCTACAAACAAAATCTGAAATAGTAAACGTTTGTACTAAATGTTAAACAAAAAACATGATTGTAGCTTTGTGACTAAAGACAATAGCGCTCTTTATTAGCAAACATTACAAAATGTAT
Source organism: Danionella dracula (assembly GCA_900490495.1). Taxonomy (NCBI): domain Eukaryota; kingdom Metazoa; phylum Chordata; class Actinopteri; order Cypriniformes; family Danionidae; genus Danionella; species Danionella dracula. Next base: position 12,436,956 of record UELW01000256.1, on the reverse strand, counting down.
ATTTGTTTCTAAGCTACCTAATCACCTTATATGTGCACACCCTCAGTCCATTTACCACTCTAACATAAAAGCACCCACGTCAATGCAAGCACTTCATTTCGTTGTTATGAAAGTATTGTATCCTGAGGCTTCAAGCTACAGAGATATTTTTATTAGTGTGTAGTACTCACCCTAACACTCTTCCTTGTTGTTACTTGTTAATTCCTGAGTTTCTATTACAGTGTTATCCCCAAAATAATAATATATTTTTTTAAGAGTTAAATGTTGTGGGGCTATGTTGTATTTGATGTATGTTTTTAGTGTATGTTTGAAAAGACATCTTTTGCTGTTCTGTAATTTTTGAGAATGTTTAAGCTTGTGGAACTTTCGAATGCTTTTTCCTGATGTGTACTAACCTTTTATATTTCAGGAAATCAAGATGAATTTGATATGTTTATTAGATTGCCCTTTAATATACGAAGGTCAACAGAGAAGGGACAGATCATACCACTTCCTGTCTGAAGCAAGATCTGCCTTTAGTGTTGAACTTGAAAGAAAAATCTGAACCTCTGAAAAAGATGGTGAGAAAATAAACCTATACATCAGGTTCAAAAGGACCTTGGACTTCTAACAGGTCTAAAGTGACGTCTTTAACCCTGCCGTTGATTTAAGACTTGGCTGCTTAAGATTGTTTCATCTTGAAATACATGTGTTCACCTTAAAATATATCTATCAAAAAACACTCACTGTGGTGATGGAAAAAAATTGTCAACTTTATCGTTTTTCTTTAGGCTGTTTAAAACCCAGTGATGATTTGAGACATGCATGCATTCTGCATAAACTAAGTGTTTATCCTTGGGTGAAACTTAAAGTTATTGAGTTTATGAGTTTGATATTTCATGCATATTAATTTGAGTGGTTTCTGACTAGGGACAGCTTACTTAGCGTGTGTGGCTCCATTGAGGCATAATTTGATCTGCCAGCCATAAGAGACTGCTGTGTAGGCTTTGAGAAAGTGTAACAGCTGGTGTGTTCTGAACATGTTAGTGTGTTCACATGTGGTTTGGGTGGCAGACTCCCAAATCTAATAGTTTTACCTTGAGCTGAACAACTGCTCATTGGAAAACAGTATGCTTCTACAGAGACTTGCACATTCTTTTTTTGTTTGTTCCATTAGGAAGAGTGTAATTATGAAATCCATTGTAAGTTTAAATCTAATTATGCTCATAAGCTTAACTAACTTAGATTCTCCCTCCTTTGTGACTTCATAGAAATACATTATTAACGACGCATAACAGTAGGACAAACAAAGGAACATAAAACATGCAATCATGAAAGTCTAGCGAACCATTTGTTCCCACAAGCACAGCTATAAAGACATGTAAAATCATCTAAGATTTTTTTTCAGTTTCTGCACTTTTGCAGCATCACATTAGTTTACTGCCTCAATCTCTGACAACAAGTGATATCCTTAAAATACCAAATGCAAAGCAGCAATAGCTTAAAATACTCATTTTACTCATTTCTACTGGCAGCAACATGATAAAACACATAGCTAAGCATTGTTTAAACCACAATTCTGAACAGTGAGATGTCTCTATATACAATCTTGTTACCAAATGTAATGTATAAAATTCATCTTGATTTTTATTCTGTTCCTTCTCAGATTCATGCATCTTGACAGGGCTTCAAAGTATAGGGATGAGGTTTCTAATACTCATCAGCTGCTCACTGGGGTTTCTCAGGGTTCAGTTCTTTGAGCTCTTTTTTATTTCTCCATACGACCACCCAGGTTTCTATCATTCACAGATATGGAGCCTCTCATAACATTTCTGATGACACCCAACCCCAATCTAACCTTTCACCCTGACAACTTAGCTATAACAATCCACATTGCAGACTGGCTGAATTACATATCGACATGGATAAAAATCATCACCTATCTCAAAACAACAACAACAACAAAAAAATCCCAACTACTGCTGTTTATTTTTGTCAGTCTCACTATTTTGTGTGATCTCACTTTGATTCAGCTTTAGAATTGTTTGGTTTAAAATTGGAGTTCAAGGAACACAGCTCAATTTTAGAGGTGGTCTCTGCACAGATCTGACCCTAGAAGGAAGAGGTTTCTATGTGAACGTTGGTAATTACATGTCGAAGTGCACTGCAGTGTCTCATGGAGTCCCTCAAGCCTCAATCCTTGCTCCTTTACTATTTGCCCTGTACATGTTTTCACGGGGTCAAATAATGAGAAGGAACCGAATATTATGCCATAGTTCATGCCAAAGCAACTTTCTTCAATTAAACAAGTACAAAACTGAAGTCTTTGCATTCAGAACTAGAAGTGAGGTTACTAAGGTTATACACACTTATCTCACTGCCAAGGGTCTAATAACTAAAAATCAGGTCAGGAATCTTTTGGCGATTCTAGACTCTGATCTCAGTTTCAATAGTCAAAGCAATGACTAATTCAGATTATTACCATCTTAGAAACATTGTAAGATTCAGATGCTTTGTTTACAGACAAGATTTAGAGAAACAGATTCATGCTTTCATCTCCAGTAGGCTGGACTACTGTAATGCTCTTCTCACCAGTCTTTCCAAAAAGACCATTAAACAGCTCCAGCTCGTTGAGAATGAAGCGCCTCGATTCTAACCAAAACTAGAAAGTCAGAGCACACCTCTCCAGTTTTTAAGTCTCTACACTGGCTGCTGGTATTCTTCAGAATACATTTTTAAGTTCTGCTGCTTGTGTATAACTCATACATAACTTAGCACCTAAATACCTAACAGACATTATCAGTGAAAACACACCAAACAGGGAACTGAGATCCTTCTGATCAAATAAATTAGATCTACCCCGGGTTAATTCCAAACAGGGTAACTACTCCTTTAGTTATCATGCTAACGCTTTAACAAAATTTAAAACCAGACACACCTGTTTAGTTGCACTTTTGTCAACTGAGCACCGATGTCCGAAAAACTATTTTGTCTCTGCACTTCGCTGTCTTAATCTATGTTTTAATTTTCTGTTTTTAATCATTACGCTTTCATTTGACTTTTTTAAGCTTGATTTTATTAAATGTACTTTTTTATTCTTCGTTTCCAAAGTAAGGCACTTTGAATTACCCTGTATACGAAATGTACTATACAAATAAATGTCTCAGGTAACCAAGGTTCCCTGAGGGAACGAGACGCTGCGTCCAAACACTTTGGGGAACGAACTCTGCGGTTCCGGCTTTCGTGTGTCAAATCTTGTACAATAGACAGGTGTGACATCATCGCACCTGGAAATGCACAGTATGAAGGAGTCAGCGATGGAGACGGCAACAAGCTTTGAGGCACAGTAAGCGCTGACAGGACACGGGCGGAGTGGCCTGTGCCAGCGTCTCAGTTCCTCAGGGAACCTTAATTGCATACTTGGTTCCCCTTCAGCAACCGGTATAGGGTACAGGATACACTAGCCATCCCTGGCGAAAACTCAAGGCATGAAGGAGCCACAGAAAATGTGTCCAAGTCCCCCACCCGTTTAAGGGAAGTTATGGCGAGGAAAAACACTGTCTTAATAGACAGAAAGCAAAAGGGCACGTTACCCATGGGCTCAAATGGGGGCCTTTTTAGGGCTTCCAAGATGATGGCCAGTTCCCGTATAGGGACTCTTGGACGTACTGGGGGCCCTGAATCGAAACTGGATCCTGTAACCCAGTTTCACGACCCACAAGACCCACTGGGAGGCTGGACCAAGTCCCCACACAGCGACTCAGGGGAGCCAACCTCTCGAGGTCGGCCTCTGTTAACTGGCAGGTGGTTGCTCCTGATTCAGGCACGGGATTCAATGGAAGTCCTATACCCTGGCCACTAAGCACCTGGGTGGGCGCAGGAGCAAAGCACATGCTCCCTGAAGCACCGAGGGTGGTAGGAAAATATGTGTTGAGTGGGTCGCCAAGAAAAGATGCTGGAGACCTCAACACAGCCCGTCTGAGCACTTCGCCACAGTCTGTTTGCTGAAAATGACAGTCCTCAGGGAGGGGCACGGGCAGTGACATTCTGCTTCTGGGCCCCCCTGTACCCAGAAGCGGCAGCCTTTGGAGTCTGCTCCCGCCCAGCAGAACTCCCAGGGAATCCTTCCTCAACTTCATTGAGCTTGCTCTCTGAATGTGGGGCCTGTGCCGCTGGCGGCCAGGAGATATCCAACTTTTCAACCGAATGAGTCACAACTTCCAACAGCTCTTCGAACTGGAGCGGCTGCGGGCAGGGAGCGAAACACAGTCTGAAAGCATGCTTTGACCTAGAGGAGTGCTTCATTATTTTACAAACAGGATATAGCCACCCTTAGAACAAGAAGACACATAAAAAGTGCTTACTGAAAGCAGAAAAGCTGGTTGCCATCTCCATTGCTGACTCCTTTATACTGCACATTTCTGGGAGTGACGTCGCGATGGATTACATTGATGCATAAGTCACATGATTAATTACATATACTGTAAACGTGCTAAAACTGTTGTTTAAATAATATTATTTTTTGAGAGTTGTCTGTTGTTTAGTGTTAATCCTGTTAATGCATGGAATTCACATAGTTTGGCCATTGTTTGAACACACAGTGCATATCTCAATCATCTTAGAATTGGGTGTACCTGGTGGAGATAGCAGCTTTTGAGTCTCTTCGCCACAAAACAGCTCAGAATTTTTATGCTATATTTCTTTTTCTGAATGAACAAATATAACTGCTGTAACATGAGTGTGTTCACAGGGTTATTGTACACATGTATCCCCAAACACCTTCCAATGTTTATTTTTGTTTATAGGTTCTCTTTAACTTGCGATTTAATATCTCTGAAAGGCAAAATGCTTGTTGTTGTTTACCTTACATTGTAAGCATATATTATTCAAATATAATTTAAATCAGATGGAAAAACGTTTTTTTATATATAAACATTACCCCATAATGACATGAAAACATGTGTTTATTTTTTTTTTGTTATAAAAATGTATTTAAAAATACAAAAAATATTGTATTTAACTCTTTAGATTCAAATTCAGGCTATGACATTATACATTTGGGAAATTGCTGTATTACTTTCTGAATGCACTTTATACAAAATAAAACTCAGAAATGAACTGTTTACTCCTTCCTGGTCGTAAAAACAAACTTTTATAGCAGTTTTATTTAGAGCTTACTTATAGTAGCCAGCTAGCCACAATCACTTAAGAAACATTTGGTTGAAGAGGTCTATGCTAATAGAACATTTCAAATATTTCACTTTTCTAACAATATCAAAACTGCATCCAAAGCCCTGACCAGCTTAAAAGATTTTTTTTACTTTTCTTAAACTAACTTGATGGAGCTCCATCACACATATGATAGGTTCCTTGCAGCTGTTCCTTGAGGAACAGAGAACCTGACCTATCTATCTGTGCTTGCTGCATAAAGCTGATTAAAATAGCTTTCCAATCTAAGTGTGTTCTCAGCAGTATTTCTTCTTTTCCTTTCTTTAGTCTCTATGTGTGGAGCTATAGGTGGAAAGGGGTCCACACTGGAGTAGGAAATGAGAAACCAGAATATCATTCTCTCTGCATGTTAGTCAGGTATAAGTAGCTTTAAGCCGGTGGGATGTAATGCATGAATTATGTGCTCTGATATCTCTCGGAAACTAATAGGTATCATCTTCTAACAATCCCCCGCACCTCCAAATTCAATGAGGGAATGTGTTGCTAGCCAAATAAATGGTTTGGTTAAAAAAACCTCAAAAGACATTGACTTTACAATTTCTTCTTTTATTTTATTAAAATATTTTAATACATTTTCTATGTTAAATAATACACATGCTTTGTCTTTCTTTTCTAATCTCATCACTGATCCATTCTTATTAATGCATAACTAAGATGCAAATACTTTTTAATATAATGAGTGATTCACAAAATAAGCTGTTTCTATTGTACAAGTATGTACATACAGCATTTTGTGTTTGTAGAGTAGTGCAGGCTCTTTTTTTCAGTGTGCAGCCATAAAAAAACCCCGGAACAAAACACATTCAATATCAGGAAAAAACAAGTTGTGACTAATTGATCTAAGTGAAATTATATAAGAAAATAGAACAAGTGCTGGATTTTTAAAAATTGTAATGGTTACTTTTGTAACCCCTCTTCCCAAAATAGGGAACAGAGACTTATGTCGGTGACGACAATGGGATCTTCGCTACAAGGACTCTACTCTTTCCATACTCTTTTTAAAACGGCAATCAGCTGCTGTGCTGATGGTCATGTGACCGCGCCACACACACAAAGTAGGTGACACTCTTTCTGTTTGTGAAGCTAGAGCCATACTCACCCCCTAGGCAACCAGACCTACTCACGAACTTAAGGTTGTGGCTGGGGGCTGGGGGTCTCCGTTCCCTATTTGGTGAACGGGGGTTACGAAAATACCCATTACGTTCCCCATCAGTCGGTCACTCCGACCTATGTCGGTCACGACTATGGGAACACCTTGCAAAACGCCACCATCTAGGACCTTCCGCATGGGCAGACGGCCAGGCAAGCCAGGCACATCAGTAGTCCGGCACCGAGGGGGTGCTCTCCACCCTGGCCTTCAGTGAAGTGAAAGTGAAGTGAAAGTGAACTGTTGGCCAGATATGGAGTGAACCAATGCTCTGCATTTAACCTATCCAGTGTACACACACAGCAGTGAACAAACACACCATGAACACACATCCAGAGCAGTAGGGAAACTGGTGCTTTGCTCAAGATTACCACAGCTAGGAACTAGCTAGAGCAATACATTTTGAGAGGTAGAATTGCGGGGAACTGCTCGGCCCTCTCGTGCCATAGGTCATAAAAGATTCAGCTGGTCATCCTTCATAAAGGGCACACACGTAGACAGTATGTAGGAATACTCTGCTTACTCTACTAGTCCTGTTGGGGCGAGAGGATCCAAAAAGCTGTAGGGTCTTTAGGGGGAAAAATAGCGCATGTATCACCAAATAATGGTGCAGTCCAAGCTGGACACACCTTTGTACAGTTCAGACCGTGCTGCCACTACCTAGCTCGGCTGAAGAGACGGATTCAAATTCTAAGGTATAGTATCTGGTGAAGGTGCTGGGTGTTGACCATCCCGCACCTTTGCAGATCAGTGCCAGCGGAGTTCTCGTGCCCAGGACAACCCTGATAGAGTGGGCTCTCAACTGCAGGGGGCAAGGGACATCAGACACTGTGTATACTAGCCAGTGGGTCAACTTCTGTTTGGAGACAGCCTTCCCTATTATCTGCTGTCCTCTAAGCATACAAAGAGCTGACCAGATCTTGTAAGGTTCCGGGTCCTTCTACAAATTTTCTCAGTGCTTGGACTTGGCTACCTGAGTTTAGAAGGGGATGGAAGGAACCTTGGGCACATCCAGGTCTGGGCTTTAGAGTAACATGAGTATCACCAGGACCAAACTTTCAGCAGATCTCGTTGACAGAAACTGCCTGCAGATCCTACACCCTCTTACTTGCATGACCAGGAGTGCTGTCTTAATTGATAGAAATTTAAGCTCTACTGATTCAAGCGCCTCAAAAGGAGGACCTTGAAGTCCTCTAAGGACAATAGAAATGTCCCAGGGAGGAACTAAAAACGACCTAGAGGGTCTAACCCTTCTGGCCCCTCTGAGGAATCTCACCATTAACTCCTGTCGTCCCAATGTGTTGCCTTCAATTGGAAGGTGATAGACAAAAATCACAGCGATGTAAACCTTCAGGGAGGATGGAGACCGTTCTCGATACAGACCCTCTTGGAGGAAGGTTAGCATGAGTTCAGTGGGGCTGCTGCTTGGGTCTGCTTGGCGAGAGTGACACCAGTTGAACCAACCCCACTTGCCAGTATAACAAGATTTGACAAAACACAGTTTTGGGACCATGGTGGTGGCATAATCGGGGGTTCTCCGCACCTAAGGTACCAGACATGGAGTTCCAGAGGTCTTGGTGCAGGTGCTTGTGCCCACATGCCTGAGATAGAAGGTCCGACTGCAGGGGAACTGGACAGGGAGGGATTGTCACGAGGGTTCTATGAACCAAGGCCAATTAGGCCAATAAAGTGTCATGGTTAGGACCTCTGCCTCATACTCCCTGGTCTTTCACAAGTGGGGTGCAAGGAGGCTCACAGGGGAAAATACATATAGGTGTTTCTTCCTGGACCAGCAATGCACCAGTGCATCTATCCCTAGAGGAGCCTGGGAGAGAAGTAGAACAGCTGGCACTGAGTATTCTCTGGGGTTGCGAACAAGTCTACCTCTGCAATACAAAGCACTCCCAGATCAGCTGGACTGCCAGGGGTCGGAGTCACCATTCTTCTAACCGGGGTATCTACCGAGACAGTGTATCTGCTGAAAGGTTCAACCTGCCAGGAGTATGGACTGTGAATAGGGACAGCCCCCAGTGCTGATTCCAGAGGAGCGGTCTGCGAGCAAGAGGTGACAACGGGGTGAGCGTCTCCTTCCTTGTTGATTGACATACACCACAACCGCCGTGTCCTCCGTCAACTCCTTGTAGCCACTATAGGTCGCTGTCTCTGGTGCTGGGCTGATGATCTCACAGACCGTCCACCTGCTTCCTGATCGTAGAGACCCACGACGTGAGATCCTCTACAGCGACACCGAAGGGCCATCTGGGACCACAAGTATGTTAAGGAAATGTTTCAGATCACGTGACAACACTTCAGCCTGGGTCAACCAAGATGGTGGCTGTTGACTACCACTGTAGACATCGTGTGGCCAACGAGCTCGCCTCAACTTTTACAGCAGTACACACTAAAGTCCATAGCAGCTCTCAGGTCATTCATAAGACCTTGGCGACAACTTCCCTCCTGCATATCTTTCAGGCCTAGGCTAGGAATAACATGGCATGGCATGCAGAGCAATGGCAACTTGACCCGCAGTAGCATAAGCTCTTGAAGTCAGGTCCAATGACAGCTTAGCTAGTGAGATAGGGCCTTGGCTTTTCATGCCAAGTGGCAGGGTTACCCAGGCATAATGGTCATATTTATATATAAATATACTATAAATATAAATAAACTATAAATATTTGACGGGCAACAAGTGCTCTCCTAACAAAGAACCTTACTTGGTTTAATGAAAGGCAGTGAAAGTGAAAAGACTACTGTGAACGGGTAGAGGATCCCGCTGGTTGCCGTAAACTCCAGATCTTTTGATCCACAAAAGGTAATATTATCCAACATCGATGTGACCAGTCACTTGTGTATTAGAGTATATCTCCAATGAGCAGACAGAAAGAGTGCCATGCCTGCACCCACTTTGTGTTTGGCGTGGTCAGGTGACCATCAATACGGCTGCTGCAAGCCGTTTTAAAAAGAGAGAGTAGAGAAGTCGGAGTTACCAACTGATGGGGAACTATGTTTATCTACTAGGTCTTTTGTAAAGCTGCTTTGAAGAAACAGCGGTATATGATCACTTTTTGATCGATTAAATGTAATGTCGATTTTAATGGATGCATGGTTTGAATAGATTAACTCAGCTTCTGTAGTCCTCTTTTCAGAAATGGAAAAAATTTAGTTCAAAACTACTGAACCAGCTAATAAAAAATTGTATGATTAGCCTCATATTAACATACTATAAAGTTGTGACCTATTCTGAATATCTATACAGCAATAGTAATTATTTATCAACTGTTGATTGAATAATTTTCTTTAATAACTTACCTGATTAAATTACCTAATCACTTTATTCTATTCTGTTTTTATAAATCATCCTGAAGATATAAAAATAACTACACATATATTGTTCTGGTGAAGTTGTACTCTACTTCATCCTTTTTGAAACTTTAGTACTGGAAAAGAGTGATCATTAGTTATCTGAGATGTCTACCTCTGAAAATTCATACATATTCTGAGCGACATTTGGGATGACAAATGATAGCCTGAAATGTTCTTTTTTCGGATGGCTGTAATGCATGAATTATGTGCTCTGATGTCTCTCATGTTAGCTAATGGGGATCATCATGTGAAGGCTACTCGTACCTCGGACTACAGATGAGCTCTTCCTATTAAATTGAAAGAAAAGAAGGCAAAGGGTGTGTGAGCATCGATACTGTATGCACAAAGCTGGCTGCTAAATCTCTCTCTCCCTATGCACACAGGTACACACACACACCCACCTTCACTAATGAGAAGCAGTCAGGTGGTGTAAAGCTGTGTTACACTGACAGGACCGGCTGGTGACAGATCACACTGCTTTCTCCAGCCTCACTGAGTTAATTACACACTCCTGTGTCAGCTCGCTACCTGCCAAAAAGAATGCGGGAAAGAAGGAGCGTGAGAGGAGGAAGGAAATAACATAAATAATGACAGATGCATTGTACAGTCGATTAGAGACAAATCAGCTCTCATGATTTAAATCCGCTGATTAATATGCATGTGGGCAAAGCAGATGATCCGAGGGAATAGGGAAGCCAGATTCAAGTGTGAAGGTTCTCATCAGCTGAATGCGTAATGACCATCAAGCGTTTAATTGGGAGATGTGGGCTGGTTTTGGGTTTCACACTAATGCGCAACTGCTTTCTCATTCTCTCTCATTCTCTGTTTCTGTTCCACAGGTCTTGATTAGTGAACTTGGTGGTTCTTAAATAAATGAAAGGTAGAAGAATGGAAAGATGGACCTTGGTAAGGATCATTAGCTACAGAAGTATTTTAGGAGTCTTTTTATCACTTGCTTGACAAGTTCAAGGTTGAATGCTGAATTTCTCTTTGGGTAAAAGCTGCAAAGAAAAAAATGCACACCTCCATTTAATTGCTTATCCGTCCATCAATTTTTTATAGCCACATATTGATCCTAGATAGGGTCACATTGTTTGGAAGATAGGGTCATATTCTAGCCAGAATATGCTACAAACAATCTGCATTTGGAGGCACCAATCAAAGAGATATGTGGAGGTTCAAGACAAAAACCTTGGTTCCATTTAGATGTGATTTTTTTAAATGTTAAAACCTGTTAATGATTTGCAACAATGTAGTCTATTGAATGGATAGTCTATAATTCGGCAAAGACTATTAAACCTCAGCTACAATCAGGCAAAAGTACTATTAGGCAACGGACCCCCAACTTTTTAGGGGCCCCTTAGCATAAGTTGCCATTCCTTGAAAAATAAAATTGATTAAATGAATTAAACGATTACATTTCTTTATTTATTTATTTTTTCAGTCACATTTTGTAAGTTTATCAATTCTGCCTGTTAGCACAGTCAATCCAAATGACAATAAAATGCACAAGGCTTTTAGCATTACTTACCTTTTAAATGCACCCAAAAAAACTTTTCTGAAATGCTTAAACTAAAGTATGTTATTTAGACTACACTCAAGCATCCATTGTATTTTTGTTTTAAACAAATTTTGGGCCTGCTTATTTCATATTACACATTCTCACAAGGTTTCTCTTAAACTATATAAACTATTGAAAATTCCATAAAAATGAAAATGTATTTAATTTTGACACATGCAGTATTTTTTTAAATAAGTATATAAATGTCGAAACTTGGCACTTTTCACAAGTACCTTTCATTTTTTTTTTTTTTTTACGATTTCAGTGTTTTACAATTGTACCATATTTCCCTTAAAACAATTCAGCTGCCACAGCAATGTAACAATTAGCAGTGGCAAAATACACAACATACATGAATAAAAAAGTCTCCACTTTTAGAGGCAAAATCAAGTTTTAGAGAGAGAGAGAGAGAAAATAATGGCAACAGAAAGAGAGAGATGGAAACAAACAGGAGCACATTGAACTCAATTAGTGGAACAGCGTGTGTTTTCTGGATTTGTAGCATTCTATTTTATTGGCTAAGCTGTAATAATAGACATCAGTGCAGGCAATACACCTGGCAGAGGTTACCTTTCAGCATTTTCATCCAAAAACTGGTTGATATTGATCTTTTCACAGGGATTCACAGTCCTTTTTTCACAATACCTCTGGTTGGGTATGAGTTGTAGAATTTTTTATCAGAACAGCATTTTAAAAATGGAAAGGTTTAAGCATGTAGTTTGCTGAATTGATCCACAGGTGGTCTGCTCAAAGAATTATCACAGCCAGAAGAACTGGCAGCGATTGCTTGAAGAAAGTGACTGAAATAAGCCAGTTTTTCAAATCCGATCAGCTGGATTTAGTGCATACTATTAAAACCTATTTAAAACCTATTCTATTTGAGAACCTATTTTTTGTTTAGAACCTCAAAGCTGGCCACACTGGTTCCCCTTTTCAATTTATCAGGCCGTAACCACAATAACAAAGACAAATTCTGTAAAATAAAAGAAAAGCTCCAGAGCAAGAATGACAGAAACACACATGTCTTTTTCCACATTGCGTCTTCTATTTCAGTTAAACACATATTCAAATTAAATTCAGTGCATTACATCATTCCTGTTAACAACATGGCTATAAAAGTCTAAACACAGTAAAAGTACATAAACATGCATCTATGGAGATCCCTTGGTTAATACTGTAAATAAGTCTCTGACTTCACTTTTTTTCATTTTACAAGAGCAGTGCAGACTACATACTGTACCTTTAGTTGTACATTAGCTTCTTTTGGCTTAGTGTAAAACTCTGGATTACTTATTAAAACTCGTGTGTAAGTACATACATCTTACTAAATTGAGGACAAAGCGTCTTTAAATGTACAATAGTTACCTTAGATTACAATAATATACAAAATTACAGTGTAGTGAACCAAAAGAGTTCCTTTATAGCTTTAAATTAACTACTAGTGCATATTTTCTTTTACAAACTAACATCAGGAAGCTTATGAAATAAATTAGAGCAATATATTTTCCCTTTTTGAACCCAAAATTAAGGTTACTATGAAATAAATACATTCACGGCTAGGTGCCGAACTCTCATGGGAATGGCGCTCCCTCTCGCAAGACTACGTAGAAAAACTAATTTATAGAAATAATTTGTTATAGAAATTAATTTTTCTATCCAATTTATTATTTTACCTTTAAAACCTATTTTTTAACCTTCTTTCCATGACATGTCGCATGCCTTTTCCTTTTCAAAGCACACTGCCACTACCATTTCTTTATTAGTTTATGCTTTTCTAATTTCATTTTCTAAATGGAAAATGGGTTCTCTTGTACTTTTTCCTTTTCTGAATCCGTTTTGGTATGTGTTAATTAACTTGTTTTTTTACCAAATTATATTCAATTCTTCATGTGACCATTTTTTTCTAATTTTTTACCAAGTTGTGATAATTTTTAGGATCTGTTTCATCTTTCCCTGTTTTTTTTAGTTAGTATTATACTTGTGTGCTTCCATTCTTTCGGTATTTTTCTTGCATCCCAAATCTTATTGTAATGTTTGAGTATTTTAGAAAGAGCAATTTCTCCCAAGTTTGTTATCATTATTTTATAAATTCCATCTTTCCTGGTGAAGAATTTTTGATATTTTTCAAAGCATATTCTAATTCCTGTCTTGTGAAAGGTACGTTTATTTCATTATATTCATTTTCATCTTCTGTTTTCTCATTTTTGTGTTTATCTACTGTTTTCTTCCTTTCTTGTTTTTCTTCCTCTGTTAAATTCTTTGAACTATGAATTTCCTTATATCTCTACTAATATCGCACACTTTTACAAATCTTCTTTTATAATGTTATCGTCCCATTTCAACGTGGCCATTTTGTTTATTCTTTCCTTTTCTTTAATTCCTTCTTTTCATTTTCCTAATTTATCTCTAAATCTGGTCTATATTTGTCTCTCACCCTGTCTTATAACAATACTCTCTCCAGTAGCATTTTTTTTTTTGTATTTCTTATAGTTTTCCTAACATTTGATTATATTGTATGTTTCTTTTTTTTGTAATTTTGAAAGCGTTGTTTCTTATTTTTATTATTTTTTATTATTGTACTGCATTTCTCGTTCCACCATGGACCACTTTTTTCCCATCTATTTTTTTTTCCTTTTTGGTATAATTTTTTCTGCGTTTTTTTTAATGGTTTTTTTTTTGCTATACTGTTCAGTATCTCCTTCCTCTTGCATTTCATGATTTATTTCTGTCTCCATTTTGTAATTGTATAATATACGAATTATTTTTTTTCCATCTTAATTTATTTTCTTTTTGAATCGTTTCTTTTATCCCACGTTTAATTATTATAGGATGGTGATCGCTGTCCATGTTGCATTCTTTTACCTTCCAATTTTGTATATTTTCTACATTATTTGTGATTAATGTTAAGTGAATCATTGAGATTTTGTTTTTGTTATTATCAGAACTTGTTCCTTTCCCATTATTTAAACATATTATTTGTTTTTCTTCTATGAATTAGAATATAATATTTCACCATCTTTATTTGTTTTTTTACTACCCCAAAGTGTGCTAGGCGCATCAAAATCTCCTCACTATATTGTTTTTCCTTTTGCTAATTTCATTTAAATTATTTGTGTTTTTTTGTTTTCCTGGATTGTAATAGCTTATTATATTAATCCTTAAGTCATTTATCAATACTTGAAAAATCATTGATTAGTCTTTTTCACAAATTTCCACTATGTTATATGAATACATTTCTTCTATACCTATTGCTATTCCCCTCCATTTCCCTCTCTTCTATCTCTTCTTTTTATTATATTATATATTATTATTAGTTTAATTGAGGTTTAAGCCATGTTTCTTGTATACAGATTGTCTTTGGCTTATTTTTTTGTTTTTGTATAAATTTTTTAAATTCTAATGGATTTTTATTGTCATTGTTTACTTCCTCCTCCCTCTCCTTGTCCTTCTTTTTCGCCATCCAGTTTTTCCTTCACCTCTTCCCAATTGATCTCTTTTATTCCTAGAAACTTTTCTCCTCCTTTGACTATTATTTTGAAATTTTCCTTTCTTTTGTTTGTCTGAGCAGCACCATTTATTACCTCTACCATGAAAAGTATAAATTATTTTTGTGTGTGTGTGTTTGCTCTCAAGCGTGTGTGACTTTGTTTTTCTATCTTTTTTATTACTTTTTTTATGATTGTTTTTGGCGTCTCATTTACCTGTTTTACTGCTTCAGCGTAAATGATACCTTTTGTTGTTTTTTAAGCATCACTTGAAGCATTGTAGTGGTGGTGGGATGTGTGGCTTTACTTGATAGCTGAATAATCCTAGGAATACCTTGTTTGGTAGTGTTTCCTGATCAAACTGTAGCATAACAGATAGCATAACAGTTGCATCTTTCTCCATATTTGTTTTTAGTCTTTTTGCAATATTTATCTTTCCTCCTTTTATGTTACTCTTCTGGATTCCTGAAATGACTCCTCTGGCATATTTTCTCTCGTTTGAGATTGTGCAGGTTACGTTTTTTTCCCATTATTTTAAAATTTTTTCTAGCTTTGTCTTGTTGCTTTTTGTCACTACATACTACTAGCATTTCTTTTGCTTCTCCAATTATTTTGTTAATAATTTTTGTTAGCCATACTGGATTCCACTTAGCAAATGATGAACTATGAATTATATCTCTTCCAGTTTTTTAAATTGTTGTGTCACTGTCTGAACTTCTTTATAAACTGACTGTGAATCTGATGTTAAGTTTGGCTTTTTTCTCTTTCGAGAAAACTCCTTTTTGTTCATTTTGGCGTCACTCTTCACTCCTTATCCTCCTTATTTCCTTCCTCCTTATCCTCTCCACTTTCATCCCAGTTGTTTTCATACTTATTTTCTACCCAATTCGCACTAGCTTTCCATTTAATCACTTTCTTTGGTTTAGTGAGAATTTCTTCCATTGTTGTCTGCCATGTTGTCGCTGATTTCTGCCATCCGATCCACACTGCCACCCAACACTTGTGTCTTTTCCCAGATTGCGTCTTAAGAGGAACAGGAAATGGGTCCACAACAGGCATCCGGGGGTGCGCGGGGGTTCCACCTACTTTTTACCTTTCTCCTACCAATAATATTACAGGTATATACATTTTATTAATGCAAAGAAAAACTCTTAAAATACAGAGTACTACCACTGTACCACAACATGAAAACAATATATTTTTCTCCATATTATCTCTTATCTTATGGCAAATATGGCCATTAGTTGGGTGCAGCACACAATGAAAGAATAGCTTTACAGTGTCACATCCATGTACCTACCAATCTTTCTGTCCATCTATCTTCAATTAAGTAATGCTTTTAAGATTTCAGGATTTTTTTAAAACACAACCCTTTATTAATGTAGCTGTTTCATGAGTGCGTGTTAAAATGCATACCAGGCAAGCTTTTTGAAGGAGGGCTTCGGGCTCTTGTAAAAGTAACAAACAGATAAATAACAGTACACATTTTCTTAAAATATAGCAAGGTAAAAGTAGAATTAAACATAAATACTCAAGTAAAGTTATTATAAGCATGCTTAAACACTGTAACAAAGTATTAATACTTTGTTGCATTACAACACACACACACACGCACGCACGCACACGCACGCAAACACACCTGTGTTTTTAATAATGCAATATGTATTAACACAAAATAAATATCAAGTGTCTGGTTCAACTGTGTGATTTTATTTTGAGTTGTCATTTTCCATGTTGTTCCATGTTTAAATAGTTTGATAGATATTTGTTTCAGTTCCATGCCAGTGAAGGATTGGTCACTGGGTTGCCATGTGAACAGCATGGAGCATCTGGGAGAATGACGCCATTGATCAGCTACTGAGGATTAGAGAGTGCAGAAGCAATTATGACACATAATGACTTTAAGTACTTGTATGTGATTTACAGTTGGACTGTGTGCATCTAACAAATCAGCAGGGGTCCATGTAGTTATTGCATGTGTCTGTTTCTATCCATTTTGTGTGCTTTTCTGGCCAACTACAAACTTGCACTCACCTTGCAAACTCTTTCACCTATTCTATTGTTTTGTTTCCTTGATGTTTTTTCTTAAATCCATAACAGGGCTGTTTTTTAATCAGAAAAACATCAAGAACCTTCACGATTGTGTGGTCTTTTGTCTGGAATAACACAGCATTTTCCCTTTGTCTGTGGTGCTGGAGATGGTTGGGTATTTTCTTCTATATCTACATAAAAAATACAAAATGTTTATTGTTGCTGTTAAAATTTAACCATGTTTTTCTTTTGTGTATTGTGTCTTAAGCTCATCAAGCATGCAGAACAAAAGCATGCAGTACAAAAGCTATAAGAGTCTGGGTCAGTGGTGAAGGATGCAGCATTGATTGCTTGAGTATCTTCAACCAGCTATAAGGTTTTTCATGCTACTTCAAGACACTTCTTACCTGTTGTAGAGGTATCTGTGACTATGTGAATACTTTCAGCTTTTGAAGGTATGATGAGGACAAATGTAGAGAACATGAGCTTCCTGTCCCCTAATGACATGTGAGGGAGTAACTCACTTGTGATCTGACCGTAATTCTTTACAACGGAAAGAAAGGATGCTTCTGTACGTGCTAATCACTGCGCTCTGTTCTGCAGGCAGTATAAATAGTCAATGGATGTCATTCTGCAGGAAGTCACAGAGGTTTTGAAAAGATTATTTAGCACCATGGAAGATAAAAAGAAAGAACATTATTAGTTCAAGACAATCTGATTATTTTAGAAGATTTTTCTAAGAGATTTTAAATCAATATTCGGCCACCTGGAATGAGACACAGGGCCTACAAATAGTGTAGAATAGAGAATAGAGTTCTTTTTTATTATTCCTTTTTCATGATTTCAAAGGCGTGTATTATTATGAGACTGACTTAAACATCAAAGAAACAAACAAAAGTTTAAATACATTTTTTATGCAGTTCAAATAGGGTCTCTTTCTACTAAACCGACAGTGTGTTAATGCTTTTCTAACATAAAAGAAAATACGATAATGGCAGTATTTGTTCAGTAAACAGTTTTTAAAGTGTATGCACGAGGACCAGATTGCCTCCCAGATTATGGGACTCCTCCGAGCTCTAGCCTCCACACACCTTTACAGATCACAGCTTGGCACTCACGTGATGGCACTCTATACAAAGATAATACAGTTTATCCAGTGCAAAACTTAGAAACTGGCAAAATATGCACAAATTAAATTAATTCAAAACAATATTCAAAAACTAAATTGATATGCTCTAAATTTACACATTTAATCAAAACATTTTCTAAATGGCACCTTCTTCAAAAGAGGAAGTAGTTACTTTTTCTTTGGTCATTTAAAGTCAAGGCAGATAAACGCAGGATTGCAACTAAAATTCAAATTTTCATTAAAAAAGAAAAAATGTTGTTCATGAAGCATACACTTTTTAGAACTTACAAAAATAACTTTACAAATTCATTTGGCTATAACGGTTACACACGTGTTATAGATACATTTAATAAATGGTAAAATAATAACAACAAATATAAAATGTATGTATTTTTGACTGATAGATGGTTACATATTAGTGTCCTTCTAAATCCCCCTGGACGACTGGGTCCATGAATTGTCCACACTTTCTCAAACTTTTATTTTTGTCATATCAATAGCATATAAAGAATTAATTTATTTTGCTGATTATTAGTCCTCCTCCTTTTTTTATAATTTATTATAAAAAACTTCCAAATTGTTCTTGCTGGGTGAATTGACATTTATAGAGGAAGGATTGGGCCATCTGTGTTTATGCTGTGTTATCGCCGCATGAACCCAAATCTTTTCTGGCCAAGAAAATCACAGTAGCGTCACTGATGAGTAGTGATTCAATTACAGCAGTGCAAGGTGTCCTTTCCATCTCCCTTCCGGCTGATCTCTCCTTCTCTCCATCGTTTCTTCTTTCTCTCTCTCTTTCTGGGACAACACTGGGCTTGAGATGCAGTCCAGAAGCTCTAAAACAGCTTTTGCTATTGTCCATGGTTTCTTTTCTTCTAAAAGTAGGGGATGTTCTTTCTCTGTGGGTGTACGGTGGACAAAAACTCCTAAGAGGGCACAGTCACTGCCATGGAGACATTCTGGATCTGTTGCCAAGGAAACAGTAATCATGGTTTGTGCAAAGGGTGAAATGGTAGACTTTTGAGCAGGGTAGAGTGTAATACCTACAACATTGTTATTGGAGCAGCAATTATGTCTGCTGGAAAAAAACATAAAGTTGCTTTATTTTTGTTAATGTGGTTTATATATTTTATTTTATTTGTCTTCTGTAGATGTACAGTATGTTATCAATGTGTTATGCTACTGTTTTTTTTTTTTTATTAAAGGAAGGAAGTGACTTGGATGATAGTTTTACTGTTGACAGTTGTATTACATTAGGTTTTGAACCTAATAAAGAACCTAATAAGGTGGCAAAATAGGGGTTGTTAATGTGAAAATGGAATGTTTGGAAGATAAAAGATAGAAGAAGAAAAAAATGTTTTACTACTTAATTAGTATCAGGCTGAGGAGGCCAAAAGAGAAATGTGAAATCTAATTGCATGGCAGTTAAAATAAATCTTTATTTAATGAAACTAAAACAAGACTCATGAGCAGGAAAGCAATGACTTGGAAACTGAAAAATAACTACTCACAGTGTACTCAATTTACTCACAAATTCAACATTAGCATGTACCGAACAGAAGGCATATGATGAGTAATCTTTACACCTTAAAGAATATAAAGGTGAATCAATGAAATATAACAAGAATAAAGCGCTGAAAGGAAAAGTAATACTTTTTTATGCGTTTCCTGATTGCCAAAAAAAAAATGCTTAATAGCAAAACCTACACAAAGCTAGACAGTGAGGACTCCAGAATAAACTAACTAGATGCAGTCAGTTGGGGGTTCTTTCACTCAAAAGCAGGTTTGCACAGACCAGTGTCAAATTGCAGGAGACCAGCAACACATCACTCCTCTTCACTCAGGATCGTCCTCCCTGCACACTGAAACCAGGCCCTTATATATGGCTGGTTTCCCAGCATGCCGATCAGAGCCAAACCAAACACAGGTAAGTCAACACATTAGATATACCTAAAAGAACTTGAATTGAGCAGCAAAATACACATCCTCATTGAAACATATTATAATATGTACAGCCAGCATAACTATGCAACAAGTAAATGTTTTAAGAATAAAACAATTACAATAGGGTATCTCACAATGAATATTAAATTAAGCTTCCCCCCTTCTTTCTTCCAGGTTGGAACCTTCCAGCATCAGCCAATCAGGATGGCCCAAATCAGTATAACATGGAGCTTCTGTTGCCCCATCCATTAATAAAGTTCTGACAGTGGGTTTATTTTATTGACTGCATTGTAAAAAACAGGTCTTACAGGACAATGAGCCTGAGAACATTGTCACACTGTGTAAAACATTAGTTAGTTATTCTCTGTAGCCTAAGGGTTTGAATTATGCTACCGGGTCCTATTCTGATCCATGCCAGAAATTTTGAAATGTTTCTATCAATAATGGGAAAATGGCCAAAAAAAACAACCTTCTTTTGAGATCACATCATTGTTTTTGCATTCATTTTTCTACTTTTTTTTTTACTTGAATTATTTTCTAAAATCCTTTTTGCAGTAGTTCACCTTCCAACTTTCTTTATTGCGCAGTTTGTACTTATCCCCTTCTTTACATGACTACCTCAATATTAGGAGAGAAATGACAACCAATACACCATAGCCTGTGTCACGTTGGGACAGATAAAGAGTTATCTATGCCAGCGGCCCCTAACCCCCGGTCAGTGGACCGGTACCGGTCTGTGGGTCATTTGGTACTGGGCCACACAGAAAGAATAAATAATTTGCATTGCTTCTGTTGTATTTATTTCAGAATCTGAATGATGTTTTATTTTGAAAATTACCTGAATTTCTCAGTTATATCCGTGTATATGACTTTTGATGCAGGTCAACCCGCTCTTCTCGGTTACCACTGAAATGAATCCCAGGAGCTAGCAAAATGAGCAAAAGACAAACGTCTTTAAAAAGTTTCTTTGCAAAGGGGAAAATGCCCAGCGAGGAGAGAGAGGAAGAGCCTATGACTTCCAAGAAAAAGGAAAGCTGAATTTAACAGACGGGCGTCATGGTGGCGCAGTGGGTAGCACGGTCGTTTCACAGCAAGAAGGTCACTGGTTCTAGGCTCGGCTGGGGCAGGTGGCATTTCTGTGTGGAGTTTGCATGTTCTCCCCATCATCGCGTGGGTTTTCTCCGGGTGCTCCGGTTTCCCCACAAGTCCAAAGACATGCGGAATAAGTGAATTGAATAAGAACGATTGCCCATAGTGTTAAAGTGTGAATGTGTGTGTGAATGTTTCCCAGCGATGGGTTGCGGCGGAAGGGCATCTGCTGCGTAAAACATATGCCAGAGAGTTGGCGGTTCATTCCACTGTGGCGACCCCCAAAAGTGAAGAAAGCCGACATGAAGATGAATGAATGAATGAATTTAACAGACAATATAAAGAGTCCAACTTAAAATATGGATTGATTTCGACAGGAGATTCCCACTCACTAAGTCCATTCTGCATATTATGCTGCAACCGGCTCTTGAATGAGGCAATGAAGCCCTCAAAACTCTTGTCAAGAGAACGCTGCAGTAGCAAACAGGTAGAGTGAATTCACGTTTATTATTATGTTTAAAAAATACCACAGTTTACATGTAGTTCTTCTTATATTATTTTGTTGTATTTATCCGCCACACCTCAAAGACTGGTCCCTGAAAATTTGGTATGACATTAAATCGGTGACACAAAAAATGTTGGGGACCGCTGATCTATGCTTTGCGAGCAGCTCCGGCTGCATCTTGCAAAAGATGGGCTTAGTATGATCGACGACAATCCGATAAGCTTAAATGAATATAAAAAGACCTGTTGTTGGAAAGTCCCAAAACCAAATAATGAACTTTTCAAAATCACTATAGGGCCACTTTAAAAGTCCACCCAAGCTTTCACTTTGAAGGTGCAGGAGCTCTGATTTCTAGTGAGGTCAATTACTTTGGTTTTAGAGTGAGACGGCGCTGTACATGTTGTGTAAAAGAACGATAAATTTTTTAGGTCTAAGATAGTACTGAGTGAAGCAAAGTATTTTTTTAATCTAATAGTACTTCTTTCAAACTCACTTTAACATAAACTTAATGTGTTTTGACTGCAATTATGAACAAATGCTACTGTATTACCTTGAGTCCCATGATTATATTCATTCACATGCTAAATGAATGTCTCTGCTGCATTCATGATATCCTAGGAGAGAGTTAAGTACTTACTGTATCATAGATCTCTGCTCCAGCTGCTCTTTTCACAAACTCGATCACACATCCGCCTCAGCTGCTCCCGAAGGAAGACAAACATGCTCGACGCCAGTAAAACCACAGCAAGACGCTTCCCCAATGCCAGCCAGCGAACAATCTATGTGGGGAGCCGCAGAACCGTCACCAGCTCCCCACAGTTCCGGAGTTTAATCGAAGACACAGAGAATTCAATAATCATCAGAGTCCTCATCTCAACATGCTCTACTGAACAGGAAAATAATCACATTTCTTTCCGGGGTTTTTTTTGTCTCTGATAAATTATGGACTTTGTATCTGACTCCAAGGATAAACCAATCTGATTCACGGCCCAATTAACAAGCATTCTTGCATCGCGACGAAGTGTGCTCTGGGCCTCAAGAATGAGTTCAATGACTTGAAAACATCTTGAGAAGAGCAGCAAAACTTTTAACACGTTCTCAAAGACTTCACAAATTTCCTTAACTATAATATGTATTATATATTCAACCATCAATATACTGGGAATATTCTCGGTGTGTATTGTTTTTTATTCATATTACATAAAATAATAAATATATATATAAATACTATATTTTCTGTTACTCTTAAAAATAAGTTTACAGTAAGATAAAAAAAACCCTGCAGTTTTCAGGTTCAGACTTCTGTAAGTATTCTGTCACAACTGCATTATTTTTGATGCATTTGCTAACTGATATTTTATGTATCAACACCTTTTAATGTACAACAGCATTAGTGTGTTTTCTTAAAGCAGCAAAAAAAAAATTTTGACATGTTTTTTTGCAAATATACCTTAAAGTTAACTAGTTTGCTGTTTAGAAATGTAGACAATTCTCTACTGTCATTTCTGTTTACAACATTAATAATTAAAATGCAGTATCTGACTGGTAACACAGTTTCCATTGTTTTAATGGGGATTCAAATGAAAATTCTTTTGTAAAACAATAACACATTTTTTTCACTCATCGAATTTGGGTCATTACTTTATAATTATTATGTAATTTGAAAAACCCACATTTTACCAATTAATTCAAGCAGCTTTAAGTTTGACCAAATGAATGTAATTTAAATAATAATATTGGTTGACCAGCCATACAAATATTCATATTATAATTATACTTTATCAAAATAATATAAATATTATACTTACTGCAAAATATACTTTTTAATATTAATATTTAGCAGGTAAACCATTTGTTTATGCGTATGAAGAGAACAATAGGTTCTTACTTCTCTTCTGATGGTCCAGCTGGCTCGTCCTCACCTCTCACCTCACTCTCCAGACAGCCTTTGGAGGAAGCGCACCGATGGTCAGGTAGATGCAAGATGAGCTCTGCTCTGAGGGCACTCTTTTGGTGCATTGCACTCTGAATCAGGCTTCGTTTGATCTCCTCAAAATGCCACGGGTTATTGTGTTTCTGCTCAAAGCGGTCTTACATGAGACATGTGGAATGCTGTCAACTCAGGGGATGAACTACAGAAGGGTGCAAGGAAGGTTTACTCCATCTATTTTCCAATTGAGCTCTGAGACAGTTTTTGCTGAAGCACAAGCATAAATGTACTTTTTTGTATGTAACATTTGTATATACTGTTTGGAGATTTTACCCAAAGTAAAAAAAACTACAACAACAACACATTTTAACTATAGTTTATGTTTTAATAATAATTGTCAAAAAATAATTATAATTAAAATAATTACACAAATAATCAGCCTACCTTTGTGTTTTATGTTTTATTTTTACAATTATTTTGAAGTCATCAACTAGGTGTTAAAATGTTTGTGTTAGACTTAGTTTTGTGTTTGTAATAACATGTTGCCAAACATTCAGGGGGCAAATATGGCCTGAATTACAGTGAACAAAAACAGATAGCACTTATTTTCTCAATGTAATCAGTCAGTGAAAGCCTTTACGCTGCAAGAGTCAAAAGGAATGCAAAAATAGTACTGATATTGTGACAGTGTCTCATTCATCGAACAGATGCGTGACACACCATCACACAGTAACCTCAGATGGAAGCTTAAAATCAGACCTTTTGCTCAGCATCAATCATATGCTCTAATGTTTGATGGATGTTATTCAAAAACATTCATGCCACAATCGCTCTGAATACTTCATTCTGATTGGCTGACAGGTGTTCAATGTTATCTTGCTTATTGTATGTTTATCACATGTATCAGTGTTGTTTTTGGCAGCCATCTAAATTCTCGTCTTAGTCTTTTTGACAGAAATTAATTTATTTTAGTCTTTTCAAAATGTAATAGTTTGTCACATTTTAGTCATTGAAAATCAACTTTTAGCCTACTTTATCACCAAAAAATAAAAGGTTTTAGTCTAGTTTTTGTCAATGTAGATTCATGTTTATTTGATAAAAAATATATATCTTAACAAGCTAATTTAACTCTTTAAATATTAGAAATTGCATATTTACATTTATTTTGTGAATTAAAATTCCATTTCACAATGTGAGATTGTTTATAGGCTTTTCATTAATACAATGATACAAATAAATGATCATGTCATTATGCAAAATAATGTGTTACCACAAAGGAATTTTTCTTCCTACTTTAAAAAAGCAACAACACATTGTTAATTTGGCAACTGCGGCGTTATTTTTATTTTTTTTTTACATTTACCTAAAGGGGATTATACAATTGAATGCTCAAAATATGAGCGCTGGAGGCAGTCTGTTTTGACAGATCACTGGCAACATGTGGTTATGCTGCTAAGAACACAAGTCAATTCTACTGTTCGTCTACACAGACAGGAACAGAAAACAAAGTACTGCATTTGCATCTGTGTTTCTGGCTATCAATCATATCTGTGGTAATAACACACATGCAAGCTAATAGACTGCAATGAACGCTAGCTAAAAAAGTTAGTAGCCTATTTTGGCCTGGAGATTTGTGCAAATTTTATGAATTCATCTGGCTAATTCTCAAATAAGAAGGAAAATTCTCTGCATGTCACTGTCACTGGGATCACAGAAGCCTCATGCTCTGCTCAGTCTGTGCGCAGCAGGTGGAGGGCGTGACCAGACCAGGATAACAAGCGGCGGTGGACACGTTATATACAGAAAAACAGACTACAGCCACGAATCATGAAAAGCAGAAATGTCCCGCATTTGTGACCGATCCCCTCATTCACCTTTCCACCCACTCTCAATTTTGTTAACAAAAACTTGCACACGTCTCGTCAAGTTTTCATCAAAACAGAGACAAATGTACCTCATCACCCTCTTGTTATCACCACGTGAAAATTTTTTTTGATGTCCTCATCGTTGATGGAAACAGTACTGACACATAGTCCTCATTGGTTGGATCACTATATGTATCCTTGCTGGACTTTAGTAACCATTACAATAAAACATTAGCCGATCAGTCAATTGAAGCGAGCTAGAACAGGTTCACAGATTTTATCACCTTGGATTTTTTTGCGACTGTATTATTTCAATTGTGCAGCCAATGGTTTAAGGGCAGTTGTGGTCTGGTGGATAAGGATATCGACTTGTGATTGGAAGGTTGCTGGTTTGATCCCCAGATTCACCAAGTTTAAGGTGGTGTGAGTGATCAAACACTTGCTCTCCCATCTACAAAATCCGCAGCTGTAGTGCGCTTGAGCAAGGCACCAGTTTCCCAACTGCTCCCAAGGCCCCGCAGCGATGGCTGCCCACTGCTCCGGATGTGTGTCAACGGTGTGTTTGTTCATTGCTGTGTGTGTACACTGGGATGGGTTAAATGCAGAGCACAACCTCTCCATATCTAGCCAACTGGTTAATTTCTTTTTCAATTTTTCCATATGTCACCAATGAGATTATAGATTAATTTTCCCTTAATTGGTGTTGTTTGTCTCTCAGGAACAATCATTGGTGAAACAGACACAAAAAACATAGTTTCCTGTTGGTTATGTACAAGGCAATCTCAGCCATTGCATAATCCTTACATAATACTTCTGGAGGAAACCTTTTTAAGGTGCTAAAAAAACAATAAAAATAGAGACACGGTTAAAAACAAATTTGTATGTTTTTTTTTAATGGCATTTTAATGTGATTTTTTTTTTCAGTAAATGAACAAGTATGTCAAATGTTTCATGCCATTTGAGCATTGTCGAAACACACCACTCTAGAGTAGGATTTTGTGCACTACGAGGGTCTCTTTTTGGGATGTATGTCAAGATGTGTTATTATTTCTCTAGGAAATGGAAGTTCAGAGTGTACACTTTCTGAATGAATCAAAGCTGCAATCCTGGAATGGAACAAACCAATGGATATCAATAATGCATATACAGGAATAATAATTGAGCCCTATTGATTTTGGGCTCTGAGAATTCATCCAATGGAGATATGAAAACTGAATGATTTAAGCCTATTCATGAAAAAATATATGGTATTTCAGCTCATGAACGAGTGATTGCTGATATCTGTGTGTCCTCATTCAATAAAAATCTTGTAAACAGATCATTGTAAATCTTTGGCATGTCATTTGAATAAAAATTGCTTTTCAAATCTGGGATCCTCCACAATTTCTGGATCTGCATGCCGCATGTTGTTCGTAAGTCTTTTTGACAGGCACATTTAGATCCTGAGCACAGCTCTTTTAACATAACTAATAAAATTGAACGCTTGTGAGCCTTCAGCCCACATGAAGGCAAAGCTTAAGGGATGTAAGTACAACTTTCATTTAGTTAATTTTCGCTGTCAGATTATACAAGAAGGTCGAAGACCGAAAGCCACTGAGAGATGAACAGCTTGTATCGCTCTTTCATCTGGATGTTGAGGAAGATGGAAGGATTGGAACCAGAGGCTGTGTAAGAGGATTTCGATGCCTTTGCTTAGAGCTTTTGCCGTGACCTTTGTCAATCTGAACAGCTTTTCAGTGATTTAGTCCTTGTCTTTTGTGGTTATCTACATCATGTCATATTTAATGTCTGCGAGGCAGAAAAGCTGAAGAAACTGAATCTTTTTTTTGTCATGAGTGCTTCTTTGGTATAATAACTTCTCCCTGGGTCACATGACCTGTTTATATTTTCCTTCTGTGTTTAAAACCTGTTAGGAGCTGCAATTAATTAATGACAAGAATTGTATCCAGTTTTTAGATATATTATTCTCACAGCAAGAAGGTCGCTGGTTCGCGCCTCAGCTGGGTCAGTTGGCATTTCTGTGTGGAGTTAGTATGTTCTCCCCGTGATCGCATGTGTTTTCTCCGGGTGCTCCAGTTTCCCCACAAGTCTAAAGACATGCAATATAAGTGAATTGAGTAAGAACGATTGTCCATAGTGTTATATGTGTGTGTGTGTGTGTGTGTGTGTGTGAATGTTTCCTAGTGATGGGTTGCGGCTGGAAGGGCATCCGTCGCATAAAACATATGCCAGAGAGTTGGCGGTTCCTTCCGATGTTGCGACCCCGAAAGGGAAGAAAGCCGTCATGAAGATGAATGAAAAATTAATGAATGAATGAATTAGTTTGGACTCTTTAAATTTTTCCATAGCATTCAATAATTATTATCATTATATTATAGTCATTATTAAAATCTCAAAAGGTTCAGTAAATATCTACCCATTTTCTTTTTGGCTTTTTTCCCTTTTGGGATCGCCACAGCAGAATGAGCCTCCAACTCATCTGTCAAATGTTTTATGCGGCGAATGCCCTTCCAGCCACAACCCATTGCTGGGAAACATCCACATACAAACTCATTCACTATGGACAATTGTTTTTACCCAATTGATTTATACCGCATGTCTTTGGACTTGTGGGGGACTGGACACTGGAGCACCTGGAATAAACTCATGCGATCACGAGGAGAACTTGCAAACTCCACACAGAAATACCAACTAACCCAGCCGGGGCTCTAACCAGTGACCTTCTTGCCGAGAAACGGCCGTGCTACCCACTAATATATAGTAAATATGCAGTAAATATGTGTTATTCAATTCAATTCATATTAACCCCTTTAAACCTTAGTTACATTCTAGACTTTTTGTTGTTTTTTAACAATTTAAGTGAAAGTACAGTCCCAACTAACATAAATCTCAACTATAATAATATAATAATAAATTAAAAATAAGATTTTGGTGAATATGCCATTCCCTTTTATGGCATGAAACTGAAAATCTAAACTCTAATATAATATAAAATAGGCTTTAAATTGAGTGCAATTCTCAGAAAGATAAACAAAAACCAATAGCTAATATGAAATTTCAATTATAAAGGACCTAAAGCTCTCAAAATATGGACAACCAGCAGGGTTGCTGTTCCTTTTGTAGCCAGGAACATCAAGCCTATAATATATACCTACTTTACATACCTGAGAAGTATCTTGTTGGAGCAATTACCTAGTCGTTGGGACACGAACCAAACATAAAAGCATTTTATTTTATAAATATACAATATACTTTTTGGCAAAATAATAGGTCACTGACCATATGAATGTAATCTGTATCGTTGCACTAAGTAGAGGGAGTGACACGTTAATAGAGCTCTAAAACCATGACTCCACGCACTGTCACCTCAGAGCATGTGCAGCCTCCTTCTGCATGTCACACCATTACCAATAATTTAATTTAAAATTCTCAGTAGCAAGAGAGTGATGTGTCTTTCACATTTTCTATTTATTTATTTTTTTCAGTCGTCTGTGAAGTTGAAGGCTTTGCCTGTTCAAAAACAGGTGGTCAGTCAGCTTCTTACTGTGCAAGGAGTTCTTGAGTGGAAATAATTAGAGTTGGGATTTAATTAAAACATAGATACTATGACAAATCAAATACAAATCTCATCTTACTGTGTGATAATATTTCTACTTACTGTGTGTGTATCCTATCCCATATGGCTTCGTTTTTCTTCAACTTAAAATATAAAAAATGACATGGTCAATTTGGTTTCTTTGAACAGCTTTTTCCAACAAGTAAAATACTTGATTAAATTATTCTCCACATTATAGGAGGATGACCAGGGTCTTTAGATTATGATTTGGAATTTATCTATGACATAATTAGCTTTTAATATAGGAATTTTCATGCATTATAGATACACTAAAATACTTAAGCTGTTCTCATACTACAACTTTCAAATACCAATGAAGCGTTCACTATCCAAATTACTTATCAAACTTTATCTAAACAGCCGCTCCATGAAATCTCATTGTGTATGGCGAGCCCATATTGTACATCTTTCAGTGCACAAGTTCCAGAGAAGGCTGTCGTTTATGCTGCTGACAGAATTTACTGCTGATGATCCATCACTGTTGTCTAAGAGGAAGATACCAAGATGACTGATGACTGCAGTTAACGGCAGAAAGCTTGAGCTGTGATTGATTGACTGCATGACTTTTAGTTGAGTTGCTAGTGTAGCTGTCCAAAACTACTGTATGGTGAGCACTTCAGTAGGTTTGTGTGTGAATACAAGGACATTCTGAGAATGCAAAAGAACCGTATACAATGTTTAAATGCATGGTTTGTCATTTTTCGCCCCTTTTCATAAAAAAGAATAGACTATAGTGTGTTTTGTGAGGCAGATGCATTCAATGCTACACTATTGTAATACCTGTCACAGATCCTGGATGGAAGTAGGTGGACACTTGTGGTTTACATCTCAATTACTCTTAATTTACAGATAAATTAAAACAAAACAGCATTCTAAATAATTAAAACCTAACAAGGTGTTTACACACTGAGCATGGGAGGCACAAGTGATTTCCATGATAGGTCTATGTGAAGACACAATCTCATGAAAATTGAGCAAAACTTAGCAAAAAACTTGAGTGTATAAAAGAAGAAAACTCAGAACAAATGAGGAGAAAGACATGTGATGGAACTGCTGAGAAAATTGGGAACCATAAACACACATGGAGCTTCAAACACAAAATGGAAACTCAGTCATGTAATCAAGTCACATGATACTCATTAGCAACACATTAAAGTAAAAAAATAGAATTGAACAATACACAAAGCATAAACCACAGATCTTGACAAAACCACAGAGCAAAATTCAAATTGAGCCAAAAATACAGATTTTCCCAAAACAAGGAAAATGTGTTCCGCTTTTACAAAATTATAAAAACATTAAACTGAAGAATTTAGAACAATCAGAACTAGCAGCTTTGCCAAAGACAGCAGAGGGACTGAATATGAAATACCAATTTTAAAAAGGGAGAGAAGCACGTGTCGTTTGTTCTACTGATGAGTTTTTACCATCCCCTGTCTTAATTGTCAAGTGCTGGTCACCAAAAGAAGGCCACCGCATGTCTATTTATATCAAATTATATTATATTTAATCAAACAACCTGATAATTTTTTTTACTATATTTTCACCCATTTACTGACTCTGGCATTCCTGACAGCCTTGTACTGACATCATTGGTGTAGCACTTGGTTTGGCTTGAAAATGAAACAGAATCAAGACTTTAAATTTTTTTTTGTTTTACTTTTGAAGCATTGCAGTGCTTCTCACAAGTGTAGAGAAATACAAAGAACCCTCAGAAGCTTCTAGCTTGTCCCAAACAGAAAGCCTTCTGGCTTAGAAGCACAATTGGTAACCAATGTGCAGCAGTACTGAATGTATTGTTCTTGTGATTTCAAAATGTTGAACATTTTTAAGTTATTGATTTGCTAATGTGTTTGAAATAAGTACTCAGTTTTGGTCACAAATAAATATATTACTGGTGCCAGGACTTTTAAAATGTAAGCTAATGATTTGTTGAACGTAATTTAAAAATAATAAAAAGTAACTAATTATTCTTGTACATTACTACATTACTCATTACATTACTAAGAAAGTAATATTATAGGGTACATGATTACTTTTTAACTGCAGTAATAACTTGTATGGAATCTACTCCAGTTTGTAAGTAACTTGCACAACACTGCTTAAAGGTAAATACATAACCCCCTACTACATTATGCACCTGCCATTTGGGCAAAGATATAAATATTCAGTTTTCAAATACTGCCTTCAGTCACATCTGCAGAAAAATCAATAACTGCCATAATGCCACACAAAGAAACATGAAAAATGAATGGATTTATACAGTAGCTATTATGCAGCTAAGGAACATAAAACTATGGTGACGCTAAACTGGGTTTAAACCTCCAAACAGCAGACAGTCTCATCTGTAAGTCAGCATGGCAGTGCTTTGTAGCTGTGAGTATCCATCAGCTCAGTGCTGGCAGCAGTTAAGCAGGGAAATCATCACTATTGTCTCAGACAATGATGGATGCGGTTGTGATAAATTGGGGTATTGGAGTAATAAGCTGCCTTATTTTAGAATGACAGAGCATTTTTCTGTAGTATTACTAACAATTCCTCAATGCAAGAATTCGCTTTCAAGATTTCATTAATTATCCTTGTATAATTCCATACTGATGACTTTCTAATACATATTTCTCTTCTGATATGCACCAAGCTGGGATGGATTGAGTGGTCCTAATTGGTCAGTTGATAAATTTTATCAAGTTGTTTTAATGAGCTTAATTAGCATGGCTTATTATGCAGTCATCCATTATCCTCAGCAAAAGCATGCTTCATATAAATCGGGTGCCAGATTTTTGTGGAATTGGCTTTTTCTGGAAGCCATGAATGTAAATGTTGCATCTCCGCATTCACTCTTCCAAATTGCCCTTGCTGAAGCTCATCACCCGCATGTGAAACCACCCATCGTCTACAGATGCAGACAGTTTGTATGTTGTTGGCATTTATGAATTACTCAATGCTGAGGGCAGGGCTATGTTCCAGGAGAACATCCATCAGTCTGTGTCAAGCACGTATCTCTCAGTAAGTCCTCTGTCACGGCTGATTTCTGTTATAAATAGGGAAATGTAATCTGTCTACTTGCTCAGTTGCAGATGATGTGTTCTGCCGCTAAACACAGCTCATCCCGTCAGTCAACAATTGAAGATTTAATCGGCAGCTTATGGTTTACTGTAAAGATTTTTAATTAATTAAATGATTTTCATAATTGATGTACACAAGGCTCAATGGGAATTAAAATTAATGCAATGTCCTAAACGTAAAAGATGATTCACAAAAAAAATATTTCTGTCCATATTTACTGATGTGAAACCATTTAGAATTTATATTTCTTCTACCTTGAAAGAAACCAGAGAAAGAATAAACGTGTGTCAAAACAGTCTGGTTTTCAGTCAGGAACATACAAAGATTAAATCGGCCATTCTTCCATGCCACTGCTGTGATCTTCACAAAACTAACATATAAATCCATGAAGTTGGCCCTGAAATAAAAATACATCCACATTGTAAAAAAAGAAGACTTTTTTTAACAAAAATTGATCGTAAACAAATTACAGGTATTTACCGTTATTTTTACTTTAGGGTCATACAGTAAACCTCAATTTTTACAAATATTTCATGTACGTTTAGATTCAATATCTGTAATTTCACGTTAGTGTTTTCCCACTGTTAAATTATTATATATCACTGTAAGAATATATGAATAAAAAGTGTTATCACTTAATTATTATTAAGTGTTAAGTCTTTCACCGTAGAATTACAGATTATTTCCTATACATTTAAAGTAATATGTTATTAAAAAATTCTATAAATCCTAGATAATAAACAATATACAATCACAATTGTAAAAAGATAAAGAAAATACATGAATTAACATTTGTGAAAAAAAATATTATAGTTAATAACAAGATAGCTTCCAACTGATCTGAATACTGATCTGTCATGGGCGCATCGTTTTCAGTCAGTAAAATGCTGTTATGCATTATGAATTTTCTTACAACCGACCAACACTGACATCAGTTTAAGAGTGAATGTTAAGTAAATTACCCTAACCCTCTGAAATGAATCTGTGCTAATATCAGATCATAGACATTCTCTTATTTAAATGTTTTTAAATAAACACCTCTGTACCTGTCTGAAAAAGCAATGAGCATAAGATGTTTCCTATTTATGGTTAACCAAGTGTTTTTGTGAATATTATTGACATGTTTTTTTAACTAAAAAGTATTTTATAATATTTTAATAAGTCTTTATGTGTAGCTAGTAGACCAAGACATTAAATAAATACAGCTCAATATTATTGTGCCAACGTTATATATATACAAACCCAATTCCAAAAAAATTCGGACACTGTAGAAATTGTGATAAAAACAGAATGCAATAATTTACAAAATCTCATAAACTTATATTTTATCCACAATTGAATATAGATTACATATCAAATGTTGAAAGTGAGACATTTTGAAATGTCATGCCAAATAATCCCTCATTTTGGATTTCATGAGGGCTACTCATTCCAAAAAAGTTAGTACAGATAGCAATAAGAGGGTGGAAAAGTTAAATGTACATATAAGGAAGAGCTGGAGGACCAATTTCCAACTTATTATGTGAATTGGCAACATGATTGGGTATAAAAAGAGCCTCTCAAAGTGGCAGTTTCTCTCACAAGACAAGATGGCAAGAGGATGATCAATTCCCCCAATGAAAAATAGTGGAGAGTTTGAAGTTATCATCATCTACAATGCATAATATCATTGAAAGATTCAGAGAATCTCCATGCGTGAGGGTAAAGATTGGAAAACCATACTGAATGCTCGTGATCTTCAGGCCCTTAGGCGGCACTGCATCACATACAGGAGTGCTACTGTCATGGAAATCACAACTAGGGCTTAGGAACACTTCCAGAAAACATTGTCGGTGAACACAATCCACCGTGCCATTCACTGTTGCTGGCTAAAACTCTTTAGGTAAAAAAATAAGCCATATCTAAACATGATTCAGAAGCGCAGGTGTTTTCACTGGGCCAAGGTTTTGTCCATTTAAATTAGTCTATTAACTAATTTAAATTAGATTTTGTATTAAAATCTATTAGTCTATTATAAAATAAACTATTTGTCCATTTAAAATGGACTGTGGCAAAGTGGAAACTGTTCTGTTGTCAGATTAATCAAAATTTAAAGTACTTTCTGGAGAACTGTCATCCGAACTAAAGAGGACAAGGACAAACCAAGTTGTTATCAGCACACAGTTCAAAATTCTGCATCTCTGATGGTATGGGGTTGCATGAGTGCGTCTGGCAAGGGCAGTTTACACATCTGGAAAGGCACCATCAATGCTGAAAGGTATGTTCAAGTTCTAGAACAACATCCAGACCTCATCTTTTTCAGGGAAGACCTTGCATTTTTCAAATTGACAATGCCAACGTCGTCTCGCACAAAGCGGACACAAGTGTGACGCTCTTCCGGTTTTTCGATGGAGCCTACTCTCGACACACGGGCGGCTCAGTGAGAGACAACCACAGAGAACAGTTGGATTATTCCTTGTGTGGATTAGTTGGAGGTCTGGTGAGTTGACGCATTGACGGAAAGCCACGATCATTGTCTCGGTTGTCTTGTCAGTAGAGCTTAAATATCTATCAATTAAGACAGCGCTCCTGATCGCGTTAGAGAGAGATCTGCAAGGCTGCGGGTTGGTTGACACCCAACACCTTCGACAGCTACTATAACCTGATCGTTGAAATCATCTCTTCAGCCATGCTAGGTGATGGTAGCATTGTCTGATATGTATGAAGGGATATCCAGCTTAAGTTGCACCATTCTTAGTGATACGTGCACTATCTTTTGCCTCTGGAGACTTTTTCAGCTAGTTCGATCTATGCTATCTTCCCTGTAAAAAAACATTTCCCTTGTGGGTCAAGGCGCATTTTCTGTAGGTCCGTCAATGAAACCATTCATGCATTAATCTGCCGGAAGTTCTAAGTCCGGCTGCAAGGTGATGAGTAAGGCCTCCACGTGTCTCTCTTCAGCTCTGGGATTGATGCTTTCTCCTCTGGTACAAGTCGATATGAGAGAATTATTGCCCATTAAAAATTAAGTTAATACTTAATTTGTACGAGGGCCTGCTCTCCTCTTGCCTGGCCGTTGGGCGATGCAGAAGGACCTAGGTTGTGGCGTTTTGCGTGGTGTCCTCATAGTCCTCACCGACATAAGTTGTAGTGATCGACTGATGGGGAACGTAATGGTTACTTTCGTAACCCCCGTTCCCAGAATAGGGAACGGAGACTTATGTCCCAGATCCCCATCCAGCTTCACAACACGAAGAGTGTCATGCTTGCGTCCGTTTTGTGTGGGACGACGTGATCATGTAAGCATCAGCGCATTCACTGATTGGCATTTTGAAAAAAGTATGTAGAGAGTAGAGTGCTCCTAGTGGAGCTTCCCAAAGTCGTCACTGACATAAGTATCTGTTCCCTATTTGGGAAACGGGGGTTACGAAAGTAACCATTACATTACTCATCTTTCATCAGGACTAAAGGTAAGATTATTGAATTTAAAAGTCTGTTTTACGTTGATACACGATGTACTTTCTTATAATGTTGCAGTATACTATTTTCATACTTGTTTATGCTTCTATGAATGAGTATGAACCACTCCATCGATTCTCATTCCTGTGTTAAAATGTTAAATGTACATGTTAAAGTGCAATGTTATTAGCAGAATCATCGGATTGTTTAGATCATTAAATATTTACCGTTAAATTAAATAAAAAATGTTTGCCAAAACGGTCATAATTTAATTTCTATGGCGAGGTATAATGGTTTTTGTCTATATTAAAGATAAAAGTGAATAGTACTTTAGTGGAATGAAAATCTATAATAGTATTTTCGGTTAAAAAGTGCCTAAACTAAATCATTATTATTAGGAAGTACTTATTTATGCTTATTTATGTTATATAGATTCAATTCATGTTCTCGAGAGCATTGACGATTTCTCCTGCAGAGGCACAGAAAGTTACGCTAAATAAAGTTTCATGAAATTAGACTTAAGAAGCAGACGTCTGAGATGGTCTCCCTTCAAGTTTATTAAAGGTAGCAAAATTAGACTTCAATATGTTAAATCAATGTTTGAATAATTTTTCACAAGCGAAAATATTACACTGTGATACAGTTTAGTAATGTTTAGTCATACGTTTTTGTGTTTTGAAGTGTATCATTTGAAAGTGTGTGATTCTGATGAGAAATTCATATATCTGATCGAAGTAAAGAGATTTGGTATGCAGTTTGGTATGCAGTGTATGGGTAATTTCTGATCAACTTTTTGTAATGGGAATCGAGTGTAACGTTAGTTGAGTTTTCAAGCATGTAATGAAAGCTCTGATCGCGCACTTAAAAACAA
Organism: Danionella dracula; assembly: GCA_900490495.1. Lineage (NCBI taxonomy): Eukaryota > Metazoa > Chordata > Actinopteri > Cypriniformes > Danionidae > Danionella > Danionella dracula. Next base: position 12,400,708 of record UELW01000256.1, on the reverse strand, counting down.
AATGGCTGCACCATTTCAACACAAGGTCATTGTACAATACTTGTTGTTGGTAATTTAACGAGTGTTATTTGTGTGGTTTTCTGATAATACATAGTACTGATTTATAATAGTTAAAAACACATTCACATTAGATGTCTACTTTTTGAAATTGCTAACATAAAACTGAAACACAACTGGGCCAATTTTAAGTAGTGGCAAAACATTTACATTTTCAAAAATATTTATATTTGTTGTTTCCTGACAGGGTCATCAGTCCGTCTCTAAAACCCCACAATCAAGGAAGAATTCGGCCTTATCCCCATTTGCATCCAGTTGATTCCTTTAACAAAACAATGCATGGTAATTTTGTGCGTTTTTAGAGTTGTGCATGGTGGATGTATTTGAAAGCTTTTCCCTCACACATGTGTGTTAATATTTAATAATCAATATGGTATTATTACCTAAATTTACCTTATTTCAATACCTTATTTATAGAGTTTGATTGGAAGCCTACAAAAACAACCTTCCTCAGCAGGTTTTGGTCCACATTTTTTTGCACATTTGTTTGTCTGATGCATTGTCACATACTCAACTCATTACAGAAAAAGAAAACAAACTTAGGCTTGATTTAACTAATGAGACAGGTGTAAAAGCAACCTTTTATGATATTTGGAGAAAGATTGTGTGGAATGAATGCATAGCTATGAATTGTACTTAGCAGGCACATTTAATATTAGTCAGTCCATTTGATCATTTAAATAATGAATATAACATGAAATGTACAAATATGAATATCTTTCATTTATAAAATATTTTCTCTTTGTTGTCTGCTATTTATACTGACTAGGAGTCCTTTAGAAAATCCAGAGTAATCCTCGAATGCTTCATCTGTGTGAAGACTCCTACAACGATCATGCATGGTAATCATGTCTTTACAGTTACTGTTTAAGATAACTCTGGCAGAGAATGCTAATAATAATAATAATGCCTTCAACTTAAGTAGCACTTTTCTGCTTTTTTCTAAATGCGCAAAGACGCTTTTTCAAAAGTTACAGAGTATTATTCATTCGCTCCTCATTCACTCACTAGTGGTGTTGAGCTATCTTGGTAGCCCTCAGCTGCCCTGGGGCAGTCGGACAGGACATGGCTGCCATTCTGCGCCTATGCCATCCTGCACACCAAACAACCCACACCAGTCATACAGATCCATTAATGCCATTGTGGTTGAAGTGAGTTTCTCAAAGCCACAACAGCAGAATGGACCTGGCAGGGATTGAACAGCCAAACTTCTGGTTACAGGACGACCAACTCTAACCTTGCACTACTTTTTTGCCCCAAAATTTAACAATATGTCATAACCAAGCTGGAAGAATTTTTTGTTATCAATGACAATGGTTCAGATTCAGTATTATGGGACACCTTCAAAGCTGCATGGAAAGGGTCATATTATTGCCTTTGAAGCTCCCAAAAAAAGAAATATTAATAATAATAACAATAATAAGCTAATGGAAATTGAAAATGCTCTTCCATCTTTTGAAGAGGTTTATAAAAGTTCTGAATCACAAGAAGACCATAATATTTTTTAATTAAAACATGAATTAAATTCTATACTAGGCAAAAGAATTGAAGGCCTTTTTCTGAAATTAAAACAAAAGAATTTTGATTTGAGCGATAAGCCAGAACCCTTATTGGCAAGACAGCTGAGAGGAGAACAAGCTAAACATGCAATTAATACAATTAAGACCAAGATGAATCAGACTACAACAGACCCGTTAGAAATTAATGAATGTTTCAGAGAATTTTACTCAGATCTCTACTCCACAAAATGCATAACTAACCAACAGCATTTGGGCACTTTTTTCAAAAGGCGTATACAGTTTAAGGTTGTTCATAGAGCATATTATTCAAATGTCAGATTTAATAAAGTATACAGTACAACTTCTCCTATGCGTGATCGGTGTAAAGTGATAGAGGTCACATTTATTGTGGTTCTGTCCTAAACTGTGTAGCTACTGGACTGCCATCTTTTACTTTTTCTCAAAGGTCTTTAAAAGAATAGTAAAACCTGATTCTACTCTGGCAATATTAAGAGCTTCGAAAACAATGTACTTTTTCAATCTCTCAGCAGTAGTCACTGTCCTTGGGTATGGTTCTGCCCAAAACCAGTTTTTTTCAAGAACAACTCATCATTATACATGAGCGCCAACCAATGGCAAGGAGAGTCACTGCATCCATTTTTTAACACCAGCTTGCGAAATGCACCCCACACAGAAGCCATCCGAAGATTCGTGCGATTCTCCGTTCAGATAGATGTGAAATGGCTTTTAGTTTAAGCTTGCGGTGTAGAGGTAATGTTGAGGCACAGGACTAGGCTGTGCACCTGCACAATGTGTTTGAAGGTCTTTTTAATTTTAATGGTGCAGTACAAGTATGCGAAATGGGATGTAGTACAGAATCCTTGGAGTTTGCCACCAGCTCTGTGCGTTGCACTCGCTCCACAATCAACAACAGACTCAGTCACCCATTCATCAGTCAGCTTTCACCAGCCGTTGTCTGCAGCTTAATGACGAGAATAAAATATATAGGCTGTTGAAGAACCTGCGTGGATGGACGCTGGATTTGAGGGAATTCATGAGTGAAATAACCCCACCCCCCTTTCGGCCGGGCGAAGTACTATAGTTCAGTAGGGAAACCCAACTTTGGAAATAATCCAGATCGGCAGTTTTGACCTTTATGAAAACTCTGAGGGGAATGATTTTTTAAATTAGTTTGCTTGTTTAAGACATTTTAAATTTAAACCCTCAACTAATCAGACTACCAGTATGTGGTTACCGGGAAGTGATGAAGGTGATGGCTGGCTATGGCCATTTTTAGCCTTGTTCACCAATCACACGATATGCCATGCATTCATCTTATATACAGTCAATGAAACTTATTCTAGGTGGTAAAATGAGGATCGGATGTCAAAGTATTTGCTTAAAAGAATTAAAAATGAAAACCAACCACTTTTATACTTTCAGTCACAATATAACATGAGCAGCCTTGAAACCAATCAACAAGTCCTTGTGTGATTTGGAACTTTTCACAAACAGTTGTCAGGGTGCTGTCACAACTAAAACAAAATTTGGAATCAGCAGGAGCTATTAATATTGGCACAATGTGGTAATGGACTTTGTTTGTGTTATTCAAATGTCAACACATAGAACATCAGTTTGTCATGTACAACACTTTTAATTATTCAGAGCTATCTCTCACAGATTCATTGACCGGTGTAAAGCATCGCCTCATCTGCCACTAGACAATAAACTGGTACATTCAAGCTCTCCTGTTGACACCTGACCCCTTCGAGTGCTACCTTCTGTTTCTAGTATCTTTGTTTAGCCTGCTTATTGATTCTTGGTTATTGTTAGTCTACTGTCTGCCTTTTGTCTTTTTATGATAAATCAGGATTTACCATGTTTTGATCTACGCGCTCTATTTGCACATTTAATGCTACTTTTTGATCACCAAGCCATGATGCCATCAATTATAGATAAACCTATAAGCGTTTCACACTAATTGTGGTTATAGTCTCACCATGTTACTTTATCTTGGTTTGACCCGTCTTTCAGTTATATTTGCAGATAGTGAATTAGAACTGAAGACTTTAGTCTGTATAACTCTATGACAATGAAAGTGATATTACCCTGTGGTGGTTAGAATAGGTTAAGTCTCTTAAAGGCTGTTCTAGGAACAAAATTGCACTCAAATGATCACCTTTGAGAAAGTCACTTAACCCTAGGTTTCTCCAAGAGGAATGTAGTTAGGGGGTTTGGATGAATGCTCAGCAATATCAGGCGTTGAATTTTTATGAAAATAAGAGATTCTTTGGCAAGACAAAAATTATCATTGAAAGAAGGTGGACATGAAAAAGAAACAGCAGGAAATATAGCTTGTGAATAGCAATAATTGTGAATTAGTACCTTTATTTCACTAAACACAACAATCCTCAGGTAATAACAGATCTGTGCAAATAAACATCTAAGTGATTTTATTGACGTTTTCTGTTGTATTTTTGAATGTTTTTTTCATTTTATTAAAAGAAACTAGTTAGGTGAGTTTTTACATTTCTTTAGCAATAATATCATATGCTGAAAAAAAGTTTTTAGACTTTTTAGAACACTACATTGTGCACATGTTGGGTGCAATAGCAGACTGATTTGTTTTTATATACCAGACTGTCTTAAAGCCAAACTATACTTGTGCATCAAGCCTAAGAATTGCACTGCTCCAAGGCTGTATATTTACATAACCCTGCGCTGACCTCATTACAAAACCTGACGAAATTTTCTAACTTGGTGTCATGGTTTCACAGAGCACAAGCTCAAGGTGGAGCAGAGCAAGTGGTTTCATAGCCTTTTTTATTTTACACTCTGTGTTAAACACTGAATAATGGAATCAAACTTTGCAGATGAAGTAAATAACCTTCCTTGGTTAATTGTGTTGTGTTCTGGCAAGTTAAAAGTTAGCATTGTCATCCTGCCACATTGCTATATTGATTAGTGCAGAGACATAGTTCTGCTACAGCAGCAAATGCAAAGTTGTATAAAGTTATGTTTAAATGATATATGTTGAGGTAAATGAAACCTGTCCTTTGTTAGCATCTGTGTTGTGTTTTATTTATCACACCAATAGTGATCATTGCATGGGCAACGTGCTACGGTGTGCAGAACTTTAGATGTTTTTGTTGACAAATGGGTGCATGCAAAGCATTCTAAATGGACTGCTCGAAGACATTGGCCTTTAGCCCTGAATGTCTTAATCACAAAGTATCCCAGTTCAAGTTGGGCTAAAGAAGCTATCTTTTAATGCATAATAATTTAAAGGAGACATTTGAAAGAATTTATTATTTCAGTGTTGTTTTTGTCTTCTTTTAGGAAGATGATTTAATTTGATCCCATTATTGAACTACAGTGCTTCCATTTCTACTCAATCCTACTTAAAACTAACAATAGCATGAAATCAAAGTAATTCCTTCAATCATCCTTCATGTCAGAGGAGAGTGTTTCTTCAGAGCTGAAGTGTATTTTTAACTTTTCAGAATCATTTTCAATTGATTACTTTCCTAAAAGCTGGGTTTCTTTGCTTGCCAGTGGTAACAAAAGTTAATATTCTTTTCACAGATGAAGTGGCTTGTCACCAAAACACAATACTTGTTCCACTATGCTTGTGCTTAAATAGAATTATGTTTTATTATCGTCTAAATGGAAAAGTTGGTTGTGGAGCTGCATGCAAATTCTTCCTCTTCCTTTGTATTAAAGGAACCTGGTGGTAACAGTCTGACTGTCACTGAATTTCCAATCAGCCCTGTGCTGTTTCATGTCACCCCAGTTTTATGAAATACATTATGAGTAAATGTGTCTGAAATAAAGCACAGAGATGAAGCGAATGAAAGAAAGACAAGACACTAGAAGTGGTTCCTCTGTCAGGGTTCATTAGTGTCTCCTGGCCAGTTCAGAGCCCTTCTCTGTGGCCTTCCTTGCCATGGGACTCTGTTGAATAGGTAATTCCAATGTCTCTAGCTTTTAAATTTAGCAGTTCTGTTAGGTTGTATATATTAGTGTATATTAAGTAAGGTATATACAATGGCTGAGCATGGATTATTCATTTTTACACGCAAGATGTGGAGGTGAAGAACCGCACGACATGGAGTGGAAGTGCGTTTAAAAATTAATTATGCATGCTCAGCTGATTTAAATACCATTTATGCCACGATCTTTGCCAACGCTCACATATTTATGATATTATTATTATCTGAGCTGCAATAAAAAAGTAGAAACTAAAGTTTTTTTGTCAATCTTGTTTTGACTGTGAAAAAGTAGTGCTGACAAATGACTGAAAACAGGCGAAGGCAAACGTGAAGGTCCTTGTTTGGAATTATACAAGATAAGTATACAGTAACTTTACATCACTTTATGGTCTCCGCTAGCTTTTGTTGTCGTGGTTCACACGGACAGGCTTGCATCAGTCGAGTCTCTTGGTTTCAGTTCAGCAGAGCTCATCAAATGGCGGTTGGTGTAAAAAAAAAGACCATACAGCCTAAATAATGCGATCGTTAAAACAATCCAGGTTGAGCCAATCTGTGAACTGAGTCTAGTGCGCTTGAATGAGTGATCAATGCATGGTTCTTAAAGTCACGCACAGATACATAGAGTAATTTAACCAAGTTGGTCCTTCCTGTGTATATCAAGAATTATACAATACCTACCAGCCAATCAGAATAAAGTATAATCAAGAATTTATATAACAATAAATAACTAACATTCTTTCTGTTGATGTGAAATACCCTGAAATTGATGTTAGTTTTACTGACAGTTTATGTTTCTGCTTATATTTCTAACTAACAAATTGTTCATATCCTGATAATGTGTTGTGAAATGGATGCAAAAAAAAAAAAAATGCGGGATGCCAATACAAAAACCATACATGACCTTAAGTATTAGTCATTTGAAATTACTAATGTAACGTTAATCGTAACTTAAACAAATAACTGCAGTATAATTATTAGTTTAAGCTATTATAATAAGTTTATTATAACGAAGCAATTCAAAACATACTATTTCATTGATTACAAAAAAATGATCGATTAATATTTTTGCGAATCAAAACTTCTTTAAATAAAATATTTTTCATCAAGCCCTACGAGGGATTAAAGTGCGGCAGAGTGATGATTCAAAGCACAACAAAAGTGGCAGAAGTTTTCTCAGATGCTGGATCATCTCAAGCTTTAGCATGGTTCAGAGCAGACACTGAAGACAAGTTCTGACAAGGAAACTCAGAAGGGAAAGCCTTATTTTTCATTTGTTTTTTCCCCCTTCTATGACCTGTAGATTGATAATGCTAAACTCTAATGTTACTGCCTATTTTAACTTAAGGTTTTGACATTGATATGTCGATAGTCATTGATTGTGCTGTACAGTATAAAGGATCATTCTCATGCTGAATGTTATAATCTATTAAAAACACAATTAATGCATGAACATGGTTATTTTTGTGAAATATGGAGGCTCCATTTGAAGAGAAATGAAATATATAATTATATAGTATACAGATTATGTATAATATAAAATATGTGTATAATAAGCAGATTTATATGAATGAACTGTGTAATTTGTGATGGTGAACAGCATTAAGTGCAAGAACTTGTGATACATCTCAGATTGAATTCTGTACACTTTTGACTTTTCTGTAATGTAAAATATCAGGAGATGAAAAAACTAAGAAACCACAAAAAGTCCACAAAATATCCCCAATTACTTACACTAATTTCTGTGAGCTACAAAATGTGGTACTGAAAAGTTTACAATTAATTTTATTTCTACCTTTCTTATCACTCAAGGACAATTTACATTCTAGAAGTATTCATGTGCAAAGATTAGGAAGAGCAAAAAACTGTACATTCATAAAGACAAACAAACCTAATAGCATGTTTTCAGCATTTCCAGTTTCTATAGACTTTTTCTGACTGCTAATTGTTGTGGCTTCTGTCAAGTATTGAACTTCCGATGAAGGCTGAAAGGCTAAACTGATAATTAGACGAGTTGAACTGGCATAAGATGATTGTTGTTATGCAAGGTCAGCGGGTAATTACAAGAAATTGGGTGACAGACTTCAACAGATGCAGCGTTTGGTATTATAAGTCAGATTGCATTTGACTCCTTGTGGTAAACCATACACCCAGCTTCAAAGTTGAATATAACTTTCTTTGAGGAGAGCGCATTGAGAAATATATTAATCAATGCACTGCTGTCTGCACACCTGTGAACTGTGATAAGATATTTGCTCTGCCTGACATTTACCGAACTAGATCACATGGCATCAGATGTTCATAAATGCTACATTCCGTCTTTAAAACATGCTATAAACAGTTCTAAAATGCAAATTAGAAACAAAATTTCTAAGTGTATTTGTTATGATTTGGATGCACTCATGTTGACATTTGGTAAAGCATAAAGGGATGTTTTGTGACCTGTAACTTTCTGTTAACCTTTTTTAACATTCAGAAATACAATCAAATGTATTGCTTAATTTTTCTTAAATGTTATACATCCATAAGTATCATTTAGATATCTGTATTTATGTTTAGATGGATGAATAGGTGATTTTTTTTTATTTCAATAAATAAACAAACACACAAACAAAACAAAAACTAAAATAAATACAGTAAATAAATAACATCTATATATATATTTTAAATGAACCAAAATGTTAGGGCATCTATCATTTTGCGGCATTAAGGGGTACTTGTCTCATTACAGATGTCTAAATAAACAAACACACAAACAAAATAACAAACAAACAAACACATAAATAAATAAATCTGGATGGTTGAATACATTATCTATCAAATAAATTGTAAAACCCATCCGAAATGTTAGAGCATTTTGCCTCAATAAGTGGATGGTTGTCTTATTAAAGTTTTCTGTATAAGTTTTATTGGCTGGAAATGAAATTGAACTTATTCCTGTCGAGGAGCAAGGGGTCACCCTGCTTCACTTAGCCTGACTAGTGTCCGGAGCCCAAGGTCCATCTGAGGCGCATGACAGGGTCTTAATTAAAGTGTCATGTGAAAGCAGAGGAAAGATAGGCAGGCAGTGATCAGGTCATTCCGGGTCTTAATAAGAATTAAGTCCAGTGAAAGGCTCAAAGACTCATGATGAGGAAAATTGAAAATCACAAGTCATGCATGCAAAGAAAAGAACTGAGATTATAGGGAAGGCCGAGAGATGGAAAAAGAGAAAGGGACTGCAGAGATGAGAGAGATTGTCTTGGGAAAGTCAAACTGCTTGAGATGCATGTTGGCTTTTTGTAATTATGAAAATGTTAAGCAAGAAATATAATACAATTTTTAAAAAAGTACTAGATTTTTAAGATTAAGTTCTTTAGTTATCTTATTTAATGCATTCTTCTTAGCTGAAATTGTTTGCACTTTATGTTCATTTTATGCATAAAAACTGTACTAATATAACCTGAAAGTAAGTTAATGTATTTAAAAATATATAAAACTAAAGGCTCTACTGAGCACTTTTTTTTTTCTTTAATTTTGCACTGTATGCACAACGAATTGAACAGAGTTATCCTGAACTCTCTGAAGCAATGGTGCAAATCTATTGTATGTGGACTTTTTACTGTCATCTTGTCATCAAATTTGATCACCTAAAATCCCCTTTTTTCATTTTAAAACAAACAAACAAACAAGCAAACCAAAAAGCAAACAAACCCACCAAAAAACAAAGCAATCAATGCACACATGTAGAAACAAACAAAAGACAAACTAAAAAACCAAACAAACAAAATCATCAAATATTTACATTCTCTTTTTACATTTGGGAGCATTTTGAATTCAAAATAAACAGTCCAAACAAAGTCTTTTTTTGTTTTGCAAGACAATAAATAACGAAATGTGTGTCAAAGTATTTACAAACAAATAATTTCATGACCTCTCTAAGTGATTATACCAAAACTTGATCTGTTCATGGTGCATCCAACTCTATAACTAATGAGCGACTTTGAAATTGGAATGACCTTTTTAGTCAGAGCGATACACACCGTCTTTCTGTTCTGCCATTTATCTTTTAAACTCTGATTCCCCACCCGCTGTTCCTCATACACAAACACAGACACACAAACTTACCATCCACATTAATCAAGCCTTAGCCCATGGCCAGTCAGTTGAGCAGGTGCGTTAGAAGAATGTTTCTCCTACAGCTATTTGACATTAATAGGTTTGTATGTCTCCTGCAGGATCAGAGCAAAGGATGGAGTAAGTGCTAGAGCGAATACCGCAAAATGGAGGAGAGTCCTTGGATGAATAGATTTAGATGGACATCTTCAGGGCAATTGTGGTATGTGATGTGCCCAAGATGGAAGATGTTCCAACATCGGTTGACATTTGTAGCCTGAAGAGTAAGCCTTCAGACTACGAACATCAGGAACAAAAGGGCAGGTCTGTGAATGAACTGTACAAAAAAAGGATGGTACGAAAAAGCCAAAAGAAAAATCTAAACATGCATGCCTTAGCAATGGATGATGAGAAAATATATTTTAACTAACAGATTGTAAAATTATGTTATGTATTACCACATATTAAAGAGTAATCCTAATACTGCATTAATTTATGTTTTGTTTAATATGGGGGAAGCTTTAATGTTTTTTAAAAACCCACATAGATGATGCATAATGATAAATACATAGGATAATATTACCAACCAACAATATGTATTTCAACAAATGAGTTGTATAACAGGAATATATAAAACTAGCATAAACATATGAGGCAGAGTGAATTGTGTATGCAGTGGTTATCTCCATGGCTTTCAGGTTTGACATGTACATAGAGTACTTTTCTACATCCTGGCTGTAAAGAGAGATGATTTGAGCTATGGTGGAAAATATCTGGCTGATTAGCTGTACACCAATATCTTCAGAGCAGTGAGTGTGGAGCCCAAGGTGGAACTAATTATTAATTGCCAGACACTGTACACACTGACTGTATCTTTGGGCTGTGCACAGCAGGGCAACTTAGATATTTTGAAAAACTAGATGGATGTCTCTGGAAGTGATGACTTGAAAAGCATTGCTGTACATAACTGCTCACTTTCAAAATGTTTTATAAATGTGTATCCACGTTTGACCAAACATATTGGAATAAAACTATGTGAAGAGACTCTCCACTCGAATGTATCTTTCTTATTTCTCTGAAATAGTATGTTATATATGGTTGGTAGAATTAAGTACCATACTGTTTGTGTGCATTGTTATGGTACTGTTTACCCCTAAATGATGTGACTTCAAAGGATGGTTTAAAAAAAAAAAATGTATATGTGTGAGACAAATGCTATTCGGTGTAGCAGTCATTGAGGATTCCATAGCAGCTGTTGCAGTTCTGTCTGTGGGCGCCATTTTTGGACCAAAAAGGCACCAAAGTGATGAGTGGAAATTCTAAGAAGCAATATATCTACTGAGAAACTTTCACGCTCAATGCTGCACATGCGCACCACAGACAGCTTTATGAACAGAGGACTAATGTCTTCTTATTTTTCCAACAGGTTTGTCCTGAAAGTATATGCTTTTAAATGCTTTTCTTGTTTGATACTTTTATTATGTGTATTAACAACGAGGTCCCTGCTCTTTTTTTCCTTGTGTTTGATAGCTATTAAAACCTAAACACAATTGATTTAATAATTTAGTAGAAAATGTAAATCTTAATTTTTAGGAGTTTGTTATATTCAACTAACATTTATGTTAAACTATTATGTCTGAAATATTATGCCCTAAACTATTAGGGCTGAGGGCGAAACTTTTGTCGAATCCACATTTTTAATGAGGCAACAGTCTTCAACAGTAAATCATACTTTATATTACATACATTATTGTACATTTTTGAATTGTACATAAATTCAATTGTAGAAGAGCCAGCTGCTCCATTTCAGGAAGTTAGTCAGTCCAAAGGGAGTCCAAAAGGGAGTATTTTGCACACAAAAAAAGCAACCATAGATCGTTACTGGTCTATGCTGTAATACAAGTTTCCTCAACTTTAATTTTCAAACTTAAACAATTATGTAAGTTACCACATACAGAGTTCATAAGGGCAAATATGCAGAAATGAAACCAAGTTTGCACAAGACAATTAACATGTTTTTCTGTTTTTATATTTTATAGTTTTATTATTTAAAGCCAAGTGGAGTCTGCTGCTTTCTGACACCAGCCTCAAGCATTCAGTTAATGAATTGCATTTTCAGTTACTCTATTATGAGCCTCACTTTGGCCGGCACACAAACTGCTTCACTAGAGGTATCGCTGAATTTATGCTTTTATTTACTTGTAACTTATAGCCAGTATTTCACTGCAGTCAGCTCTTTCACTTACATTTACTGTATGGAAATGCGCACCTTTCTATTTTTTTATTTTTACGTTTTTATGGAAATCACTTTGCATCTCAATGTACGTGTGCATTAAATTATTATCACACTGGTGGAATGAGGTGCATAAGCCATTGATAATCCTGATAAGAATAGGTGACCATCTGATACTCCAAAGGCTGACATTTATTTCACAGTCGACTGGTTGATGGCAAATGTTATCAGTGTTAACCTTCTCAAATGCATTTGTGACGTGATGTGGATGTTTGTGTGTTTTGAGGTTTTCTCTATCTGTGCAATACCAGGTGCACTCCCCCCACCACTCACACAACACAGACGAAACACACTGCCAGCTGTCATCGACCAAGAGAGAGTACATTTCTTTTGAAGTAAGCTTGCGTATGTGTTGATTTTGCCACAGCTTATGTTATCCCTTTCGTAAAGCCCATCAAATTCATCATTTCATGTGCATCACTCAAAGTGATATAGCCACATTTTTGAAGATCTGCCAACCAACCAAAAATACGGATCTGTTTACCTGCTTGTTTGTTCTATTTTTGAAAAAGCACTTTAGTCACCATCGTTTAGTTCATGGTAGCCTATTTTGTCACTAAAGAAAAGATTAAACAACACTATTATGTCAGTCTCATAGAGTGGATGGTAGCGGATGAGAGCCATGTTCATAAAAATACGCTTTACAAAAAGGCAACACAAAATTATTCATTAATTTAGGACAACAAACACAAAACCGAAAGCCTACATGAAGACAGGAAGAACGTTTCTGGGAAGGCTACTGGGTTATTGATATTGTAGCCATATTATTTCCAAATGCAGATAATTTCCATTTGCAGATCGAGTCAAACATTTGATATAACATTATATATATATATATATATCAAATAATATTGCTACAAAGATAAAACCATAAAGAACGGACTAATAGGATATTAGGATGCTAAGCCTCAACACACAGTGTCAGTGCTGGAACTGAGCAATAGAAATCTATCGTATCTTGAAACACAATTTTTTTGAGTGGCCTTTTGTATCTGAGAGGTCCCACTGTATACTGTTTATAATGCCAGAAAATGGTTTTTGTTCCCCCTGACCTCCTGATTCAAGACCCTGTGCTGCCCGTTCCATACCTGATAAAAAAAAAAATTCCTTCAAAAATTGTGTAAAATAAAAAAAATGAAAAATATAAATATTAATAATTGAGAAACACTATTAGAAGTGAACAATGTGGATTTCATAGCCATGTTTTCTTCACGCTGTCACAAAAATGTTAAATCTTAAAAAACTTAATGTGAGTCTTAAACTTGCAGTAGTGAAAAAAAGTCTTTATTTGTACTCGTTCCGTGTTGATGATCTTGACATCAATCAGTCACAGCTGAAGAGATTTCATTACTTAATCTCTCATTTCTGTACCCAGCTCACATATTACAACATTTACACATTGTTTTTTTAAAACCTTTCTTGTCCTTTCAAATTGACTAGCAATTCCCAGTTGAATATGTGGATATGCCTTTATTAATGAGTTTCATGGCTCAAGGGTGTGCTCAACCAAGCAGAAGGACCAGCTACTACAATCTAATGTCTGTTTCTGAAACTGTTTAAAATCAGTGATTTGGAGCATGTGCTGGCTCGATCATGCAAGGTGTCTGGGGGATCTAGTATTTGAAAAACACAGAAGGTGTTATCACCACTGCGGCAACTGCTGAGACTGTTTAATCTGATCGAGAGATGAGAACAAGAATGACACATCTGATTAGCTAATTATCGAAAAGGAGTAAGATGAACTGAATATGGACGAAGACACCTCACTGTTATTAATGAAATCTAGCAGTGGGTGGCCAAGAGGCTCTCTCTATTTCATTACATTCTATTTATTCGTACTTACTGGAAACAAGTATGTAGCTTATTATTCTGCATTTTACAGTAACCTTTTTAATAGATTGTCTAGTTTAGACAATAAATACACCAAGATTTGATTTCAAAGAAAATAAAATCTATTTAAAATTATATACGTGGTTATGTGATTGAGAACTGTACTGTGCTTTTTTTAGTTTTGTGAATCCTGTTGCTATTTGGGTGAATTATATTTAGAGATTGTTCTTTTTGTAACAACATGCTGGGTGGGGGGCTTGGTATTTGCTGCCACACTACCACACACATTGGAGCTCTCAAAAACTAGTTTGACAGCACAACAGTTTTCACTATAATGTCACATCAACAATGCAGGCAAAAAAACCCTCTAGAAATCCAGTGCCATGTAGTCACATCATGTAATGTGGTATCGCAGGTAAAATTTTAACTTTCAGCGTAGCAGAGTCCAAACTTTCACCGCATAGGCTGAAATTTCCAGCTTTCCACTCTTGTTTGCGATCTCCTACTCTCATATGCGATCCTATTTAAGTCAATTTAATTGTTTTCATAGTGTGATCGCAGCACTAGTCAGTTGGATACTGGTTCATTGTAAGTCACATTTTGCCACCTTGTCTTTTGCTGTTCAATACTTTACTACTTTTAAGTTATCAGTTCTAAAGTTTTTGATTCCAGTTGAACTTTAGTGGCAGGTTTTCTCATTGTGGATCCTTTGTCAAATGGTTAGACTGCACTTGAATTTAGCTTTATTTTATATACACAAACTGCAACCTGACATTTGCACTGTCCCAAAAGTACAATTATTTGAGCATTAAGTTTATTAGAAACATTTGGAGTCAATCAATACCCCTTTAAATGCCTAGATTTAATCTCCATATGCATTTAAGAGGCTCCGGGAAACTTTGTAAATTAGTTTTCAAAGCATGCATAACCTTTTGCTTCGCTTGTAAAATATACTTGGACTAAACGTAACACATCCGGATGATTGAAGAAGTTTTGTTTGGGAAAAATAGTGACCGTGACTTTATTTTAGGCCGTGAAGTAATAAGCTTGGTATTTGTGCGTAAATAATTGGCCTCCGAATCGTTCAAAGACTAAATAACTCCTTACCATGCAATACGTTTATAAAGCAGCAGCTGAGAGCTTGATTTATTTGAATTTAATTAAATTTTGTTTTCTTAAAATGAATAAAAAGTCAGTGAATTTAAAGGCAACAAATGAAAACAAAAGGTGTTGCATGTGCAGCTGCCAAAATGGTCCCACTGGGGCTCCGCAAATATGACAATGGTCTCCATTCATTTCTGTTGACATTTGATCTGTTCTATACTGTAAATGAATAGCGCAAAAATCTCAAGACCCAGCATGAGCCCACTGATCCCCCCTGGTCGACATGTTTGTTTTCCCTTACTGGTTCTGTGGTTAACACTGTTTGTGTTTTTGTGTGTGTGTGTTGAAAACATGTCCCTATCGATGTACGGCTAGGTTTGAAAGTTTTGAGATCCTTTAGAAGGCAAATGAATAAAACATGGACCAGCACTGTTTGCCGCACACTATTTGATTGCTTCCAGCAATGATGTCTATGTTAAAGTGTATGAGTGAGTGTGCAAATATATGCAGATTTTAGCCTCCCCTTCCCACCAGCCTTCCATTCTCTTTTGTAATCATGTTATCAGGGCAGAAGAAAGGATTGCAGGGAAGTAATAAAGAGAAGCAGTGAGTTATCTGGACCGCTTGCTGCAAGCGTAAATGTGAGTTATTTATTCTAGGGTTTTTATGAAGTTTTATGGAACCTCTTCCTACAGTTACTGTGAAATGTTTTTCTTCTTCCTCTTCTCCTTCAAGTTAGTGAAAAGCTTTTCTTTTTTAAATCTAATTTAAATCTAAAAGCATGAATAGACGCACACTGATAAAAGTTTCTTGTGTATTCTATAAGAATTTAAAACACAAGTTGCAATTTCCAGAAAGATGTACTGAACTTAATTGTAGTGTAAAATTACCATCAAGTTGAAATCTTGGCCTCGTTAACTGGTTACAAGAACAATGGTCCTATAGGTATTTAATTACATCTATTGGCAAATATAAAATAATATCATGCTAAAGTTTTCGTCAGCCCTTGAAATGATTGTAAAATATATATTTCAATTTGAAAATCAAGTTTTTTCTGCAACTCAACCTTTTAAAAGGACCTTATGAATCACATTACTTTAGGTTTTCTTCAACCTTGCTAATTCTACTTTTTTACCTAATATTGTTCACTTCAAAGGCATATTTGTTGCGTTTCCATATTTTTAAGTTAGGGGGGGGGGGGGGGGGGGTTAGAGAATGCCATGATGTGTGTGTGTTGTTTACAAAGGATCTCCATTAATAGCAATCTTCCAAAAAGCTAAACCCTCAATACTTTGGACCTTTTCCCATCCAAGAAGTCATCACCACCCAGATATCGCATTCACCCCACCTTTTATGTTTCTCTATTCCAACGAGAACACATTGTCTCTCCAGATTATCAGGATGTTGCAGCCAAGCCACCTCTTCCATTGATTCCAGAATTAGAAGACTCCAACATCTTCTCCATCAGGCAAAACACTGACTCCAGACATCATTGGAACAACATTTGATGAGACAAACATTCATAAGACTAACCTGGAAAAACCAGTACCCGGAGCTCGAAATCATCCTTCATGTCTGTGTAGGTTAAGTAACAACTTAATACAGCACCTTAAAGCACCTTTAATAGCATTGTATATTTCCGTCTACTCAGCTGCCAATGGCGTTCTAACTGAAATTCTAAACATATTCTCTCTGCCCGTCTTCTCTCACAGCCTCCAACTTTTCACTAATGGGTCCGGTACAAGGCACCTCAATGGAGCAGTTCCAGATCCTCTGTTTGAAATAAAAAGTAGTGGGAGGGACTTGTTTTAACCAGGCAAGAAATGAACCTTACCTAAAGATTGAAATTGAGCCTGTTCTGCTTATGGTCTACATAACTCCATATAATCACCTCATTCAAAATACTGTCTAAAAGAATCCAATCATTGGCAGCTCAGTCTGACATATAACAGTTTATTGGTTCTTACTGCTTGACAGATGGGTGCTCTCCTGTTAAGGAAATGCTGTTTTGATATGTTAACAGCACTGAGGGTCTAATGGAGGTAATTATTGAGTAAGCCTTACCTTCTGCTTGACAGTTAGAGCCTTTTTCCGTGTGAAGAATAATCCCTTTTGTTCAAGGTAGGAGCCTGTCACCCGCTACATGCTATTGATTTCAAATAGTGTCGTGAAAGAGTCTGTCAAGGGTGTCGATATTGAAAAAAACTTCCAATTTGTCCTTCAGTGTGACCTATGAGTTTGTGTGCATTCCTGCTCTGCCTTTCCTCTCATTTTTTGTGGACAGAAAGTAATTTCAAAAGCTGTTCTTGGTGACTAGACAGCCTGTTGAAATCACTCTACCAATACCAAGAGGGTAAGGGAGAGAGTGGGTCGCTTAATAAATGAAAGAGACAGGGTGATAGAAGCAGAGCAAGAAAGAGAGTTTGATGGATCAAGTGTCCTCTGTTAAAATGTAGCGACCCCACCTGCCAGCGACACCATTCGCTGTGATCCATCACAAGGCACATCAGCGAAACTCCTCTTTTGGCTCTAATCCTGCTCCCTTTCTTTCATTACCCACTCACAAACCTTCACTCCATCCCTTTAACTTAGAGATCTGACAGGAAAACAGGCTACTGCTAACTGGCGGCAGGTTACTTCTTTCCCCGGAGATGGAGAAGCGAAGACAGAAATTTTTGTAGTGTGCATGTTAGGCCACAAGGTCGTTGGATGAGCTGTTATTCACTTTTATCTTGAAAAGTGTCCTTCTTTTCACTTCTTCTTGGATTTTACAGAATCTTTTTCTTCTTTTCAATTCAAGCAGCTGATTGGACAGGAACATTAAAAACTAAATTTCAACAGTTTCTGAATACTTAAATTAACAACTAATTAATTAATTGTTATAATTCATTGATACAATTTCCTTGATACAAGTTAATAATAATACAAAGAAAACCTTAGTCACAGAAAAAATGAAAATGCAACGAGAACGACACCTTCTCCCACAGACTAATTGGTTATCATTATTTCCTCCTCTGTAGGGGATCAAAACACAGACAATTATCGATGACAGTGTCAAAAAAACAAACAAAAAATTATAACTCCACTTTTTGCAACAGACATCACACTGAACACACAAAAAAACACTTTTACATACTTAATCTAGAAAAGCTATTTCAAACCTATTTCAACAGGCTGTAGCAAGACTTTCAAGACCTTCCATTTGTCTTAAACCAAAGATTTTAGAACACCAAATTGTTCTTAACTGTTCTTAAATTTTAGTTTTGCTGTTGAATGCCACAAAGCGAGTTCATCGTTGGCCATTGAAAAAAGAAAAGTATCGACATTCACATGAAGTGATCTTACATTCTTAGGCCATAACAAACAAAAGAGTATAAACTTGACATGTACATGGACTGAAAAACATTTTAATCGTGCTTGAGTGTTGGTGGATACCTTTGTTTGTATTAAAACGATTAACAAAAGATGTTATTGTATAAAATATTATCATAAATTATGGCTGACGTTAAAATGTTACATTTTTTTTTTGTTTGAAGGATCATGCATAATGCTGCTAAAATCTAAATATTTAATTTTGCCTTGAAACCAAATAAACAAAAATGGCGGATCTTCCTTTTCAAACATGTTTTCTGAGTTTATCTACTGCCACAATATTTCTCTTCTGTTATACCCTAATGGCTATGCCAAGACAGGCAGGACAAACAATCTCATGTGATTTGAGGAGAACAGAATGCAACAGATCTCCCAGGAATTGGTGTAAATCTTTCCCTGGGTAGTTTATCTGTCACAGAGAACCTGAAACGTTTCCTCTAGACCATGACTTTAATTTGTGAAGTCATCAAGGTGAAACTATGCACCATTGTTCTGTTTATCTGATCAAGAAGTGCATGGAAGTCTCATATCTTTTTCTCAGCAAAGCATATCATTTTTTATGTTTTCCACTCGCTAGCTTTAAAAATGAAAGGGCATCATTTGGACAGATTTGTGTCAAAAATAACATTTTATGAAATCTGGCACTTTTATTGAAATAGGTGATTTATTCGTGGTATAGCATGTCCTATAAAGCAATATTCTTTCAACAAAATTGCCCTAGCAAAAGTGTACTTACAACTTTTTACAACAAGTGTATACTTACAACCCAAAATAATAAAGAATTTTACAAAATCTTGTGCACATCCATACTTATTTCTTCCAACATATTATCTTTACTCTGAACAAATTTTATTTTAGTGTGAAAAACTTCTCGAGTAAACTGGTTTGATAATTGAGTTCAGAAGCACCTAACAAGTATAAATAAGGATCAACATATCACTTTTAAGAAACTTTTAATTGTATTCATAATGAGGGGCCTCGCCTTAGTTCTTACAGTTAGCTTCCCAACATAATTTGTTTGTATTGTAATTCAATCCATCATTTAAGTGATAGAGAGAATGTTTACCCCAAGTATTAACCAGCTTTACCAAAGTCTCCATTACTGTAGCTCTCATTGTTTAATGCAGTTGTTAGGGCTACTAAGGTTATAATGAGGTTTTATAAGCTGAGAAAGTATTAACTCTACGTATTTGGAAGTCAAATGGGAATGACTCACAGAAAGTGGAAATGTGAATCAACTGCCATTTTTGCTTTTTATCTCTTTCTCAAAAACAAAAAACTGAACATATAATCAGAACTTATTGGAAACACATTCTCCTTGGCCTATGTGTGATTAGTTTAGTTTTACTTGATTATTTTATAGGGCATACAGATGGAGATTGGATGTTTTTGTTCATTAAAACGATTGTCTTTATACATATGTAAAGTTGACTCTTGGAAAGAGAGTACCATGATTGTCCATAATAAAGAACCCACAATTGTGAGAGGCACCATTGCCTTGCAGATCTATGACTGCAATTGTCTGATTATGATTGTATTTACACAATAGATGACACAATCATATTTTCTTGCATATCCAATATTAGCCCAATTAAACATCTGTAGAAAGCATAAAAAATAGAATACAAACCAAATTACAATATTACCTCTAAAAAACTTTTATGTTTACAATAATTCACTCTCTATGCTCATTCATTTTACCCACAGGCTCTGGTATCTTTAAAGCATTCTGTTTAACATATTTCTTAAGGAAGGAGGGTTTTAAACAGTAACGAACCAATAAAAACGTAAGCTAAAAAAAAGAGTTCATCTTCTAATCCAACGTTTAATATCGTGTTCTGTTCAATAAAGTCCTAAAACAACAGTGAAGGAAGTGTATTCGAGTGAAGATAAAAAGTGAAAATGAAAGAAAAGGAAAGAACTAAAAAGTAAACACTGAGAACCTGCAAAAGAGTAGTTTTTTTATACATCCAAAAATTCTGTCAAGTTATTGAAATACAAAGGTTGTGTTTGTCTTGCTGCAGCCACCAACGAAAAAAGCTGGTCCTGCACTAGCATCTTTATCAGTCTACGATTCTTAATCAGAGTGCTCATGGTCCCCAAACAATAGCCAGAGTTCATCCCACAAAATGAAACCATTTCTCCCTGAAAGCCTAGGTCCAACAGGGGTTCTGTTCTGAGGAAAAGTGTTGCCAATTCTTTGGTAAGAAAGTCACTATTGGTTGGCTCAAAAGTCTCTAAAAGTTGCTAGATGAAGTCACCATCTAATTTGCATAATTGCCATGTGACGTGCTTGACATATATTGCCCTCCCCCAATGGGTTTTTATCAATACCAACAAAAAAAAATGTTTCAGGTGCATGTGTTTCATGTAATTATTAAATGTACACATGTGGCGTTATAAAACAAACATGTAACGCTAAACAAAATTAAATAATAATATAAACTTTGAGAGCAGAATGAAGAAAATAACATGAAAGGTAAGCTTAGAGATTAAGAACGTCTTTAGAATATTCGTGATTTCACTGTTTGTGTGACATAATAAAATTATTTGTGTGACATATAAAAAAATATTTTTATAGTGTCAATAGGTTGGGTTACTTTTTATTGTATGTAATGATGATGGATGTTGTGTGAGTGTCAGGGCTTTTGGGAAGACAAGGACCCCAGAGTAAGTAAAGAAAAGGAACTGAATTTATTGAGGAGTACAGCAGAACCTAAAATAAAGTCAATCACAAAAGTCGCTCTCCTCCAGCTCCAAGGTAAAATGACAACCAAAAAGTCCCTCCAGGGAACCTCCAAAATTAGAGCTAAATGCACCCCTCCTGGAGTTGTTAACTGAGAAGACAATCCTAACAGTGAGGGAGGAAAACCTCGCACAGGCATAGGCAACTATTCTTGTTCAAATATGTAAATAAAACATTTTATGGTACTGACTGTTTTTGCAATCAAGACTTACAATCTCGAAACCTTGCACCGGGAATCGAGATAATTGTGGAGTATAGAACATGTAATACTTAAATGTAAAACATATCAAATGGAAAGAAAATAAATGATGAAAGAGATTAGGGAAATAATAACAGAAACGTATAGGTCAAAACTTTTAGTTCTTAAAAAGACTTTTAACATATGAAGTAATAATAGTACTAATAATATATAGTAGTAAAGAATGCGAAAGGTTAATTTTCCTTTCTTCATATATAGTTCATACTACTTTCCAGTTGGTGGCGGTAATCCACCAAAGTCGCTAAGTTGGAAACACTGCTCCCCACTCCAGGTTGCGATTAAAGCAAATGATTTGTTAACTTACCATCATTTCAAATTCACCACAACTTAAATTTCATGCTTACAGCCTGAACACAAAACTAACATTTATAACAGAGAGTTAATGTCAGATGCCTACTCAAGTGAGAGCTAGACCTATCATTTTGTATTCTGAACACTTTTGAAGACACACATAAATATCGTAGACTCTTTTAGAACATGTACAAACTAAACAAGGCATCCCCTTTTATTTGTAAGGTGATTGAGGTTTTCAAATATTCTGACGATTTGACATCTTATTTACATTGTGTGGTATGCTTTGTAAGTATGTCTTTTTTTTATTTCTTCTGTACATGGAATGCAAAAAATGTTGAAGCTCAATATCTCAAATCCCAGATACCCAGAAATCTTACAGATCAGAGGGCAAATGTTGATGTCTTGTACCTGCTTTTTATTCTGTATCTTAAGCAGAACTGTAATGGATCCTCAATTACCTTGTTACCTTGTGACCCCCAAAATGGTAAACACGCCCCAGATACAATGACACATAATAAACCTTGTTTCATTTTTAAATGATGCAGGAATGTGGAGAACATTAAACCAAATTAGTCAATGACTTGCCCAATGATTGGACCATTATTGCAATGAAGGCTAAAAGTAATGATATGGCTGTAATTCACTTTTTACTGCCCACTGAGAGAGCTGCTCTCAAGAGTCTTTAGGGTGAAAAATAGACATGGTTTCAATGTTCTAATCCCATCTATTTGTTTTCTCTCCAGGAGCTTTTACTGCCACTTGCTCCTTCAAATAACAATCAAATAGCAGCTTTGGTGAAAACCTTCAGTTTAAGAATGAGATCAAGAGGTTTATCAGGAACTTATGGGATATTAACAACAATAATAATGCAATTAAATTTGAACTTGCTTAAATAACACTTACCTGCCCACGCAAAGCTTCAAATTATGTGTTTGAAGTGAAAGAGCAACAATTTAACACAACTAATTGTATGATGGTTATTTTCACTGTCAATTGTAAGATATGAACCATGCACAACAAAGATAATATAAGTGTAAAGTACTGTACTTTTTAATTGTTACATGAGATTCATTTCTTTTCAGTTTATCAGGGTTAATGGAGTCTGTATTTGAAAGCAATAACACATTCATCACAATGCCTGTCTCTAAGGAACAAAAATTATGAAAATCTGATCTCAAGTTACCAGTGATAGTGTAAAAGTTCTCTGTTTGATCTAACCTAAAAGAAAGTTTGTACTTTTAATGAATGTTTTGTCGATGTGGGAGATGCATAATCATAGATTAGAAATTTACAAGTTACATTTGGAGCAAAAAAATCAAAGTTTACTTTGGCTTGGGTAGACTCTGTGGAGGTTGCTCTATTATACAGCTTTCTCTGAGCCTCTCTCCAGTTTTCCCACCCAAATAGTATCTCAATGGAGCCTTCTCTGAAATATTTGAGAGAAAAATCCCATGGGTGCATCATTACATACGTCTGAGGCAGCAGTCAGTGAAGGTCAGGGTTATTGTAGATCCAGTCCTATAGGGTTTCGGGGTAACGGTGTGCCTAAGTACACGAGGACAGAGACCATTGACTGTGAAAAATGGTCTTGAATCCTAATGTGTCCCTCTCTAGAGACTTATTACCATTGTGTGTGCTGAGACCAAGAGAGGATGGAGTATAGTAGTTAAACACTGTGGGGCTCCTTACCTTTAACCAGAACTGTCTTCAACCATTAAGTTCGCAACCAATGTAGCAAAAACAAGTGCAGATCCTTTAAAGCAAACCAGAAGGCTATACTGGTTAAAATATATTAGAGAAATATGTAGAGACATAATAAAAAAAATGAACAAAAGTATTTTTTTCTCTCAAGATTACCAATATTATAGAAAAGAGTACAGGATTTTTTGACAAAGGGTTTCTTTTTTTCTTTGTATTTTATGGGTATGTGTGGACTGGCTAAAATGAGTCATCTTGAAGTTTCTCTTGGAGTCAGCTGTCATTGCTTTGGATTTCATGTGTGCACTCATGAATAGCAATGTGCACCTCTGACCTGAATCACTTGGCGCAGGTGTGAATATTGTGAACAGTTTTTCTTTCCTTCTTTCTTTCCGTCTTCCTTTCCCTCACTAGTATCTCATTTTGGTATAACTGATTCACAAATCTCTTCGAAGAAGTACATAGGCATGAATGTATACTTTTCTTGTATGAACTTTCTCTTTCATTCTTTTTTATGTGCTGGATTAATGTGTGTAATCAAAAGTTTCAGGTCCTCAGGTATTACCTTTGACATTATGACTTTTTAATGCTACATTAGTCCTATGTTGTTGTTTGTTTTGTTGTTGTTTTGTAATGGTATGTTTAAGCTCAACTTAGTACAGTTTTGGGGCTTTTACACCACATTATATCCTCGTTACTAATCTTCTTTTTAGGTGAGTTCCAAAAAAATTGGCTATTCACCAACAAAGCGGAACTAGCCACACTTTGCAGATTGGTGTGCACTTGATTGACATTTCTGACAAGCTTACTCAGCACTGATTCTGTAAGTCAGTGGAAAATCAAACTGGCAAACTGTGGCGAGTACAGTGTTAGCAGACCAAATGGAGTTCTGCCATTATTCAAATCAGATGAAAAAGTGCCTTTAGCTGTATGTGCAAATGTATGTATGTAAAATTTTAAACCCTTTCAAAAAGGGTAGCATATATCTAGTGATAAGAATGAGCATCTAAAGCTGTTGGTTCACCTGACCTAATCTTTACAAGGACCTTAAGTATCTACTGTTGTACTCCTTCAGGTACCACTGGAATAAAAATAAAAATAAACTCCCCCAAAAAACAGGGCAATGTGTTCTCTCACTGTCAAGGACACCTTTATTTTATTTTTTCATTTCATTTATTGAAGCAGACAAACAAGGTAATTTTCCTCAAGGTTTACTATAGAAGATGATGATGGATGAGATTATGAACACATAAGGGATGACAACAATGGAGGAATCACTTCAAAAACCGCAGGAGAGTCTACAGTCCAACAGCAAACACAGAAACAATAACATCCAGGGGAACAGAACTATTGGCAGATCATATAGTCATGGGAAGTGTAGTCCTTATAAAGGAATCCTAGATGGCTGCTATTCCCTGATGAGATTGCTAGAATTTAGTTGATGCAGATCTAGAATGATTGACATCAATATTCAATGCAATCTCATTGAACCTTGGATCTCATTAGTGATGAGGGACCTCACCCTCAGATTAGTGATTGCATTGGGTGACACTAGAGGATGTCTGACACTCTCAGTAAAATCTACTGCATTAAATGGACTCTGACTCTCTAAAATGGCATTAAGGTAAAACATGTTTTGTGAGTTTTTATAGTGAAATACAAGTGCTTGTTGCAAAATACACTGTTGGCAGTTTCGATTATGGCAGAGAGCCTCAGAAAAATTTGAACTTTTAAAGTTTTCGTGTTATTTGGTCCTGCTGTCACGTCTGGAAGAAGAGCAGGGAAGCTAGGCCAGTGCCTTAATTGTATTTATTTACAAAATCTATAAGGAACAAAAAATTCCTGTAAAGGTTGAGAAGTATAAGACCAATAGAAGATCTCACACAGGAAGTTATCTAGGAGATGAGCAGGAGAGATCAGCAGATTGAGAAGGCAAACAGTATGTCCAGGAGAGATTCAGGGAAGAATCCAAGATGTTGGTACAGAGGTTCCCAAGAGACACAGGTAACTGGTTTACTGCTCAGAGAGCAAGTAAGTAAATGCTGGAGAGTCTCATGTGAACTGTATATCGGAATATGGAATACAGAGTGATTGGAGATGAGCTCTGATTGGGTTGCTGGGATCGAGTGAGGATTGGTTGCAGGTACATTGGTTGGGAGTTTATTGACTGATTGTGTTTCTTGGGAACAAACGGACACCCTGACACCTACTCTGGATAGAGTTCATTTTACTCTCAAATTTTATTTAATCTTGCTCCATTTCATCAAGTTTACAAACTGCCTGTACCCGACGTCGCCTTGTTCTTTGACTCGTTCTCCTTTTTGGCTTGTTTCTGTAATACTACATTATAAATGGCTGGCGATATGCAGTGTGACGTTTAAAATTGCAGCATAAATCTACGGTTTGGTCATCCTGGAAAACAGCAGTACCAGCAGATGACACATTCAACTGAATACATGATTTGGAATAACAAATGCATTGTCAAAGAATGATGCATGAGGAGGCAAAGCTCCAGGCGAGAAAGGCTGTTTGTTTTCTATGAGAATGGGATTTGATGATGGACATTCTTTACCATGAAATATTTGTTGAGCGATTCCAACCTTTAATCAAATGTACATCATAGATTGTCAAAAACCACATCCCCCTGAGGCAAGAACCATCATGAAATCTTGAACAACGATATGCAATACTTTGACACTGGTACATCAGTATCGTCACAACATTAACATTGGTGTGATAGCCTTTCCTCCTGCCACGATAAGGGTTGACATTTCCCCAAAGCACTGTGTGATAGAGGTAAAGCCTGTGGTAGAAAGGCCACCTAAATCTGATTTTATTCAGTCTTAACAAACAAAATAATGTCCTAGCTGTCCCTAAAAGAAAACATCTATCACTTAACTGCCCTTCTTAATGTAAAATGTAATTTTATTGATTTATTTGTAAAATCTTCAACTGACATGTACACAATAAACAGTTTTGTTACCACAGTATATAGTACAAAAATAGAAAATATTAATTCAGAGAATAGATACTCATATTAATGAGTTATATTGAATGTCATATTGAAAATGATGAATGCACATGAAAATATTAAGCAGCAAATACCAGGGTTTTAAGTATATTTATTGTTTTGTTTTTTTACTTAATTGTTGTCTATCTTTTCACCAAACATTCCTTTATCCACCTTGGAGCCACACATGCAGCTATCCAATATTCAATTTAAATAACCCATCTTCTGAGTTCTGAAGGAGATTTGTTCTTTTCTAAAATGTGTCCAGGGTCGAGTGGTCGCAAGAGATAATACATGTAGCAATACAGCATGAAGTAAAAGACTATTGATTAGTCCATTCAAGCCTTTAAACAATTTAAGCTTAATGTAAAAGCCACTAATGTATTTTTTATGCACCTCCATTTTTTCATCTTTTGTGCCTTTGAGATAATAATGAATCACTTGATAGACCTAATAGTGTTTTTACATAATCAAAAGTCATAAGGAATGAACATATCAACCCATTCTCCTGGAAAGAGCTTGTAAGTGCACGTGCATTAAATCAGTCAACCCCATTGTAATTTGGTCAAACTGAGTAATATTAGAGACCACAAAGCATTGTTAACTCACCAATTGCTTAAACAGCAGCTCACTCTGGCCATATGTTGGCATACCACACTGCAAAAAATGCACTCTTGGAACAAGAAAAAAAGCCTCAAATAAAGTTAAACTCTTCCAATATCAAGCAAAAAAATCTGCCAATGGGGTAAGCAAATTTAACTTGGCAAGAATTCTTAAAATTAGAAAACAAAGTCTAGCTGATAAATAGACAAAAACTCTCAAAACAAGTCTTTACAAGTTGTAAAACTGCACTGAAACTAGAATATTTCAACTTGTATCTAGTCTCTAGTGCTCTTAAAACTAGACAATCTGTCTTAACACTAGAATGTTTTCTCTTTTATTTAAGACTAACTTAGAAAATGTAGTGTTAAAATAAGTATATAGGACCTTAAGTTAAGAAAGTTTGTGCTTAATTTTAGTTCTTAAAGTAGAATATGGGTTCTTAAAACTAGAAATTCTAGCTTACAATTTTTATTTTAAATAATTATATATTATTTAGGCCTATTGATGCATTTTTATATAGGACAGTTCAGATAGGAGAGAGGAAGAACACTTAGTAGAGCTCTGGGGAGAAGATCATTGAAGGACCAGAGCTTTAAGACCACTAGTGACTAGATACAAGTTGGAATTTTCTAGTTTTAATGCATTTTTTTACAGCTTGGAAAGATTTGAGAGTTTTTGTAATGTTTATGTTACAGCCTATGTTACCAGCTAGAAGTTTTTGCTAATTTTAAGAATTCTTGCCAACTCAAATTTGCTTACGCCATTAGCAGAATCTTTTGCTTGATCTAGGAAGAGTTTATCTATATTTTAGTTTTTTTTTCTTGTTTCAAGAGTGCTTTTTTGAAATACAGATCTCTTCCATCAAAGTTAGTTCACAACTGGATGGATATTAAGGTTTGGGGTATTGATGATTTATTTACGGTGTAGATCCTTTTTCTTATTTTTTTTTCAAAAACTATTGAGTCTTATTTCAAGAAATCAAATTTTCTGTCAGATATTTTACTTGATCTAGACTAGAACTAGAACTAGATTTAAGATTTTTTTTCTTGTTCCAAGATGTTTGTTTTTACCAGTATTTAAAATAGATGTCTTAATATAAAATATCAATAACATTCTTGATATAAGAATATGTTGAGTGAAAAATTCTTGTTTTAAGATTCTTGTTTTAAGATCAGTGACAAAATCAGCTTCTTATTTCACATAGTTTCTTAATTCAAGAAAATAAATGACCAGAATACGATTTTTTTTTCTCCTCAAGAAAAGATAAGTGTTATTTTCTCAAAATTAGCTAAGTAATCTATACACAACAATAAAAATCAAGATTTTCAATCTAATTTTAAGCATTTTCAGCTTTGCTTAGAATTCATTTTATGCAGTGCATCTTTTGTTTAGAGTTTAATCTTTGTGACTTCCAGAAGAAAACAACACATACAAACATATATCTTCTTCCCATCTTTCCTGCACAACAATCAAGTTAAAGAGGGGAAGAGGGAGGGATAGATAGAAAGGCAAGCAAGAGGCTATGCAATTGAATCACAAGAGATAGATGGATATAAATAAGAGAAGAGATGGAAGTGGGGAGAGAGGCAGGAGGAGAAAAGAACACAACTCATTTTACTTTGGGAAAATGTAATCTATCTGTCCCTTGTTTACCTGTGTGAATTCAGTCTCCCGGGCCCCCTTATATCGTTCAAGCTTGTATTGTCTTTTATTAATATATTACATTGGCACAGCAAGATATTGGCTTGAAATGCTGATGTTATTATATTCTGGTGTTCGTGTGAGCACTTAAGTTGGTGAATCAAAATGTGCAACTCTTCATAAAGAAGATGCGCAAGAGACCACATGATTCACTTCAATAGCATTTGCATTATGCATAGCCTGGATTACCAGAAATCCATAAAAATGCTCTTGTTCTTCATGCAGATGTAATAATCATTTCCCTGGGAGACAATTTATTGAGACACATCAGCAGATATTGTGTTAACTTTAAATAGTTTTCAAACTATTTTTATTATTTGATGTTCGGTTGGGCATCCATGATGTCCTATATGTTGGTTGGAAATAAATGTGTGTAGGTTCCCAGTAGAATTATACAAATTCAGTTATGAGCCTAGGCGATGTCAGTTACAATTTATTTACAGTATAATACCAAAGTTTTCTTGTGTAAGGATTCTGTTTTGTTATTATGTGGCGATAAATGTTTATCTCTTCAAATCGTCTCTCTATATTTGTTGTACATTATGTTTTTACACATTATATTAATTGAACTTTTAAAAACACCCGAATAGAGTTCATCTGTGAAAAAAAACTGTATTTTTACTATTATATTTTTAAAAACATAGTCTCATCATGAACCAATTGGGATAGAGGAGAGAGTTTAAAGGTCACATATTATAACCTTGTTATAGCATTTAAAACAAATATTTGAGCCCTCTATAATAGCGCTGCACCATTAGTAACTTTCAAAATGGAATATTTTTTGTTAAAAATCACCTCGTATTTTTGGCCCTGCAAAATGTGCTGTTTAAGCCGGTCCCTCCCACAGACATGCTTTCATTATGTCTCTACTGACCATTGCTGTTTAAGAGCAAGCTTCATCATAAATCCTTTATCGAACTGTTATTTTTTTGATAAACCAAGTGAATGTGAAAGTGCTGCTAATAAACAAAAGCAAAAGAGAAAAATCAAGCCATTTCTGACAAATAAGCTCATTTTGTGGCAATCCAAACAAAACTTTAGGATCTGGACATCCGAAAACGCAGTTATTCGACATTGTTTATCCAGTGCAGTTCTGCTGCTCCCACTCTTCTGGGTCAAACTGCATTTCCTGCTCGTCATAGAGAGGGGCTGTACTAGCGGTTAATATGATTGACAAGTGGGTGGGGCTTGGGCAGGAATAAGGAAAAAGGTCGGTGTTAAGGAAAACGAACTGTTTTCAGCTCACAAAAAAGAAACAAAGGATTGCTCAAACATGCGTGAACTAATCCGAATACTACTTGAGGCATGATTTTGATGAGGGAACAGCACTTCAAAATGCCAGGAATGTCAGAAAATTAATATTATTATCCCAGGGCACCTTTAACAACTTTAACCTTTTTTTTTTATAAAACACACTTAAAGACAGCACGCATAAAAACCCTTCAAACAGGCACAATAAGTGTGACACAAGATAACACAGAACAGCAGAAGTTATAGGAACATAATCCAGTGATGAAGGCATTGGACGATTAGATGGTCAATACAGGCGTATTTAAATCCAACATATAGGTGAACTGAGACGTGGGAACAGAAATGGAATTTAGGAATGCAAATAGGAAGTTTGGAGTCCTTCAAAAGTTAAATTATGCTGGTGATTGGATAATCCCTCAATGAGACTACACATGCTAATTTAATGGCCTTAATTTGAATGGCCTTAATTTATATTTTTTGGAGAAACCTACTCTGTTGTACAACCTCAGGAATTTGCAGGTTTACTTCCTTTTTTGAACTTTATTTGTATAGATAAAGGGTATTAAAGGATATTACAGTTATTGTAGTACTAATACAAAAAGTGTTGAAGTTATCTGGACAGGAAATGTATTTAAACTGCATTCAAAGGAGATCATCAATGGACATCTGTGAGACTGCCTATTGGACAGAGTGGGCTATAGTGAGCAACCCAGGAGCATACTCTGAATAGGAATCTACAACGTGGACAGAAGTTGAAGCTGAAGCCAATGAACTCTTGAGTTCAGAATGCATCATAAGGGCAATAAAAGGTGAAGGCAGAGGTTGCTTTCAGATGAGGGAAGCTCTTGTCTCAGTGTCATAGATGCCAGCTTAAGATGGACGACCAAAGCTTTGAGAGGAGAAAAAATAATGCTTTGATAAGAAACAACAAACTTTTCTTACATTTTTAAAGTATTGTTTTACTTTATGCTTAGTATTATGCATTTACTGCCTACATAGTTTTTGATTTGAAATGTTTTAACCTTGAAATACAAAAATTTTGAAAACAGATCACAAAGGAGTCTTCTGGTCAGATGTTAAGCTTAAAGTAGATTCGACTAATTTAACCTAACCTGAGAATAATAAAAAAAAAATGTGAATTTGTTAAGAATTAACTGAAAGCTATAAAACAACTTGTAAAATGAAAATCTCAATGTAACAATATTTTAATTGCCATTTAAATATAGTTCATGCATTAACGTTACCTTATGATTTTACATGCAATATCTACATAAAAAGAAAAGGTTTTAGTATGAAACTCAACATTTTTAGATTTTAAGAAAAATGTAACAATAAAATGCAATTTTATGGTTCAAGTCCTGCCTGATTGAAATAAACTTTCTTTGCTTGAAAGATTTCCTCTTTGTTGCCTTCTAGCAAAAAAAGATATTGTCAGATGTGTGGTATTCTCAAGCAACTGCAGAGCATCATTTCCATCCATTTCACTTGGATTGGAATCAGCAGATCTTTTGAACTTAATTTAACATTTTGCTAATGCCAAAATAACCTGCTATCGTTTGGAATTAAAAGTAATGCATGCAATGGTTATTTAATTCAACAATTGTACTTGTTAATTTCCTCACATATGTCTATATTAAGACTTCAAAATACTCAAAGCTCAATATAGAATGCAGAAAGTGCAAGATGATACAAATAACTGTTGTTGCTACCAACTTAAACCACACATGGGTGAAGAGATTGACCCTTCAGTGAACCTATATTGAAATTGTCTTTCCTGCTGTCAGTCAGGCTTGACATTGTCAAGATGAGCATGAGTAGTGTTGTGCTCTGATCTCTGTTTTATTAGTCAAAGCCAATTAAGCTCAGCTACTGTATCTGTGGAAATGTTACCTGGATCTGTCTGGTACAGTTCACAGATAATAGTCCAGTTCACTTTAATGGGGATGCTCCTTTTTATTCCATAGTTCTCTCCAACATCTGATTCTTTTTGAAAGTGATAAATGTTCACTCAAAATTTAAAATGTATCTAAATCAACGGGATTACTGAATTAAACATATAGACATGCATTTAAGCATCTCTTCATTTCCATAACAATGGAGTGTTCAAAATGTCTACTCCACAAAATGTAAGAGTGAAAAAATGTATATGTGTACCAAGAACAGATGTTTAGAAAATCTGTCTGGATTTCGTAGAAGGACACAGTAAATGTATTAAAAGTTTTAATAAAAAGCAGTTTTTCACAGGTGTGTTTAAAAATCTTTGTGAGTCAGTTGTAACCACTATTAAAAATGGTTGTGACATATGCCAGTGTTCATATGTTCTGAAAAGAACACTGATTAGATTTTCAAGAAACATGTGATTATTTTGTGTAACACATACTGTAACTCAAGATAACCTTATTTTGAACTGCTATTCAATTTCCTCTGAGGGTTTATGGATTAAACTTAACAATTAAGAACTCAAAGTCATCAAGTAAGATAGATGTTGAATGTCTGAGTTGACCTTGTTCCTTTCATTCAAATGACTGTGATAATGCAGGAAGGAATGTGCATTATTAAGAAACATAATTCTTTTAGATAGAGGAATGTTCAGTGAAGTACAAACATGATTCAGATGTCTGCAGAAGTATAAAAATGACCTTGGAGATGGGTGTCTTATCATAACTGGTTGAGAACAACAAATCATTCAACTGTGAATTTAATGAGCACTGTGGTTACATCTGATGAGGATTGTTGAAGTGGAATGCCAATGTAAATCTAGTATTTAAAAGTTCACTTTATGGGTTTTAATACTTACAGTACGTCTTTAACTTCAGCACACTGTAAAAATGAATAATTTCAATTTACTTAAAAAAAACATTCAAAACTGATTCGAAATGGTCGTTTTCAAAGCAATCATAGCTAATAGTTAATAATTTATTAATAATTATTTATTTAAAGTTGCTTAATAATTAGGTAACATTTAAGATTATAATATTTATAAATAGTAAGTAAGTTTATTATGTACACTACATGTAAGTTGATACACTTTAATGCTTATTTTATGCAGTAACAACCTAAAATTCAGATTAAATCATCCTAATCCGCTGGATGCTCAAACTCTCGCCTTAAGGCTTTATGCTTCAGCAAGAATTGGATATGTAGGGGAGGGAAGTTGTATTTCATTGTGCCCAGTAGCTAACTATTTTATGAAAATCTAGCAACTTTGTAAAAATTAAGTAAACTTTAATTTTAATATAACATTTATCAACTCTAACTCCAGTGAACAATAGTATGTTATATGATGAGTATGTTATATTATAGTAGGTGGTTAGATGAAGTTGAAGGTCTTGAAACAATTTTACAATTTTTATTATTTTATGCATTGTGCTCTCAATACATTTAAGTTTTTTTAATTTCTTTATTGGACATTCAAACTGATGATTGATATTGAATCTTAACATCTGGGTTTTTTCATTATGTTAATCATGATTTTTTTACTCTTTTGGCAAATGTGTCAAATGACAGGGGTTTGAGGTCTTGTCAGTTAACATAATAATAATAATAACAATATTGATAAAGTGGGTAGCACGGTCGTCTCACAGCAAGAAGGTCGCTGGATCAAACCTTGGCTTGGTTGGGTCAGTTGGTATGTCTGTGTGGAGTTTGCATGTTCTCCTCGTGATCGCATTGGTTTACTCCGGGTGCTCCGGTTTACCAAAAGTCCAAAGACATGCAGCTGGAAGGGCATTCGCTGCATTAAACATATGTCAGAAGAGTTAGTGGTTCATTCCGCTGTGGCGACCCTGGAAGGGATAATTCTTTTACTTTCTAGGTTAATACTTTTTATTTCAAGGCACCGTTCTGGACAGACAAAAAAAAGTGCAGATAAAATGACAAACACTCAACTCAATGAATTAAAAACAACAATACCATAAAATGTTTATGTTTTTTATTATTTTTGTTTTATGTTATGGTGGTACAGTAAGTCTCACTGCCATTCGTCAGTTATCACATGTCAGAGCATGGAAATGAGGAACAGTGAAATTTCTTAAACCTGTAATTTCTGGTGTTGAAAAAAAATTGCAGTTAAATTTTCTTTGCAAAAAGATGTTTTTTTTAATCACAAGATTGGAAGGGAACCACCCTCAACTGACTTTAAAGTAAGGTCTTCCCCAAAATGAGAATGAACTATTGCAAACCCAGGCTGCACAAAGAGGACCTTTTATTCATCCTGTGAGACATGTGAATAAGTGCATTTGAATACATTAACCCCATTACTTCTAAAATCTGTCAAATGTTTGAAAGTGTTGATGACTGAGTTACATTTCTGTAATGGCATTTCTTATGAGCTTATTGAACTTTGAGACTTTTGAGCATTTGGATGTGACCTACTTCTCTCTGCTGTCATAGTTGCTGAATCTGAAGGTTTTTGATGATGCTTTACTTTTCCAATTCTTTTAGATTTCTTGTCACAACAAGAAAACAAAGCTAACAATGGGTTGGACCGCATTAAAAATCTCCCCAAGTGTGGATTTACAGTTTCTTTGTTCTGCTTAGAAAATGCAAACCAAAATAAATGCACTGATAAAAGGAAGAAAAATCAAAGATACTGAAAGCTTTGGAACTCCAAGGTGGTGTATTAGTTAGCTTTAATAATCAAGCATTTAGCTTTCTTGTCTTAAGCCTATAAAGTTTTTAACAGTAAGTCTACCAGGTACAAGGGTTTGTTCTGTTTGTTCTGAGATTTATATTTGTCCGAAGCATTAAGGACTCTCTTCTCACTTATCTCCCTTATTCAGGTTTCTCATCGTGTGCATACATTGTGACATTTCTGTTTTAAGAAATACAGACCATAGCTTGAAGTTCGAGTGATGCTAATACTACTTATGTCAGACATTCCCTATGTCTGTGCACATGCATACATCTATTGCATGTCTCACATTAATTTTTTATTGTTTCCTTACAATTGAAACTTTTTGCGGCATTGCGGTCAACTAGAAAATACCAAAAAGTTTATTTTCTTTCAAGTTTTTTTTTTCATGTTGTGTTTTCATTTTCTTCTTTACTGGTATCAGTTTTTTTATTTTAGTTTTTGTCTGGCAAAAACATACCCCCAATGTCTGAGAACTCCGAGTTATGTTACTTTAAAAGTAAAATGAAAATGTTATTTTAAGTACAGATGATAGAAAATACACTCAGCACAAATCGTAAACACCTAAAGAAAGGTCCAACAAAGTAATCCAGCCTTTTGACCCTTTAAAAATGTTTTTAGATGTTTTTTTCTTGGCACAAACAGTTTAAAACTTATCTGAAGACGTGATTAGTTTAAAATCACAGAGCTTAAATTACCTTTTCATGTTATTTACTTCATCCATTCTCGTTCATTTTATTGTTATTTTCATTTAGCATTACATATTTTTTTGTAACCCTGTGCGTGTTCATTCACTAATGACACGAAACATATGCATATGCAATAGTTTTTTTTGGCATTGATAAAAATCCACAGGGGAGCGGGGCATGTATTTTAAGGACGTCACTTGGTATTTATGAAAGTTAGATAATGATGTCGTTGGGCCAGTTAATAGTGACTTTTCTTACTGAGGAGTTAGCAACTGTCACATCTGCGCCTCATCTAGCTCACGTGTTCCTAATTTTCCTCGTTAGCTACCTTATTTATTCTGTTCTCTTTCCTTTCTTGTTACTGGTGTATCCTTTATTGTATCGTTTGTGAGCAGTGTATATGGTCCTTCTCGCTCCTCCCAGAGAACGGAGTTTGTGTTCTTGTTGAGAAGAAGAATAAAATAAGTTTACCTCTGCACTTGGGTCAACCAATTATGTAAATACATTTTCTAAATATTCAAAATAAATAAAGGTTCAAAATAAAATATGTTTTGGGGGACTAGACATTAAAGATGACAATAAAGTTCAAGGCATTTCTCCCACTAGTACTTTTTCATTTAAAATGATTGATTTGTAGATTAAAAGGACTTTCAGCTATATATGTCATACATTGTCTGCACAGTATCCCGGACATGGCTCTTTGCCCTTAGCTCCCTTTGCCCTTAGCTCCCTTCTCTCTTTCTTTCACTTATTCTTTCTTTGGATAACCTTTCAGTTTATGGTCTATAAGTGTCCGGTTATCAAGACGCTTTCTAACTCATTACTGGATTTAGACTTTCATAACATTGCCTATCTCAGAAGTGTTCCCTCTTCCTCAGAAGGGGGGAGAGTGAGGATTGAACCATTGCCTAAATGTTTTTATTGTGTCTTCAACATAATTGCTTTGTGTTTACAAGGACACACCGGTCAGAGATAACCCACCACAGTTCTTGTGTGTGTCTGTGTGCAAGTGCGTTGTTGCCTCAATATAATGGATTTGGCCTTTCCCTCAGTCGTACCTTGTACTTTCATGTATACAACTTTACACGCATTAGAGGACAACACACAGAGAGGATTTTATCAGCACAGCTCCAGAAACCTCTCTAATCTTAACCTGTGTCCGTATCTTTGTTTTCATTCTCTGCCTCACAATTGTGCATCTCCAGTGTGTCTTCATCATCTACAGTACAGCACTGCTACTGCTTTAGATAACCTATTTATTATTTCCGCTTTATTTACAAAAGATTCATTTCAGTGGTGCAGCAGAATTTTATTGCAATTGTTACTAAGGACATTGTAGTTTGCATTGTAGTTTGTGCTTTTTAATGAAGTCAAAGAAGAGGTGTTTACAAATGCATAGGTCTCATTTATTCAATATCATCTCAGCACATGTAATTCTTGCACAAATTGAACAGCTAAGATGCAATTGATGTGAAACTTTTATCATACATTTTGTAAACCACAAGCCTTGCGCAGGTGATTTAAATACAGATTTATAAAGAAGAAGGAACATACATTTCCTATTAAACCAGGACAGCTACCAATTAAAAGTAATTAAGGTAATTACTGTGTAATTACAGTGTACATACGGGGTATTTACTCTGTACTTATTGTCTAATTACTAGATAACTATTGGGAATAACTGTGTACTTCCCCCATGTATTTGTAATTACATGGTAAAAACTTGCAATATTATTTTGTAGCTATTTCAATATTTTTCTGGTTTATTAATAATTATTCCATAGTTATACTGTAATTAGCCTGTAACTACACTGGATGAGGACTGTAATCTAAAGGGGGGTTTCATCGCTGTAGTTATACTGTAATTAGCCTGTAACTACACTGGATCAGGACTGTAATCTAAAGGGGGGTTTCATCGCTGTAGTTATACTGTAATTACCCTGTAACTACACTGGATGAGGACTGTAATCTAAAGGGGGGTTTCATCGCTGTAGTTAGACTGTAATTACCCTGTAACAACTCTGGATGAGGACTGTAATCTAAAGGGGGGTTTCATCGCTGTAGTTATACTGTAATTAGCCTGTAACTACACTGGATGAGGACTGTAATCTAAAGGGGGGTTTCATCGCTGTAGTTCATATTATTTTTTATTATTATTTATACATTAAATAAAACATTAGAAATCCTTTAAATGCCAAATCCCACATTCCCCCTTTAAGGACTCTCCAAGTCCTGCACATATAAAGGCAATTAGATTAATCAACTAAAATATGCATTACTTCATTACTAAGATCAGTAACAATACTTATGTCACTACAATCATGTCACTACAAAACAGAGTGTGGTTTACTATCTCCTTGAAAAGAAATCTGGAAATCAATGTGGGAACCAATAAAAAAATAAAACAGAATAAGATCCACTTGATGTTGAGCTTCGACATTTCTGTGAGATTGTTATCAGAGGACTGCTCATCCTCTGTGAAATGTTTTTGAAGCAATACTTTGACTTTGCCAGAAGATTCAGAGATTTTCTGATTTTAGTATTTGGATATGTGATTGTAGTTTCCAAATTATTTTCAGGTCATATGGTTTAGCAACTGAGAAAAGCTGTAATGTTCTATAACGTTTTAATGTTATATACCTTGAATAATATTGTAACATTTACTGAGATGAAGGGTAAAAGATAAAATGACTGGAATGGGAAACAGAAAACAAGATAGTAAATAAAACAGACAGCAGGTGTGAGGAAAATGGGAACTGAAATACAAACTAAGGAATAGGATAATAAGATGAAAAGGTGGTTACAAACAGGGGGAGCAGAAAGGATGGGTGTGAATACAATGAAATTTAGAAAACAGACTGACAAAAATATATGGTTATCAAGTATTATTCCATTTTAAATAATGACAGCCTAAAATCTACGAGGAATCGGCTTCTAAAGTTTTTCA
The DNA here is from genome assembly GCA_900490495.1 of Danionella dracula. Lineage (NCBI taxonomy): Eukaryota > Metazoa > Chordata > Actinopteri > Cypriniformes > Danionidae > Danionella > Danionella dracula. The sequence continues at coordinate 12,362,638 of UELW01000256.1, read as the reverse complement.
AAATAAACTGAACATGTTCCATTAAGCACTGCTGACAGAAAAGACATTCGACTTGAGTCTAAAACTCTGTTTATAGAGTTTATTAAAGGTGTTATAGATTTTTAGGAACAATTCCAATCAAATAATTCACGATGCTTCAATTAAAGCAGCAAAAATTATTCTTCTGTCATAGTCTCAACGTTCCTTCAGTCCTTCTGATGTCCTTCAAGTAACTAGTTTCTGTCCCCTTGAACTTGAAAATCGCTGAGCTGATAAGCCAGAAATAATAATTTACCTATTATTCTAGCAGTCAGAACAGCAAACCAAACTCAAGGCCAAACAAAATAAATGAAAAGAAGTGAAAAGCAAAAAGAAAATGAAAACACAAACCTTTGTAAGGAGAATACAGTAGCAATATCCAACAGCTTTCGCTTTGAGGCTTTCTTTTATGGTGGACGTCATCCTTTGTGTTTGCAAAACAGACACCATCTGAATTCCTGTCAATGTACTGCTGTAGATAAGTGTTTCTAAACAGGAACCATACATGATTTTCCCTACAGTATACTAGATTTCCCTGATCCTTAATGTGAATACCCAGATTTTTACTTTGCACAGAATGTGAAGGTCCTTGTTTCTGTAAACACTAGTCACATCCTACCTTTCATAACAGTATGGTCTTGAGAATATTGTACATTAATGTTGTACATGAATTCAACTTGCAATTTAGATTAATAACATTAATCTTGAATTATCCAATGTTCAACCAAAAACAGAGAATGAAACAAAAAGAGAACATTTGAACTCTTTCAGATCTGAATTATTTTGCAGTTTTCAGAAAAAAATTCAAAAGTTGCTAATATCTGGGAAAAATCTGTCAGCTATCTGATGAAGTCCCTCCAAAGGTGATTTTTTTTTGCATGCAATTGTTAGTTTTTTTTTTACATTATTAGGTCCATCCATTTTCTTGTCTAACAATCTATAACAAGCTTTAAATAACTCTAAGTTTTCAAAACAACAAGCAAAACTCTCACTCTATGAATGATTCCAAAAGTATCCATCCAGTACTCTATAAATTATCTGCCTGAAGATTTTGTATCTTCCTTATTACATCTCATTCTCTCACTGTCGGTTAAATCATGAGCCTCCTAGATGATCGATGTGAATGAGGACAGTTGTCATTGTTTGTGTAGAGATGTCACAGTGTGGTGACACTGATGTCTTTTCCTGTAGCCGTGGGCTAGCGTTAACAAGACATGTCCCTGAATTCAATTCAACAGATATTTCCCTGGCCATCACTCCTCTTGCAATGATGTTTATATTTGGCTTTATCGCTTAATTTAAGGCAATCAAAATGTCATAATAATGCTGTCAATAATAGACGTTGTTTTATGTGGAAAATTTTATGTTTTGTTGATGGAGTTCCCTCTGTTAGGTTAACAGTGATGGAATAATGTCCATTATTTGTTGGAATTATTGTATTTGTGAATGATGAATTATTTGTATAAAAGATGAACAAGTTTTTAACACGTGAAAGGGGGCTTTTCAGCAAGATGCCTATGTAACCACAGTGTCAAATAGCTTCCTGGTAATATTGTGCTAACTTCTTCTGCCAATAATTTAAACGGTAACTCTTTGTTGGTGAGTTTGTCTTGAATTTGCTGTATCTAAGTACATTTTCAGTCCACTTTCTGTGATTTTGCTGAGACTGATGAAAGTCAAGCAACAATGGTCACATTGCTGTAAAAGCAGGTGATTGAGTCCATCTCAGTCAGGTGCAGAGAGATCCATTCCTCTAATAGGTCTTATTCAGTGCTGTCTCCAGAGGGCCTCTGACATGGAAACAAGCTGAGACCAAACTCTTCTCAGCTCTCTGAGGACTTCACAGAGCTGCCAATTTAACTCAGCTTCACATTCGTAACCACGTTTCCCTTGGTTAAGGAGCAAATGAAGAGCTTGAAGTAGGAAAACATGGCAAACGTGACTTTTAAAGAGGGCTTTGGGCTGTCTGTCAATGTTCAGTAAATGTGAAGAGAATTCACATAATCACAGATTTAAAGTTAATTGCATGAAAGTGACTTTCAGTAAAATTTCAAGGCAATTAGACACTTCTGGCATTATTTGAATGAGTTATTTATTTATTTATCTTAAATACTTTTATGTTATTTGATCTGAAATGTCCAAGCCAAGATCGGTTTCTTTCTGGTGAAGGTCCGTTAACTGCATGTTCACACCAGGAACAGAATTTTACATTTAAATTTACACATATGGCACACAGCTTTGTAAAAAAAAAAAAAAAAACTTACACTAGGACAGAGACAATATGCAAATTGTACCAAAGCAGAGGTATTTTTTATTGAACTTAATATTGTAAGAGTAGGAAGTTTTCTGTTTCTTTTAAAAATTTAATTTAAGGTAGTTTGATCCACCAGCCAGGGACAGTGAGAGAAAAGATTCCAGTGAAGAAAGTGGGAAGGGGTGAGTAACGTGCTCGCTTCGGTTCCTTGAAGTTAAGACAAACTTCTGTGCTCTGGATCATTTGGAGACTAGAGTGCACTTGCTGGAAGTCCTGCTAGAAGAGAATTTCATGGTTTTTGGGTGGTTAAATATTAAGTCAAGTGGAGAAATATGTGCCTAGAAAGCTGAAGTGGTTTTGTGGGTACTGCAGTGAAAGTACAGCCCTGTAGCACTGCAGACAATGCGGAATGAATGCTCGACTCAATGGTTGAACCTCAATAGCATAAAACTTGTATATTCCCAACACTAGAACTTATTTACAGATATTTGTAGCCCCCACAACCAATCAAGAGTTTCTTAGAGTAGTCATGTGAGAGAAAGTTGGAAGACAATAATAGCGGAATTCTCCTGCAGGAAAAGTGCATTTATTTATTGATGTTCCATGTATTTTACAAATCCTGGTCTGAACATGTTTAATGTTCCCCAAATAGCTAACCTGGCAAATATAAAACAGGGCTACCAATGTCAATTGTTAGCAAACAGGAAACTTTTTTCAGTGTTTATTTCCTGTAATGAATAGGTCATTATGGAGAAAAAGGTGCTCTGTACATTTTTTGAAAGGCAGAATGAGTTGTCAAATGTACTGATTTAAATCGTTCCCAAAGTCATATTGTAGTCTTTATACCAATAATAACACTAACTATTTACATTATATGCCCAGGATAAAGCTGCAAACCAAACGCCCATGATGTGAGACATTTTGACAAAACAAATGGAAAACAGCATGTCACTGATCCTAATATGCACATCAGATAGGAAGCATGAAGAGTCTGTCATGGAGTGAACACAACCAGGATAATATGAGAAGCATGGATTAATGTACTTCATCCACCACGTTATTATGTCACATTATTAATTGTTCCGCTGTTGGGGTGTTTACAACGATGCATTATGGGATTGAAAACTGTGGCCCTTTAGTAAACTCCAAAATGTCACCAGGATTTTTCATTGACAGCTTTCTCATACTTTGAATTTTAACAAACTGCTCGGTTAGTTCACTACATTTTGCATAGCTGTTAGTACGCAAGTATGCAGATTTGAATGTGCCCCAATCTGTAGTTTGTTACAAAAGCTAAGTCTAACTTGTGTAAGAGAGTCAACCAAAGAAGTGATTTACAAAAAAAACCTAAAACTAAACATTAAACAAATCATGATTAATTGCATTGAATTATTTTATCATTCAGTCTACACGAAGCAGGGTGTTTGTTTAATACAAGTATTCTACTGAAATCTGTTCCATACTTAAACTTAAAATGCACCAACTGATTAAGTAGTATACTATTTTGAAGTCTTCAGAAATGTACCCATTTTTTTCTTAATCTAGCCCTCCTAAATGCTCAAAGTGCAGCCACAAAACACAAATTAGCCATTTAAAAAGAGTGCCTACTTCACAACCCAATTTCTTCAATCCCAACTAACCTTGCTGTCTCTCAATCTCAGAGGAGAGAAAGAACAGGCTCTCCTTCAGAGCTTAATTAGAATCCGCTGGACATTGTACACTCATCGGAATGAATAAATGAAGGACAGCCAGTGCAGCAAGCATGTTAAGTGTGTCAATCAGAGACATTTGAGATATTTCGCCTCAATGAAATGATTAAAAGAACAGAAGGACAAGTGTTTTCTGAACACTCTAATAAATGGAAAGAAAAACCCCAGGGAGTAGAGGCCTGGATATACAGTACAGTAATCTGCTCTTTATTATTCAAAAAGGTTTAAATAGTGTTGTTCTTATTGCTGTTCTTTTACCAAACTTAAACATAAAGACATGGTGGAATAAGCTATAATTTAAAATGAGCTAAATTATAATTCTCTGTCAAGAGAATCTGAATTCTTGTTTTAAAGAGGTTTTGTCACAATTTTGGTGCGACAATACAATCTTGGACAAGGGAGAGAGGTAAAAGGATTTATTGTACTCCAGAGTAGAGTTACAGGGTGATACGATAAATAGAATGGGTAAAAGATATAGTTCTGTCACTGGTGGTAGACGGAGGAGATAGTAGAGCACGTACTTGGTAAGTCTGTGGGGAGCGTATGGTAGGGTATAACTATGATGGGTAGAATAGAGGTAGAGCAGATGCTGGTTTTCAAACAGGAATTGGAGGGAACAATATGGAATAAATAGAAATGGAAAAATAGGGAATAAAGTGGTAAGCCTGGCAGGTTAGCCGGATCTGAATGCAGTCAGGGTCACAGGGTAAAAAGGAATCCTGGGGGTGACTGGGAGTGCCTCAGGTAAGAGTAGACCAACTAGAGGAATCTTTTTTTAGTATGTTTTCTAATGGAAACGAGGTGAGTATACAGTGGGAACTTAATCATAGAGCATATTGAAGGTGTTGAGGAAGTAAAAATGTATCCAAAGGAGATTCAATCACAGATTAGCATCCAAAGGAATGAAAGATAAACATGTTGGAGTAACTCAATCATTAGAAGCATGTGAGGAGATGAAAAAGTCAACATGTGAGTTACTGGAGACATGTGAGTTGTGGCAACAGGAGAGAATCCAAGTTAAGATCTTCAAACTGAAGAGCTGAGGGACATGAAGAGAACAGTCTTTAGCAAACCATGTAAAGGAATTGAGTGATTGATCCTTTTATGGTATTCGGGTCTGTATGACCCATTTTCAGATTTTATCAACAATAAAATTATGCAAGCAATTATTGTAACTGAGATTCACTGGCTTTGGCTCATTTTCTGTGAAAAACATATATTTGAACACATTTTTTATGACCCCTCACTGTATATCCCCTACTCTCTGTTTGGGTCTACTGGACCCGGAGCTTGTAACACTGGGAAAGATTCTTTACCTTTATTCTGTCTTCCCACACAAATATAAATCATATTTAAACATACAATTTTAGATTTTAGTCCAAAATTCTATGACTTTGTGAATAAAAAAGGTCCAAAATTCTATGGGTCTTGCAGACCCACCAACCCTGCAAAAGTAACAATAATGAGAACACAACACATTGTTTAAATTGTAAATGTGAAGATATAGGGTTAAAAATCATAAATAAAGTATATTTGCTGTTTAAATCACTTGTTTCCTAACTAAAGTAAATATCTTTTAAGATTTTTTTACATAAAATGTCTTAATTGGCATTAAAAACTAATGAGTGCTTGAGTACCGATAATATAAACAACTCAGAATGGTTAAACAGAGAGAGAATCACTAATCACCAAGCTGCAGTGCCAACATAGCTATTAGCGACCAAAAACAAGCCCGAAGCGAGAAGGAAAACCAAACTGTCAGTCAGCATTGTCCTGTCTGTTGTCACCACCAGCCCTCCAATGTTGGAAACTATGATTTGATTAAAAGAATGATCCAGCACCATCTTTGAGAAAGCTGCTGTAGGTGAATTTGTGCTACTCAACAATGAATTGTACCAGCTAGTTATTGCAGCTTTAAACAAAGCACTAAAGTTTCGACGTACAAGCTCAATAAACTTTTTGACTCTGGTGGATAACTTTGACAGTCAAACTGTAACCCTGAGGAGGGAGAGAAGTTTAGACATGTGAAATTCACTTCCACGTGACCTACACATCACACAGTCTATAAACACTTATTTAGTTTTAATGAGTGTCACAAATTGTGTAAAATAATAGTTTTTAGATCGTGGCTAATTTGAGTTTTGTTTTTATAGTGTGATGGAAGTTAATACTCAAGAGACATGTTTTATAAACACAGCTGCAAACAGCAATTACTCATTCCCAAACATGATAAAGATCATACCATGATATCAATGAAGCATGTGATCACATTGTAAGCACCATGAAGAGAGAGAAAGGGAGAGAGAGAAGAGAGAGGGAAAGAAGAGAGGAGAGAGAGGGAGAGATGGAAGAAGCGAGCAGCGGACGTCCGTCAGTCAACAGAGCAGGGATAGAAGAGAATCCGAAAAGGGTAATCCCTTGAGACTCATTTCAGTATAAATCCCGCCCCTCTACGGCACTTCTATTTCTACTCCCTGTTCCATTCCAAGTAAACATAGGCATATACAAACTCAATCTTATTGGATAATTAATTACAATGATTAAAAATTCTATTACATTAGTTTTTATCACAGACAGGACGTCACTAAATTTTTGGTTAAAAATTTGGTTTTTGTGTTTTAAAATTGTTGCATTTTGTGGATTGTTGTTTTGTTGTCTGGTTTTCACTGTAAATAAATCTCAGTAATTGACATTTTGGCTTGTTTGTTGTTTTTTCAACAGTTTTATAAGTTGTTCAAACATTTTAAATGTACAGCTAATCCTAGGCATTTTAACACCAAAGAGACATACACCAACAATCCCAAGTATAGCTTCAAACTAGCTCTACAGGCCAGAAAAAGAATATAAAGAATCATATCTGTGAATATTTATATTTAAAAGACTAAATGTAGGCTGAATAGGATAAATTATATAAATACTTTTACAATTTGATGCCATATGTTTGGCTAGCTATCATTAACGTGAATAAGATCATTTGAATGAACAAACATTTTGTTTTCAATGATGGTATCTAACATTTTTTTTGATTTATTTTCTTTACTAACAAAATAGTTTCAAAAAATAAAAACCTTTGAAAACAATGTGGTTAAATGACTGTAAATAATTGTACAATATTGGTTTCACTATGTTTCGTTCATTTCTTGTAATCTGTTGTTTGGAAAGACAGAAGGATGTTGAACGATCAGTGACTCAGCACATGAATATTCAAATCAGAACAGCTCAGGAACTAATTAAAATCTGTTTTATGTATTCCATGCGTTTTATACATTCAGTGTCAAATGCAGCAAAACTTGTTAATTCAACAGGATGTTTATTTTGACTTGCATATCCTGTTACCAGAGCTGACGAGAAGAGAATGTTGAAACGAGTAAAACTTTGTTCTATAAAGTTTTAAAGACCACATTATAGCTGCAGACCTTTAATTTTTTTTATTTTTTTAAGATTTTAATTTTGAACGAAATAACAATTACACATTTGCTTTCATAAAATACAAATTTTACAGTATATGCAAGCTCACAAATGCACCACCAAATGGCAAGCAACGCTGAATGCAAATTTGTTTTTTTTTTCTTTAATTAGAACACAAGTCCTGAGGCACAGAGCCTATCACAAGCCACAGAGTGAATTATCAAAGCTTTACATTACCTGGGGACAGGACCTTAATTGCAGTACGCCTAAATACCTTGGTTAGAATGTATCCTAAGGAAAGAAAGGCTCATATCAGCATTCAAAGGAATCGCCTCTGACTAAAGTTTTCAGACTAACTTAGAGGCCAGGCTTTGAGAGGGAAATATAGGGGAAAACTAAAATGAAAAACAAAACCCACGCAGGCTTGGCACAAGCACAACCAGACTAGTGAAAAATCAAAGTATCTATTTCAGATCGCTCATTAGATTGGCATCCTGAAACAGTTAGACGTTATTGTTTCTAAGAAGTTGAATAAAGAATACATGAGGCACAGATCAGAGCAGAGGCCTTGGGAATTGAACTGATTCTTAACTCAAACCCTAAAGAAACAAAAAGAGGATGGTTGTTCTCTGAAGTTCATACCCTGCATTTTAGATGCTTTTTTTTCAAGATCACTTTGGTTTAAAAGAGCACAGGCTGAAGATTACAGCTTTTCTTTTGCTCAGAAGAATATCTCCTTTCTGGTGGTTACTCCCTAATCTTTTTAAATACTAATAGTCAACAAGCTGAAGCCCCTGGCATTCCCGAAATACACTACACTACCAGTGTGGAAACACTTTGGCTTAAAAAATGTTCTCTTTATCCAAGGAAACACAGCATATAATAATCACATAAAATGCAAGTTACACTGCTGGTGTTAGGAATGAGATTGATGGGAAATATAAAATAAATGTTTACATTACAGCCATTGATCACCCCCTTGTCAAGGGGGGGTAATGCTAGCAAATTTTGTGCATTTTGCCCAACAGAAAGTATTTCTAGAAGACAAATAGACAGAGAGGGGGAAGCATTCATAATAATAGAGTAAATTATTGTATTATACCAGTAGCAAATGAGTTCAAAATACTTTCTCTACAGTGTACTTATATGGCAATTACTATGTAAACACTGGCTAAATACTGTGTATTTACTGTTTACTTATGGGGTAGTTACTGTGTAGTGATTGTGTATTTACAGTGTAATTGCGGTCCAATTATAGAGAACAAACTCCACTTAAGATTACAGCCCTCATCCAGTTTGCATATATATATATATATATATATATATATATATATATATATATATATATATATATATATATATATATATATATATATATATATATATATATATATATATATAAACAATTAGCGAGCTGTAATCTAAACTGTTATCAACTTGTCCATCTGACTTTGTATTTTATTAAGATGGTAAACTATACATACATTTGTATTGACTTAAAATCTAGTCCAGTTGAAATGTAAATTCAATTTCGCTTATAATCTCCTCTTGTGTGTTTTCCTCAATCTCAATCTGATGCAAATGATTCTATTTATTTGTATTAACTCTGACTTATTTGTTTATGCAGTACTTCCTATTTTAGTGGTTTGCCTTATCTCCTTCTTCTGCTAGTATCCTCAAAAGAAGCCCTCTTCAGCTCCCAATAGTGTTTTTGCTCTCCTAGGCCCTTCACAGCTTTCCTCCTCGTCTGTGGGTAGAAACAGGCCTTTATCTTGATGGGGCGCTCGCATTAAGGAGTGCTGAACAGCTTTGACAGATCTCTGTCATTGGCTTTCCAACTGCTTTCTGGGGCTGCTCTGCATTTGAAAATGACTTTCTCTCAAAAATCAAGTATGTTAGCAACTGCATATGCAAATTTTATATGAACCACACAAAGACATTAACAAATGTCTTCCTTCTTTCTGGTTTCCATAAGAACATGCAGAGAAGCCCAATGAGTTTCTGCTGGAACTTACACTGAACAATATGAAAGGAATCAAAGAGTGTAAAAGTTAAATATAGTTAGATTGCAGTGGTAGTGATAAAAGAGTGACTGTAATAAAGATATTAAATCACCTGTATATTATATTTATTCGATTTTCCTACATGAACATATACAGTGTTTAAAGCACTTGTTTTTTTTTGTAAAGTAAATATAATGTAAACATTTTAACATAGAATTGATCGATACACTAAAATACAACTGGTTTACATCTGAGTAAAAATAATCTGAACACCTTACAAGGGTTAACTTTGCTGTCTACCATTAAATCTTGAGTTGACAAAATTAGTCTATATCTTTCTTTACATAGTTTCTGTTTCTTGACTGGCTGGAGTAGGCTCACTAGATATGTAATATGGCAAAGAGAATAAATAGCACATTCAAATGTTTATAATCAGTTTCATTCATTTCATTAACCTTTATTTAACCAGATAAAAACACCATTGATATTGAGATGTCTTTTTCAAGGGTGACCTAACCAAGAGCTCTACACAACACACATCAATTGTAAAAAAACAAACTTGTGATCAAGCATCTGCAGTTTGTACATAGCTACACTGCCTTGTTAAAAATACCACTTATTTTAACTAAACAAATAGGTAAAATCCTTACGACAATAAGCAATAAGTTATTTAACCTAAACTGTTGCAATGGGTTGTCTCTCACATCTTTAAATGATTATTATTTCACGATGAAAATCTCAGGATTCATCAAATTTTGAAAGCGTGATTCTGGAATCAAGAGATATAGTTTTAACACATTTGGCCACCACAAACTCCAAACATGAACCCTACAGAGAACCATTGAGACATACTGGAGAAGTCAGACTCTCGTCCGTCTCCTAAAAACTTAATGCAACATTGGATGGAAATAAATCCTGTTACATTGCAGAAGCGTAATGAAATAATGTCACAGTAAATGCACTATAATCTAAGTTAAAGCAGTCCAACAAAATATTTGCGTGAATGGTCTTTCTCTGGTGTTTCCTGACAAATAAATATATATTTTTTTAATGCAGCCAAATGCATTTCCATTGTCCAATTTAACCCCTTAAAATAGATCACGAAACCATAGCAACCACAGACATCCCATAATGGAGCAGGAGCCTGCTCTTTCACTAGCTCATTTTTAGAGGACAGCTAATGGACCATCCACATATATTTGGTCTCGTTCCCCCTGATGGAGTCCTCTGTAGCCACTGCCTATTAAAAGGACAACTGTGACTTTTGCTGCTTGTCCTCGGGGGAAAAGGCCATAATGTCGCTTTTATAGCGCTCTGAGATATTTAAAGCATCATCGTGTCATTTATGCAAAGCCTTTTTAAACATTTAACCCCATCAGACAAGGTCAAACACACAAGAACACAGCCACATGCAGTAATCAGGCCACAGAGAGACAAATTACATATTAACAAGGCCTTTAGGTCTGTTGTGTCTGTGCTACTTTATCAGCTGGCAGTGTTTGTTTGTGACAAATAGGAAAAAATCTTCAGCTTTGCATCTCAACTCTCAATTGTCTTTAGGTTCCATTTGTGGAAATTTACACTACATCTCCGAAATTAATCAGCTTCAACCATATAATGATATGAGTCACTCTATGTTTGTTTTACAGTTTGTTTTGCATTTATGACTGCCAGTAAACTGGTGGAATTCATACTTACCTTTTCTGTGCGCACATTGGTTGCACAAAGTTCTGTTGGGTTTCTTCATTTATTCATTCCTTTTTACTTATTTCTTATATAAAGAGTATAATAAACACAAACAAGCTTAAAAATAATAAATACAAAATAAAGAATTGATTTTTGATATTGCACTATTTTCATATAAACACAATTTTAATTTCACAAAATATTTGTGCTTTGATTTATGCACAATTTTTAACTGAGCACAGATTTTTATTGTGTCCATGATGTGTGAATTGACATTCACTAATATTTTTATCTTTGAACTTTACAGCTTTTACGGCCCTTATATCTTAAGCATATTAAGATATCTTAAGCATATAGGTTAATAATATAGCATTAATAATTGTCTTATTACTTGATACAAGCAGATTAAAATTATATTCATTTATTTAGGTCCTTTATGCACATTACCTTCTTAACTCTCATGTAATGCAATCTAAAATCCTTATGGCATTTAATAATGAATGGACATTATTTAAATGTATGCTGTTATTACTTTTAATGGACCTACAAGAAAAGAAAAACGCACGAACACATAATATTTCAATAATTAATATTCATGCTCTAAGACATTTACACTTGAGGCAGCATACATATGAATTTAAAAGCAGTGGGGATAAGATGCATTCACCATCTGCTGGTCAAATTTTTAGACACACAGACACACACAAATAAAATAGTAACACACGATCAAGAAGACAATTGGTGGCCAACTACAGCATGAAGGTGTAATGTAAGGCAGACAATTGGCATGCTCTTTTTGCTTCAAAAAGCACATGGACATCTTTGTGTCCCGATGAGACCCAAATCTATCTGGTTGACATCAAATCAACTGTTATATGAAGAGGAAAGCTACCTCTGAATTAAAACAACAACAATAAGATCCCCCACTATCAAAGATGGTGGTGGAAACACAATGCTTCCGGGGTACAGGGCAACTGAGTTGATTCAAAGGGACAAGACACAAAAATAAACAGACAAAAAATCAATCAAGAGGCTCAAAAAGAAGCACATTAAAGTCATGACGTGACCTAGGCTGTGTCCAGACCTTAGACTACATTAGATATACCCTATGGGCTGATATCAATAGAGCAGAGCAGAGCAGAGACCCTGATACCCAAGACCCCCTTCCCTATGCTAGTAAATGACTCCCTTTCTACTACCCCCAATCTTAGCCACGCAATTATCTTAAAAGTCACCAAAACAAAAATGTTATTAGCAAAAACATGTTTATATTTTACCACCAATACACCATTAAACATAATTTATTGTAGAACAAATTGCCCTTTATTTAGAACATCTATATCAGGGTAGTCAAACTCAATTCCTGGAGGGCCGTGGACCCTGCAGGTTTTTGTTCCAACCCTGTTTCAGGAGACACACTAGTACCTTCAAACAAACCCAGAGGAGCTTAATCAGTGGAATCAGGTGTGTTCAGTTAAGGTTGGAGCAAAACTGTGCAGGACTGTGGCCCTCTAGGAATTGCGTTTGACACCCCTGATCTAGATCAATAAGCCCCACCCTTCAAGCCACACCCACCAATGCTGACACATAACTTTACACATAAAATAGCATGTTTATGTTTGAAATGCAATGTGACTTAATGAGTGATGAATGCCCCAGTTAGGGCTGTAGTCAAGGTCCAAGACAAGTCCAAGTCCAGGACAGTCGAGACCAAGCCAAGTCAGAGTATAAAACAGGGCTAAATCCACCTGCAACACTTTTGCAATACTTTCGCGCCTGGTGCCTAATAAGAAATGCCTGAACTGCAATTCCTCCACCACACACTGCTTTTTAAATTGGTCTCCATGACATGAGTAATTCAATAAATTCAATTAAGAAAATTACATCATACTGGATTATGACTCTTTATCTTAATAGCATTAAATAAACTTAAAGTGTCAAACTTACTGCATTAATTGTCTATAAAGTTCATATTTACATTTACATACATGCATTTGGCCCTGCAAGCGCTTCACAAAAATCGATGATGTTTCCACTTCTTTGAAGCACTGTCTAGACATTCTTGGTGATTTTAATGTCATTTTTTATGTAGTTATGCCGCTGGTTGCAGACACTTTGTGTGTCTTTGAATACAAGTCTGGATTCGAGTCCAAGTCCGGACTCGAGTTCTACAGTACTAGCCCCTGGGCAATACTACAATAATAGGTTGAACTGTGGGAAAGTCAGTGTCATATGTCAACCTCAACTTTTGTGATATATTTTTTTTGCTACATTTACATGTACTTGCAAGAATTTTTTATTGTGTACTTTTACTTTTTTAAGCTCCAAATTACGCTTAAAACAGAGTCTTAATCAGTGCATTCAGGTGTATTGGAAGGCATAAAGTAACAATTTCAGCTTCTTTTTCAATCGCTAAATTGACATTTCAGCCACTTCTTAATTTTATTTGAAGGGAAAATGGAAGATAACAAACTACAAGAAACAGTTGGCACATTTTGTGACTCAAATCTTTGAATTCTATTCACCAAAATGAAAATATTATATCTTGATACCTTAAAAGTGACGTATGGTCCATTGGATCCAATGCCGATGTCCCTTAAACAAAGATCAACAGAGTCTTGTCAATATTTTTATAGCTCCTCCATCAACACATGTACCTCTACATCCAAAACTGACAACCACTTTATGAGTCTTATTATTAATTCTTAGGGCCTGACTAACACCACAAACTAAAACATGTCTACTTTAATCCTTTCAAAGAATCCAATTTCAGTTGTTTGTTCCTTAGAAAGACTACCAAATGCCTGTCTAAAATTTGCAGATAAAAAAGAACTAAATATTCAAATAAAAGCACAACACACTGTATGAAAGATTTCAACAGAATACAGCACAATCAGCCACTATGTGATGAACGATTCAATGTGAAAGAATCAAAGGGCCTGAAAGAACTGCTCAATATCAGCTCTTCTGAAAAGATTCCAATAACACTGAAAAGCATCACATGATAAATAAGTGAATATCCATGATTAAGAACAACTTATTTCATTCATAACTGTGATTAAGCAATTTATCAAATTTCTATCAAATGTTTATAAACTGGGGTTTGGAACATTTTCAAACTCATGATGATGTATTTTTGTTGTTAATATCCCTTTTGAAATATACATTATATGGATTGGCTGATTCAACAATATGTTTAATGAGTCACTCATGTGGTTCCCCATCAGTTGGTCACTCCAACTTATGTCGGTGACGAATATTGGAAGATCCGCTGGGAGCACTCTATTCTCTCCACTATCAAACTGTCAATCAGTGAATGCGCTGATGGTCACGTGACCACGCTTTCACGTACAAAAAGGATGCAAGCTTGATCACTCTTCCTGTTTTTGCAGGAGCCTACTCTCAACACGAGCGACTCACAGTGAGAGACAACAACAGAAACTTGTTGGATTATTTCCTTGTTTGGATTTTGGAGAGATTTGGTGAGTCGATGACAACTAGCATGGTTCTTCGGCTGAATCCAGAGGCTGGAGCCGATGAATGCTACAGATTTCTTGTCTTTCGCTGCCTTCCACCAACACGTATACTCCTTTTTTATTTGTAGAGCACTTGTTTTGCCGGGTGACTGTTTGTAGCTTGTTATAGCGGAGATAGACCTATTCGCCATACCAGAGAATGATGTACTAAGCCTATATGCGTTTCCCTCAGTGAGGCTCCTTGCACCCCTTCCTGTGTAACATCAGGGAGGATGAGGCAGAGGTCCTAGTTGTGTGACACATTATTGGCTAAACTGACCTTGATTCGTAGAACTCTGCTTCCTCATTACAGTCCCTCCCTGGCTGGTCCCCCTGCAGTCGAACCTTCTGACCCAGAGATGTGGGCACAAGCACCCATGCCCAGACCTCTGGAACTCCATGTCTGATAGAACACCTGGTTATGAAACGCCCATGGTCAAAACACTGTGTCTTGTCAGAGCTTGTTATGCCAGCAGGTGGGGTTGGTTCTTCAATTGGTGTCACTCTTGCCAAGTAGACCTGAGCAGCTGCCCAGTTGAACTTGTGCTAACCTTCCTCCATCCACCCTGAAGGTTTACAGGGGTTAGACACCTCTTTTCTGAGTTACCGGACAGAAAAGTGCAATCTACATAGTCTGAACCATGGACTGCTGTGACACCATGTTTACAACCAAAACAACCGATACAGTGATCGTGGCTATCCATCATTGCAATTGATCCACCACATCCAACAGACTTACGCTACAAACAGTCGACCGGCAAACAAGTGCTCTACTAACAAAAAGGAGTTTTATTTGTTTAATGAAAGGCAGTAAAAGATCAGAATTTGAGGCTTTCAATCATACTGGAACAGCCGGAAAACCAGGCTTGTTGCCATTATCACCAGATCCCTTGAAATCCACAAAAAGGGGGGAATACAATCTAACACTAAAGTGAACTCTTTTAGCAGTCTCACATATGTCTCGAGAAGATGGCTCCAGCGAGCAAACAGAAAGAGAACTCGCACACATCCGCTATATGAGCGATGACGTGGTCATGTGACCATCAGCTTGTGTGCTGCAGTTGGCCTTTTGAAAAGTGTGTGGAGAGAGTTGGGCATCCCTAGCGGACATAAGTCATAGTGTCTGACTGATGGGGAATTCTCATTACTTAATTTTTTTTGAATGAGCACAAGTTATCCAGGTTTACAGTGAGTAAAATAGTGTAACTTTTGCTTGCAGTCTGTACGACAACTTTACCAAGCTGCTGTTGTGCTTTAAAAACCACCTGCATATATTTAGACATATTTGCATATCCATAGTAACAGATTTTCTTTATTGTACTTTAAGGAGTTCATTGATAATAAAAGTGTGTGTGGTCAAAAATTTAATCACAGGAGCAAACAACGTTTCCGGTTTGGCATATCAAACAGTACTTTTAACAAATGAACCTCAAATAAACTTACACACTTTTCAAACCACAATGAAAGTTTATAGGTATGACAATTGCGACAACAGTCATCCACGTGTTAGCTGGCTTGAATCTGGAATCCTCCTGGTAAATTACGCGCATGAGGCGCCTCCGCCTCTGCTCTGTTGAGGGGCTGATAGCTCGCAACCTCAGTGGCCCCGAAAGAGCTGACATGTGCTGCGATAAAACCAGCTGTTCGTGTGCCAGCTCGCATTGAATCGAAACCCGACTTGTCCGTTCATGTTTCATATCTTCTTCAGAAGCATCTGGTCACTTCGCAGCGCATCCTACCAGCGGGGTGAAGGACAGCCGCTGCGCTCCCTCCGCCCTCAGTCACCCCCCGCTTCTGGCCAGCGCGCAACGGCTTCATTATTCCCCGCTAAGGGATGCGCGAGGCGCTCAGTCAGCTCTCGGAGGAGAGAGATTGAAGCTGAATTTCGGCTTTTCGCGTGCGGGAGGGACCTGTTACTGAAACCGGGAAGGGTCGGCACATGCATGACTGCGGCGCGTGCGAGAGGCTCCCCGGTTTAGTTGGGGATGCGGGAGAAAAGCGCAGTGATGATGGGACGCTTCGGGAGGAAGGAACGGGACTCCGGTTTTGGCTCTCTCGTGGTGCTGGTTCTCCTGCTGCCATGTGCATTGGCTAGAGGTAAGAAATCCCAACGAAAGCAAAACGATACACTTCCTAGAGCCGGTTTTGCTAGAGAGTTCGCTGAAACCGCATTTAGAGGAATTGATGTGCGCCGCATGACAGTTTAATTGAAAATATTATCGTTGGAAAATTATTGGTGCGAAAATTAAGATTTCACCTTGTGCTCAATTTTTTTCTTTAAAGGATGCGCCTCTGGAGAGTCATATATGTGGATTTTTACAAAACCTCACATGACTGAAATCTGTGCGTCACTGTATTTTGTGATTTTTTGAAAAGGCAGTAGTTTATTTGTTAAATGGTTACTGGAAGCCGCTGTTATGTTAGAATACTGATGGTGTTTTTGTGAGAATACCAAGCCCGTGTGCCATGCGGTGCCATGCGCAACAGGCACGAGCGGCGTCTTCCAGGCGTCTGCTCTGCGCGCTCATTCGATGCATGAACATAGCACAACTTTGTCTCGGATATAAGTGAGCGTTACTTTTAGAAATAAAGTTTCAGATGATCTTTAACAGCTTCGTATTAGACACCCGCAGTCAAAAGTTTGGAATCACACAGTTCATACCAAAGTCCAACATATTTCCAACAGAAGATCTGATTGGCAGTTTCGGGTTCTGAGCCTCGATGAGCTGTTGTGGGAATGACTTGCACATGTAAGGAGGACGAGACTATTAAGCTAATTCATTTCGTGGAAGATGCTCCAGGAATATCATCTTATCTTGAGAGTTAGGCATGCAGCTTGAATGCTGTAATATGGGAGGATTTTGCTGGAAAGAGGTTGATTGGTGTTTGTAGTGATAATACTAACTATTTATATTTTCTATCAAACTTATTACTAACTCTAAACACCTATAGTGTTTCGCTATGTATATGAATACACTTAAGTTGTTTTCTTAAAATATTTGTATTGATGCCAAAAAGGTTCTACGGGTTTTTATTTTACACGAATAAACAAATGATTCTAACTGCAAGTTTTGTGCCACAAAAACAGTTTAACTCTTTCAGCTCGGCATCCATTCCAGTTTACACCATAAAATCAGTTGTTTATTAGTTGTGGAAAATGTCACTCAAATTACAGTATTCTTGCTGGCATTGGTGCGTTTTTTTAGCAGTAAAATCCCAGGATGTTGTTATCTGAAGAAAAAGGAAAAAAAAGCATTTTCCAAAAACAAAAAATAAAACATATTCACTTCAATATTCATATTTTCAGGTATTGATGTTTTTACATATTTAATGACGTTATATACCTCAAATAATACATTTGCATAGTTTTCATAGTTTGCATAGTTGTGTACATTATATCTGCTCTTCACCAAAAGGACAACTAGTTTGACTTTGAAAATAAAAAATATTTTTTTAAATGGAAGAATACTTTTAGTATTTTGAGACCTGGAAAATAACAGGTTAAAGTGTAACATTTGCAAAAATCTGAGAGTGACTGAAATATCTTTTTAAGCTATTTTTAAATTAATTAGCCATTTCAAGAACAAATATAGTATTTTAATAGGTGAAGTTTAAGGTAGCAATTATCTTAAATTAAGTCACTTACTAAAGAGGTGGACCATGCACAGCCATTATCTCTTACGATAAGATTAAATGGTTTTATGAACAAGTGTAGAATTGTTAACAGCTGTTTAGATATATTCTACTTAGTTTAACAAATAAAAAAATACAATTTTCTGATGCTGTATAGTGGCCGATTTTAGCCTGCTGTTGTTTTTATTAATCAGAAGGATGGTTATCACCTGAATTTTCTCCAAGGGCCTCTTTGGAGATATTCTTTCTGAATCTGTTCTGTTTGCTGATTGATTGTTTTTCTCAAGGGGTTTATATATTTGAAACATGGATTTTCAAGACTATCATCACTTTCTGTGGTCTTTGGCCTCATATGTTTAATGGACATTGATTTTAGCTAAACCCTTGAAATCAGTTTTTTTAAATGATCAATGCAGATTACTCACCGTGCATCTGAAACCGAACAAAGTCTGACCTCCTGATCCGATATTAACTCTTATGATGACCCATTTGCAAGTCTATTAGCAAATTAGCCCCTAGGATTTTATTCCCATTCTTTTCTTAAACTATGGATATCAGCTTGAACCGCCATAATATTCATAATGAATAAATTCTTCACTCTCATTAAGAGGGCAATGGATATGATACATTCAGAGATATCATTTGTTGGTTGGTTGAGAGAATTCATTAATATGCAAAGGAATTCATGTCATTAAAACACCCAATCATCTGTCATGTTCACTTACATCGCTGCAAGCGCTGACATCATCATATACTGTATGCTCAAAAGTGCCTCGCACCTGTCAGAAAGATGCTGTTATTGAAAACCATAAACAACCGCAAACTATTACAGCTCTCTCCACATCGCCTGTGGTCAGAATGGTAAATGTCATTTTCCTTTAATGTATCATGTTTATTTTTATATATAAAGTTGATGGGAGATTGAAATGTAGCCCTGGGCAGCAGAAGATGGAGATGTAACCGTGCCTGATTCAGTGATAGAGGGAACATGGTAATGAGTTCCAGTAGCTTTTGAAGTCTCCGGAGAGCTTCTATGATGGCACGAGTTATGAATAAAAGCAGTGAATTCCATCTGAAAGTAAGCAATGTTTAATTCATCCAGCCATGCCGTTCAACTAAGTCTCACTGTATGCTTTTTGACATCTGCACACATCTGAAGCAGAACTGTGATGTCAATCTGGAGCATGGGACATATTTCTTTCTGTTTGTTTGCTTTTTTGCTTGTCAAAAAGAATTTGTCATCAATAGAATGCTATTGATAGGTTATATCTTAAAGTGATACTTACCCCCTAAAATAAACAAAGTACAATCTGTGGATTCAAGCCTTTTGAAAATATGAATCGGTTTCTGTTTAACATTGGAAAAAAGACATATGTAAAGACACATGAAGTAGAAAGAGTTTAGAAGCAACTTAAAGAGGAGAGGGAACATGTGGATGAAAACAAAGTGATGACCCAGCTAATGCTTAAATGCACAAGAAGTTCTGGCTGTAACACCAAGGCATACACATCCCAGCATGCTTTAGAAATCTCCCTGGAGGAATAGTGCATCATGTGTGATGAATGCTTGTCTTGAAGTACTATTTATGAGAGAGAGAGAGGGAAGAGATAGATAGAGAGAGAAGAAGAGAGCGATAGAGCGAGGGGAGAAATAGATACAGAGAGAAGAGAGAGATAGAGTGAGGAGAGAAATAGATAGATAAGAAGAGAAATAGAGCGAGCGGAGAGAGAGATAGAGAGAGAAGAAGAGAGTGATAGAGCAAGGGGAGAGATAGATAGAGAGAGAAGAAGAGAGAAATAGAGCGAGGGGAGAGATAGATAGAAAGAGAAGAAGAGAGAGATAGAGCGAGGGGAGAGATAGATAGAGAGAGGGAAGCGATATAGAGGGGAGAGAGGGGAGGGGAAGAGAGAGTGGAGAGATAGAGAATGGAGAAGTGAGAGATAGAGGGGAGATAGTTAGAGTTATACAGAGAGGAGGGGGGAAGAGAAGAGAGTGATAGAGGGGAGATAGTTAGAGTTATACAGAGAGGAGGGGGAAGAGAAAAGAGTGATAGAGGGGAGATAGAGTTTTACAGAGGAGGGGGAAGAGAAGAGAGTGATAGAGGGGAGATAGAGTTTTACAGAGAGGAGGGGGAAGAGAAGAGAGTGATAGAGGGGAGATAGAGTTTTACAGAGAGGAGGGGGAAGAGAAGAGAGTGATAGAGGGGAGATAGAGTTATACAGAGAGGAGGGGGAAGAGAAGAGAGTGATAGAGGGGAGATAGTTAGAGTTATACAGAGAGAAGAGAAGGGAGAGGAAGAGGGAGGGAAAAAAGAGAGAGAGAAAGAGATATGCTAGGTCTTCATCTTTAGAGATCAGGAATAAAAGTTCAAAGGAGAAACTTGTTACCATGTTGAAATCCTCTTGTCCTTTGTTAAAAGTGAAAAATCAAACGTCTTTGCATTCCATAGCTCTCTTTTTTCCCTTTGCATTTTTGTTCTGTTCAATGTTCTTTCTTATGTACGAACATGTTTTTCTGCTCAAATTCCCTCAGAGCTTCCTTATACAATCGGTATATGCTGTGTTTAAATGAAAAACTCAAAAGGTCACGTTAAATCTTTCAAAACTCATGAATTTATAACAAAGCAGGGAGAGTCCTGGTAACAACATGCTTTTTCATCAACAAGAAGATAGAGCAGGGAGAGCTTAGAGTTTGCATCGGCTCCTTGGCTTTAAAGAATGGCATTAGAAGTATTTTGGGGGTCTTTGTTTAAACTGCATTCTATATTGGCGGACTGCCCAGGTTTCTCTGAAAGTAGTGCTTTTCACCAGATGCCACCAGAACAACAGTTTGTCATTTTAGATGAGCACAGTGCAAAACCTTTCACAGCAGGTGTGCTCTCCCTGTGCTAATTGACTCCATGTGCTACTTCTGAAACTTTGTTTGTAAACATCACTTAGGCCTTATACACTGAAATTCTTAGTTTATCTTATCTTTTTTCTAAAAGCTTTATTTTTGCAGTTTGATTTTACTTCCCCATATTTAAGCTCAAATATAAAACTGTAAGAAACAAAGTGATCAAACTTAGACGCTGTTTAAGTCTCACAAGATGTAAAGACATCACACAAGCATAAAAGGATAGCTTAAAATAAAGAGGAAAATGTGTTTATCAGTTATGAAATGTTTCCGGTTGATTCTGAGCAGTAGAAACCAGTTGCCACTCAGCTGTGTGGAAGGGAACGCTTGTAATGGATTCATGCCATTTTTTTAGTCTGTCTTTATTTTGATACTTGTTTACAGTCAAGCACATAATGCTTATTTAAGGTGTATTAAATAGTAGTTTTATGGGGAGAGTTGAATTAGAAGAGTTATACTTTTTTGCTAAACTAAGCTATATAAATCCTTTTGAGGATAGGAAATATAAGGGTCATAGTTTAACTTGATCATAGGAGACAAATTGAAATGTAATATTTTATTGGCCCCAAAAATGTTGACCGCATAGAGCCACCCCATGTACATGTGTTTGTGTTGTAGACGTGTTGTGGGGGAAAAAGAAACCCCACTCACACATGAGGAGAACACAATCTATACCCAAAGAGACCTTGTGTGAGGAGCTTTGTAATTAATCTATACTATGTAACTTGGTTCTTGCTCTTCCAATGAAATGCAAGCATGTTCTTTGTTGCCTTTGGGTGTCAATAACTATAAATGTACAAAACTGAATTTTCTTATTTTTGGAATCGCCATACTACTGTGGGGGTTCCCTACCGAAAAACACTACTAAATTTCCATTAACCCTTAGGGCAAGAAATAAATATTTATACAAAATGAAAACTACACTTAAGAAAAAAATGTTGACTTTATATAGCATTCAAATACATTTTTAGAATCACATTTGCATTTTCTTCTTTGGGAAATGCTGTCTAGTTATGGCTGTGTGTAGCAAAAGTTCTCCAGGCTTGTGGGAGGTTGATGGGCCAAAATAGCAAAAGCACTTTAAAAGCATCAAACAGCCATTTTCAATTTTGCTTTGCAGTTCATTTAGCCATACTGAGAGTACTGGAAGCACTAGTACGCAGTTCTCCTGGTATGTGTCCACCCACAGCGTAGTTGCTTTCCCTGAGTGGCCTTGTTTTCAGTTTCTCCATCTTCATTTGTGTCCCCTCTGAGTGCTTTTGAGTGAGTGCTGAATGAAGAGCATTGGAGATTGCTGTCCTTCCTTTACTGACCCTGGGTTTCTTCACAAAGGCATAACTCGCACCATTAACCATGAACTCTTGAGAACAAGTGCTTTCTGCTCTCTTCCTCTGCCTGTATCTATTTACCTTCTCAAGCATACGAGACAACGTTCTCCGGCTGCTGAAAATGGGCATCTCCCCTTCTAAGATAAGTATGTCTTATCATAGAGGCCGGC